>JBAIZL010000002.1:79883390-80508390 GCA_036971475.1 Prosapia bicincta | reverse complement strand
AGTGTACACCTAAGACTGTACAGATAGCGTTCTATTCCTAAGACTGTGTTATCCTGGTGTAATGAGCATGTAGTGAACATATGGACTAATACAATATAGTTGGAAGCACCAGATACTTTATAGTTGAACAGATGGAAAGATACACTATAGATGGAAGCAACAGATAGTGTAAAGTAGGAAATATGGAAGGATACATTATAGATGGGAGGAACAAGTAGAGTATAGTAGAACAGATTGAATAATACAATATAGATGTAAGGAACAGATAGTGTATAGTAGTAAATATGGAAGGATACATTATAGAGTGGAGGCAGTGGTAGAGTATAGTAGAAAATATAGAAGGATACATTATAGATGGGAGGAATAAGTCGAGTATAGTAGAACAGATTACAGAATACAATATAGATGGAAGGAACAGATAGTGTATAGTAGTAAATATGGAAGGATACATTATAGATGGGAGGAATTGGTAGAGTATAGTAGAAACGATTGAATAACACACTATAGATGAAAGGAACAGATAGTGTATAGTAGTAAATATGGAAGGATACATTATAGATGGGAGGAATTGGTAGAGTATAGTAGAACCGATTGAATAACACACTATAGATGAAAGGAACAGATAGTGTATAGTAGTAAATATGGAAGGACACATTATAGATGGGAGGAACTGGTAGAGTATAGTAGAACCGATTGAATAACACACTATAGATGAAAGGAACAGATAGTGTATAGTAGTAAATATGGAAGGATACATTATAGATGGGAGGAACTGGTAGAGTAAAGTAGAACCGATTGAATAATACAATATAGATGAAAGGAACAGATAGTGTATAGTAGTAAATATGGAAGGATACATTATAGATGGAAGGAATTGGTAGAGTATAGTAGAACCGATTGAATAACACACTATAATAGATGAAAGGAACAGGTAGTGTATAGTAGTAAATATGGAAGGATACATTATAGATGGGAGAAACTGGTAGAGTATAGTAGAAAAGATGAATAAATACACTATAGATGGAAGGAACGGGTAGAGTATAGTAGATCAGATGGAAGGATACATTATAGATAGGAGGAACAGACAGTGCTTAGAAGAACAGGTAGAAGGAAACACTATAGATTGAGGAGAATGTGGTGTATAATTGGGCAGATGGAAAGATATTATAGATGGAAAGAATAGATTGATTTTGAATAAATCAACTTATTAATACCGTAGGTAACCCTAAACTACAAATAATTATTGCTATGTAAAATGCTGATTGGTAAATAATAATTATTTCTTTAGATATAATTTATATTCTTAGAATTCTTTCTCATAGAGAAAAAATTCATATTTTGTCCTCTCAAAAAAAATGCCTGATTCTTGTATTTTTCTTCTTCTGAGAGAGGGGGAGAACCTTGGCATGAGAGTGCATTCTCGATAACTTGACATAATACAAACTGCAACAAAATATTTGTTTAAATTAAAGCAACCCTACTGGTTAGATTAGTTGCACATACCACACATGGAGTTACTACTCCTGTTGACAGAGAGCGGTCTGGACACGGATCTCTCCATTACATCATCCATTCAAAATCTCATTAACAGGAGTAGTCAAAACATAGACTATGTGCGACATAAACGGTATTGGCTCACTATTCCCTCTAACGGTTGCCAAGTAGGGAACTCTCACAATAAAATGAAATAAGGTCAATAGGCAATCAAAATTGAAGAACTATAAACTGATGGGTGAGGGACCGGCCATCGACCGAGAGGTCATCGACCAACATAGCGTGTGGTTGCGTCTTTTACCTCGTCACGATCATGTGGATAAGTTTGTGATTGTTGCCCCAGTCAACTGCACCAGCAACCTTGTATACACTGTCCTCGGTTGTAAGATGGAAACGCCATGAACAGAACACTTAGACATTCTATTCTTTATTTCTCGGACTCGTAAACTAAACGTAACATACGTATTGTAAAATACAACTGACTCTTGATGCCTACATTTTGTTTGTTTATACGATTTTTTTTTTTACTTTTCACCTAAACAAGGCACAATTAACTATTTCTTTAGGTTAATAAAAATAATTGCAATTTAGTCATCTTAGGTCAACGATAGTCGACATTTCCTTATGTTACGTCATCATAATGATGTCAACGCTTACGCTTACATAGGTTCCATGCTTTTCGCTCTCCATTTACATTGGAATTGTTATTGAAGACGTATTTATTATACGTCTTTATTGGAGAATTGTCCAAGGCACCAGGAAAGAAGATGGTTGCGGTGTTGCCTTAACAACTCCAGCTACGAAACTCTCATAGTGGAAGTAGTTACTGAACTTGATGTGGTAAGAGAGATCTGTCATTGAAACATTCCTTGGTTGGACACTAAAGGTGATGAACATAAGCCTTCGGTCTTACATCAAAATTTATATGATAATTACTCCACAATTTTTATTTTTAATTTTACCACAAATAAAATTTAAACCTCGTATTATTTAATGATATAAAACTCAAATTAATTCAATATTTCTACTGTCATTTACCAACATAACATTTATTTTACTGTCATTGAAAACAAGCTGTTAACCCTGATCAATTGTGAAGCAGCTGATGTTATTTTAATAAATGATTTAAAAAGATTCCGGATCAAATGTTGGAATATCTTATACTCATTCATTCTACATTTTATCCTAGATTCTAAGTCTTCAAACAATTTTTAACAAAATTCTTATTTAAACTCAACTATTTAAACAAACAAGTCATATAAACAAAAAAATGTTTTAGTCAATTCCTACTTAAACCAAACAAAGAAAATTCTATTTTAGTTTCTTTTTATTTTATAATATTACAATTATTGTAATATAAACATGTGTATACATATGCCAGAATAACAATATGAAGTGGTAAAATAGAAAGCGAACTGCCTTCCAATTTTCCAATTTATTTTCTATGTATGGTGTTGGACTATTAGTTTTGTTTGTTACTATATATAACGTTCTTTATTTCAACGCTTGCATTGTGTAGAAATTTCTTTTTGCTTCCTTTTGCATTGTCTGTTTGTGGTGCAAAGTTTGATACCATTAATCCAGTTTGTTTGTTAATTTTATTCTTTTCATTCATTTTTAATTCTGGCGTATTATTTATGATATTGTGTGGTAACCATGGCAACAACCTAAGGTTGAACAATAGAGGTTTCGATTACAACCAGATGGGGGTAAAAAATAAATTCATATACATCTTTGAGAAGTACATTTCTAGCTATGAGAAAGTTGGCTCAGTGCCAAAGAAATCATGTTCGAATCGGACCTTGACCCCCAAATGTTTATAATTAATATTGAATAAATATTTGAAAAAAACTATATCAACATCAATTGTCATCCACTATAGGTTTAAAAAATGTATTTGAACTTGGTTGGATGAATAAAAACGTATTTTATTAACTACTGAGAATATATATCAAGAGAGAGTGAGCTAATACAAGGAATTTAAAAATAAAACCCTTTTTATATTAGTTTATTAAACCTGCCTATAGTAGCACTTAATTTTATGATTGATGAGGACGACCGTTTCAGAAGAAATGTCCTATTGTCAACTCAGGCCGTAACTGACCTCTTGGTTGTTTTACTTTAGGTACTTTAAAGTTTTCCGAAACGGCCGTCCTCAACAATCAAAAACGTAAGTGTTACTATAAACAAGTGTAACATACTAATACAAGTTCAAGTGTTTTTAGTGAAACACTAGAAGTTCAAGTTAAGATAGTATCAAATTACATTAAAAATAAAACATCCTAAGACGAAGGATAAACGTGTTTGTATTTATATTATTTTTTATTACTGTTTTACGAGCTTTTGTAAACACTGTATCTATGTCAGCACTTTACAATGGTGTTTGCTACATCTTATCATGTTGCTACAGATTTCTGTGTAAGAAAATGTCTAAACAAAACCAGCGCTGAAAGTAACATTCTTGATGCTATCTTTGATAAACATTCAGTACGAGCGTACACATTCCTGTATGTCATTCAACAGGGAAATTATTAATTTAACACACAACGTGTAGTTGCGGTGAAACATTGAATTAGACAGCTGTAGATAACCCAGAAATAATTGTTAAATACTTTCCTTATTACAGTTCACCGTAACGGGCTCGACAGAGGTTATTGTTCCAGATACCCATCTGTTAGTGCGAGAGTCTTTCTTGTAGCCGAGCCGAACAGATTCTTTTGTTTCTATGACAAAAGAATGGCATTTCAGATCTCATATGAGTAATTTTCCACAAGTGCAAAATCTGGTACTCAATATCAGCATATACATATATGTTACATTTAGTTACAAGTTTCGCCATAAGCATCTGGCATCTTCAGGCTGTTATAAATTACGTAATTTCATTGTTTTTCGTTAATGCTTAACAGACGACTACACATTCTATACAAGAAACAAGATATCTTCTTCCTTCATTTTATCGAGCTCATCCTTATAGTCGTAATAATAAGATGATAACTCTGGTATACAAGTAGGATCAGGCAAGCGAGGAATTGACATATCAATATTAGCCATTAAACGATATCTAGTTAGAAGCAAGTTACCTTCGCTCAGATTTACTTGTTTCGCCATAAGCATCTGGCATCTTCAAGCTATTATCAATTATGCATACTCATTAGTTGTCCTTGAGAGCTAAATAGACGACTTCACAGTATGTGGAGGAAACAACTCAAGTTACCTTCGCTCAAAGATACTCGTTTCGCCATAAGTTAGCATCTTTAGGGCATTATCAATTACGTAATTTCATACCGTTGTCTTTGAGTGCTAAACAGACGACTTCACAGCATGTGAAAGAAATAACTCAAGTTACCTTCGCACAAAGTTACTTGTTTCGCTGTAACATTTTCCATCTTCAAGCTATTATCAATTACGTAATTTTATTGGTTATCCTTGAATATTAAACAGAGATTTCACAGTTTGTAGCAGAAACAGTTTACGTTACTTTTTCTTAGAGTTACTTGTTTCGCCACAAGCATTTGGCATCTTCCGGCTGTTTGATCGGTTGAAAACGTACTCCTAAGTCTTCCGATACCCAGTCCCCACTCCTCCCAGTCCATCCATAGGTTTTCATCCAATTCTCCTTCTATTATTTCTCGATTTATACTTTCTCTCCAACTAAGACAACGGCTTCCTCTTCTACCGTGAGAGGTTAGGATTTCTTTAGGGAGCCGATCTTCAGGAATTCTTTGAAAATTTCCATACCATCTGTGTCATTCACTTGGCACAGTCTCCAGAAATCCATTTCTGTTCCCTCTAACGTCCTTTTTCACTGATCTCACATACGTTGTCGCTGTTAGTCATTATAGTTTTGACGATTGAGTTATATATCCTGTGTTTGATTTTATTCAAGGGTCGTAAAGAATAATACTAAGCAGCTTGGTTTCTTTCTTCTGTCATCTCTTCAAGGCTGTTGTTAATGACGTAATTTTATTGGTTGTTCTTAAACGCTAACCAGACCTCTAGACCAGTCATCCTCACTTCGCGGCCCGAGGACCTCATGCAGCCCTGAGGTCCGATTTTTGCGGCCATCGGACTGTCAACATTTTGAGAAATTAATTTTCTTCCCAACCTCCTAACATAGATGCCATATGAGAAAACTATGAAGGATTTCGCCCATTCGCTTCAAAGAGTTAACAAATTCAGGTATTTCTGGAGTTCAGTAAAAGTACATTTTCCTACTACTTTATATGAAAAACAGTTGATTTATTTTAGTGATAAACTTATGGCATAATCATACAGTTTGTAAGCCCTGAGGAAAACTTAACGCAAACTATTTGGCTCCCTAAGAAATCCTAGTGAAGACCCCTACTCTAGACAGTCTGTATTAAAAACAAATTAGGCTATTAGCTACATCAGCCATTCACAGAAGCTTGGAGGTTTCGATGTCATATACAGAGCCTTGTCTATCTTATCCTTAATCCTCCCATTCAATTTATTTATTTCTTCCGATAAATATTTCCATGTCCTGTATAATTTCTATCTTTTAACAAACATTTCATTTCTTTTTATAAGCGTTTTTGTTAATTTTCGTAACAACTACATTTAACATATTTAAATGAAGTATTTGCTTTTTTTTACTTGCGAAAACTATTCTTCAATAAATACTTTAATAATAAACTGAAGAAGATGAACTCTATCTCTCGATCAAATATCAAAGTCTCAATAGCCAAGAGCATATTAGCTAGTCATTAATATTTGTTATTAAAACAATACGGGATTTATTCAAATCTTATTTCCTGGGTACCTTATAGAGTTGTTTTAAACAAGTTATTATAAACTAAAATTTTTTTAAAGTAAATTCCTACTTAGGTCAACAAAGACAAATTTTATTTTATTTTCGTTTCTTATAATTACAATTAATATAAATAAAGTAACATAACCAATTGGTTAAAACAGCTGTTCTACCACATAACCTATAACATAAAATCAGCTGTTTTATAAAATCATGTTATCACTTATTTTAAGCCAAATGAAAGGAGTAATTATATTGTATACCTTACCCTTTTGTGAAAAGTTTTTCTCCGTATAAAATTATGATTAATGCATTAAATTTAATTAAAAATTAATATTTAAATTAACTGTATTAACATCAAGTGTCATTCACTACAAATTTAAAGAAATGTATTTGATCTTGAGTGAATGAATAAAAGGTATTTTTCTTACGGCTGATAATTTGAATAATTTATATAAAAAAGTGTAAACTAGTACCAAAACGTGAAAAAATATTATTTGGGATTTGAAAACAAAATTTCGCTTAAATTTACTGCCGTACACTTACGTACATTCTGTCACTTAATAACGCGTACGTTCATTAATATAATAACAGTTTTTTATTGTTCTCAGTTTCAAGACATAAAAATCAACGTAATCATAATAATAATGAATAGTTTGGGATTTATTAATTGGGATTTCTTTCAACGTCTGTGCATACAAACACAATATACAATGTTTCCACAGAATTACTAAACAGTTGATCTATCAGAACAATGGCCAAGAAGAAAAAACTTTATTCATACCTACCACAATAACCTATAGACCTATTAGCAGAAACCCAACGCTAACATTCTATTAAATTGATACTTGATAACAGGTGGTTTAAGCTAAATTGAGAGTGAGAAACACTATAATTAGTTCCATTATAATTGACCGCTGACCATACAATATACTGTTTCAGTGCAAGCGAAGTCATTATTCGCTGCAAGTGTTCTGCGCCATTATTGTAATTTTTTGTATAAAGTAACAAAGAGCGCTTAATGTTTTCTGACTCACACTTGAGTTCGTTGCATTATTTAAATTTTGAAAACTATTCGACGTAACTAACCTGCCTCAACCGAGGAGCTTCCTTAGTGTTTATTATGTCTCCTTCAGGTCCCTTCTCAGGTGAGTATGTCTAACGCTTCTTTAAAATTCTTTAAAATTTACGTCTCTATCTTCTTTAAATTTACATCGGTCGAAATGCTCCTTACAAGGGCATTTTTATTAAACTCTGTTTCCAAACAATTAGGGGATATTGTGAGAAAATTGTATTACAGTCCAAACCCACAGCAAATCCCCTGATTTTTTCTTCTCTACTAGATTCCCAACTTAATTATCTTCGAATAATGAATAAAGAAATTTCTTTTACAAACGTAAAAAATAATTTTAAAAACCTTAAAGTTTATTGTTCAAGCAAAATTTGGGTGACAGTAGAATTATACATTTATAACAGTAAGCGGAGCAAAATCCCATGTCAATGCTCAAATATTTTATCACTGCCCGAACAAGTTTTTATTGCCCGAACACGTTATCACTGCCCGAACATGATATCACTGCTCGAACAATTTATCACTGTCCTAACATGTTGTCACTGCCCGAACATTTATCACTGCCAAAATATGTTATCACTGCCCGGACATGCTATTATTGCCCAAACATGTTATCACTGCCCGGACACGCTATTATTGCCCAAACATGTTATCACTGCCCAACATTCTATCACTGTCCTAACATGCTGTCACTGCCCGAACATTTATCACTGCTCGAACAATTTATCACTGCCCAATATTCTATCACTGCCCGAACATTTATCACTGCTCGAACAATTTATCACTGTCCTAACATGTTGTCACTGCCCGAACATTTATCACTGCCAAAATATGTTATCACTGCCCGGACACGCTATTATTGCCCAAACATGTTATCACTGCCCGGACATGATATCACTGCTCGAACAATTTATCACTGTCCTAACATGCTGTCACTGCCCGAACATTTATCACTGCCGAAATATGTTATCACTGCCCGAACATGTTATCACTACTCAAACTTCTTATCACTGCCCCAACATGATATATCTGCCCGAACATATATCTGTGCCCGAACATGATATCACTGCCCCAACAAGATATATTGCCCGAACATGATATCTGTGCCCGAACATGATATCACTGCCCGAATAAGATATCACCTCCCGAACATGATATCACTGCCCGAGCATATCACAGCCCGAACATGATATCACTGCCCGAATAGGATATCATCTCCCGAACATGATATCACTGCCCGAACATGATATCACTGCCCGAACATAACACTTCCCAAACCTATCACTGCCCGAACATGATATCACTGCCTACCCAAACGTGTTAGCACTGCCCATACATGATATCACTGCTCAAAAATTTTATCACTGCTCTAATTCATCACTGCTCTAATTCATCACTGCCCGAATATGGTATCACTGCCTGAACATGTCACTGAATGAACACCATATCCCTACTCAAACATGTTATCACTGCCCCATACAATATACACTGGAAATAAACTTCCTAAAACCTAAATAAAAATGTTGTACAAAATCTTATACTAATGTCGTACGTGCACAACAGTCTAGTACATTGTAGTAAAATAAAAGTATTTAAAACTGTAATGTTACTTTAGCGGTGAGTACTAATAATTAAAATACGAGATAAATATTCGGCCCTTCCAGTTTAGTTGTCTAGTGATGCAGTCTCATCGAACAAAGCGGCCTTAGATGGATTAATTGGCAAAGTTAAGGTCGTGACAATATTACTTTCAAGTTAAACATAATTAAAGAATCAATTTACTGTAAAAAAACGCGAGTCAGTTTGTACGTCACTCGACGTTATGTTTCTGGCGCCACGTGGAGCCAGCATTACGTCAATGAGTAGTTCCGCAGCATCTGAGAACTTTATCGAGAAAAAACACTAAACCACAGGCTAAGCGTTCAACCGCACCACTGAGGTCATCGTGTAAATCATAGTATCAATCAATTCATCTCTTGGCCAGAACGAAAACAGGCCAAAGTAGTTAACAAAAAACTTAAATGGCATAAAAACCGGTTATATAAAATGGCGACTAAATAAAAGTGAGTGTCACACACGCAAGGCCGAAATAAGTCGTAAAGCCGATAAGAAATTAACATGACCTAATTATTCGACTTATTAAATAGACCCAAAACAAATGTAAATGTAGCTTAAGTAGAAATTCTTAACATAATCTGTACTTCTGTTAGGAATGTTGTTATACTTTTTATTACATTCTTCTGCCTAAACACCAAAACATTCTTCTTTGTTACATTCTAACACGAAAAGATTATTCTTTGTTGACGCGTTTCGGATTAACTCCCTTCTCAAACCTTCAAACAGTGCTCAAACTACCTAATATTAAACTCTAATCTTTTAAGTATGATCTTTCGGCTGATCTTAAGGTTTCAATATAAGTTGAAATTCTAAATATACTCATCATTACTTCTGTTAGGTTTGAGTACAGTTTAAAGTTTTGAAAATGGAGTTAATCCGAAACGCGTCAACAAAGAAAATGTTTTGATGCTAGGAAACGCAGAGGAATTTACGCAAATGTAAAGATCAAGTAACTAACAAGTCTTTGTATTAAATAACTGTAATGTGTTTGACGTTAACATTTTAAGAATGATTTATGATCATATTTATAATGAAAACTTTATAGGTTATGTTCAGTTTTTTCAATTAAGTTTAAATTGTGTAGCATCAATGAAGATGATGACATATTGTCATTGAAACGCGTATGATAATGAAGTTTTTATAATTGTGAGTCGTAGCTTATTCATTATTTTATTTATATTAAGATACTATATTCCGAAAAAATTTATCTTGTTACTAATGTACAATACAGAATGTAACAGCTGTTGTATTAAGTCATATACACAAATAATTTTATCAAATTTACTTTATTTCAAAAACACGTAGGAATTGCCTTTCAAATTATTTAAACATAACCTCGAAATTACTTTTAAGTGAAGTGGAAAACAGCTGTTATCTTTAACCGCCATGTAAAACTTACCGAATTCATCAGGAAAATTCGTTTAGTTTACGAAAATTTTGTTTCAAAACCTTTCGATGCATTAAATACTCAAAATGTATGCTACGAAAGTGTTCCTAAATACTGTATTTATCATATATTTGCAAGTGTTAAGATGATTAGTGTTTCGCCTTCATTCTGTAAGATGCAACCCTGTAGTCGTCTCTGAGTTCATAGCTGCTACAATTCTTAGTCTAATTAGTCAAAGTATAAAACGAACTAGGTTAAAAACCTGGTACAATTTTTTTTAGTTCCTTCTATTAGTTCACATTCCTCATCTATATATATATATATATATATATATATATATATATATATATATATATATATATATATATATATATATACACCTAACATTTTCAATCGTTAATAATCTACTTTCTATTCATCGACTCAAGTTCAAATGCATTTGTATACTTGTAGTGGATGACAATTGACGTTAATACAGTTTTTTTCATATATTAATTAATTACGTAAATTTAATGCATTAATTTTAGTTTATGGGACAAAAAATTTCACAAAAGGGCTAAGGTTGCGAAAAACGTGTTTCGTCCCATTTTGCAAAAAATAAATGATAACATACGATTTCATAAAACAGCTGAATTTTTGTTACAGGTTACGTGGTAGGACAGCTGTTTTAACATGCTTTATTTATATTAATTATAATTATTTAATACAAAGTAACTCAAATAAAATTTTTCTTTGTTGACCTAAGTAGGAATTAACTTTAAATTTTTTGTGTTTGTAATAATAGTTTATATTCAAATTTCTATTGAGTTTAATAGGTTGGTTTATTAAATATAAGACCTTAGGCTTGAATAAAAAACGCATATAAGAATAATTTTATAATATTAATTCAGCTCATATTCCCCTCTACCTCTCTCTTTTTCTCTCTCTCTCTTTCTATATATATATATATCGCAATATCTATTCTTGTGTATTAATAAAGAACTAAGTCAAAATACAAATACAAGAATTATAATTGAATTTACAATTCTTGTATACAATTCAGAAATACAAATAATTCTTGTATTTGTATTTTGACTTAGTTCTTTATATGTATATATATATATATATATATATATATATATATATATATATATAATAAATTTAAAACATTTCAAAAACAAGAATACTTTTATTTCATATATTATTCAAAGCTTTTCGCCGATAAAACAGTACCAGCATCTTCAGGAAAATAATTATCTAACAAAATATCTATATATATAACTTAGCAACACTGTTTTCTTGTATTCACTTATCACTTATAATTTAATGTACTTAAACAAGAATCTTACATGGTATATTGGCGAATCGACTTTCGAGAGCTTATTAATTATATTGCCCTCATTTCTGAGCTATAGAAGACCATTCCAGCGCAATCGA
The DNA here is from genome assembly GCA_036971475.1 of Prosapia bicincta. Classification (NCBI taxonomy): domain Eukaryota; kingdom Metazoa; phylum Arthropoda; class Insecta; order Hemiptera; family Cercopidae; genus Prosapia; species Prosapia bicincta. The sequence continues at coordinate 80,496,636 of JBAIZL010000002.1, read as the reverse complement.
AAACACTGTATTTAATAAGCTCTCGAAAGTCGACTCGCAAATATACCAAAAAGGATTCTTGTTTAAGTACATTAAAATATAAGTGGGATATATATATATATATATATATATATATATATATATATATATATATATATATATATATACGCCCTTATATCCAGTCTTTATAGATAGTAAATTCTTCCCTAATAATCAGAGTCAATTAATATCCCTGATACAGTAAAAACCTCTCACATCCATCCTCTCTATTCCACGAATTATTATATTTTAGCCTTAGTGAGCACACTTTTAGCGCCTCCGAAGATAAAAAAAAAACAAGCCATGCCGTATAGCGAAGATTTCCTGGCATTTGGCCAGCTGATCGAGTACGTCGAACAAGACGGAGCAACAGCAGCCTTGTCTAATCTTTTAGAAGGTGGAGGGATATTACATCAAAGAAACGTGTTCAACGAAACAAGTGAACCACCATTACATCTTTGTTTACCAAAACTGATAATTAATGTACATATATGTACCGTATGTACAATGTTAAGAAACTATACATACAGTTATGTAACTAAATTGGACGTACGGTTCAATGTTGCTATTAAAATATAATTACAATCTTCAATAAGTGTAACTCATTTACTTAATCATACAGCTACTTCTAATTGGAATGGCTATGATAATGTAGTACATAATTTCATAGCCCCTCCCATATCTGGATCGGGCTGTCGCCACATTGATCCGAATATGAGAGGTTTTACTGTACTTTTAAAATATAAACTGTAATGATATTGTAAAATTTCTTGTGGTTTTTAAATGATATAGTATTAGTATAATATCGAGTTGTGCATTTCTTAACAAAATTATCTTTCCTGTTGTTGACGCATTTCGGTTGCAATCCTTATTAAAACTCTATGTAGATAATAGAGGGGCTATCTATGGCTAAATCTAATTTTTACAGGATAGTTGATTTATTTATTTATTTATTTACAGGAAGGTCATTCTTTTATGTTATTGTTTAGAACATGCTCTTTTAAACCTTCGCAATGTAAATTTTAATCTTCTTTTATCTTATCTAAATCTCCTAAGATTATGACGCTTTCTTCGAATAATAGGCCAAACAGGAAGGTCATCTTACACACGCTGCCAAGAACACATTAAAACACTCACAGATAATCAAACTGTGCCAAACATCTCATGTCCACAAACCACAACTATACAAATATCAAACGTACAAATTCTACAAGCAAACAAAAATAACCAACGCCAAACAACGTAACAGTATAAAATATACAATATTTTAAACTATATCCAACACACAAGTAAAACCCAATTATACATACACTAGTAGTAATGATTCACATACACTTTTTGACATTATAAACCCTAATATTCTTTAAAAATATACCATCGTACCCCACCCCACTCTAAACTAAAAAACAACCAAGAGACCAGTTACGGCCTGAGTTGATAATGGGACACATCTCCCGAAACGGCCGTCCGTAATAATCAAAATAGTTCTACTATAGTTTTTATAAATTTTTATAATTTTCTGTAATTTCACCTATTTTTATTTTACGCGTATTTCTTTTTATTTTCTAAACAATTTAGTCCTTCAATACCTTATTGAATATATTCAATGCCTCCAATTCTGAAAAAATGAATTATTCAATTTCTCACTCTCCTTGCTCTATACATTCTATACATCTTGTTCAATTTTTCAGTCGTTAATAAAATACTTTTTATTAATCCACTTAAGTTGAGATACGTTTTTTTAACTTTTGGTGGATGACACTAGGTGTTAATACAGTTTTTTCAAATAATAATTCACTAATTAAATTTAAAGGTTTAATTTCAGTTTTATGTGGGAGATATATTTTTTACAAAAGAGGCAGGTATGCAATATAGTTATTTCATCTTCTTTAGCTTAAACTATGTGATAACATATGATTTCATAAAACAGCTGATTTTATGTTATAGTAGAGCACCTGTTTTAACGCATAGGTTATGTTACTTTATTTATAATAATTGTGTGTATATATGTATATATATATATAATAATTAATAAATTAAAAATATTTCAAAAACAAGAATACTTTTAATGAATATATTTATTCAAAACTTTTCGCCGATAAAATAGTATCAGCATCTTCAGGAAAATAATTATCTAATAAAAAAAAAAACCAAGCTTTATCGGCGAGAAGCTTTGAATAAATATATTCATTAAAAGTAATCTTGTTTTTGAAATATTTTTAATTTAATAACTATATTACAAGGAAACATATCACCATATTTAATACATATATATATATATATATATATATATATATATATATATATATATATACATATATATATATACGTGAATGTATGTATGTATGTGTATATGTATCTTATGGACACCTAAACAGCTGAACAGAAGTTAATGAAATTTTGAAAGATTGTTTAACATATTTTCAGGATGGTTAGTGTGAAGTTCGGGTGTAGATCTATCCACAGAGCTCCGCCTCAGAGGCTTATAATGGTTCGAAAACCGATGTATTTATGAATCTTATGGACGCCAAAACCGCCGAACAGAAGTTAATTAAATTTAGAGGAATTGTTTGAAATATTCCCAGGATAGTTCGTGTGACGTTTGGTGTAGATCCATTTCTAGGGCTCTGCCCCAGAGGCTTAGGATGCTTCAAAAACCGCTGTATGTATGCATGTGTGTATGTATGTATCTTATGGACGCCTAAACCACTGAAAAGAAGTTAATTAAATTTAGAGAGATTGTTTGACATATTCTCAGGATGTTTCATGTAAGGTTTGGTGTAGATCAATCCACAAGTCTCCGCCACAGAAGGTCAAAAACCGATGTATGTATCTATCTTATGGACGCCTAAACCGCTGAACAGAAGTTAATGAAATTTGGAGGAATTGATTAACATATTCCCAGGATGGTTTTTGTGAGATTTAGTGTAGATCCATACACAGGGCTCTGACGCAGAGGCATAGGATGGTTCAGTGTACAGCCTTCCATTAGTCTAATGTTAAAATGTATATTCATACTAGCGTTACTTAATTGATTACAAAAATTTAAAACATAATGTAAAAATAAAAATACATTAATAATTATTTTAAATTGTTTAAAATTTCTATATTCTATGTACAATTTTTGCCCCCACACTTATTGACGTTAAAAGTAGGATCACCTATAACATTCTTGCAAAATTTGAATCCATTAAAGCTGTGCAACGGAACAAAATTGACAACAATAAAACTGACACCCAACTTGATCGAGGCGGAAATCATAAGTGGCAAGTTCAGAGGAGAAATGATTTTAATTCCATGAATACCGATGATTTCATCCGATTTACCCTTCGATTTTAAACGACTACAATTTCCTTTGCGTCTTGCATTCGCAATAACCATAAACAAAGCACCAGGACAATCACTGACCATTGCTGGAATAAATAAGGAACATTTTTGCTTTTACCACGGACAATTATATGTTGCGTTCTCACGTGTTGGGACACCTATAATTTGTATGTTTATACGCCTAATGAAATGACGAAAAACATTGTCTATCCTCTAGCTTTGCAGTAAATGAAATATAATTATTTAGATGTTTGATTTGCTTTTCTTATTGGAATGTTAATCAATAATTTTCCTTTTTTCATCATACAATTATAATTTCGGGCGTTCCAACGCGCGACGGGTAACGTTATTTTATTTAATACAAATCAACTAACATAATTTGTCTTACCCAAGAATGAATTGACTTAGAAAAATAGTTGTTTATATTACGTGTTTACAAGTACAACTGCAAAATTTAACAAATTAAAGCTGGGTACAGTGAAACCTTGCAAACATATTGGCGATATGATACATGTTATATAGGGCCCTAACAAATAATTTGGAATACCCATATACTGTCCCTCTCCCTCTAATAATATATGAAATCAAACTAGGGTAAAATATCAATGAGTATTTTAGGAAATAAAAATATCAAAATAAATATTGATACACAATTCTATCTTCTGATTTAAATCACCTATTTTAATTACTATGTGTAATTAGTACAGTAACAGAAGCTACAATCATAGGTAAACAGGAAATATAATTTTTTAAAGTCAACTCCTACTTAAATCAACAAAGAAAATTTTATTTTAATTAATTTTATTAAATAATTACAATTAATATAAACATGTATATACATAAATCAGAATAGCAATAATAAGTGGCAAAATAGAAAGCGAATTTCCTTGCCATTTTCATTTTCCTTTCTATGTAGGCCTATGGTGTTGAACTATTATTTTTATTTGTTACTATGTATACACTTTTTTTCATCGATTTAATTGTATTGTAGTTTTTTTAGCTTTCCTTTCTCATTGTCCGTTTGTGAAGCAAGGTTTGATACCGTTAATCCAGTTTGTTAAGTTAAGAGCATTATTAATGGTATTGTGTGGTAACCATGGCAACAATTTAAGGTGTCCAGTGGAGGTTTCAACGACAAACCAGATTAGGGCAAAACAAAATCATATACGTCTTTGAGAAGTTCGTTTCTAGCTATGAGAGAGTTGGCTCAATGCCAAAGCGCTGGACTTCGAACATGAAGGTACTCAGTTCGAATCCGACCCCCGACGTTTTTACAATTTAATTATTAAATAAATATTTGAAAAACTCTATTAACATTAATTGATATTAATCACTTAAACAATAGTTTATGACTATCCGAACTTTAAATTTAGTAAATTTTTTAAAACTTACTGAGACAGAACGTTTTCGATCGCTATGTACCGATCTTCATCAGTGTCTTCTGCTTGGAGATGCTGGGTCAAGCGGTGACGGTTTTAAAGGTAGGTTTTCGATAGTATCAAACACAGAAACATACATAAAAAACAGAACAAACCTCATAAATAAAATAAAAGACATAAACATACCACTCAATTCAACACTACTATCACTCGACATAACAAATATGTACACCAACATACCTATAACCGAAACGCTCAACATCCTAGAAACCCAAAGAATACAGAACAACATACCTAAAACCCACGTTACCGAAATCATTAACATCCTCCAAATCATCACCGAACAAAACTATATCACCCACAACTTAAACTTCTATTCACAACCAGATGGCCTACCCATGGGAGGACCTATCAGTAGTGTCCTAAGCGAATTTTTTCTACAACACATAGAAAACACCAAGATACTCACAAACAATACACACGCACAGGAAAATTATTTACTGGCACAGATACGTCGATGATATAACACTATATAGAGGCAACTCCTGTCAATGTGAAAAACTCTTCACCTACACTAATAAAATACACCCAAAACTCCACTTCACTTCAGAAATTGAAACCAACCGATCCCTAAACTTCCTCGACCTAACCATAACAAAAAGCCACACACGAGAACACAGCCTCAACATTTACAGGAAACCCAAAACGACAGACACACTTATCCACAACACCTCAAACCACACTATCCAACACAAACACGCTGCCTTCAGATTCATGCTCCATAGACTTAAAGAAGTCCCAATGACCACAGAAAACATAAACAAAGAACTAGACACAATTAAATATTTAGCATACACAAATGGATACAACACCACAATAATAGACAAACTATGGTACAAAATACAAAAAAAAACACTAAAATTACACTTAACACTACAGACAGGGAAAACAAATACATCAAGAAACAAAATAGCCCGCAAATTTCAAAAAATAGGTTAAAAAATAGCATACAAAACCAATAACAAGTTACAATACAAAATACAACACAACACCAACAACAAAGATAAACTACAAGCACCAGGGGTATACAAACTGAACTGCGACGAATGTAACAATTTCTAGATTGGACAAACAGGTCGCAGCTTTAAGCAAAGAGTAGAAGATCACAACAAGAATACCAAATCAACATTTTAGAATCACTTAAAAGAAACAGAACACAAATACACATACGTTTATCATAATTTAGAAATCCTACACAACAACAAAAACTGACCACATCTCAACACACTAGAAAAATATGAAACTTACAAGCACACAAAAACACAAAATACAAACATATTAAACGAACAAACCCAATACAAATCACACATACTCTTTGATACTATCGAAAACCTACCTTTAAAACCGTCACCGCTTGACCCAACATCTCCAAGCAGAAGACACTAATGAAGATCAGTACATAGCGATCGAAAACGTTTTGTCTCAGTAAGTTTTAACAAATTTACTAAATTTAAAGTTCGGATAGTCATAAACTATTGTTTAAGTGATTAATAAGATTCACCGAACGTAATGGACTACAAAATTCAAGAATTAATTGATATACATTATAGGTTAAAAAAATGTATTTGAACTTGATTGGATGAATAAAAACGTATTTTATTAACGATTGAAAATTTGTAGGGGATGTATATCAGAAGAGTGTGAGCTAATAGAAGGAATTTAATAAATATAATTACTTCTGGCCGTACATAAACATAGCCAGATTTATCTTGTATCTATGATCACATATTTTTCAACGCGTACAACGAATGTATTGTCAAGGCTACATTTACTAGCAAACGACTTCACGAGAAAGAGATATTTTGGGCAACTACGTAATATTATGGTATAAATACATGGGGATAAATATAATTTGCTCCCCAAGGGTGATTCAAGAGAGGTATGACTTCATTGTACGTATGTTACCAATATAAAGAGCATTGCGTAATGACACACAAATACACAAGTGTGGATAACCTTATTCCTCTGTCAAACACTTTGGAATCGCAACAGGAAATGCACCTTTATTCAATTCCTTCTACAAGTTCATGCTCTTCTTATATAGACTGTATCTTAAACAAATTTCCAATCGTTAATAAAATCATTTTTTATTCTTCCATTTAAGTTTAAATTCTAAACCTGTAATAAATAATAATGTTGATGTAGTTTTTTTCAAATATTTATTCATTAATTAAACATCTAAAAAAGCTGATGACTATTTTGCATTAGAACTGAATAACTACATGTATAAAACCCAGAAGATTGGCACCGAGCCAACTTTTCCATAGCTAGAAATGTATTACTTAAAGATGTATATGAAACTGTTTGCCCCGAACTGGTTGTCGTCAAAAAATCCATTGTACAACTTTAAATTGTTACCATGGTTACCACACAATATTGTAAATAATGATGTAGGATTAAAAATGAATGAAAACAATAAATTAAACAAACTGGATAAACTGTATTGAACCAAGCTTCACAAACGGACAATGCGAAATGAAAGTGAAAAGAAACTACAACAAAGTTTAAGCGATGATTAGAGAAAGAAAAACAAAAGCACCAAAAAGCGTTGCAAATGAAACAGAAGAATCTAAGCGCCTACGTTTAGATAAAGGAATATGGAAAATTGCAAAGACAATTCACTCTCTATTTTGTCACTTTATATTGTGATTCTGTCGTGTGTATGTATATACATGTTTATATTAATTGTATTTATAAACTAAAAAGTAACTAAAATTAAAAAAATGTTTGTTTACCTCAGTAGTTTGTTTACCCGCTCTAACATAACGTCGCGTTTACACAATCGGCGGTAAAATATCCGTCGCCGCTCTAACATAACGTCGCGTTTACACAATCGGCGGTAAAATATCCGTTGCTGCTCTAACATAATGTCGCGTTTACACAATGGGAGGTAAAATATCCGTTGCTGCTCTAACACAACGTCGCGTTTACACAATGGGAGGTAAAATATCCGTCGCGGCTCTAACATAACATCGCGTTTACACATTCGGCGGTAAAATATCCGTCGCCGCTCTAACATAATGTCGCGTTTACACATTCGGCGGTAAAATATCCGTCACCGCTTAACATAATGTCACGTCTACACAATGGGAGGTAAAATATCCGTCGCCGCTCTAACATAATGTCACGTTTACACAATGGGCGGTAAAATATCCGTCACCGCTCTAACATAATGTCGCGTTTACACAATCGGCGATAAAATATCCGTCACCGCTCTAACATAATGTCGCGTTTATACAATCGGCGGTAAAATATCCGTCACCGCTCTAACATAATGTCGCGTTTACACAATCGGCGATAAAATATCCGTTGCTGCTCTAACATAATGTCGCGTTTACACAATGGGAGGTAAAATATCCGTCATCGCTCTAACATAACGTCGCGTTTACACAATCGGCGGTAAAATATCCGTTGCTGTTCTAACATAATGTCGCGTTTACACAATGGGAGGTAAAATATCCGTCATCGCTCTAACATAACGTCGCGTTTACACATTCGGCGGTAAAATATCCGTCGTCGCTCCAATATGTCACGTTTACACAATGGGCGGTAAAATATCCGTCACCGCTCTAACATAATGTCGCGTTTACACATTCGGTGGTAAAATATCCGTCGCCGCTCTAACATAATGTCGCGTTTACACAATGGGCGGTAAAATATCCGTCACCGCTCTAACATAATGTCACGTTTACACAATGGGCGGTAAAATATCCGTCACCGCTCTAACATAATGTCGCGTTTACACAATGGGCGGTAAAATATCCGTCACCGCTCTAACATAATGTCGCGTTTATACAATGGGCGGTAAAATATCTGTCACCGCTCTAACATAATGTCGCGTTTACACAATTGGCGGTAAAATATATCTGAATCAGTAAAATTTTGGAAACGACCTATCACTAATATATATATATATATATATATATATATATATATATATATATATATATATATATATATGTGTGTGTGTGTGTGTGTGTGTGTTTGTGTGTGTGTCCAACATTATTCGTACTACATAAAGGTGATTTTCTGTATGTGTTTTATTTCCCTGTTATTTAGGCATTCTCTGGTTAATCTGGATTTTCGGTAATCTGGATCGGCTACGGTCTCAGTCAGTCCTAATTATCGAGGTTCTACTGTTCCTGAAAAAACTAAATGAGCATAAAAATCTTTACACAACAGAATAATGCAAAACATAGAAACCTATCAAACTACAAATAACACACGTACTTAAGAATTGCAATTAGCGCCTTAAAATAGTCTAATATAGTTCCCTTACTCAGCTCCTGGTTGACAAAAGGGCGCATATCCCTAAACGGACCATATGCTACTAAAGGCATGCGTTATAAATGTATACTAGTAGCTCAAACTGAAGATGGAAACAATAGTATGTACAAAAATAGATAAATTAATTGTCCTGTATACCTTTATAAATTTGGAATCAGTTGACGTCTCAATGAAACGTTGAAATAAAGATAGAGGAATATCTGTCCTTCTAAGCAATACAAAAGAAAAAATTTCTCTTAGCTTTCTTGTAAAAAGTAGTTAAAAAATTATTTTACTTTATTTTGACTGTAAGACATTTCAAGGTAATAGAGCTAAACTAGTCAACGTGGAAATGGAGTCGGTGAATGGGTAAAGACGAAGACGATGATGCTAATGACGGGGCTTACAAGAATGTAAACATTGTTGGTCTTTTCCGCTCCCCAAAACAAGAACCCACTCCCGTCCAATGATCTTACACCACTCAGCGGTATTAGTGGCTGATAAAGCGCAGGCTGAATCTACGAGTCTAAGAAACTGTTTTATCACTGAAATTCTAAAATTGTTAATTAAGCTATAATGCTAGACAACATTTGATAAAGGTTATTTCCTTGTTTACTTCCTGCACTAGTGGCGCAGTTGGAGGCCGCAACGCCTATTTGGGTCGACGAGGTTTTGTTACCAATTATGTTCCGCTAGCTACAGACTGCAGTTTATAGCTGCAGTAAATTGGCCGGAACAAATTACCACAACAAATCTGAAGTATTAGGCTCTAAGTGAACGCTTTATAATTTCAACAACATAAGCTTAATTAATGTTATCGCATGACGTAAATAAAGCCCACTTCTAACAATAGATACTGCTGCTGCAATACAGATCCTAAATGCAGGTAACGTTCAGAAATATATGTCTGCATAAATAAAAGTACTTTGCTTTATAGAAATGTCGAGCTACGGTCGTCCGAGGATTAGAACGTGATTGGTAATTTACATTCAGCTGGTCTTCTACCCGAGTAACAGTCCTTCACTTCATAGCAATGGCGAGCTACGGTTGATAGAGGATTTACGTGATCACTAGTCTACGTTCAGTTAGCTTCTACCCGAGTAACAGTCCATCACTTCATAGCAATGGCGAGCTACGGTTGATAGAGGATTTACGTGATCACTAGTCTACGTTCAGTTAGCTTCTACCCGAGTAACAGTCCATCACTTCATAGCAATGGCGAGCTACGGTTGATAGAGGATTTACGTGATCACTAGTCTACGTTCAGTTAGCTTCTACCCGAGTAACAGTCCTTCACTTCATAGCAATGGTGAGCTACGGTTGATAGAGGATTTACGTGATCACTAGTCTACGTTCAGTTAGCTTCTACCCGAGTAACAGTCCATCACTTCATAGCAATGGCGAGCTACGGTTGATAGAGGATTTACGTGATCACTAGTCTACGTTCAGTTAGCTTCTACCCGAGTAACAGTCCATCACTTCATAGCAATGGCGAGCTACGGTTGATAGAGGATTTACGTGATCACTAGTCTACGTTCAGTTAGCTTCTACCCGAGTAACAGTCCATCACTTCATAGCAATGGCGAGCTACGGTTGATAGAGGATTTACGTGATCACTAGTCTACGTTCAGTTAGCTTCTACCCGAGTAACAGTCCTTCACTTCATAGCAATGGTGAGCTACGGTTGATAGAGGATTTACGTGATCACTAGTCTACGTTCAGTTAGCTTCTACCCGAGTAACAGTCCATCACTTCATAGCAATGGCGAGCTACGGTTGATAGAGGATTTACGTGATCACTAGTCTACGTTCAGTTAGCTTCTACCCGAGTAACAGTCCATCACTTCATAGCAATGGCGAGCTACGGTTGACTGAGAATTAGGTCTTGATATCTAGTTAACGTTCTTGTAGTTTTCTACCCGAGTAACAGTCCATCACTTCATAGCAATGGCGAGCTACGGTTGATAGAGGATTTACGTGATCACTAGTCTACGTTCAGCTGGTCTTCTACCCGAGTAACAGTCCATCACTTCATAGCAATGGCGAGCTACGGTTGACTGAGAATTAGGTCTTGATATCTAGTTAACGTTCTTGTAGTTTTCTACCCGAGTAACAGTCCATCACTTCATAGCAATGGCGAGCTACGGTTGATAGAGGATTTACGTGATCACTAGTCTACGTTCAGTTAGCTTCTACCCGAGTAACAGTCCATCACTTCATAGCAATGGCGAGCTACGGTTGACTGAGAATTAGGTCTTGATATCTAGTTAACGTTCTTGTAGTTTTCTACCCGAGTAACAGTCCATCACTTCATAGCAATGGCGAGCTACGGTTGATAGAGGATTTACGTGATCACTAGTCTACGTTCAGTTAGCTTCTACCCGAGTAACAGTCCATCACTTCATAGCAATGGCGAGCTACGGTTGACTGAGAATTAGGTCTTGATATCTAGTTAACGTTCTTGTAGTTTTCTACCCGAGTAACAGTCCATCACTTCATAGCAATGGCGAGCTACGGTTGATAGAGGATTTACGTGATCACTAGTCTACGTTCAGTTAGCTTCTACCCGAGTAACAGTCCTTCACTTCATAGCAATGGCGAGCTACGGTTGACTGAGAATTAGGTCTTGATATCTAGTTAACGTTCTTGTAGTTTTCTACCCGAGTAACAGTCCATCACTTCATAGCAATGGCGAGCTACGGTTGATAGAGGATTTACGTGATCACTAGTCTACGTTCAGTTAGCTTCTACCCGAGTAACAGTCCATCACTTCATAGCAATGGCGAGCTACGGTTGATAGAGGATTTACGTGATCACTAGTCTACGTTCAGTTAGCTTCTACCCGAGTAACAGTCCTTCACTTCATAGCAATGGCGAGCTACGGTTGATAGAGGATTTACGTGATCACTAGTCTACGTTCAGTTAGCTTCTACCCGAGTAACAGTCCATCACTTCATAGCAATGGCGAGCTATGGTTGATAGAGGATTTACGTGATCACTAGTCTACGTTCAGTTAGCTTCTACCCGAGTAACAGTCCTTCACTTCATAGCAATGGCGAGCTATGGTTGATAGAGGATTTACGTGATCACTAGTCTACGTTCAGTTAGCTTCTACCCGAGTAACAGTCCTTCACTTCATAGCAATGGCGAGCTATGGTTGATAGAGGATTTACGTGATCACTAGTCTACGTTCAGTTAGCTTCTACCCGAGTAACAGTCCATCACTTCATAGCAATGGCGAGCTATGGTTGATAGAGGATTTACGTGATCACTAGTCTACGTTCAGTTAGCTTCTACCCGAGTAACAGTCCTTCACTTCATAGCAATGGCGAGCTATGGTTGACTGAGAATTAGGTCTTGATATCTAGTTAACGTTCTTGTAGTTTTCTGCCTGAATAACAGTCCTTCACTTCATAGCAATGGTGAGCTACGGTTGATAGAGGATTTACGTGATCACTAGTCTACGTTCAGTTGGCTTTTACCAGAGTAACAGTCCTTCATTTCATAGCAATAGCGAGCTACGGTGGACAGAGGATTAGGTCTTGATATCTAGTTAACGTTATGGTAGTTTTCTGCCTGAGTACAGTCCTTCACTTCATAGCAATGGCGAGCTACGGTTGACAGAGGATTTACGTGATCACTAGTCTACGTTCAGTTGGCTTTTACCTGAGTAACAGTCCTTCACTTCATAGCAATAGCGAGCTACGGTTGACAGAGGATTAGGTCTTGATATCTAGTTAACGTTATGGTAGTTTTCTGCCTGAGTACAGTCCTTCACTTCATAGCAATGGCGAGCTACGGTTGACAGAGGATTTACGTGATCACTAGTCTACGTTCAGTTGGCTTTTACCTGAGTAACAGTCCTTCACTTCATAGCAATGGCGAGCTACGGTTGACAGAGGATTTACGTGATCACTAGTTTATGTTCAGCTAGTCTTCTACTTAAGTAAAAGTTCTTCACTTCATAGCAATGGCGAGCTACGGTGGACAGAGGATTAGGTCTTGATATCTAGTTAACGTTATGGTAGTTTTCTGCCTGAGTAACAGTCCTTCACTTCATAGCATTGGCGGGCTACAGTTGATAGAAGATTTACGTGAGCACTGGTCTACGTTCAGTTAGCTTTTAACTGAGTAACAGTCCTTCACTTCATAGCAATGGGGAGGTTCGGCTGACAGATGATTAGGTCTTGATATCTAGTTAACGTTCTGGTAGTTTTCTGCCTGAATAACAGTCCATCACTTCATAGAAATGGCGAGCTACGGTTGACAGAGGATTTACGTGATCACTAGTTTATGTTCAGCTAGTCTTCCACTTAAGTAAAAGTTCTTCACTCCAGAAAAATGGCGAGCTTCGGCTGACAGAGGATTAGGTCGTGATAGCTAGTTTATGTTCAGTTAGTCTTCTATTTAAGTAAAAGTCTTTTACACCTTAGCAATGGCGAGCTATGGTCGACATAGGGCTGAATCGTGATTGCTAATTTACGTTTAGCTAGTCTTCTATCCAAGGAAAAGTCTTTTACTCCATACTAATGGCGAGCTATGGTCGACACAGGGCTGGATCGTGATCGCTAGTTTACGGTCAGCAAGTCTTCTATCCAAGGAAAAGTCATTTCCATCTCTTAAGCCAACACTCTATAAATGTTTTTCCTTTCTGCCTTTCAGTTTATAAAGTAATCGATTTAAATCAATTATTGGATTACTTTCGATTTCTGTCATTAGTTAACAACTTAGTTTAAGGCAGAACATGTCGCACGATTAAACTGTTCAATAGGATTTGCAAATTACAGTTGACATAGCATTAGGTTTGAATTGGCTAGTCGAAAGGTAATTGCAAATTATCTGATGTATCTTATTGAACAAAAACAGAAAGAATAACTGACATTTTTTTCTGTGCAGGACTAAGAATGTAAAGACAAGTACAGTTGAAATGTATAGTACAGTAAGCTTCTGTATTTCCTAGCAATGCCATATCCTCTGAGGATGACGCGTTTCTGAAACTCTCCCCAACGCTGAATCTGTGTACACAGCCAGTCATCCAGATGCTTTCTTTAAGTTAAGTTTAAAAGAATTACCATGAATTGGTCCCAATATCGCATGAGGCACATACTCAATAGCCAAGTAAATGTTTGAAATATATATTTGATAGGCGACAAGTTGCGAAGGCGTTTAATTGAAGGTTCCCGATTAGACCGTGCGTTGCCCCATAAAGAGTGCGCTGTCACAGACAAAGGGTGAAGAGGAAAGCGAGGCTGCTACAACCATTCCATGCTGGCTATTGTAGTGACCGCACTATTAGGCGAAATACATAACTATTACCCAGTAATTCATCTGCCTTCACTGGAAAAATACCTGACTAATTTTAATTGTACTCTACTCTCATGCTCTAATACCTTTAACGGGAAAAGGAGGATATTAATGTCTCAATTTCCTCCGATCATGCGTGTTATCTACTCCAAAGCGTACCTATTGCAATCCCCGCCGGCATAAAAGTGCCTCTCATATTTTGTTTTCAAAATATTACAATATTCCTTGATATACTTTTTGTAAATAAGCCTTCACTCCATCAATTAATAATTCCTTTAGCACAGAGCTCGTCGCACCTATACTGTTTCATTTGAAACAAGCAAGCGAACGCTCGTCCCGTTCTCTGCCCTCACACCAAGCTGCGCACTATTGCATAATCTGCGCGCGCAGGATAGATTGTACTAGTCATTCTTAAAACATCTATCCTGATATTTTAAATTAGTTAAAATGAAAACAATTGCTATTAATAGATTCTGTTCACTGCTTATCAGATATCTAAATCTATTGCATAAGAATTTTAGCACAAACTGTTGTACATATTTCCTTTTAAAGTTGAATGTTTTTAGAAATGCTAGTATACCTACCTCATCGACCGGTAAAAATCAGCACACATAGATCGATGCGGATGGCGGAAGCTGAACACAGATACGGCAAGTGGTTCAGCTGTTCAACCCAAACATGACATATGAACGCTGGTATTAGGACCGTTGTTTTCAGTCATGAATATACTTAATAACGAAACTGCCCAAGCAAGGGCAAGCACTATTAAACCATACGTTGTTTAAATAATTTTGTTTATTACGTATATCCGCATATAGTTACTTCTTAAACATTTCTTTATATATTGTCCTTTGCCTTATTTATTTCACTTAAATACACTTCATTTGTCATTTTAACACCGTGCGTTTCAATAAATGCATTTGACACCTTTAATTAGTTGCACATTTATTCAGACAGTCCCAGTTGTAAACAACTCAGCCATAACATTTGCATTATAAACAGATAGACTACTGATTGAGGAAAACAGGAAAATCGTGCAGTTTATTTTTACATTTAACTCTTTTATAGATGTATACAAGTATTGGCCATGGGTAAGGGAACATCTGGCTTTAATCGCAAACTGACCACGGCATAAGGAAATGTATGTACTCGTATATAAACATATTCTGTTTACAAACTATTATACTGTACTTCTTTATTGCTTTCAAGTTCTAGCGAGATGGATTTATGCCCACCTAGGACCGAGATCCGAGTCTGACGATCCGGCATTTAGGTAAGACCAGCCGAGAGTGGATTGCTCTATCTAACCGATCTGATCAGGCGGCGTATTGAGGTATGGAATCCTGACCGTTCGGTAGGTTCTAATGGTCCTGAATAGTTCTAGAAAAGCGGTCAAAACCCTAAAGTCTGGTTGGAGTTCATCTCGTCCCAGGGGCCAACAGTCTAGGCTTTACAGTAAGGTCGTACGACTCTTGCATACTTGGTACCACAGATCGTGGCACCAAGCCCCCCGTCTCGGCATAACGCTAGTCACCCTGGTCGGGAGTCTCGAGTTTGAGGTTGAACTCGTGGGGGTAGTGCTAGACTCTGAATTCCCTACGTAAGGAAATTATCTCCTTTTGACAAGGAGGAGGGTCGTGTTAGCCAGATAACCCTTGACAACACTCTTCGTTTTCACCTTTTTGTGCCTTTGTTCAAATTTTCACTTAACAATTCCGAATATCCTTCTTTATTAACAATGTAACAAACAAAACAGCTAAAATAAATAGAAATGTCAGTTATACTAACAATTTAAATATTCGCGTTCTTGTCTGTCTTTTTGCTATTTGGTGTTTTTCATTGTTATTAAAAAACTTTTACACACACACGCACGCTCGCACACGCACACGCACACGTACACACACGCACACACACACACACACACACACACACAGATATATATATATATATATATGTATATATATATATATATATATATATATATATATATATATATATATATACATATATATATATATATGTATATATATATATATATATATGTATATATATATATATATGTATATATATATATATATATATATATATTAAGATTAAATAATATACACAATTACAGGAATAATTTATTGAACAATACATTCAAAGCTTTTCGTTGGTTGACATTACCAACATCCTCAGGAAGTATTGTAATTCCTGAGAATGTTGGTAATGTGAACCAACGAAAGCTTTGAATGTATTGTTCAATAAATTATTCCTGTAATTGTGTATATTATTTAATCTTAAAAATAATTCTAACAGGAAAACATATTTGATATTCTACATACATACATATATATATATATATATATATATATATATATATATATATATATATATATATATATATTTAGATTAAATAATATACACAATTACAGGAATAATTTATTGAACAATACATTCAAAGCTTTTCGTTGGTTGACATTACCAACATCCTCAGGAAGTATTGTAATTCCTGAGAATGTTGGTAATGTGAACCAACGAAAAGCTTTGAATGTATTGTTCAATAAATTATTCCTGTAATTGTGTATATTATTTAATCTTAAAAATAATTCTAACAGGAAAACATATTTGATATTCTACATACATACATATATATATATATATATATATATATATATATATATATATATATATATATATATATATATATGTCGACCAAAACCTTCAACGTAACCGAATCCTATCACTAGGCTACCACTACCACGCTTCTACAACATCCAAGACTAGAGGTATATCAAAAGAAGGAATGTTAGTTTATCTCCTATTATGTTTTTGCGTTACTTGCTTGAAGTTTAGGACTAAAAACATTAACCTCACACAGTTTTCTCCCCATCACGCTTTTCTCTCTATAATTAAAGGTATTTCGGCTAACTAATAAGACCAGGTACTACGTTACTATTCTTTTACGTACCTTGACTCAAAATTAAGAGAAAAATGCACCAGGTTTTAGTGTTATAAACTGTTATTATTACTAGTTTTGAACATTCTATATTTAGAAAACACTGGCTATTATTTATATATAAAGTACCACAGTAACAAATATCCTAATGGTATTTACATGCAGCCCTAAATTAGATGTTTTTAGGACGGTTAATAACCAGTAATAAAGTAGTTCGAAATGAGTAATATAACTCCGCCAACTGAGCTGCTTTTTATTGTATCTCTGTGACTCGTGTTAATCATCTACCTGTCAAAATATTAACCTCTTTTTGAAACAAAAAAGAAACTATGAGTTATTCATTTTAGTTTTAACATTTAATCTGCTAACGTGGCCTGAGAAACCCGACGGTTCCAATAGTTCACAAACCCTTTTCATTGATGCTTGTCCTGCGCCAGTTGGATTTAGTCCAAGGTAAAATAATATCTTGGCGGGATCCATTCCAACGTTCTATCATCCAGTGGTCGAATTGCTGACAGTTTCACTTTAAAAGTCTCTACTGTTGATGTAGACACCAGGTGGGACTAACAAACCCGATGGAGGGTAGATAACGGCTCTATCCGATTGTGTTTCACGTTCCTACCGTTAGCTTACGATTCACCACCCTTTATACACGCCCTCTCCTTGCGGAAATAAACTTATGCTGATCACAACAAATGTCTGTTCCTTCAGTCACTTTTTTAACATAACGATTAGGAGCGAAAATATATATTTAATTGAGTAGAAGCTTTCCTTATTCCTGTTCAACTTGTTTCTTAAAACATAATATTCTTTAAAGAATTTTAATTTCGAATATTCATTGAGTTATTCCATTAAATTAAGCGACGGTTTCTTATAAACAGATTCACATAAACAGATACGCGCCTTGCTTGCTCAGTTGTAAGAATTGTACGACGATTTCGATAAGCGTAATCGCACATCTGTTCATATCATTTTTGTAGGTTATTAATGGATGGGTTATCTATACATGGGACTCACATTTTTTGTTTCAGACTTTATAAGTAAGTATATTCATATATGTCAAATTTCAATATTAAAATTCAGGTAACAACATATTAGAATACTCGTCCAGGAGGGCACGTAATTAGGGAAACCAAATACTTTTAGCAGAAAAATATTAACCTATCAAACGGCGCTAGGTTTGTTTGCAAAACAGTTTCCCTACGGCAA
Source organism: Prosapia bicincta (assembly GCA_036971475.1). NCBI lineage: Eukaryota > Metazoa > Arthropoda > Insecta > Hemiptera > Cercopidae > Prosapia > Prosapia bicincta. The sequence goes on along the minus strand of JBAIZL010000002.1, from coordinate 80,478,136 downwards.
CAAAAATTGTTTTCAACAATTATTTTTTAAGTACCAAAGTAGCATACAAAATATGATGTTCTATCTTAACTTATCCTAAGACATTTCATTGAATTATTTCCAAATTTTGATTGCTAAGCAACACTCAACAACTTTAAAATAATTGGAGTTAATTTTGAAAATTCATGCTTCTGACATTAACAGCTGTATGTGGCTTGCTCACGCGTCAGAAAACCTTCCGATTTATTTGTGTACGTACCAGAGAGAAAAACCAAAAATATTGTATATCGAGTGCACTTCAATAAATACCATTCAACCAAGAACTTTTATTTTCACACTTTTCTCGATCGACAAGAAGTTCGGCCATAATTGTGTCAATAAAAAACTAAATTAGGTTCAGCTAATGTTAACACGCCATTCATTTACTTTTATGCGGTACGAAGTTTGCCGGGTTAGCCTTTATAAAAACGTGTTTAAAAAAAATAATAATAACAAAGTTTTGTTTTAATATAAATAAATAAAAACCCCTTAGCCACAAAAACGTTTTATTTAAATCCTTGTGAACATTTCGATTGCAAAGAAATCATCTTCAGAGGAATTGCTACAAGAGTACAGTTACTACTAGCAAGTTTACTATAGTAAGTCTTATAGTAATTTCCTCTGAAGATGATTGCTGTGCAATCGAAATGTTGGCGTTTATCAGGATTTAAATTACCCGCTTTTGTGGTTAAGAGGATTTTTTATTTATAGTAAGAAATTTCATAACAGTTCCTCCAAGTTATATAACAAAGTGTTTACTTGATAATTATTTCTTTTATATTATTTTAAATCTGTATGTTTTGTTATTTATTTAAAAAGAATTTATTATTCTATTAACAGATCTCCGAATAAAATAGCTATACCATTAGTTTAAGCATTCATTATTTCAATTCCTTCTATTAGTTCACACTCTTCTTCTATACATCTTGTTCAAACTTTCAATCGTTATTAAAATACTTTTTATTCATACACTCAAGTTCGAATACATTTTTTTAAAACTTGTAAGGGATGACACTTGACTTTAATACAGTTTTTTGAAACATTAATTTATTAATTAAATATAATGAATTAATTTTAGTTTTATATGAGAGAAAAAACCTTTCACGACAAGGGCAATATATAACTATTTCGTTTCATTTGGCTTAAAATAAGTGATAACATATGATTTCATGCAACAGCTGATTTTATGTTATACGTTATGTGATAGAACAGCTGTTTTAACGCATAGTTTATGTTACGTTATATATATTAATTATAATTATTTAATAAAAAGTAACTAAAATAAAACTTTTCTTTCTTGACCTATGTAGGAATTGACTTTAACAAAATTTTGTTTCATTACTTATTATTACAAGCCAGCTAGTTTTTCTTCTTATTTTTTTTAAAACTAACCGAGCATTTTCTTTTATTGTGTATTAAACATAGTTAGAAGGAATAGATTAACGAAACTAAAGGTAAATATTGAAAAATTACACTAACTAAACTCATTTATTAAATCAGTTTCGGCGATCATGTTGCGTTCATCCTTGATGGATTTACAATAATGGGTAGTGATCGGTTATGTTAGGATGATTGTTCTCATCGAGATTTAATTAAACATTTATAAAGCCTTTACGATTTGATTATTTAAAATTGAGCCTCTGAATAATATTTGTTGTGATTAAATATGATAGACGTGATACAATCTGAAAAAAAAACCACTTGTATAGTATATGACGTCGATATAATAGATAAACGCATCCTAAATAACCTTGAAATTCAGGTAAAAATTAATTTAATTATACATTAATTTATGTTGTGTTTTATTATTATAACAAGCAATATTAAAAAAGTAAGTAAATTCTACTGAGGTTAACACAGAAAAATTTTATTTTAGTTACCCTAGAGCACCATTTATGATATTATGTGATAACCATGGCAACAGCTTAAGGTTGTAAAATATAGGTTTCGATGACATCCAGATGGGGGGGGGGGGTTCATATAGGGCCTACACCTTAGAGGAATCTATTTCTAGGTATTGGAAAGTTGGTGCAGTGCCAACATGTTGGTACGCTAGACTTTGTACATGAAGACTCTAGGTTCGAATCCGGGTGGACCCCACAAATTTAATTATTGAATACATATTTTTTAAAAAACTGTATTAACATCAATTGTCATCCACTATAGGTTAAAAGAAATGTATTTGAACTTGATTGGATGAATAAAAACGTATTTTATTAACGATTGAAAATTTGTACAAGAATTATATCAGGAGAGTGTAAGCTAATAGAAGGAATTGAAAAAAATAAATAATAGATAAACAAATCATGAGTGCTATAACTAGAAAATATCAGAAAATTGGATGAAATAAAAAAGAAATAACACAAGAACTAATTATCGTAGAAACGTCATTAACATAGTAAATTAAAACGCAAGTCCATATTTGACGGCCGTGGCAGTACACATTAAGTAAAAAACATTATCTTTACGTTCCATATCAATATTATACTGCTATTTTATATTACACTTACAGAGTACCCGTCTTTCGTACGGGGTTGACGAATATCTGTATTGATTTAATTTGTATTTGTATTTTGGTTGAATTTAATTTAATGAAATTAAAATCTAAAAAAATATATCAAACTATAGTTCATTGACCTACCGCTAAGGGAGTTTCCAAAGCCAGTGAGGCGGTGCCCTGACGGAATTTCTAAATAAAAATAGGCCTTTGTGAAAACCAGGGACCCTAAGAATGTTCTTGTAAAAGTTCAGGTATTTATTTCCCGTTCTCACGTGTTCGATAGGGGAAATAATTATACAGCGCAACGCAGAGAGTCATCAGAGATACAACATAGAAATAATGTAAACTCTCGCTCAGGGAAATAAATAAAACTTTTACCAAATTAAAGTTGTATATAAAATTTTGTCCAGAGTAGTAAGAAGTACTACGTCCGCGAATTACTATATTTAACACACATATATTTAAACATACTTATAAGGTCTCCAGTTACGATAGATTTGGTTGTAATTTTATACATTACTATCTACCAATATTAAAATATACCTGTAAAGTGACCATTCAGTATAGGTTTAGTTGTAATTTTCTACAACATTACCTAATTAGACGTCTGCTTCCGCGAAGTATTACTTCGTCACGTGATCTCCATTCTAGCCTTACATGCGTACTCCAGGTTAAAAGTATAAAATTACAACCAAATCTATCCTGACTGAATACTTACCTTCCGTGGCAATAACAAACAATAATTGTCAATATAGCTTCAGGACATGTTTTTGATTTATTTTATATGTATTGTATTGGGGGTGGGCAATGTGAATTTTTTCCAGCACTATTGGCACCCGTTTGGGGGGAATTACAATTTTCCAAAATTATAAATTTTTGGGGTGTGAGCGAGAGTTTTCATAATTTTTGTCGTATCTCTGATGACTTTCTGCGTCAATCAATATAATTTTTCTTTCGCTTAATCGAACACGTGGAAATGGGAAATAAATACCAAATTTCAGCTTAATGGGTCCAGAAGTTTTCACTTGATTAAGTATTACACACACAGACAGACACCATTAGATTTTTATATAATAGTATAGATTAGTTCCCAATAAATATATCAAACTATAAACTTACTGATTATTGTCTTGGAAACCAAGGAAAAGAAAAACTTCTGCTGGTAACATAGCATTTGTAAAGTATAACTAACCTAGAAAGATGAGTAACAAACAATTACTATCAGCTGTTTAAATTTGTTTAAAAGTGACTGTTACAGGTGATTATCCGCTTATTAAGTTAAGTTAAGGATTAAACAAAGTATAGGTAATTGAGTTTTAAGGGGGTTTTCAAGGCCCGTGGGGCGGTGCCCTGACGAAATGTCTAAATAAAAATAGGCCTGTGTGTTAACCAGGGACCCTAAGAATGACCATGTAAAGTTTCAGCTCACTGGGTAAAGTAATTTTTACGTGATTGAGAAACACGCACACACACACACACACACACACACACACACACACACACACACTCTCTCTCTCTCTCTCTCACTCACACAAACACACACACACACACACACAAACACACACACACAAACACACACACACAAACACACACACACAAACACACACACACAAACACACACACACAAACACACACACACACCATTAGATTTTTATATAATAGTATAAATTGCTTTTGTATAATTTAGCTAAAACCATATACACGTCGAAGTGATAATAAACTCCTTTTCTTTTATTCAGACACTGGGGTAATATACAATTTTGTATCATTCTCTATAATGTATACATTTATCTGTGTTACACCATTTAATTACGTGACATTGATAAAAACCACGACAGCAATAAGCCTATAATAGTGACGGCATCAATTATCCACGCAGTAAGAAATGACCTTGAACTACAATACTATGTTGTCCCTCACCTACTGTATGATAAACCGGTTTAGTGTTTATATTAAAAGTGGACTTGATGCGCCTGCTAAAAAAGCAAGAAATGGCAATACTAACGTGACGATAGGGTTGCGTTTTAGCAATTGCAGGCACTCGTTGCCGGAAGCATAATTTTAATGCTTTTATATTGCGTTTCAACAAATTTCAAAGTCACAAGGTTACAATAACAGTATGAATCTTACGTCTGATTTGTAGTAATAAACAGGTAATATAAAAAAATGTGGTACTTACGTAAGATACGCAGGTCACTATTGTACATAGGCCTATGTTATTTAAATGTGGTAAAAATGCTACATTGATAAGTATTATTCTTGTTACTGCCATGGAAGGTTAGTTGTATATACCTATATTGAAATAAACATATGAAGCATCCAGTCAGGATGGATTTGGTTGTAATTATATACATTTAACCAAACAAATGTACACATGTAAGGCTGACACGGTCGATGATACGTTAGAAGTGAAAATAATGCGAAAATATCGCTAGTAGTTGTAATACGCCTATTAATTTATCTAGTGTTTGTAAATGTTTTAGTGAATAAAAACTTTGCAACGCCCGTTCCATGCTGCAGCCCCCAAAAGGTTATTTGGCATGTAATACTAATACTACTTCTGCGTCCAGCCAACCGTGCACTTGATCACTCCCGCTTTCTCGTGTACTACAACTTCTGAAAACATGTTACATTTTCAGAATGCTTTATATATCAACAGCTTCTGCATCCGATATGTCTACACATATTTCAAGAATATTATTTCATACCGAATGTAATGTATCTAATATGGATAGTGTCATGCAAGACATCTTATAGAGTTTACAATATTGTTATTGGCCTATAAGTATTATTTATCGTACAACATACACAAAATGTATGACGGAACCAAATTAATATTTACGTTATAAGGCTGTCTACGATCATAAAATGTATAGATTGAATTGTCAGAGGTGAACTGCGGAAAGGTTCTTAACGTATCTTTAAAGTTTAATATTACTTTGTATTTACGGTCTATCTCTATAAGCTAATTATGCATTCGAACTATCAGCTATCGCAAAATTACAGAAGGCTACGATCAGCAACGCATTCGAACGGAAACTGAGAAGATTATAATAGTTTACTATTACTTACCATGAGTGTTTTGACGGTCCTGATATTTGTATGAAAGTATACTAACTTAACGCAGCCTTTCACCTCCCGTCTCGTCTATTACGATCTCTCAAGGCCAAGTCCACGGTTAAATGGCCTAGACAGTACCATTCTATTTAAGTAAAACACGTGATACATGAGGACTTTAAATCATGTAGACATATCTGTAATATTTACAATACCGACTTATCAAGTGGTGTCGAACGTATAAACACATATTACAAATGTGTGCACGTATTTGTGTTATCAGCACGTATTTGTGTTTTGTAAACACATATACACCCAGCCCTAACCAAAACGTCACTGGCTTGAAACGTGACTTCAGTTTCTTAAGCTAATATTGTATAGAACATCAGTCTGTGGGCTCCTTACTAAAGTCCCTGTCACACGAAGCTGGTTTATCACCGCTAGTAACAAGCAGCGAAAACAAACAGAAAACCAGCATCTTGTGACTACCCCCTTCCAGCGGCTGAAACACTCCCAAGAGCTGGTTTCTGTAGCCGCTAAGAGGGGGTTAAACTGTTTACAGTAGTATTGCTAGCGCTAGAAAGATCACGTACCCGCCAGCTGTTGTCTCTCTAGCGCCATGTTACACCGGCGTTTGGTATAATACCGTCCGTTATAACGACGTTCGGTTTAATAAATTCCGTTATAATGACGTTCGGTATTATACAGTTCGTAATAACGACGTCAGGTAAAATACAGTCCGTTATGATGGTGTTCGGTACAATACAGTACGTTGTAATGGCGTTCGGTATATTACAGTACGTTATAACGGCATTCGGTTTAAAACAGTCTCTTATAACAACGTTCGGTTTAAAACCGTTCGCTATAATGGCGATCGGTATAATACAGTCCATTAAAACGTCATTCGGTATAATACAGTCCTTTATAACAACGTTCGGTATAAAACCGTCAGTTATAACAACATTCGGTATAATACGGTCAGATATAACAGCGTTCGGTATAATACAGTGTTAAAACGACGGTCGGTATATTACAGACCGTCATAACAGCGTTCGGTATAATACAGTCAGATATAACAACGTTTGGTACAATACAGACCGTTATAACAGCGTTCGGTATAATACAGTCAGTAATAATGACGTCCTGTATAATTCAGTTAGTTATAACAGCGTTCGGTATAATACAGACCGTTATAACGACGTTCGGTATAATACAGACAGTTATAACAGCGTTCAGTATAATACAGTCAGTTATTTCAGCGTTCAGTATAATAGAGTTATAACTACGCTCGGTATAATAAATACCGTTATAACAACGTTCGGTATAATACAGTCAGTTATAACAACGATCGGTATAATACAGACAGTTATAACAGCGTTCAGTATAATACAGTCATTTATTACAGCGTTCATTATAATAGAGGTATAACGACGCTCGGTATAATAAATACTGTTATAAAAACGTTCGGTATAATACAGACTGTTTTAACAGCGTAAGGTATAATACAGTCAGTTATAACAACGATTGGTATAATACAGACCGTTAAACCAGCGTTCGGTATAATACAGTCAGTTATAACGAACGTTCGGTATAATAAATAACGTTATAACAGCGTTCGGTATAATACAGTTAGTTATAACAGCGTTTGGTATAATACAGACCGTTATAAGAGCGTTGTGTATAATACAGTCAGTTATAACGACGTTCGGTATAATACAAACAGTTATAACAGCGTTCGGTATAATACAGTCGGTTATAACGTCGTTCGGTACAATACAGATAGTTTTAACAGCGTTCGGTATAATACAGAACGTTATAACAGCGTTCGAGTTAACAGTCATTTATAACGACGTTCGTTATAATGGAGACCGTTATAACAGCGTTCGGTATAATACAGTCAGTTATAACGACGTTTGGTATAATACAAACATTTATAACAGCGTTCGGTATAATACAGTCCGTTATAACAGGGTTTGGTATAATACAGTAAGTTATAACGAACGTTCGGTATAATAAATAACGTTATAACAGCGTTCGGTATAATACAGTATGTTATAACGACGTTCGGTATAATACAGTCAGTTATAACAGCGTTTGGTATAATACAGACCGTTATAAGAGCGTTGTGTATAATACAGTCAGTTATAACGACGTTCGGTATAATACAAACAGTTATAACAGCGTTCGGTATAATACAGTCGGTTATAACGTCGATCGGTACAATACAGATAGTTTTAACAGCGTTCGGTATAATACAGAACGTTATAACAGCGTTCGAGTTAACAGTCATTTATAACGATGTTCGTTATACTGGAGACCGTTATAACAGCGTTCGGTATAATACAGTCAGTTATAACGACGTTTGGTATAATACAAACAGTTATAACAGCGTTCGGTATAATACAGTCCGTTATAACAGCGTTTGGTATAATACATTAAGTTATAACGAACGTTCGGTATAATAAATAACGTTATAACCGCGTTCGGTATAATACAGTATGTTATAACGACGTTCGGTATAATACAGTCAGTTATAACAGCGTTTGGTATAATACAGACCGTTATAAGAGCGTTGTGTATAATACAGTCAGTTATAACGACGTTCGGTATAATACAAACAGTTATAACAGCGTTCGGTATAATACAGTCGGTTATAATGTCGTTCGGTACAATACAGATAGTTTTAACAGCGTTCGGTATAATACAGTTAGTTATAACAGCGTTGGATATAATACAGTTAGTTATAACAGCGTTCGGTATATTTCAATCAGTTATAACGACGTTCGGTATAATACAGTTAGTTATAACATCGTTCGGTATATTACAGACCGTTATAACAGCGTTCGGTAAAATACCGTCAGTTATACCGACGTTCGGTATAATAAAGTCAGTTATAACAGCGTTCATTATAATAGACAGTTATAACATTGTTCGGTATAATACAGACCGTTATAACAGCGTTAGGTATAATACAGTCAGTTATAACGACGTTCGGTATAATGCAGTCACTTATAACAGCGTTCGGTTTAATACAGTCAGTTATAACAGTGTCCGGAATAATAAAGACCGTCACAAAAGCGTTCGGTATAATACAGACCGTCATAACAGCGTTCGGTATAATACAGTCAGTTCTAACGTCATTCGGTATAATACAGACCATTATAACAGCGTTCGGTATAATAGAGTCTGTTATACCGGCGTTCGGTATAATAAATTATTATAACGGCATTGGGTATGATACAGTAGGTTATAACGGTATTCGGTACCATGTAGTCCATTATAACGACGTTCGGTTAATTAGGGACGGTTATATTGGCGTTCGGTATTATACAGTCTGCTATATCGACGTTCGGTATAATAGTCCATTATAACGGCGTTGGCTATGATACAGTAGGTTATAACTGTATTCGGTACCATGCAGTCCTTTATAACGACGTTCGGTATAAAACAGTCTTTTATAACGACGTTCGGTATAATAGTCCATTATAACGGCGTTGGCTATGATACAGTAAGTTATAACTGTGTTCGGTACCATGCAGTCCTTTATAACGACGTTCGGTATAATACAGTCCTTTATAACGACGTTCGGTATAATACAGTCCTTTATAACGACGTTCGGTATAATAGTCCATTATAACGGCGTTGGCTATGATACAGTAGGTTATAACTGTGTTCGGTACCATGCAGTCCTTTATAACGACGTTCGGTATAATACAGTCCTTTATAACGACGTTCGGTATAATACAGTCCTTTATAACGACGTTCGGTATAATAGTCCATTATAACGGCGTTGGCTATGATACAGTAGGTTATAACTGTGTTCGGTACCATGCAGTCCTTTATAACGACGTTCGGTATAATACAGTCCTTTATAACGACGTTCGGTAAAATAGTCCATTATAACGGCGTTGGCTATGATACAGTAGGTTATAACTGTGTTCGGTACCATGCAGTCCTTTATAACGACGTTCGGTATAATACAGTCCTTTATAACGACGTTCGGTATAATAGTCCATTATAACGGCGTTGGCTATGATACAGTAGGTTATAACTGTGTTCGGTACCATGCAGTCCTTTATAACGACATTCGGTATAATACAGTCCTTTATAACGACGTTCGGTATAATAGTCCATTATAACGGCGTTGGCTATGATACAGTAGGTTATAACTGTGTTCGGTACCATGCAGTCCTTTATAACGACGTTCGGTATAATACAGTCCTTTATAACGACGTTCGTTATAATAGTCCATTATAACGGCTTTGGCTATGATACAGTAGGTTATAACTGTGTTCGGTACCATGCAGTCCTTTATAACGACGTTCGGTATAATACAGTCCTTTATAACGACGTTCGGTATAATATTCCATTATAACGGCGTTGGCTATGATACAGTAGGTTATAACTGTGTTCGGTGTTCGGTACCATGCAGTCCTTTATAACGACGTTCGGTATAATACAGTCCTTTATAACGACGTTCGGTATAATAGTCCATTATAACGGCGTTGGCTATGATACAGTAGGTTATAACTGTGTTCGGTACCATGCAGTCCTTTATAACGACGTTCGGTATAATACAGTCCTTTATAACGACGTTCGGTATAATATTCCATTATAACGGCTTTGGCTATGATACAGTAGGTTATAACTGTGTTCGGTACCATGCAGTCCTTTATAACGACGTTCGGTATAATACTGTCCTTTAAAACGACGTTCGGTATAATAGTCCATTATAACGGCTTTGGCTATAATACAGTAGGTTATAACTGTGTTCGGTACCATGCAGTCCTTTATAACGACGTTCGGTATAATACAGTCCTTTATAACGACGTTCGGTATAATAGTCCATTATAACGGCGTTGGCTATGATACAGTAGGTTATGACTGTGTTCGGTACCATGCAGTCCTTTATAACGACGTTCGGTATAATACAGTCCCTTATAACGACGTTCGGTATAATAGTCCATTATAACGGCGTTGGCTATGATACAGTAGGTTATAACTGTGTTCGGTACCATGCAGTCCTTTATAACGACATTCGGTATAATACAGTCCTTTATAACGACGTTCGGTATAATAGTCCATTATAACGGCGTTGGCTATGATACAGTAGGTTATAACTGTGTTCGGTACCATGCAGTCCTTTATAACGACGTTCGGTATAATACAGTCCTTTATAACGACGTTCGTTATAATAGTCCATTATAACGGCTTTGGCTATGATACAGTAGGTTATAACTGTGTTCGGTACCATGCAGTCCTTTATAACGACGTTCGGTATAATACAGTCCTTTATAACGACGTTCGGTATAATATTCCATTATAACGGCGTTGGCTATGATACAGTAGGTTATAACTGTGTTCGGTGTTCGGTACCATGCAGTCCTTTATAACGACGTTCGGTATAATACAGTCCTTTATAACGACGTTCGGTATAATAGTCCATTATAACGGCGTTGGCTATGATACAGTAGGTTATAACTGTGTTCGGTACCATGCAGTCCTTTATAACGACGTTCGGTATAATACAGTCCTTTATAACGACGTTCGGTATAATATTCCATTATAACGGCTTTGGCTATGATACAGTAGGTTATAACTGTGTTCGGTACCATGCAGTCCTTTATAACGACGTTCGGTATAATACTGTCCTTTATAACGACGTTCGGTATAATAGTCCATTATAACGGCTTTAGCTATGATACAGTAGGTTATAACTGTGTTCGGTACCATGCAGTCCTTTATAACGACGTTCGGTATAATACAGTCCTTTATAACGACGTTCGGTATAATAGTCCATTATAACGGCGTTGGCTATGATACAGTAGGTTATAACTGTGTTCGGTACCATGCAGTCCTTTATAACGACGTTCGGTATAATACAGTCCTTTATAACGACGTTCGGTATAATAGTCCATTATAACGGCGTTGGCTATGATACAGTAGGTTATAACTGTGTTCGGTACCATGCAGTCCTTTATAACGACGTTCGGTATAATACAGTCCTTTATAACGACGTTCGGTATAATAGTCCATTATAACGGCGTTGGCTATGATACAGTAGGTTATAACTGTGTTCGGTACCATGCAGTCCTTTATAACGACGTTCGGTATAATACAGTCCTTTATAACGACGTTCGGTATAATAGTCCATTATAACGGCGTTGGCTATGATACAGTAGGTTATAACTGTGTTCGGTACCATGCAGTCCTTTATAACGACATTCGGTATAATACAGTCCTTTATAACGACGTTCGGTATAATAGTCCATTATAACGGCGTTGGCTATGATACAGTAGGTTATAACTGTGTTCGGTACCATGCAGTCCTTTATAACGACGTTCGGTATAATACAGTCCTTTATAACGACGTTCGGTATAATAGTCCATTATAAAGGCGTTGGCTATGATACAGTAGGTTATAACTGTGTTCGGTACCATGCAGTCCTTTATAACGACATTCGGTATAATACAGTCCTTTATAACGACGTTCGGTATAATAGTCCATTATAACGGCGTTGGCTATGATACAGTAGGTTATAACTGTGTTCGGTACCATGCAGTCCTTTATAACGACGTTCGGTATAATACAGTCCTTTATAACGACGTTCGGTATAATAGTCCATTATAAAGGCGTTGGCTATGATACAGTAGGTTATAACTGTGTTCGGTGTTCGGTACCATGCAGTCCTTTATAACGACGTTCGGTATAATACAGTCCTTTATAACGACGTTCGGTATAATAGTCCATTATAACGGCGTTGGCTATGATACAGTAGGTTATAACTGTGTTCGGTACCATGCAGTCCTTTATAACGACATTCGGTATAATACAGTCCTTTATAACGACGTTCGGTATAATAGTCCTTTATAACGGCGTTGGCTATGATACAGTAGGTTATAACTGTGTTCGGTACCATGCAGTCCTTTATAACGACGTTCGGTATAATACAGTCGTTTATAACGACGTTCGTTATAATAGTCCATTATAACGGCTTTGGCTATGATACAGTAGGTTATAACTGTGTTCGGTACCATGCAGTCCTTTATAACGACGTTCGGTATAATACTGTCCTTTATAACGACGTTCGGTATAATAGTCCATTATAACGGCTTTGGCTATGATACAGTAGGTTATAACTGTGTTCGGTACCATGCAGTCCTTTATAACGACGTTCGGTATAATACAGTCCTTTATAACGACGTTCGGTATAATATTCCATTATAACGGCGTTGGCTATGATACAGTAGGTTATAACTGTGTTCGGTACCATGCAGTCCTTTATAACGACGTTCGGTATAATACAGTCCTTTATAACGACGTTCGGTATAATAGTCCATTATAACGGCGTTGGCTATGATACAGTAGGTTATAACTGTGTTCGGTACCATGCAGTCCTTTATAACGACGTTCGGTATAATACAGTCCTTAATAACGACGTTCGGTATAATAGTCCATTATAACGGCGTTGGCTATGATACAGTAGGTTATAACTGTGTTCGGTACCATGCAGTCCTTTATAACGACGTTCGGTATAATACAGTCCTTTATAACGACGTTCGGTATAATACAGTCCTTTATAACGACGTTCGGTATAATAGTCCATTATAACGGCTTTGGCTATGATACAGTAGGTTATAACTGTGTTCGGTACCATGCAGTCCTTTATAACGACGTTCGGTATAATACAGTCCTTTATAACGACGTTCGGTATAATAGTCCATTATAACGGCGTTGGCTATGATACAGTAGGTTATAACTGTGTTCGGTAACATGCAGTCCTTTATAACGACGTTCGGTATAATACAGTCCTTTATAACGACGTTCGGTATAATAGTCCATTATAACGGCGTTGGCTATGATACAGTAGGTTATAACTGTATTCGGTACCATGCAGTCCTTTATAACGACGTTCGGTATAATACAGTCCTTTATAACGACGTTCGGTATAATAGTCCATTATAACGGCGTTGGCTATGATACAGTAGGTTATAACTGTGTTCGGTACCATGCAGTCCTTTATAACGACGTTCGGTATAATACAGTCCTTTATAACGACGTTCGGTATAATAGTCCATTATAACGGCGTTGGCTATGATACAGTAGGTTATAACTGTGTTCGGTACCATGCAGTCCTTTATAACGACATTCGGTATAATACAGTCCTTTATAACGACGTTCGGTATAATAGTCCATTATAACGGCGTTGGCTATGATACAGTAGGTTATAACTGTGTTCGGTACCATGCAGTCCTTTATAACGACGTTCGGTATAATACAGTCCTGTATAACGACGTTCGTTATAATAGTCCATTATAACGGCTTTGGCTATGATACAGTAGGTTATAACTGTGTTCGGTACCATGCAGTCCTTTATAACGACGTTCGGTATAATACAGTCCTTTATAACGACGTTCGGTATAATATTCCATTATAACGGCGTTGGCTATGATACAGTGGGTTATAACTGTGTTCGGTGTTCGGTACCATGCAGTCCTTTATAACGACGTTCGGTATAATACAGTCCTTTATAACGACGTTCGGTATAATAGTCCATTATAACGGCGTTGGCTATGATACAGTAGGTTATAACTGTGTTCGGTACCATGCAGTCCTTTATAACGACGTTCGGTATAATACAGTCCTTTATAACGACGTTCGGTATAATAGTCCATTATAACGGCGTTGGCTATGATACAGTAGGTTATAACTGTGTTCGGTACCATGCAGTCCTTTATAACGACGTTCGGTATAATACAGTCCTTTATAACGACGTTCGGTATAATAGTCCATTATAACGGCGTTGGCTATGATACAGTAGGTTATAACTGTGTTCGGTACCATGCAGTCCTTTATAACGACGTTCGGTATAATACAGTCCTTTATAACGACGTTCGGTATAATATTCCATTATAACGGCTTTGGCTATGATACAGTAGGTTATAACTGTGTTCGGTACCATGCAGTCCTTTATAACGACGTTCGGTATAATACAGTCCTTTATAACGACGTTTGGTATAATAGTCCATTATAACGGCGTTGGCTATGATACAGTAGGTTATAACTGTGTTCGGTACCATGCAGTCCTTTATAACGACGTTCGGTATAATACAGTCCTTTATAACGACGTTCGTTATAATAGTCCATTATAACGGCTTTGGCTATGATACAGTAGGTTATAACTGTGTTCGGTACCATGCAGTCCTTTATAACGACGTTCGGTATAATACAGTCCTTTATAACGACGTTCGGTATAATATTCCATTATAACGGCGTTGGCTATGATACAGTAGGTTATAATTGTGTTCGGTGTTCGGTACCATGCAGTCCTCTATAACGACGTTCGGTATAATACAGTCCTTTATAACGACGTTCGGTATAATAGTCCATTATAACGGCATTGGCTATGATACAGTAGGTTATAACTGTGTTCGGTACCATGCAGTCCTTTATAACGACGTTCGGTATAATACAGTCCTTTATAACGACGTTCGGTATAATATTCCATTATAACGGCTTTGGCTATGATACAGTAGGTTATAACTGTGTTCGGTACCATGCAGTCCTTTATAACGACGTTCGGTATAATACAGTCCTTTATAACGACGTTCGGTATAATAGTCCATTATAACGGCGTTGGCTATGATACAGTAGGTTATAACTGTGTTCGGTACCATGCAGTCCTTTATAACGACGTTCGGTATAATACAGTCCTTTATAACGACGTTCGGTATAATAGTCCATTATAACGGCGTTGGCTATGATACAGTAGGTTATAACTGTGTTCGGTACCATGCAGTCCTTTATAACGACGTTCGGTATAATACAGTCCTTTATAACGACGTTCGGTATAATAGTCCATTATAACGGCATTGGCTATGATACAGTAGGTTATAACTGTGTTCGGTACCATGCAGTCGTTTATAACGACGTTCGGTATAATACAGTCCTTTATAACGACGTTCGGTATAATATTCCATTATAACGGCTTTGGCTATGATACAGTAGGTTATAACTGTGTTCGGTACCATGCAGTCCTTTATAACGACGTTCGGTATAATACTGTCCTTTATAACGACGTTCGGTATAATAGTCCATTATAACGGCTTTGGCTATGATACAGTAGGTTATAACTGTGTTCGGTACCATGCAGTCCTTTATAACGACGTTCGGTATAATACAGTCCTTTATAACGACGTTCGGTATAATAGTCCATTATAACGGCGTTGGCTATGATACAGTAGGTTATAACTGTGTTCGGTACCATGCAGTCCTTTATAACGACGTTCGGTATAATACAGTCCTTTATAACGACGTTCGGTATAATAGTCCATTATAACGGCGTTGGCTATGATACAGTAGGTTATAACTGTGTTCGGTACCATGCAGTCCTTTATAACGACGTTCGGTATAATACAGTCCTTTATAACGACGTTCGGTATAATAGTCCATTATAACGGCGTTGGCTATGATACAGTAGGTTATAACTGTGTTCGGTACCATGCAGTCCTTTATAACGACGTTCGGTATAATACAGTCCTTTATAACGACGTTCGGTATAATAGTCCATTATAACGGCGTTGGCTATGATACAGTAGGTTATAACTGTGTTCGGTACCATGCAGTCCTTTATAACGACGTTCGGTATAATACAGTCCTTTATAACGACGTTCGGTATAATAGTCCATTATAACGGCGTTGGCTATGATACAGTAGGTTATAACTGTGTTCGGTACCATGCAGTCCTTTATAACGACGTTCGGTATAATACAGTCCTTTATAACGACGTTCGGTATAATAGTCCATTATAAAGGCGTTGGCTATGATACAGTAGGTTATAACTGTGTTCGGTACCATGCAGTCCTTTATAACGACATTCTGTATAATACAGTCCTTTATAACGACGTTCGGTATAATAGTCCATTATAACGGCGTTGGCTATGATACAGTAGGTTATAACTGTGTTCGGTACCATGCAGTCCTTTATAACGACGTTCGGTATAATACAGTCCTTTATAACGACGTTCGGTATAATAGTCCATTATAACGGCTTTGGCTATGATACAGTAGGTTATAACTGTGTTCGGTACCATGCAGTCCTTTATAACGACGTTCTTTATAATACAGTCCTTTATAACGACGTTCGGTATAATATTCCATTATAACGGCGTTGGCTATGATACAGTTTGTAATAACTGTGTTCGGTGTTCGGTACCATGCAGTCCTTTATAACGACGTTCGGTATAATACAGTCCTTTATAACGACGTTCGGTATAATAGTCCATTATAACGGCGTTGGCTATGATACAGTAAGTTATAATTGTGTTCGGTACCATGCAGTCCTTTATAACGACGTTCGGTATAATACAGTCCTTTATAACGACGTTCGATATAATAGTCCATTATAACGGCGTTGGCTATGATACAGTAAGTTATAATTGTGTTCGGTACCATGCAGTCCTTTATAACGACGTTCGGTATAATACAGTCCTTTATAACGACGTTCGGTATAATAGTCCATTATAACGGCGTTGGCTATGATACAGTAGGTTATAACTGTGTTCGGTACCATGCAGTCCTTTATAACGACGTTCGGTATAATACAGTCCTTTATAACGACGTTCGGTATAATAGTCCATTATAACGGCGTTGGCTATGATACAGTAGGTTATAACTGTGTTCGGTACCATGCAGTCCTTTATAACGACATTCGGTATAATACAGTCCTTTATAACGACGTTCGGTATAATAGTCCATTATAACGGCGTTGGCTATGATACAGTAGGTTATAACTGTGTTCGGTACCATGCAGTCCTTTATAACGACGTTCGGTATAATACAGTCGTTTATAACGACGTTCGTTATAATAGTCCATTATAACGGCTTTGGCTATGATACAGTAGGTTATAACTGTGTTCGGTACCATGCAGTCCTTTATAACGACGTTCGGTATAATACTGTCCTTTATAACGACGTTCGGTATAATAGTCCATTATAACGGCTTTGGCTATGATACAGTAGGTTATAACTGTGTTCGGTACCATGCAGTCCTTTATAACGACGTTCGGTATAATACAGTCCTTTATAACGTCGTTCGGTATAATATTCCATTATAACGGCGTTGGCTATGATACAGTAGGTTATAACTGTGTTCGGTACCATGCAGTCCTTTATAACGACGTTCGGTATAATACAGTCCTTTATAACGACGTTCGGTATAATAGTCCATTATAACGGCGTTGGCTATGATACAGTAGGTTATAACTGTGTTCGGTACCATGCAGTCCTTTATAACGACGTTCGGTATAATACAGTCCTTAATAACGACGTTCGGTATAATAGTCCATTATAACGGCGTTGGCTATGATACAGTAGGTTATAACTGTGTTCGGTACCATGCAGTCCTTTATAACGACGTTCGGTATAATACAGTCCTTTATAACGACGTTCGGTATAATACAGTCCTTTATAACGACGTTCGGTATAATAGTCCATTATAACGGCTTTGGCTATGATACAGTAGGTTATAACTGTGTTCGGTACCATGCAGTCCTTTATAACGACGTTCGGTATAATACAGTCCTTTATAACGACGTTCGGTATAATAGTCCATTATAACGGCGTTGGCTATGATACAGTAGGTTATAACTGTGTTCGGTAACATGCAGTCCTTTATAACGACGTTCGGTATAATACAGTCCTTTATAACGACGTTCGGTATAATAGTCCATTATAACGGCGTTGGCTATGATACAGTAGGTTATAACTGTATTCGGTACCATGCAGTCCTTTATAACGACGTTCGGTATAATACAGTCCTTTATAACGACGTTCGGTATAATAGTCCATTATAACGGCGTTGGCTATGATACAGTAGGTTATAACTGTGTTCGGTACCATGGAGTCCTTTATAACGACGTTCGGTATAATACAGTCCTTTATAACGACGTTCGGTATAATAGTCCATTATAACGGCGTTGGCTATGATACAGTAGGTTATAACTGTGTTCGGTACCATGCAGTCCTTTATAACGACATTCGGTATAATACAGTCCTTTATAACGACGTTCGGTATAATAGTCCATTATAACGGCGTTGGCTATGATACAGTAGGTTATAACTGTGTTCGGTACCATGCAGTCCTTTATAACGACGTTCGGTATAATACAGTCCTGTATAACGACGTTCGTTATAATAGTCCATTATAACGGCTTTGGCTATGATACAGTAGGTTATAACTGTGTTCGGTACCATGCAGTCCTTTATAACGACGTTCGGTATAATACAGTCCTTTATAACGACGTTCGGTATAATATTCCATTATAACGGCGTTGGCTATGATACAGTGGGTTATAACTGTGTTCGGTGTTCGGTACCATGCAGTCCTTTATAACGACGTTCGGTATAATACAGTCCTTTATAACGACGTTCGGTATAATACAGTCCTTTATAACGACGTTCGGTATAATATTCCATTATAACGGCGTTGGCTATGATACAGTAGGTTATAATTGTGTTCGGTGTTCGGTACCATGCAGTCCTCTATAACGACGTTCGGTATAATACAGTCCTTTATAACGACGTTCGGTATAATAGTCCATTATAACGGCATTGGCTATGATACAGTAGGTTATAACTGTGTTCGGTACCATGCAGTCCTTTATAACGACGTTCGGTATAATACAGTCCTTTATAACGACGTTCGGTATAATATTCCATTATAACGGCTTTGGCTATGATACAGTAGGTTATAACTGTGTTCGGTACCATGCAGTCCTTTATAACGACGTTCGGTATAATACAGTCCTTTATAACGACGTTCGGTATAATAGTCCATTATAACGGCGTTGGCTATGATACAGTAGGTTATAACTGTGTTCGGTACCATGCAGTCCTTTATAACGACGTTCGGTATAATACAGTCCTTTATAACGACGTTCGGTATAATAGTCCATTATAACGGCGTTGGCTATGATACAGTAGGTTATAACTGTGTTCGGTACCATGCAGTCCTTTATAACGACGTTCGGTATAATACAGTCCTTTATAACGACGTTCGGTATAATAGTCCATTATAACGGCATTGGCTATGATACAGTAGGTTATAACTGTGTTCGGTACCATGCAGTCCTTTATAACGACGTTCGGTATAATACAGTCCTTTATAACGACGTTCGGTATAATATTCCATTATAACGGCTTTGGCTATGATACAGTAGGTTATAACTGTGTTCGGTACCATGCAGTCCTTTATAACGACGTTCGGTATAATACTGTCCTTTATAACGACGTTCGGTATAATAGTCCATTATAACGGCTTTGGCTATGATACAGTAGGTTATAACTGTGTTCGGTACCATGCAGTCCTTTATAACGACGTTCGGTATAATACAGTCCTTTATAACGACGTTCGGTATAATAGTCCATTATAACGGCGTTGGCTATGATACAGTAGGTTATAACTGTGTTCGGTACCATGCAGTCCTTTATAACGACGTTCGGTATAATACAGTCCTTTATAACGACGTTCGGTATAATAGTCCATTATAACGGCGTTGGCTATGATACAGTAGGTTATAACTGTGTTCGGTACCATGCAGTCCTTTATAACGACGTTCGGTATAATACAGTCCTTTATAACGACGTTCGGTATAATAGTCCATTATAACGGCGTTGGCTATGATACAGTAGGTTATAACTGTGTTCGGTACCATGCAGTCCTTTATAACGACGTTCGGTATAATACAGTCCTTTATAACGACGTTCGGTATAATATTCCATTATAACGGCGTTGGCTATGATACAGTAGGTTATAACTGTGTTCGGTACCATGCAGTCCTTTATAACGACGTTCGGTATAATACAGTCCTTTATAACGACGTTCGGTATAATAGTCCATTATAACGGCGTTGGCTATGATACAGTAGGTTATAACTGTGTTCGGTACCATGCAGTCCTTTATAACGACGTTCGGTATAATACAGTCCTTTATAACGACGTTCGGTATAATAGTCCATTATAAAGGCGTTGGCTATGATACAGTAGGTTATAACTGTGTTCGGTACCATGCAGTCCTTTATAACGACATTCTGTATAATACAGTCCTTTATAACGACGTTTCGGTATAATAGTCCATTATAACGGCGTTGGCTATGATACAGTAGGTTATAACTGTGTTCGGTACCATGCAGTCCTTTATAACGACGTTCGGTATAATACAGTCCTTTATAACGACGTTCGGTATAATAGTCCATTATAACGGCTTTGGCTATGATACAGTAGGTTATAACTGTGTTCGGTACCATGCAGTCCTTTATAACGACGTTCTTTATAATACAGTCCTTTATAACGACGTTCGGTATAATATTCCATTATAACGGCGTTGGCTATGATACAGTTTGTAATAACTGTGTTCGGTGTTCGGTACCATGCAGTCCTTTATAACGACGTTCGGTATAATACAGTCCTTTATAACGACGTTCGGTATAATAGTCCATTATAACGGCGTTGGCTATGATACAGTAAGTTATAATTGTGTTCGGTACCATGCAGTCCTTTATAACGACGTTCGGTATAATACAGTCCTTTATAACGACGTTCGATATAATAGTCCATTATAACGGCGTTGGCTATGATACAGTAAGTTATAATTGTGTTCGGTACCATGCAGTCCTTTATAACGACGTTCGGTATAATACAGTCCTTTATAACGACGTTCGGTATAATAGTCCATTATAACGGCGTTGGCTATGATACAGTAGGTTATAACTGTGTTCGGTACCATGCAGTCCTTTATAACGACGTTCGGTATAATACAGTCCTTTATAACGACGTTCGGTATAATAGTCCATTATAACGGCGTTGGCTATGATACAGTAGGTTATAACTGTGTTCGGTACCATGCAGTCCTTTATAACGACATTCGGTATAATACAGTCCTTTATAACGACGTTCGGTATAATAGTCCATTATAACGGCGTTGGCTATGATACAGTAGGTTATAACTGTGTTCGGTACCATGCAGTCCTTTATAACGACGTTCGGTATAATACAGTCGTTTATAACGACGTTCGTTATAATAGTCCATTATAACGGCTTTGGCTATGATACAGTAGGTTATAACTGTGTTCGGTACCATGCAGTCCTTTATAACGACGTTCGGTATAATACTGTCCTTTATAACGACGTTCGGTATAATAGTCCATTATAACGGCTTTGGCTATGATACAGTAGGTTATAACTGTGTTCGGTACCATGCAGTCCTTTATAACGACGTTCGGTATAATACAGTCCTTTATAACGACGTTCGGTATAATATTCCATTATAACGGCGTTGGCTATGATACAGTAGGTTATAACTGTGTTCGGTACCATGCAGTCCTTTATAACGACGTTCGGTATAATACAGTCCTTTATAACGACGTTCGGTATAATAGTCCATTATAACGGCGTTGGCTATGATACAGTAGGTTATAACTGTGTTCGGTACCATGCAGTCCTTTATAACGACGTTCGGTATAATACAGTCCTTAATAACGACGTTCGGTATAATAGTCCATTATAACGGCGTTGGCTATGATACAGTAGGTTATAACTGTGTTCGGTACCATGCAGTCCTTTATAACGACGTTCGGTATAATACAGTCCTTTATAACGACGTTCGGTATAATACAGTCCTTTATAACGACGTTCGGTATAATAGTCCATTATAACGGCGTTGGCTATGATACAGTAGGTTATAACTGTGTTCGGTACCATGCAGTCCTTTATAACGACGTTCGGTATAATACAGTCCTTTATAACGACGTTCGGTATAATAGTCCATTATAACGGCGTTGGCTATGATACAGTAGGTTATAACTGTGTTCGGTACCATGCAGTCCTTTATAACGACGTTCGGTATAATACAGTCCTTTATAACGACGTTCGGTATAATATTCCATTATAACGGCTTTGGCTATGATACAGTAGGTTATAACTGTGTTCGGTACCATGCAGTCCTTTATAACGACGTTCGGTATAATACTGTCCTTTATAACGACGTTCGGTATAATAGTCCATTATAACGGCTTTGGCTATGATACAGTAGGTTATAACTGTGTTCGGTACCATGCAGTCCTTTATAACGACGTTCGGTATAATACAGTCCTTTATAACGACGTTCGGTATAATAGTCCATTATAACGGCGTTGGCTATGATACAGTAGGTTATAACTGTGTTCGGTACCATGCAGTCCTTTATAACGACGTTCGGTATAATACAGTCCTTTATAACGACGTTCGGTATAATAGTCCATTATAACGGCGTTGGCTATGATACAGTAGGTTATAACTGTGTTCGGTACCATGCAGTCCTTTATAACGACGTTCGGTATAATACAGTCCTTTATAACGACGTTCGGTATAATAGTCCATTATAACGGCGTTGGCTATGATACAGTAGGTTATAACTGTGTTCGGTACCATGCAGTCCTTTATAACGACGTTCGGTATAATACAGTCCTTTATAACGACGTTCGGTATAATAGTCCATTATAACGGCGTTGGCTATGATACAGTAGGTTATAACTGTGTTCGGTACCATGCAGTCCTTTATAACGACGTTCGGTATAATACAGTCCTTTATAACGACGTTCGGTATAATAGTCCATTATAACGGCGTTGGCTATGATACAGTAGGTTATAACTGTGTTCGGTACCATGCAGTCCTTTATAACGACGTTCGGTATAATACAGTCCTTTATAACGACGTTCGGTATAATAGTCCATTATAAAGGCGTTGGCTATGATACAGTAGGTTATAACTGTGTTCGGTACCATGCAGTCCTTTATAACGACATTCTGTATAATACAGTCCTTTATAACGACGTTTCGGTATAATAGTCCATTATAACGGCGTTGGCTATGATACAGTAGGTTATAACTGTGTTCGGTACCATGCAGTCCTTTATAACGACGTTCGGTATAATACAGTCCTTTATAACGACGTTCGGTATAATAGTCCATTATAACGGCTTTGGCTATGATACAGTAGGTTATAACTGTGTTCGGTACCATGCAGTCCTTTATAACGACGTTCTTTATAATACAGTCCTTTATAACGACGTTCGGTATAATATTCCATTATAACGGCGTTGGCTATGATACAGTTTGTAATAACTGTGTTCGGTGTTCGGTACCATGCAGTCCTTTATAACGACGTTCGGTATAATACAGTCCTTTATAACGACGTTCGGTATAATAGTCCATTATAACGGCGTTGGCTATGATACAGTAAGTTATAATTGTGTTCGGTACCATGCAGTCCTTTATAACGACGTTCGGTATAATACAGTCCTTTATAACGACGTTCGATATAATAGTCCATTATAACGGCGTTGGCTATGATACAGTAAGTTATAATTGTGTTCGGTACCATGCAGTCCTTTATAACGACGTTCGGTATAATACAGTCCTTTATAACGACGTTCGGTATAATAGTCCATTATAACGGCGTTGGCTATGATACAGTAGGTTATAACTGTGTTCGGTACCATGCAGTCCTTTATAACGACGTTCGGTATAATACAGTCCTTTATAACGACGTTCGGTATAATAGTCCATTATAACGGCGTTGGCTATGATACAGTAGGTTATAACTGTGTTCGGTACCATGCAGTCCTTTATAACGACATTCGGTATAATACAGTCCTTTATAACGACGTTCGGTATAATAGTCCATTATAACGGCGTTGGCTATGATACAGTAGGTTATAACTGTGTTCGGTACCATGCAGTCCTTTATAACGACGTTCGGTATAATACAGTCGTTTATAACGACGTTCGTTATAATAGTCCATTATAACGGCTTTGGCTATGATACAGTAGGTTATAACTGTGTTCGGTACCATGCAGTCCTTTATAACGACGTTCGGTATAATACTGTCCTTTATAACGACGTTCGGTATAATAGTCCATTATAACGGCTTTGGCTATGATACAGTAGGTTATAACTGTGTTCGGTACCATGCAGTCCTTTATAACGACGTTCGGTATAATACAGTCCTTTATAACGACGTTCGGTATAATATTCCATTATAACGGCGTTGGCTATGATACAGTAGGTTATAACTGTGTTCGGTACCATGCAGTCCTTTATAACGACGTTCGGTATAATACAGTCCTTTATAACGACGTTCGGTATAATAGTCCATTATAACGGCGTTGGCTATGATACAGTAGGTTATAACTGTGTTCGGTACCATGCAGTCCTTTATAACGACGTTCGGTATAATACAGTCCTTAATAACGACGTTCGGTATAATAGTCCATTATAACGGCGTTGGCTATGATACAGTAGGTTATAACTGTGTTCGGTACCATGCAGTCCTTTATAACGACGTTCGGTATAATACAGTCCTTTATAACGACGTTCGGTATAATACAGTCCGTTATAACGACGTTCGGTATAATAGTCCATTATAACGGCTTTGGCTATGATACAGTAGGTTATAACTGTGTTCGGTACCATGCAGTCCTTTATAACGACGTTCGGTATAATACAGTCCTTTATAACGACGTTCGGTATAATAGTCCATTATAACGGCGTTGGCTATGATACAGTAGGTTATAACTGTGTTCGGTAACATGCAGTCCTTTATAACGACGTTCGGTATAATACAGTCCTTTATAACGACGTTCGGTATAATAGTCCATTATAACGGCGTTGGCTATGATACAGTAGGTTATAACTGTATTCGGTACCATGCAGTCCTTTATAACGACGTTCGGTATAATACAGTCCTTTATAACGACGTTCGGTATAATAGTCCATTATAACGGAGTTGGCTATGATACAGTAGGTTATAACTGTGTTCGGTACCATGGAGTCCTTTATAACGACGTTCGGTATAATACAGTCCTTTATAACGACGTTCGGTATAATAGTCCATTATAACGGCGTTGGCTATGATACAGTAGGTTATAACTGTGTTCGGTACCATGCAGTCCTTTATAACGACATTCGGTATAATACAGTCCTTTATAACGACGTTCGGTATAATAGTCCATTATAACGGCGTTGGCTATGATACAGTAGGTTATAACTGTGTTCGGTACCATGCAGTCCTTTATAACGACGTTCGGTATAATACAGTCCTGTATAACGACGTTCGTTATAATAGTCCATTATAACGGCTTTGGCTATGATACAGTAGGTTATAACTGTGTTCGGTACCATGCAGTCCTTTATAACGACGTTCGGTATAATACAGTCCTTTATAACGACGTTCGGTATAATATTCCATTATAACGGCGTTGGCTATGATACAGTGGGTTATAACTGTGTTCGGTGTTCGGTACCATGCAGTCCTTTATAACGACGTTCGGTATAATACAGTCCTTTATAACGACGTTCGGTATAATAGTCCATTATAACGGCGTTGGCTATGATACAGTAGGTTATAACTGTGTTCGGTACCATGCAGTCCTTTATAACGACGTTCGGTATAATACAGTCCTTTATAACGACGTTCGGTATAATAGTCCATTATAACGGCGTTGGCTATGATACAGTAGGTTATAACTGTGTTCGGTACCATGCAGTCCTTTATAACGACGTTCGGTATAATACAGTCCTTTATAACGACGTTCGGTATAATAGTCCATTATAACGGCGTTGGCTATGATACAGTAGGTTATAACTGTGTTCGGTACCATGCAGTCCTTTATAACGACGTTCGGTATAATACAGTCGTTTATAACGACGTTCGTTATAATAGTCCATTATAACGGCTTTGGCTATGATACAGTAGGTTATAACTGTGTTCGGTACCATGCAGTCCTTTATAACGACGTTCGGTATAATACTGTCCTTTATAACGACGTTCGGTATAATAGTCCATTATAACGGCTTTGGCTATGATACAGTAGGTTATAACTGTGTTCGGTACCATGCAGTCCTTTATAACGACGTTCGGTATAATACAGTCCTTTATAACGACGTTCGGTATAATATTCCATTATAACGGCGTTGGCTATGATACAGTAGGTTATAACTGTGTTCGGTACCATGCAGTCCTTTATAACGACGTTCGGTACCATGCAGTCCTTTATAACGACGTTCGGTATAATACAGTCCTTTATAACGACGTTCGGTATAATACAGTCCTTTATAACGACGTTCGGTATAATAGTCCATTATAACGGCTTTGGCTATGATACAGTAGGTTATAACTGTGTTCGGTACCATGCAGTCCTTTATAACGACGTTCGGTATAATACAGTCCTTTATAACGACGTTCGGTATAATAGTCCATTATAACGGCGTTGGCTATGATACAGTAGGTTATAACTGTGTTCGGTAACATGCAGTCCTTTATAACGACGTTCGGTATAATACAGTCCTTTATAACGACGTTCGGTATAATAGTCCATTATAACGGCGTTGGCTATGATACAGTAGGTTATAACTGTATTCGGTACCATGCAGTCCTTTATAACGACGTTCGGTATAATACAGTCCTTTATAACGACGTTCGGTATAATAGTCCATTATAACGGCGTTGGCTATGATACAGTAGGTTATAACTGTGTTCGGTACCATGGAGTCCTTTATAACGACGTTCGGTATAATACAGTCCTTTATAACGACGTTCGGTATAATAGTCCATTATAACGGCGTTGGCTATGATACAGTAGGTTATAACTGTGTTCGGTACCATGCAGTCCTTTATAACGACATTCGGTATAATACAGTCCTTTATAACGACGTTCGGTATAATAGTCCATTATAACGGCGTTGGCTATGATACAGTAGGTTATAACTGTGTTCGGTACCATGCAGTCCTTTATAACGACGTTCGGTATAATACAGTCCTGTATAACGACGTTCGTTATAATAGTCCATTATAACGGCTTTGGCTATGATACAGTAGGTTATAACTGTGTTCGGTACCATGCAGTCCTTTATAACGACGTTCGGTATAATACAGTCCTTTATAACGACGTTCGGTATAATATTCCATTATAACGGCGTTGGCTATGATACAGTGGGTTATAACTGTGTTCGGTGTTCGGTACCATGCAGTCCTTTATAACGACGTTCGGTATAATACAGTCCTTTATAACGACGTTCGGTATAATAGTCCATTATAACGGCGTTGGCTATGATACAGTAGGTTATAACTGTGTTCGGTACCATGCAGTCCTTTATAACGACGTTCGGTATAATACAGTCCTTTATAACGACGTTCGGTATAATAGTCCATTATAACGGCGTTGGCTATGATACAGTAGGTTATAACTGTGTTCGGTACCATGCAGTCCTTTATAACGACGTTCGGTATAATACAGTCCTTTATAACGACGTTCGGTATAATAGTCCATTATAACGGCGTTGGCTATGATACAGTAGGTTATAACTGTGTTCGGTACCATGCAGTCTTTTATAACGACGTTCGGTATAATACAGTCCTTTATAACGACGTTCGGTATAATATTCCATTATAACGGCTTTGGCTATGATACAGTAGGTTATAACTGTGTTCGGTACCATGCAGTCCTTTATAACGACGTTCGGTATAATACAGTCCTTTATAACGACGTTTGGTATAATAGTCCATTATAACGGCGTTGGCTATGATACAGTAGGTTATAACTGTGTTCGGTACCATGCAGTCCTTTATAACGACGTTCGGTATAATACAGTCCTTTATAACGACGTTCGTTATAATAGTCCATTATAACGGCTTTGGCTATGATACAGTAGGTTATAACTGTGTTCGGTACCATGCAGTCCTTTATAACGACGTTCGGTATAATACAGTCCTTTATAACGACGTTCGGTATAATATTCCATTATAACGGCGTTGGCTATGATACAGTAGGTTATAATTGTGTTCGGTGTTCGGTACCATGCAGTCCTCTATAACGACGTTCGGTATAATACAGTCCTTTATAACGACGTTCGGTATAATAGTCCATTATAACGGCATTGGCTATGATACAGTAGGTTATAACTGTGTTCGGTACCATGCAGTCCTTTATAACGACGTTCGGTATAATACAGTCCTTTATAACGACGTTCGGTATAATATTCCATTATAACGGCTTTGGCTATGATACAGTAGGTTATAACTGTGTTCGGTACCATGCAGTCCTTTATAACGACGTTCGGTATAATACAGTCCTTTATAACGACGTTCGGTATAATAGTCCATTATAACGGCGTTGGCTATGATACAGTAGGTTATAACTGTGTTCGGTACCATGCAGTCCTTTATAACGACGTTCGGTATAATACAGTCCTTTATAACGACGTTCGGTATAATAGTCCATTATAACGGCGTTGGCTATGATACAGTAGGTTATAACTGTGTTCGGTACCATGCAGTCCTTTATAACGACGTTCGGTATAATACAGTCCTTTATAACGACGTTCGGTATAATAGTCCATTATAACGGCATTGGCTATGATACAGTAGGTTATAACTGTGTTCGGTACCATGCAGTCCTTTATAACGACGTTCGGTATAATACAGTCCTTTATAACGACGTTCGGTATAATATTCCATTATAACGGCTTTGGCTATGATACAGTAGGTTATAACTGTGTTCGGTACCATGCAGTCCTTTATAACGACGTTCGGTATAATACTGTCCTTTATAACGACGTTCGGTATAATAGTCCATTATAACGGCTTTGGCTATGATACAGTAGGTTATAACTGTGTTCGGTACCATGCAGTCCTTTATAACGACGTTCGGTATAATACAGTCCTTTATAACGACGTTCGGTATAATAGTCCATTATAACGGCGTTGGCTATGATACAGTAGGTTATAACTGTGTTCGGTACCATGCAGTCCTTTATAACGACGTTCGGTATAATACAGTCCTTTATAACGACGTTCGGTATAATAGTCCATTATAACGGCGTTGGCTATGATACAGTAGGTTATAACTGTGTTCGGTACCATGCAGTCCTTTATAACGACGTTCGGTATAATACAGTCCTTTATAACGACGTTCGGTATAATAGTCCATTATAACGGCGTTGGCTATGATACAGTAGGTTATAACTGTGTTCGGTACCATGCAGTCCTTTATAACGACGTTCGGTATAATACAGTCCTTTATAACGACGTTCGGTATAATAGTCCATTATAACGGCGTTGGCTATGATACAGTAGGTTATAACTGTGTTCGGTACCATGCAGTCCTTTATAACGACGTTCGGTATAATACAGTCCTTTATAACGACGTTCGGTATAATAGTCCATTATAACGGCGTTGGCTATGATACAGTAGGTTATAACTGTGTTCGGTACCATGCAGTCCTTTATAACGACGTTCGGTATAATACAGTCCTTTATAACGACGTTCGGTATAATAGTCCATTATAAAGGCGTTGGCTATGATACAGTAGGTTATAACTGTGTTCGGTACCATGCAGTCCTTTATAACGACATTCTGTATAATACAGTCCTTTATAACGACGTTCGGTATAATAGTCCATTATAACGGCGTTGGCTATGATACAGTAGGTTATAACTGTGTTCGGTACCATGCAGTCCTTTATAACGACGTTCGGTATAATACAGTCCTTTATAACGACGTTCGGTATGATAGTCCATTATAACGGCTTTGGCTATGATACAGTAGGTTATAACTGTGTTCGGTACCATGCAGTCCTTTATAACGACGTTCTTTATAATACAGTCCTTTATAACGACGTTCGGTATAATATTCCATTATAACGGCGTTGGCTATGATACAGTTTGTAATAACTGTGTTCGGTGTTCGGTACCATGCAGTCCTTTATAACGACGTTCGGTATAATACAGTCCTTTATAACGACGTTCGGTATAATAGTCCATTATAACGGCGTTGGCTATGATACAGTGTTATAATTGTGTTCGGTACCATGCAGTCCTTTATAACGACGTTCGGTATAATACAGTCCTTTATAACGACGTTCGATATAATAGTCCATTATAACGGCGTTGGCTATGATACAGTAAGTTATAATTGTGTTCGGTACCATGCAGTCCTTTATAACGACGTTCGGTATAATACAGTCCTTTATAACGACGTTCGGTATAATAGTCCATTATAACGGCGTTGGCTATGATACAGTAGGTTATAACTGTGTTCGGTACCATGCAGTCCTTTATAACGACGTTCATTATAATACAGTCCTTTATAACGACGTTCGGTATAATAGTCCATTATAACGGCGTTGGCTATGATACAGTAGGTTATAACTGTGTTCGGTACCATGCAGTCCTTTATAACGACGTTCGGTATAATACAGTCCTTTATAACGACGTTCGGTATAATATTCCATTATAACGGCTTTGGCTATGATACAGTAGGTTATAACTGTGTTCGGTACCATGCAGTCCTTTATAACGACGTTCGGTATAATACTGTCCTTTATAACGACGTTCGTTATAATAGTCCATTATAACGGCTTTGGCTATGATACAGTAGGTTATAACTGTGTTCGGTACCATGCAGTCCTTTATAACGACGTTCGGTATAATACAGTCCTTTATAACGACGTTCGGTATAATAGTCCATTATAACGGCGTTGGCTATGATACAGTAGGTTATAACTGTGTTCGGTACCATGCAGTCCTTTATAACGACGTTCGGTATAATACAGTCCTTTATAACGACGTTCGGTATAATAGTCCATTATAACGGCGTTGGCTATGATACAGTAGGTTACAACTGTGTTCGGTACCGTGCAGTCCTTTATAACGACGTTCGGTATAATACAGTCCTTTATAACGACGTTCGGTATAATAGTCCATTATAACGGCGTTGGCTATGATACAGTAGGTTATAACTGTGTTCGGTACCATGCAGTCCTTTATAACGACGTTCGGTATAATACAGTCCTTTATAACGACGTTCGGTATAATACAGTCCTTTATAACGACGTTCGGTATAATAGTCCATTATAACGGCTTTGGCTATGATACAGTAGGTTATAACTGTGTTCGGTACCATGCAGTCCTTTATAACGACGTTCGGTATAATACAGTCCTTTATAACGACGTTCGGTATAATAGTCCATTATAACGGCGTTGGCTATGATACAGTAGGTTATAACTGTGTTCGGTACCATGCAGTCCTTTATAACGACGTTCGGTATAATACAGTCCTTTATAACGACGTTCGGTATAATATTCCATTATAACGGCTTTGGCTATGATACAGTAGGTTATAACTGTGTTCGGTACCATGCAGTCCTTTATTACGACGTTCGGTATAATACTGTCCTTTATAACGACGTTCGGTATAATAGTCCATTATAACGGCTTTGGCTATGATACAGTAGGTTATAACTGTGTTCGGTACCATGCAGTCCTTTATAACGATGTTCGGTATAATACAGTCCTTTATAACGACGTTCGGTATAATAGTCCATTATAACGGCGTTGGCTATGATACAGTAGGTTATAACTGTATTCGGTACCATGCAGTCCTTTATAACGACGTTCGGTATAATACAGTCCTTTATAACGACGTTCGGTATAATAGTCCATTATAACGGCGTTGGCTATGATACAGTAGGTTATAACTGTGTTCGGTACCATGCAGTCCTTTATAACGACGTTCGGTATAATACAGTCCTTTATAACGACGTTCGGTATAATAGTCCATTATAACGGCGTTGGCTATGATACAGTAGGTTATAACTGAGTTCGGTACCATGCAGTCCTTTATAACGACGTTCGGTATAATACAGTCCTTTATAACGACGTTCGGTATAATAGTCCATTATAACGGCGTTGGCTATGATACAGTAGGTTATAACTGTGTTCGGTGTTCGGTACCATGCAGTCCTTTATAACGACGTTCGGTATAATACAGTCCTTTATAACGACGTTCGGTATAATAGTCCATTATAACGGCGTTGGCTATGATACAGTAAGTTATAATTGTGTTCGGTACCATGCAGTCCTTTATAACGACGTTCGGTATAATACAGTCCTTTATAACGACGTTCGGTATAATAGTCCATTATAACGGCGTTGGCTATGATACAGTAGGCTATAACTGTGTTCGGTACCATGCAGTCCTTTATAACGACGTTCAGTATAATACAGTCCTTTATAACGACGTTCGGTATAATAGTCCATTATAACGGCGTTGGCTATGATACAGTAGGTTATAACTGTGTTCGGTACCATGCAGTCCTTTATAACGACGTTCGGTTTAATAGGGTTCGTTATAATGACGTTAGGTATAAAACAGTCCGTTATAATGAGGCTCTACCTACCTGTTTGGGGGCAACAATCCGTAGCTGTGACATCGGGAAATTAAAAACATTGTACACAGTAGTAATAGTAGGCCTATATTGTTATGAACTGTATAAAACCATCATTCGATTTCCATTTACGTAACAAGATGCCACGTAGATTTACCAATAATTAATCAAATAAACAATAACATTTTCAGATTTAATTTTTAACTCTGCTAATTTTCCAAAGTTTAAACGAACCAAAACCATTTACTCTTGTTAATTGTACAAGTGTAAATCTGTTCTCCTGAACATGTACGCTGTTATCATGTTAAATAACATTAAATTAATAAAATAACACCACAACAAAAAGGGTATTTGCTCTGTTTATTTTCATATTTTAAGTAAAAATATATGTTTACAAAATGAGTGAGACCTATTTTAATTAAAATCAAACATAAACCATAGCAACAAAACTATAAGTTAAATAAATTACAACATTATTCCAATCAATAAACTTTCATATTGTACAAACGTTTAGTGGGAATAAACGGATTCCAAACAACGCATTCATTGTTCTTAAAATCAGATTTTATTTATACGTAAAATAAAAATTACTTAAATGAAAAGAAGCACTATCAAAGTATTTATAAAACAAGAGCCACTACACTTTATATAGTGTTTTTTTTTTTTTTTTTTTTAATGGAACCGATATTAATATTAAGTCTATTATTACTAGTTGTAAATAGACATCATATAGCTTGTAATTTACTTCTATTCGTTTACAAATATATTTAACTTGATTCAATTAAATTTATTGGATACATGAATAGGTAATTTAGCAATAGCTAAATATTCTTGGTCTCTAAGTTGAGTTTTATTTTGTAAATACTGTTATTATATTAATATTACTCATGTAAATATAAATTATACAGCTTGTAATTTTATATCAGTAGGATAAAATACATCTGTTTCATATGTTTGAATGACATTTATAGGGTACCTAAATAATAACAAATTTTTAATTTGGTTAGTGTATGCATCTTCATTTTGGTGATTAAATCAAAAGAATTTATCTAAACAACTAAGTGAAAACTATTAACCTAAATCATGACGTGTTTCAAAACCGTCTTTTTATTGAGTAAGGGAGAAAAATGTACTCAAATATATAGAAATATTCCTAACCCAAATAAAGATGAGTAAATGTACTCAAATATATAGAAATATTCCTAACACAAATAAAGATGAGTAAATGTACTCAAATATATAGAAATATTCCTAACACAAATAAAGATGAGTAAATGTACTCAAATATATAGAAATATTCCTAACACAAATAAAGATGAGTAAATGTACTCAAATATATAGAAATATTCCTAACACAAATAAAGATGAGTAAATGTACTCAAATATATAGAAATATTCCTAACCCAAATAAAGATGAGTAAATGTACTCAAATATATAGAAATATTCCTAACACAAATAAAGATGAGTAAATGTACTCAAATATATAGAAATATTCCTAACCCAAATAAAGATGAGTAAATGTACTCAAATATATAGAAATATTCCTAACACAAATAAAGATGAGTAAATGTACTCAAATATATAGAAATATTCCTAACCCAAATAAAGATGAGTAAATGTACTCAAATATATAGAAATATTCCTAACACAAATAAAGATGAGTAAATGTACTCAAATATATAGAAATATTCCTAACCCAAATAAAGATGAGTAAATGTACTCCAATATATAGAAATATTCCTAACACAAATAAAGATGAGTAAATGTACTCAAATATATAGAAATATTCCTAACCCAAATAAAGATGAGTAAATGTACTCAAATATATAGAAATATTCCTAACACAAATAAAGATGAGTAAATGTACTCAAATATATAGAAATATTCCTAACCCAAATAAAGATGAGTAAATGTACTCAAATATATAGAAATATTCCTAACACAAATAAAGATGAGTAAATGTACTCAAATATATAGAAATATTCCTAACCCAAATAAAGATGAGTAAATGTACTCCAATATATAGAAATATTCCTAACACAAATAAAGATGAGTAAATGTACTCAAATATATAGAAATATTCCTAACCCAAATAAAGATGAGTAAATGTACTCAAATATATAGAAATATTCCTAACCCAAATAAAGATGAGTATATCAAGAAATTACTTTTACGTTTAAATATCTGAATATTTTGGGTTAAAGGTTATTTTTGCACTAAATTGTGTTAATATGCGTGAAAATTCTTATTATAGAGCAAGCAATTTATTAACGTTCTCCTAAATATTGATTTTATAAGTATGAATGACATTTTTAGGGTACCTTAGTATTAACTGAGTTGGAATGACTATATCCTCCAAGATGGATTTTAGTTTTACCCTAAATCATGAGTACTATCACAGAAAATTATTATTATATAGTTAGTTATTATATTTCCATCTACTTACAAATTTACTTTGTAAGTTTGAATGACATTTATAGGGTACCTAAATAATAACTGAGTTGGAATATCAGAATCCTCCAAGTTGGATTTTAGTTTTACACAAAACAATGATTATTGTGTATGAAAATTGTTAATTGATAGCTATTAGTTTATGACTGTACGCCTGTAAATTTGTGTTATAGATTGGAATAATATTTATAGGATAACTAAATAATGTCTGAGTTTGAATATCTGAATTCTTTAAATTGGATTTTAGTTTTACACAAAATAATGATAATTATGTATGAAAAATGTCATTATATAGCTAGTAATTTATTTCTGAACGCCTAAACATTTGTGTTGTAGATTTAAATAAAATTTATAGCATAACAAAATAATAATATAATTGACTTGAAATTTATGAATCCTTTAATTTGGTTTTTAGTTTTACACAAAATAATGATTATTTTGTATGATAAAAGACATTATATAGCTAATTATTTATTCCTGTACGCAATAAGTTTGTGTTATAGATTTGAATAGAATTTATAGGGTAACTAAATAATGTCTGTGTTGGGATATCTGATACCTTTAATTTGGGTTTTAGTTTTACACAAAATAATGATTATTATGAATGAAAAATTACATTAAATAGCTAGTGATTTATTTCTTAACGCCTAGATATTTATTTTGTAAGTTTGAATGAAATTTATAAGATTCCTAAATAATATTTGGCTTGAAATGTTTGAATTCTTTAATTTAGATTTAATTTTACACAAAATAATGATTATAATGTGCGAAATATATCATTATATAGCTAGTATTTTATTTCTGAACTCCTAGAAGCTGTAAATACTTATTGGGCCTACTGTAAGCTGATTTGTGTTTTGCACCAGGTCTTATATAGCATTATGTATGTTGTTTTTTCGTTATAGCTTGAACGTTAGAATTTTATATTAATATTACATTTTGTATGTTAAAAAAAGTTTATACAAACTGGATAGTAATACAATAAATTAATTAATTTGTTATTTGCTATTTTATTACTTGATTTACAATAATGTAAATGCTGTATTACTTTTTGTCCAAAAAATGGTTTCTTGTTAACCAGGTAAATGTTTACCCTACAATATTTGAGCTAATTTTATATCTTATATAATTTTAATCATCTTTCATGACGTAATAAAGAATGTTTTTAGTATGGAAATTATAATGAAACCTAAGCATGCACTATTTTATACCTAATTATTATTAATACTAATAATAATTATTATTATTATGATACACTTTAATAATTTTTTAGTCAATAATGAAATTGCACAAGTTGTGAAACCATTGATCCCAATTCTTAACATTATTATTTTACATAAAATCATTGATTAATGTACACTTATAAAATGTTTTACATTAAAATCAAAATGTTTTTATAAGTCATAGTTTCTTATATCTCAATATGCACTACTCATAAATATTTCACACTAAATATTTTTCCATTTAGTTAAATTTTCACTCAACAATGTATATGTACTTATTTAAAATAGAATTATTTAATTATTAAACATTTAATCTATTGTCATTTCATTGCTGCATTTTATTACACAATTAATAATAGTTTAAAGTTTTTTAAATATGAAAAACAAAAATAGCTCTTAAAAATGAACATAACTTATAAATATATATATCTTTTTTATAGCAAACATTTAGCCTAATTCACAAGTATCGTCATAAGTTATTTTAAAAGTTACACTATAGGTAACGTATAAAACAAATTTAACAGAAACATGCGATGTAATTTTTACAAACAGTATAAAAATTTTGGTAAAAATGCAGAAGCCCGGCGCTATACGATATTTTGGGAAATGGTTTAACATCATTAAATAGGACGATATCTACAAGAATTTTTTTAAAATTGACCTCGGAAAGTTACTTTTTTTTCAATTTAAAGTAGCGAAAAAAATTCAGCGCGGATGTAGAAGTTGTGAATAGGCGCGGAGTGATACAAATGCTTCGTGATACAACTGTATTTCAATGTATAAAATTAAAACCAAATCTAACCTGACTTGACACTTTTTAGGTATATTTTAATATAGGTATACAGTATTGTATAAATTTAAAACCAAATCTATCCTAACTGGAGACTTTATAAGTATATTTAAATATATGTATACAAATTACGCGAAGTTGTGAATAGGCGCAGAGTTATGCAAATGCTTCGTGATTTTACAACTGAATTTCAATGTATAAAATTAAAACCAAACCTAACCTGACTTTACACTTTTTCGGTATATTTTAATATAGGTATACAGTATTTTATAAATTTAAAACCAATCTATCCTAACTGTAGAAGTTGTTTCTCAAATATCTACACACGTAAGGTTGTGTGACGTACCGCGGACAATGCGTACAACCTTATGGGCAGCACTGTGACGTAAGTATCACTCCGCGCCTATTCACAACTTCTACATCCGCGCTGAATTTAGTACCCTACTTTAAATTGAAAAAAAGTAACTTTCCTACTTTAATTTTTAAAAAATTCTTGTGGATATCGTCCAATTTGATGGTTTTGAACAATTTCCCAAAATATCGTATAGTGCCGGAGTACTGCATTTCAACCAAAATTTTATTAACTAATTTATAACTCAGTTTGTTTTAGACGAATTAAATTTTCTATTCTGTGAAAACGGTGAAATTTCAATACAAATTCATGCGTAATTTTATCGATAAACATAGAAACGAGCGCAAATAAATTAACGTAAAACATATATATGATTACAAACCATTTGGCTTCCCATTTAACAACACTTGAAAAACAAAATGTAGATCTAACACAGAATATAACTTATAAACCCCACAAACAGACTTGTTCTTCCAACTTGTTCCCAGTTTGTACCGACTATATTAGGGGACAGCACTGAGCACCATTGGCTGAATGTAGATACTATCTCACCCAATGGCATCGCTATATCGCGACTAAAGAGAATAAGAACGAAAGTCTGTAATTCACAGGTAGTCTCGCGCCGGCATTCCTTCGTTAGCTGTAATGTTCAAGTTGAGAAACTCGAAATCATACCAACTGTTGAAACAAAACAGTTACTAAGAGTTGTAATTTCCACAAAAAGATTATAATTTTAAAATGTTTTTAGTTATGTAATAAAAACGGAGGGCTTTAGAGAGAGTCTGAGGTCTTAACTTTCCCAAAGGCTCTAAAATTTTTAATATAAAATCCAATAATTTAATAACGTTAAACCTGGCTAGGTGAGGATAGCGATTTTTAGTTTTTCACAAGTAAAGAAAAATCAATAAAATCGAGATAAACTGATTTTAAAATAAAAACATTTGCTTACAGTTACATATAATTTTAAATATTTTAATCGGTATGAAATAAATCACGTAAACTTTTACCTCAATACAAAACACAAGTAATAAACTATATAAACAAAATTAAGCCCAATTCCTATTTAATTCAACAAAGAAAAAATTAATTTTAGTTACTTTTTATTATTTTATTAAATAATTAATCTTAATATAAATATGTATAAACATATGACAGAATCACAATATTAAGTAGCAAAATAGACTACTAATTTAATTATTAAAATTAATTCATTAAATTTATATAATGAATTGGAATTTTAAAAAACTGTATTAACATGAAGTGTCATTCACTAAAGTTGAAAATATGTATTTGGACTTGAGTATATGAATATAAAGTATTTTATTAACGATAGATAATTTGAACATGATATACGCCTATAAATATATAAAGGGAAAGAGAGAACTAATAGTAGGAATTGAATTATTCAAGTATTATTTTCGTCTTTGAAAAAGATGTTAATAAACGTTTTTCATGTA
Source organism: Prosapia bicincta (assembly GCA_036971475.1). Lineage (NCBI taxonomy): Eukaryota > Metazoa > Arthropoda > Insecta > Hemiptera > Cercopidae > Prosapia > Prosapia bicincta. Next base: position 80,439,024 of record JBAIZL010000002.1, on the reverse strand, counting down.
AGGAGTAAATTTCACAAATTTACACACACCCGGTGTGTGTGTGTGTGTGTGTGTGTGTGTGTGTGTGTGTGTGTGTGTGTGTGTGTGTGTGTGTGTGTGTGTGTGTGTGTACGGGGGCTGAATTTGGATAATAAGATGAGGGCAGCTCCCCTACAAAAGTAATTTAAAACATATCACTTTACATATTACTATAATTTTATACTACATTTTTGAGCCCCCTCACAAAAAACCCTTGGTAAATCCCGCTCCTGAATTAATGGGTATTTGTGTGCGTATTTGTCTGTTTACAACCGCCTACGGCTGCCACAAGGCGTTGATTGTTCTCATGTTTTTGGGCAGCGACAAATGTTTACAAAAGTCTAGATAACGGACTACAGCCGCCGTAGATGTTGTCGGTCCACTGACCCCCACTGTTTCATTTTCAAATAACAAACACTAGTATCCTTCAAGTCCTACATATAACATCAGATACACGGAATTTTCCAAATTGAGTGTTTCGAAATGTTGTCTTTCTTACCTCATGGTAAATTATATAATTACAAAATTTTGCATTTGTTTGGTTCTAGACCAACCCCTTAATATAAATAAGGAGGGTCTTTTTTAATTTAAACAAAGTCAACATCTCCGTTAAAATAATGTCCCAAGGCCGTATCCAGTGGGGGTTAGGGGTCAAAACCCCACGACATTTATTAATTGTAAAATACTTTACTAGGTTTTAAAAAGAAAAAGTTAAATTATAAATAGACGCAAGAGTGGTCAAATGGTTGTGAGTGCAGCAACATATTTTACATCGTTCTATCACCTTTTCCTTTCCCACTTTCATACAAATTAATTTTTAATGTTACATACATACAAGTAACGGATCACTTTTATTTTGTTTTTTTTTGCAAAAGATATTAATATTTAATGATATTTTAAATTCTTCTAACCTATCAAATAAGTAAATTATGAACGTTCGACTAAAGTACTACTGTACTGTAATAAAGAAAATCTTTCATATTCTTATAAATTTTCCAGTTTTTTTTTAAACTCTTCAACTTTTCTCTCTTTTAAACTCTTTAACGTTATTATTACCAAAATACATTGCCTATGACGAAGTCAGTGTTCCCTTTACACTAATTCATAATAACTTCAACTTGCATAACTTACTATATCTATTTATCTAATTTGTTAGATTTTGCTAGAAAACTTTGTCATTGTTTTATCTCTGATTTAAGTTTAAGACTATAATGAATTTAAAGAGACAAATATTTTTCAAGTCAAGAGACTTTTACTAAAATGACTTACAACACCTACCAACATATTATGTAGAAATGTGATTTTTAAATGAAAAGACAGTAATAATGCACTGTAGAGTAAATGTACATTGGTAGCTTTAATTTTAAAAACAAGTAGGCTAATATAATAAAAATATTTAGGTCAATTCCTACTTACATCGACAAAGGCAAATTTTATTTCACTTTGTTTTCATTTTATTATTACAATTAATAAGCTTATACATATGTCAGAATAACAATATTAAGTGGCCAAATAGAAAGCAAATTTCCTTGCAATTTTCCATTTTCCCTTCTATACATGGTGTTGGACTATTATTTTTGCTTGTTACTATTTATAAGCTTTTTTAGGCGCTTACATTGTGTTGTAGTTTCGCTTTCTTTTCACATTGTCCATGTAAAAGCAAGGTTCGATACCGTTAATCCACTATGTTTGTTTATTTTATTCTTTTCATTCATTTTTAATCATTGAGCATTTATGATATTGTGTGGTAACCATGGCAACAATTAAAGGTTGTACAATGGAGGTTTCGACAACAAACAGATGGAGGCAAAAGAAATATTTATGTACATCTTTAAAAAGTACATTTCTACTTATGGGAATGTTGGCTCAGTGACAAAGCACTACACTTCGAACATTAAGATATTCAGTTAAAATCCGAACTAGGCCCCCAAATTTTTTATAATTTAATTATAGGATCAATATTTCAAAACAACTGTATTAACATCAATTGTCATCCGCTATATGTTAAACAAAATGTATTTTAACTTGATTGGATGAATAAAAACGTATTTTGTTAACGATTGAAATTTTGTACAAGATATATATCAGGAGAGTGTGAGCTAATAGAAGGAATTGAATAACCAAATTGTTGTTTAAAAAGGTTTAAATTAAAATCCCTGGTACTAACCTGATCACCCCTCCCGAAAGTGTTTCCTGCCTTGAATGGTCCTTACCAACTTCTGTGATAAAACACAAAAGCATCAAACAGGCTGAAATGTATTAATTATAAATATTTTGTCTTATTATTTTACAAAATTGTTGCGATATTATTTATGAACGTTGTTTAGGCATGACGTTTTTCCACCGGGTAGCGGAAAGATAGATCTTGTTAGACTCAAATCTTGTTCGTTATGTCTAAGAGGATGGTTACTTGGTAACAGAAATTTAAATCAAGTTAAAATTTAAAAAATTGAGGTTAGAGGTTGTAAGTATTATTTATTTTTAATAAGAGATAGAAATGAATTTGAAATCTGAATTTCTGTTTAAATTTAAATACTTTATTAGACGTTATGAAATTTGTTAAAACAATTTATAACCCTCGCAGGCCCTCATTCAGGCCAAGCTTTTGCGCCGTTTGGAGTAGTCGTGTGATTCTGGCGAGGTTTAATGTATGTAAAACTAGCCTCGCACAGCTTCTTTAGGGTCCAGACAAAACTAGCCGCTTGTCTGAGAATCCAGCTTTGACTGTTGTTTGAGGTCGCGGCAGAGAAAACAGCATAGTAGCATTTATTTATTATATAATAGAAAGCCTTTATTGCACTTTTACACTTTTACATATATTATGTAATCTTACTTATTACATAATTCAACACATAGGCGAAAAGTTACTCAGACAGGGTAACGTGCTCCCTTCTTCAGAGGAACATGCTCCCTGACCAGTCTTACACACGCATTATGCAATTCTACGTGTTACATAATACAACCCATAGGTGAGCATTTACTTAGAGTAAGATGCTACATTGGTCAGACCAAACATGCTCCCTGACCAGTCTTACACACGCATTATGCAATTCTACGTGTTACATAATACAACCCATAGGTGAGCATTTACTTAGAGTAAGATGCTACATTGGTCAGACCAAACATGCTCCCTGACCAGTCTTACACACGCATTATGCAATTCTACGTGTTACATAATACAACCCATAGGTGAGCATTTACTTAGAGTAAGATGCTACATTGGTCAGACCAAACATGCTCCCTGACCGGTCTTACACACGCATTATGCAATTCTACGTATTACATAATACAACCCATAGGTGAGCATTTACTTAGAGTAAGATGCTACATTGGTCAGAGCAACATGCTCCCTGACCGGTCTTACACACGCATTATGCAATTCTACGTGTTACATAATACAACCCATAGGTGAGCATTTACTTAGAGTAAGATGCTACATTGGTCAGAGCAACATGCTCCCTGACCAGTCTTACACACGCATTATGCAATTCTACTTGTTACATAATACAACCCATAGGTGAGCATTTACTCGGACAGAGTAAGATGCTCCATTGGTCAGAGCAACATGCTCCCTGACCGGTCTTACACACGCATTATGCAATTCTACGTGTTACATAATACAACCCATAGGTGAGCATTTACTTAGAGTAAGATGCTACATTGGTCAGAGCAACATGCTCCCTGACCAGTCTTACACACGCATTATGCAATTCTACTTGTTACATAATACAACCCATAGGTGAGCATTTACTCGGACAGAGTAAGATGCTCCATTGGTCAGAGCAACATGCTCCCTGACCAGTCCTACACACGCATTATGCAATTCTACGTGTTACATAATACAATCCATACCAGAGCATTTATTCGGACAGAGTAAGATGCTACATTGGTCAGAGCAACATGCTCCCTGACCAGTCCTACACACGCATTATGCAATTCTACGTGTTACATAATACAATCCATACCAGAGCATTTATTCGGACAGAGTAAGATGCTACATTGGTCAGAGCAACATGCTCCCTAACCAGTCTTACACACGCATTATGCAATTCTACTTGTTACATAATACAACCCATAGGTGAGCATTTACTTGGACAGAGTAAGATGCTACATTGGTCAGACCAAACATGCTCCCTGACCAGTCTTACACACGCATTATGCAATTCTACGTGTTACATAATACAACCCATAGGTGAGCATTTACTCGGACAGAGTAAGATGATACATTGGTTAGAGTAACATGCTCATTGACCAGTCTTACACACGCATTATTCAATTCTACGTGTTACATAATACAACCCATAGGTGAGCATTTACTCGGACAGAGTAAGATGCTACATTGGTCAGACCAAACATGCTCCCTGACCAGTCTTACACACGCATTATTCAATTCTACGTGTTACATAATACAACCCATAGGTGAGCATTTACTCGGACAGAGTAAGATGCAACATTGGTCAGAGCAACATGCTCATTGACCAGTCTTACACACGCATTATGCAATTCTACGTGTTACATAATACAACCCATAGGTGAGCATTTACTCAGACAGAGTAAGATGATACATTGGTTAGAGTAACATGCTCCCTGAAGGGTTCGAGGTACAACACGCTCCTCTAGCAATCTACTACAATTGGTAATGGGCGATTGTGTCCCTGTGGTTTTATAGTAGCCAGACATTCCTTGAATTATTTCCAGAACATTCTCTGTTATCTGGAATCTAATTGGGTTTCTATAAAATTTTAATTGTTTTAACTTAATTACTAGCAATTTACTTATTGCGTCTTTGAATTTAAATGTCTGTTAGGACATATTTAAAAATATAGAGTGTTACAAAAGGCAGGTAACCATTGGGGCACAACATATGTAAGTGGTTATTTTTTATCAAATTAGACGAGACAAATATTTTAAACATTTTATCTCACATCAACATTATTATCGCTTTATCAATTAACAACTGACAAATTTTATATTTAAACGAGTTTATGATTTTTGAAAGGGCACAATTGAGCTGTTTGAGGGGGGGAATAACCTTGGTGGCTAGTAGACTACACCACAAATTTTCAATGCGAAAATCTTTGAATAGTGATACAAGCTTAACAAATCTTGGAAGCTGAATAACATATTGTGGGCATGCTTCAGATCTACATGTTTGCATTTGTATTACATGAAGACGAATAAAATCAATAACGGCTCTGATTGCATCAAACACAATTCTAGCAATGTTGGTAGTCTGCTTTTGACGACACAATGACGCAGTAGTTCTGCTTTTGTAGGACAAATCTTTAATGAGCGGTTAAGCTTGCCGTACCTCACAATTTGAATAGATCCCTTTTATGTGAGAAATTTACGAGCAGCTTTGAAAAATTAATTGAACATCTGCCTGACAGTTTGAACAAATCCGAAAAATATACGTTCATGACTTAAAAAAGGGCAAATAGAGCAATTATACCGTATCGTGCGAGCCTACCGGAACAAATAGGAACTATTATGGCAAAAAGAGACTGTATGGCTGTTTTAGTTTAACCTCTATTAGATCCGTTTGCTAGTAGAAAGGATAATCAAGCATTGCAAATGTCTGAAATTATTTACAATTTTCGGTTTAGGGCTATTTCAAACCAATGTTTAAACTTTTATTTTAAACAATTCAAATTAAACTATTGAAAACCAGAAATTCATTTTAGGGGAATCTGAGGGGAGAGTTTTGAGCAATTCGAGGGACAAGGGACAAATATACACACCAAGGAATAATTTTAAAAATTAAATGCCATTCAATGCCGGTCAAACGCTTAAAATTAGACTCGGTGAAAGAAATAGGGAATAAAATTTGTTCTTAATTTAAATACAGTCCACATTTAGAGGGTACTCAAGCAACATAAATTTAAGTACATATAGAGGATAATATTTTAACTAAACAATAAAATGAGACTGGCAAGAAATAATGAAAGTAATAATGAAAAAATAAAAGAAATTCTATGTTTTTATTTTTACAAGCTACAATTATATACAGAAAATACAATTTTACGATTTTTTTAAAGTTCGAGAAAAACTTCATCCTTTGTTACGGCGATTCTCTCGTGAGCAAAGTTATAGCAGGTCTCTTTACCCCCCTCTTTGTAAGTTTTATTTCCCAAATATATAGTGCGTACCATGTAACTGTACAATTGGCCCTGAGAGATCGCACAAAATTTCTCCCGTCTCGCCTACTACGATCTCTCAAGGCCAAGTGCGCGTTTACGTGGTCCACACTATACGAAAATCGGCAGACATAGTCTATTCACATTGAACCTTTTTACAGATATTTTATATTAACATGCTTATTAACTGTTAGCTGGTTACTGTCAGCTTGTTTTATAATTTGAAATTATAAAATTTATTATAAAATTTGAAAATTTAAAGTAATAAATTGTAATCTCTAAATAAATTAATTTCTTAATATAGTCACCTTCACTTCTGTTAGGAATATGTGTATACATTTGAGTACATTTTTCTGCCTTTTTTAACATTAAAATAATTTTCTTTGTTTACGCGTTTCGGAATAACTCAATTCTCCAAACTTTAATAGAATATTTTAATTGTAAATTCTAAAAGATTATCTTATACCTTTGTGACTTGACCGTCAAAATATTCCTTGCTGCACCCACAAAATAATTGAAATTATAAGTTTTGTTTACCGATTTATGGCTATTTCAAAACGAAATTTCAAAATTTTGTATAAACAATAGAAATTAAACTATTGAAGATGTCTGTTTTAAATAAATAAATATACAACTGAATCGGTTAGAGGCAGCGAGTCATCCCTGAAATGGTCCAATGTTAGAAATAAGAGCTAAAAATTAGCAAAATCCATTTGGTTAATAAATAAGGTTAATGCATTGAAATATTATATATTGATTGTTCAACATGTATGACAAGTTATAGGCCTAGTGCTGCTACCTGTCAAAAAGTACCTTAAATGCAATTAGATCACTCTGGCAGTAAAAAGTAATCCTATATGTTACCACACACATTTCTGATATTAAAATTTCTTAAAAAATATAGGTTGGCCCCATTCTGGCTCTAAGCGCGTTAATTAATATTTTGAAAAAAAACTCCACTGCAAAAGCTACAAAAATAGTTGCAAAACCTTTATGAAAATTTCGCAAATAACAATTTTCATTATCAGAAGGTTACAACTGAAGTGACAAGCATGACTAGTTAATAAACGAACAGTTTTAACCACTTTAGAATTGGGGGGGGATTAATTACACCCCACAAAAACGTTGTTAGGAAGATTCCACGTTAGCAAGATATACATGTTATTTGAGCACTCGAGATAATCAATGAACAAATGACAAGCCGGTTGAATGACAAGTTTATTTGTTTAATCATAGCACTACAGGATTGATAAGGGCAATAAATCAGTTGCAGAGACGTCGCATTAAATAAATAAACTTGACTCGACATTCAACCGGGTTGTCATTTGTTCAAAGTGTTTAGAATGAATTTGAATTAAAGATTATTAGTCCCATTTTCAATAATTAAAACAGTAAAATAATAGTTTTTATTTCTCTTTTGTTTTATAACTTTTTTTTGTTTTACATTTTTTTTTTTTTTTTTTTTGTAAAACATTTGTCTGGTCTATAGCTTGTGTTGTTATTAGTGTGTTCTTTATATTTTAATTTTATTATTTTTCATTAGTTTTCATATGTAGTTGTATTAAATTAGTAAGTTGTACCGTGGGCAGGATGTCTGCAAGTGTGTTGTTCACTTTATCCGAAACGTTGTTTGTATGCAGTTATTTGGCGGAGAATGTCTGAACAGTTAGTAATAACGACAACTCATAACTAGTTTTTAAATTCCTTCTATTAGCTTACACTCTCCTGATATATATCATGTACAAATTGTCAATCGTTAATAAAATGCGTTTTTATTCATCCAATCAAGTTCAAATACTTTTGTTTAACCTGTAGTGGATGAAAATTGGTGTTAATAAACCTTTTTTTCAATATTTATTCAATAATTTAATTATAAAAAATTGGGTTATTAGAATTCATAGTTTCTATCTGGATTCGAACTATGAATCTTTATGTTCTAAGTCTAGCGCGCTTTTGGCACTGCGAAAACTTTCCAAAACCAAGGAAAATCGCTCAAAGACATACGAGCGTACTAGTATATGAATTTTCCCCCACCATCAGGTCCTCGTCGAAATCTCCATCTCCATTGAATAACCTTAAACTGTTGTCATAGCTACTACAATATATCATAAATAGTGATGTAAGGTTAAAAATGAATGAAACTAATGAAATAAACAAACTCGAAATAAGTAAACAATAATTATCAACTTTTTCTTCCTTGACTTCAGTAGGAATTTACTGGAAAAAAGATTGTTTATAAATTTTTATAAATAGAAACCCATTATGAGTTTGAATCTAGAGACAAATCGTTATAATGAAGCCATTAGTAGGTTTATCTCTAAGTAAATAAACAACTGTACAAGCAATAAATCTTGATAAAGATCTATAGGCCTTCATGTCTATTGCCGATAATGAATGTACGTTTGTCGTAACTTCAGCAGTACAGTCATGCAAACAGTTCATCGTTATTGGTTTGTATAGTTAACAAGGTTATTACAATGTTAAGGATTCCGTCTCCCCAGCGCCGAGTCTCCTCAGTGCCGCGTCTCCTCAGTGCCGAGCGGGCTCTCTGACATAATGTGACAATTTTGACAGCCGAATTGGTATCCACAAAAGCAAGGAACCGTGGTAATGGCGTATACCCAACTGAGCAGAGTAGACGATCAGCACTGGAATGACGCAGTTTTGCATACATTTCATTGCAGACATGATACGCTTCGAGTTCTGAAGTAAAATTATGAATTATAATTACTCTTACCGACTCTCGTACTTTTGAAATACTAACCAAACCTAACACTGAACCTGCTTACACACACCTTACACTCCAATTGCCAAATTTTTCATTTTGTAACCCTGTTAGAGTGGTGGGGGAGGTAGGGAAGGCGTATGGGTTTGTTGACCGGGAAACCCACCACATTCCATGAGTCATTGCACCCCTAAGTTGTACAAGCGCAGAATACTAGGACGGTCCCAGGACCGGCCTTATTTCCGCTCCATTAGCCTATTTATTTTAACTGTAAATGGTTAATAAATGTAGATTCTACTCATAATTACAAAAAAAATTATATAAAAAACCCCGAGGTTTACTTTAGTGTAACATAATAAAACAATCTAAAACTTATTACAAACTGCTAAAGTAAACAATAAAACACAATAAACCATATGTTGTTTGGTATCAATTTTGAGCCGGGCATTTCAAAAGAGAAGATATTATAACCCTCGTCACTTCCGCATCACTGAACAGACTCTTTGATAATTTATGAACTCGGCGCTAAGGAGACTATACTTTGATTTAAAGTAGAATAGGAATGGGTCTGTGGCAGGGTAGAGATGCAATGTTGTCAGTTTGAACGCATTGACAGTCAACCCGCCACTGCCAGCGACTGAAATTGCAGAACGAAGCCATCTACACCACTAGTAAATCACTCCACCACACTTACGATGACACTGAGCGACGAACGGAAGTTTAACGTCGAATTGGCAACAAGACTCACCCGTTCAGTGAGATGTGAATTTTCTATTAGCTCAGACGGCTGTATTCCCCACTCCCTCTGGTCTATTTTACCTACGCAGAATCCTATTCTGTTTTAAATCAAACTATATTTTGCCCTCGGCGCTAAGGAGACTCGGCTCTGGGGAGACGCCACGGCTATTATCAACAACCATTTTAAAAGGCCTAGGCCAGGCCTGCCTAACCTTTAGGCCCGTCACAAGTTGGTGAGGTGACGCAGGTGATTCACGGTGCGTTTCTGTGAAACACAAAAATGCTACAAGTTCCCTCGCAGAGGGGAGTGAGCAGTATAACTGTTTTAGTTTTCTCCGGTTATCTCGGCGTGTTTTATGAACATGGAAGAAAAGTTAATTAACTCTGTGAGAGTGGGTCAAGTTTTGTAGGATATAAGCCATGCAGATTACACGAAAAAGAAACTGAAGGCTGATAAATGGTACGTGGCAAAGGGCTTTATTACTTCATGTAGCCTACTTCTTTAAATTGGTTACGAAATATCGAAAGTTAATTATTAACTTCGATAGTTAAGGCGAATTCCTCATGATTTTTTTTCTCCAGAAACAGATGTTTCATTGGTTTCTTCATCAACAAAAAAGCTGAAACTATCGTTTCTTTCTCACGCTCATTTGCCGATACAGATTCCGAACGGAAATACAGCAGAAGTTCATTGATAGTAATTTTACTAAACTCTGCTACGCCCACTAGGTACTACAAAACTACGTTTCAACTTGCGACCCGACTCACCAGCAGTTTTCCCCACATAAACAGATCGAGTCACACTGCGTCAGCTCACCAGCCTGTGCCCCAACTTGTGGCGGGACCTATGAGGGTGTAACTGGCCACAGATTATAAAAACGCAACTGAAAATATAAACGGACCAATGAGTAAGCGGACTAAAAATAATAATGTGAGCCTACCTCGCCTCAAAGCCCATACTCATACAAAAACTATTCACACCCCACCTTCTTGTAGATCTTCTCAAGAAATCGCTTTTTTAAATCCAGTTATAATTTGAGCGGTCTTTCGACTAAACGGAGTCTCAATCAATGTGTGATCGCCTCCACACTATTGAATAAACTGCTGGGACTACTCACGAATCCAGCCTCAAACTCTCGGCTGCTCATCCCAAGAGATTTGCGTCACCAGGATCGAGAGACTATATGACAAGGCCCGTTCTACCATTATGAAAAGCTCATCGACCTCACTGTAAGGCCCAGACTGATGATTCTCCTGAATCTGGGAAGATATCGCTCGTTCTTCCAGAACTACGGACGTAAAACCTTCCTTCCTAACGGCCCGGTTTCCGTACCGTCAGAACCCCCCCCCCCCCTCTGATTGGTTCCCTCCAGGTAGTGCAATAGAACCCTTGGTTGGCGTTACCTAAGAGCGGACCTTCATAATAGGGACTTGGGTTAGGCAGGAAAGAATGCAGCCTACAGTCAACATCCTACCCACCTTTTAAAATACTGTATCGTACAGTAAAAAGTAGTATTTAGATACAGTACATATATTGAAGTACAATGCCGACGAAATTATCCCCGATTTTTTAAAAGAAATTTCAACACATTTAGTTTTTAACATTTTTTTCGAAGTTGTTGAGTTTATTTAAATATGTATTCCTATGAGCGGTTAGCAAAAACGTATCTTGGCATTGATGTCTGAGCTAAGTCCTATCACAATGTTAGATACCGAAATCTCTTTGCTGTTCATGACGAGCTGGTTGTTAATAACTTATTACACTCTTGCTATTACTTGCGACCAGACTTATTGTTAACTAAAGGTTGTTGGCAACCTTTAGTTAACAAAAGGTCTGGTCGCAAGTAATAGCAAAAGTGTAATAAACAATAATAGATATCCATGTCGAAACTACAACAGCTCAAATAGTAACAGAATTATCAATAAACGAATAAAAAAAGGAAGAATATGTTTAGAAAAGTTATAGAAACAAAAACAAACGTTCTAGAATGCAGAAAAACTAGAAGAAAACAATTGTTCTAAAACAACCTTGGCTAGGTAAAAACATATGGCAACACTTGACAAAGACTTCGTTTTTAAATTTCTTAAATAGAAAAATGTTACATGAAATGACGTAAATCATGAATAGTTGTTATAACTTATATTAATTATCATCATTCAAACTCAGCCTCGCTTAGAAAACGCATCCTTTTTTCAAGTAGCTAATTGTTCTGTTTGGGTCATGTTATAAGAGCGCTAATGCCATGGCGTTGATGCCGTCGCGTCAGCGTCGGTCTAGCCTGGCAATAAGACGAACGACTTTGTCGACTGCGAGTCCGCGTTAACTAGGCGTTGAGCGTTGCCAACGCGACCGACTGCCCTAGAACAGCGCTGCTAGCGCGGCGTACATAGCGCGAACCAATTTATACGTATCGCTACCAACGCTGGCTCATTTGAATAAAACTGCCACGGCATCAAATTGACGGCTTAGCGCTCGTATAACATAGCCCTTATAAAGCATTACAAATATAACCAAGTTAAAATGTAGCTACTAAGTGTTCGGTTATGAAGGGTTAAATGGTTAGGTTATACAAAAAAACAAAATTCAGGATTCGTACCTAAACTACTCAATTGAACGAGTTACCTTCATTTCTCCGGTCTTGCAACAATATACGTAATGTTAAGACGTACATTAGTACGATTGTTTTCGTTAGTATAATTCATTTTGCTTTTATTCTTATCAAACCTATTAGCTAGATACTTCGTAATTAGTAGGAGGATAGCTTCCCCCAAATTATCCGTCCAGACCCCAAAAATGTGTCCGTATCTTTAAATTTATCCTAACTTTAAATGTTAACTATGTAATACAAAGTCAATATCAGCCTACTAGTTAACCATGTTGTGTGTTAACACTTTTATAAAATATTATTTAATACTGTTAAATAATTGCATATTTTATTGACAGAATATAATTTTAAATAGGCTATAAACTTTTTAAAATTAATCATGATCAAAAATATGTAAATAGGCCTATTTAAGCAAATTGATGTAACAAATCATCGCTAAATAGTAAGTAGCGTAAAGTATAGGAAATGGTTATTTTTTTTAAGAAACTCAAATTTTTCTCAGAATTGAATAGTTTTCTGTTATTTAGAAATGTAAACAAAATTTCTAAGAAACGTATTGAGAGTCTGTTTACGAACACGCAGAAAAAACGTCTAGGCAATGTTAATTTTAAACACATCAATATCCGTCGCGATAAGAAAATACTTACATAAATATATAAATTTTAAAGATAAAAATCAAAGCATTTTAGGTATTCTTAAAATACCGACAGTTTAGCAAATATAGAAATATTTGTTTTGAAGTTAATCTATAAAACATTTCAAATCATTTTTAAGGTTATGTTACGTTTTGTATTACGAAAGTTAGTGGGAAATCTATATAAATTACAAAGCAACTTCTGTAATAATACCTTGGTGTAATAATTATAACCATATTTATGGTTAATAATAATAACTCGCCTATTTCATTTACAGTTTATTTTTGTCATGACACATTTTTCAGTAAAAAAATACTTTCAATATATACGAAAATTATAAATTAAAAAAACACGTAAGCATATTTTGCAAAATTTTGAATTGTTTAAAGGTCCGCTTGTTATTAACAATACACAAGTTAGCTTGAATAAATATTAGAAATTTAAAACTTAATTGTCGTTCCTAACCTAATTAATTATTCATGAATCAGCCAGAAATATCTAGGCTACTAGCTAAACATTCAACTTCTTATCAAACATTAAGTTTTGATAAGACGAAAACAGTTTTGTCAAGGAACCAAAAAGATAGTTTCTTGAAATATTGTATGATTAGAAAAGACTAATAATTAAACACAATGATACCTAGGCCCTAAGTTCTATAGGCAAAAAATTTAAGCGTTGAATTACTTTAAAGTTTCACCTAGCTCGACTTATTTTACGTTATGAATGTTATAATGAATTTTGTAAACAAAAACTATTTCCTTGGCTTCTACATTATTTATAAATAATATGCATAAAATCATATGCTTAGGTTATATATTACATAAACTGATTGACTTTGATACTATACTTGAAGTAAGTTATTAGGCCTATTTGTATTTAAGTATTACTAAAACCAATTAATTGTAAATAATATAATATTTTGGTGATTAAAATGAAACCCACTAGAATCATAGTGTGAAAATAGTAAAACATTTAAAAAAAGATAGTATTTCACTAACCTGTAGCTCTGTAGGTTACAACACATAATGCAAGCTAGGGCTTTTCCTCTTTTTGTAGTAGTTGATTGTTACATCCTAAATCAGCTGATTGTTTTTTTGTCTAAATATAAATTTCGAAATTTAGCGACAAAGTAGACTATGATAGGATACTGAAAATGGAAAATAATTTATTTAATTTAATGAACATAGTAAAATTCTATGAAAATTATTAAGAAAATCTAATTGTTATAGACAATAAAATCTTAGTTTCCAAATTTTCTGAATATTCAGGATTTTATTTGAGGACTTGAAAACAATAAAAAAAAAAAACAGTTCCTAACTTATTTTGCAGATTTCTAATCAGTGAAATACATTTTGAATATTATTTGATTTCATCAACTTGAGGTAATAGTTGATTTTAAATTACGTAAATGATCCATTCTCTTCCTAAATACGTGTTTTACAAATCCCACTATTAGTAACACTTTCACTCTCTCTCTCTCTCTCTCTCTCTCTCTATATATATATATATATATATATATATATATATATATCTTGTTCAAAATTTCACTCATTAATAAAATACTTTTTATTCATCCACTGAAATTTAAATACATTTTTTTTTTTAACTTGCAGTGGAAAACAATTGATAGACCTATTAATTGTTTTTTTCAAATAATGTTATTAATTAAATTTAATAAATTAATTTCGCTTTCTATTTTGTCACTTAATATTGTGATTCTGTCATATTTATAGTGATTGTAATTATTTAATAAAAAGGAACAAAAATACGATTTTTGTTTGTTGACCTAACTGATGCAATAATTAAATAGTTGAGATTTAATAATTTATTTCAATTAAATTTTCTTCTTAATAATTCTTGAATTTTGTAGTCCATTACGCTCAGTGAAACTTAATTAATCACTTTTACATTAGTTTATGACTATCCGAACTTCAAATTTTGTTAAAACTTACTGAGACAGAACTGGTTATGCCATTCTAAACAAGGCTTTGAGAATAATTTATGGACTTTATATCCATGATTACCAGCAAATATTATTCATTTTTATTAAATTATAATAATGATTACCAAACTTATACTTCAAGTAAATTTATTTAAAACTTACTGAGATTAAAATTTTATGTAAATTATTTTGTTTTAAAAAGTTTTATAAGGTTTAAACAAACCTCATACATTAAATAGCCATAAAACGTCAAATATAGCCGAGCATACTTTTCAGAGTTAACATGTTCTTGATATCAGATGTTAAAATTAATTCAAAATATAAATTCAGACTAATTTTTAGTTAAGAAAATATTTTTATAGTTACTTTCACAAGCTTATAGTTCTACTTTGTAATGTAGGTAATTGTGTTTACTTTTTGTTAATACTTGTATCTTAATAATTATAGACAGTCTTGTCTTTATTAATCTTTTGCTATTGACTTCAGTATATTAATTTGAAAGATTAACACAATAAATAGGCAAATTCTGCTTAGTGCAGAACATATAAATTGGATGGGCCTTTGCTCTCCCTACACAAAGTTAGACCATAGTTACTTTAAAATATTTGCTTTTTTTCCAATTAATATATATATATATATATATATAAATTTATTTATATAGCCTCTATTGCTAATTTGGACATTGAAGTAAACATAAGGGTTTATTTTCATATTACATTGGAAATAACTTACAGAGCAAAATGAAAAATATAAAAAATTAATATTAGAAATTATAAATACATTAAAAATAATATTAAATCAAAATTATTTTTCATATAATAATAAAATTTACAAGCAGGAAGATGGTCTTGCCATGGGTTCTCCCTTATCGAATGTAATATCTGAAATATTTTTACAGTATATAGATGATAAAATAAATAAAATTATACAGACATTTGATAAAAACGGTTATTGGTTTAGATATGTAGAAGATGGTTTGTATGTATCTAATAATAATGGTATAAACTTATTAACTATTTTAGATAAAATAAATGAGATAAATAAAAATATTAATTTTACTTATGAAATGGAGAAAAATAATAAGATCAACTTTCTAGATATAACAATTATAAGACATAATAATGAATTTGAATTTAACATATATCGTAAACCAACACAAACTAACCAAATTATACCTAATAATTCTAACCATCCGTATAATCAAAAAATGGCTGCATTATACAATTTATTATATAGATTACATAAAATATCTATGAATAATGAAAACAAGATAAGAGAGAAAAACATTATCTATCAAATTGCAATTGAGAATGGCTATAAAAAGAAAACTGTTGATAAACTTAATTATAATATTTTAAAGAAACAAAATAATAATCTAATTTACAAAAATAATGATGAAAATGTCATATGGACTTCATTTACATTTTTTGGTAATGAAGTAAAAAATATCACAAAATTGTTTAAAGGTAGCAACATAAAATTTGCATATAATACTAATAAGAAATTAATAAATATAATAAATAATAATAATATTATTAATATGCATGAAAAAAGGTGTATATAAATTAGAATGTGATTATTGTAATAAAGTTTATATAGGACAAACTAAGAAAAAACTTAAAGATAGATATAAAGAGCATTTTAATGCATATAAAAAGCCAGAAATGTATAAATCAAATTTTGCTAGTAATTGTATTAATAATAATCACATATTTCCTAATATAGATAATATGATACTTGTAAAAGAAATTAACAAAGGCCTAAGAATGAATATTTATGAAGCTTTAGAAATACATAAATAAAATACTAATAATGAGTTGATAAATGAACAAATACAAGTAAAATCTAAATTTGATCATATATTCAGTGTTTGTATGTTAGGGCAGCTAAATAGAAAAAAAAATTTTTTCTAACAACACTATAATTGATTTGGCATAGCTATTTATTTAATCTAATTTGCACATATGTTAATTTTAATTGTTTAATATTCCTGATGATGTTGATACTGTTAGCCAATGAAAAGCTTTGAATTGTAAATTCAATTATAATTCTTGTATTTGTATTTTGACTTAGTTCTTTATATATATATATATATATATATATATATATATATATATATATATATATATATATATATATATATATATATATATAAATTTATTTATATAGCCTCTATTGCTGATTTGGACATTGAAGTAAACATAAGAGTTTATTTTCATATTACATTGGAAATAACTATTTGATTATTCATGTATTTTGGTCATAAGTTTATTGAATTGTGTTATAAATAAATGTTATAATACATTTTGTTTACTAGTAGAACTACTGTCAACGCAGTAATTATGGACCCTTGAGTTTGAGCTTTAACTACAAGTGAACCATTTGTGCTAGAATAAAACTATTTACACCATTAATTAGTGTGTTTATTTCTGCGTTTATGTATATAACCAATACAATTTTAGCACGATTTTTGTTAAACTTTTAAGATATAAAGAAAAAAGTATGATTTTATCACACTTTTTTATTGAAGTTCAACTTTAAAACATATCGGCATTAAAACCAGTGGTTCAATCTTTGTGACATTTTTATATCATATTTTATGACTCATTACTAACATAAAAATAGAATTTTAAACTTTTATGTCATTTATTAAGGAAGTTGAAATACATTTAGTATGGCAACTTTATCTCACTGCTCCTTTGTCCAATTGAACTGGTATTTAGCTTGTTTTAAAGAATAAAACCTCAACATATAAAATTAATATAAACTGTTTATGTATGATTTTGAATTCGTTGCGTTATTAATTTTTATTTGATACAGTGCAAATAATGATAATGTGCACTGAAGCGTGCAATCGCCTCCGCCGCCCAAGGTGAAAGTAGACCACAGTCTCGTACCTACCAGTCCGCCCGTGAACCTCCAGGGAGGCCTGCTCAAATTCTACTTAAAGTCAGATTTGAATGTAGGAAATATTTTCTAATAAATGAGATAAAAAATTTCATTTTTAAGTCACTAATGAGTCATATAATATGGTATAAAAATTTCACAAAGATTGAACCAGTGGTTTTAATGCAGATATGCATTAAAGTTTAACTTTAAAAAAGTGATAAAACCGTACTTTTTTCTTTATATCTTAATCTAAATTTAACAAAAATCATGCTAAAACTGTTTTGGTTATATACATAAGCTCAGAATTAAACAGGCTAATTAATGGTGTGAATAGTTTTATTCTAGCATGAATGGTTCACTTGTAGTTAAAGCTCGAACTCAGGGGTCTATAATTTTTGCGTTTACATTAGTCTGTCTCTCTTGCAAGGAAAGGAATTTCGGCAGGAAATAAATAATTTTTAAGTGTATAATATACATTTACATATATAAGTACAATAGAATATACAAGTTGAAAAATTAATCTAAATACAGTAATACCAAATAACATTTCTTTGTATACATTTCATATACTATTTATAAAAATGTGAAAATATAGTTTAAATTAAATAACTTTAAAACTATGTAGTTTAGTTTTAAAAGTAATTCAATACTCAAGTTTGATATAAAATAAATCTTACAAATCATTTATGTTAAATTACATGTGTTGATTCAACTTAACCTCATAAATATGCACAGAAGAATAACTATCTCCCATTTCTTTAGAGTAAAATGGGATAACCCAATGAGAATATTGAAAATAATAAAGATAGATTTTAAACACAAAAGGATCAACAGAAACTGTCATTTCTAGTAGAAAAGCTCCATCCTCAAAAACTATTAAAAAGTGAGTGAAAACGATTGTGAATTACAGACGGTCTGTAATGATCCGTAAGCCTAGCATCAAAACAGCATTATAAACAAAATAACTAGCAATGAAACTAATACAAGTTGCTTGGAGTATTAATAATCGTTAATATACAAATATTACTACAAAAAGTACAATATTACCCGTCCATAAAAAAACCATGGTGATTTCATTAAACAAAATTGGAGTAACCGTGTGTGTAAATTGGCAAATTTATTGAGAGATCATTCAACTTAAACTGTATCAAATTTTGGCATTAGGCTGCACCAAATAATGCAAGAATTAATCATTAATTTAGATGAAAGTGTTAGTACGAAATAAACCATCTGCATACTCCACCTTTTAATTATAATATATATGTTAATTATTAAAGGTAAATATGAAAATAGGGTATTGAAAACTAATTTAAAATACACTGCACTGTGATTACATTAATTTAAAATGTATAATTGAATGTATTAAAATTAAATCTAAAACAATTTAAATGTTATACATAATACACCAGAAAAAAAATAATCCTATTTCCTGTGCGTCCTGCTAATTTGACTTATCCTTAAAATCAAATTTTAGAGGTTAATCAAGTATATTTTTGACTTATAAATAACACTGAAATTATTAAGTCTTAACATATTGTTCAAACAGTAAAACCTTTGGTTTATCAAGGCTTTTACTACAAAATATATGGGCTGCAGAGGTCAAATTAACATTTAGTGATATGCAGAGGCTTAAGGGGACTAAAAAGAATTTAAATATTTGAGGTTCATGATAGCAAAGCTACGCTGTAATAAAAATTGTTGAAAATTTTTGTTTAATCTCTTTGGTTATCTTAGCTTTATCTTTTTGGTTATATTTATCTATTACAATTTATGACTCTTTAAAAGGACATTTTCTATACAGTATTCTCTTAGCGGCCTATTTTGGAATCTCAGTAGTGCAAGCGCAAAATTTTAGGTATAATTAATTTTGAAATATTAAGTACATATTCAAGTGAAAGTCTGGTATGAATGTTTAACGGAGAGAAGTTTTTTGTACCTAAATTGAATGTCGAGTGACCTGATCATGCGCTGTGATAAATTATTCCATTCCCACTAAATTCGTATTGAAACATTTTTTAGCAATTTTAACAGTTTTAATCATTAAAATTAACTACTGCTTTGGCCTTGGGAATAACTACTAAAAAACAATAAAAGTTGAATAAAGCAGTATGGGTAGAATGTGTAGGACCAAAAAAATTAAATCTTTTGAAATTTAGTCCTGGAAGTCGAATGACAGATAAAATAGACAAAGATGATATCCATGTTAAAAGTCATGAAAAAAACAAAAAAAATAAAGTAAAACTGGTACCTTTTAAAAAAAGATCATTTGATTAGGATAAATATTAAATGATACAAAAAGGGAAGTTTTAAAGAAATACAAAACTGTTATGATGGATACACCAAAATTTTATAAGGTTGTGACAACAGAATAGCTGAAGATTATATCAGTTGTTTTACAAATATACTAACCAAGAGAAAATACCAAGTACCTGGAAATGCAAATTAAAAATCATGCTAATAAGTATTTAAATCTATTAAAAATGATAAGATAAATGCTTGTGTTGAGATAAGACATAAGTGATGAGAAGTGGAGTTTACAGTTAAAAAATATAATAAAATTAATACAGTTAGATTCGTCTTGATCTATCTTTAATTATTTATAACTAACATCTTACTAATTTGTTTCCAACTTCAACTTGACTACTAGTATACAATACATACAAGTAACATATATCATAGTATAGTAGAGTCTAGATAATCTGAGTCCCACTATTTCAAGCCTATTTTATCATTTTGAAAGAAAATGATGAATTGGACTTTCAAGAAAAGTTTATAACCATATGGTATGCTGAAGAAATGAATCGGGCTTCAAAGAAATGTTCTATAAACTTTTTTAGTGCTTTTTTAATTACCTATATTATATGGGTTCATTGAAACTGATATTTGTTTCTAATGCACAGGAACGTATTTGCATGTAATCTAAGTTTTCGGTAATCCGAGGCTGTCTCGGTCCCATCTACCTCGAATTATCAAGACTCTACTGTATATATAAAAATAAGTAAAAACTTAGGCCTGATGTGAAATGAGGACGGTTATTTTGAGATTTATTTTTTTATCAATTTGCAGTCCGAATATATTAACAATATACAGTTTTTAGAAACAATTGTCTTTCTTATGTACTATATTAGCAAAATTCATCATTAGAACTATTTATGGCACCACAGCACTTATCACAATTGTACAAATAAAATAACACATGATTCTACACTACAAATTAAAGACAAAAAAAGTATAACTAGCATTGAAAGATGAATAACAATGAACAATTACTATCAGCTGTTTAAAAGTGACTTTTACAGGTGATTATCACTTGTTTAAGCCAAGTATATAATGGAGTATAAATAATTGAGTGTTAAAGGAGTTTTTAAGGCCAGTGGGGCAATGCTCTGATGAAATTTCTAAATAAAAATAGGCTTTTGTCTTAACCAGGGACCACAATAATGTCCATGTAAAATTTTAGCTCAATGGGTCCAGTAGTTTTTACATGACTGAATAACACATACACACCATTAGATATGTATGTAATAGTATAGATTATACTTGTTTCAGTGGTTTTTTCAGTTCTGAGTTTGCAATACTAGTAAAGAAGCGGATAAAATGGATTTCATACAGAAGTCATCCATAATGCTCCTTCAATCCATGCATGTCAAGCTACAAGATAAGAACTTGCACCTTTCTGAGCTTACTTTACAATGTAATGTAGAACTAAAAAATCCAATTTATACTTGACTTACCTAACAATAAAGGTTGTAACAATAATTTAAAGTATCTTTTCAACCAATAAATATAAATTACAGCTAACATCTAATTTATTCCAATAATTATTATGTAAAAATCAAATTAAAAATGAAGCTTATTCATTAAAAGCTATTATTTTATTAATACTAGTAAAGAAAGTTTATAGCAAACAATTAATTGATAATAACATTTTAAAATAAACATGCATTTATAAATAACAGTGTTTAAAAACCAGTCCCCTTATCACAGAAGAAATAAAAAATCTTGGTAACCTAACATTGTTGCTTAGATTCATGTTTTAAAATATAAGTTATTCAGCATTTACATATATATGGTAGTATTTTATCTAAATTTTAGTTTAATTCCAGTAAAAATAAAAATATGTAATTGACACAACATTAAGTCAATTAAGATTGGTAAAAAAACCAATAAAATCCCAAACACTACAAAAATTAAGACTATTACTTTTCCAATAACCAACTTTAGAATAACCGACTAGAGATTAGATCCTAATAAATTAATTTTAGTAACAATGTAATGTAAATATTCAAGTAGTAAATATAAACCTTCATTTAATTTAATTTCTGAATTTTTGTAACAATTTATCTACAGCATAAAAGTAAAATTCAGATTGTATTGATTATTCTCTTATGTTAAATTTTATAATTCGTTCAACCTATGTAACCTACAAGAATAACCAACAGTTTAAATACTTCGTTTTTACAAATTCACGATTAATTTTTTTTTTTTTTTAATTCAAGGACTTGATTTACAATTACGAAAGAAATGCACCTAAATTGCCATCTTTAATAAAACACTCACCTCATTGAGGATGTTTAAAACAGAAAATGTTTAGAACACAAAGGCAAACTTATAAATTTATTCTTCTCAAAGGAAAGTAATATGACATTGTGTAAGAAAAAGTGGGTAAAGAACAAAAATAAACTCTGAAACCTTTAAATAGATAGAGGAAAATTTGTTGCAATGATGCTTACTAAAAGTATATGGGAAGAAACGTTTAAATGAAATCAATATTTTAGAAGATATTCCCTCTTGATTTGGAAAATGTTAGTTTTACCCAATTTACATACTTTTTTCTAAGTATTTATAAATAAAATATCAAAAAATTGAATACAATATATGGCACACCTGCTTTCTTCAGATTTGTATAGACTACATAAAATACATTTAAAACAAGAAAAATGTTATGGTAAATGAAGAAACTGTCATTAGAAACTAAAAAATTACAAACATACTCAAATTTACATAACATATTTAAACACACATTTACAAATATACACAAAACTTTATAAGCTCAACATTTCTTCATAAATTTTTCTTTATAAAACAAAACACTATTTTATACTACATTAAACTACAATAACTATTTTATAACAAAACAACAAGGTTAGGTTTGGTCAAGATAATAAATTGTTATTTTACTTAAGGTAGACATGTATTCTGTTTATGACCAGGGGAAACAGAGGCCATTATTTTACATCAACAACCAGTTAGCTTATGCTAGAAAACTAATTATTATTATTTTTTTTCAATCAAACATGTCCTAACATGATATTTACAATGCTTTTTATAATAGTTATATTGGAAAAATAACCAGGATTTCAGTTTGATATAACCAAATGTAGGTTGTGAATGTAAATTTAGGTTGAGGCGCCTGATCACATGATATCGCGTGGCAGTTGCTATCCAAATTCTAAGTGAATTATTAAAGCGGCCACAGCGAAATTGTGCGTAATACTTATATTGGCCACTAGGGAAGGGATTGACCTTTTTGTAGTGGGGATGGCCACCAGCCATTTTGTTTTGTTCTTATCAGCCAGTGCACACAATGATAGCGTTCGGATAAGGTAACATCCTAATAATTTTGTTTAGTTATTCATTGATTTAGCGTTTTGAAGTTAGGTTTTTATTTATCTGAGTGCTGATTTTGATTTTTTAATTATGAGTGACCAACCAGGACCCTCGAAAAGGCTCAGTTATGCCGGATAGTACAAAAAAACATTTTTTTTAAAATTCAGAGGTGGAAGAGTTATTACTAGATTCTGACCCACTTTTCTGACCCACAAACAACACAGAAGACACGAGGAGACCTAGTGCAACACAAGCTAACTAAAATTGAAAAAGCCAAACCGTGATGTCTCAGCACAGGCGAAACAGTAAATGCAACTTCTAGAAAAGATTGCAAAAATTGCTATAAAAATAAAAAGAGGATAAACACCACAACTAAGTGTGAAAACTGCCCAGGTGCTCCACCATTGTTTTGACTTTTTTTTGCATGATTGCAATGCTAAATTTTTTTACATTTTGAAACCATTTTGTAAATTTTGAATGTATAAGTGAATTACAATCTAGAATGAGTTTTCCTAATTTTGCCTAAATATAAATGTCAGCTAATTATAGTCATTACAATTAATATGTTTAAATGGCATTTATTTGTAAACTATGTGCCCTTTTTGGCCGAATCATATATCACGCGATATTGCGTTTTTTGGCCATATGGACCAAAATCGCATTATGTATGTATGGCCAATCAAGCAATATCGCGTGATGGATATTAGAGACCATAATTCCTAAGTACATAATAATAAAAGTTTGTAAATATTATATTTACTCATTTTGAGCACTATATAACTAAATAAAACAATAATAAAAAAAAATTGGCCACCACACAAAATTCCAATTTCCAGTTGGCAATGAACTTGTTAAAATTTGAATAGCTATTTTTAATTTACTTCATTTAAAATGTTTCTTCATGTTTAGAATGCATTAAAAATTAATAATAATAATATATGTAAAAAAGCCAGGGTTAGCAACATAATGTATATAATTCCCAAATATAGTTTATATATATATATATATATATATAGGTTGGTTTTAGTAGAGCTTAAAGCTTATTTAGGAATTTTTTTGACTTGATAGGAGACTGACAGACTTACCTAAAGGCAATAGTCCAAAACTGCAATCTCTTGGAAATAAGCACATATAAAACACAATAAAACACTAAATACACTTATATGGTGTAATGAACATATATGGTTACACTTATATGGTTTTTTTTTTTTTTTTTTTTTTTTCTTGACTGAAGAAGATCATGTTGATCGAAATATTTCAAATAATAGTGTATTAAGTGTTTTATTGTGTTTTATATGTGCTTATTTCCAAGATATTGCAGTTTTGGACTATTGCCTTTTTGGACTATCGCCAAAAAAGCTTTTTGTTTTGTTTTTTCTCTTTCTTGACTGAAGAAGATCATGTTGATCGAAATATTTCAAATAAAGTGTATTAAATGTTTTATTGTGTTTTATATGTGCTTATTTCCAAGAGATTGCAGTTTTGGACTATTGCCTTTAGGTAAGTCTGTCAGTCTCCTATCAAGTCAAAAAATTCCTAAATAAGCTTTAAGCTCTACTAGAACTAACCTAAATATATATATATATATATATATATATATATATATATATATATATAACTTCATAAAGTCAGTGCAACGGAAAAACAATGGATAACGTAAAATATATATATATATATATATATATTTGTGTGTATGTGTGTGTATATAAACATGAATGATGCACAAAGGTATTCATATTTTCTAAAAGAAAATTTATTTTTTGTTTATAATTTTGGTTCTATAATTCTATGTTTTGTATATGTAACACAACGGAAGAACAATCTAGATTCAGTGATAGATTTTTATCATGTTTCAGAATTGTTATTAGGATTTAGAATATTCTAAAACTTTGTTTGCTCTTGAAGCACTCAATGGAGAAATTCATTTTAGAAATTATTAGATTACTTAGTGACAGATGGAAGATTAAGACAAAGTGGAAAAAAGTTTTAAAATGTTAAGTTTGCTTGAAGCCTCAAGTTTCTGAGCATATGTCTAGAATTAAGTACAAATTGTCTAAAATATATTTTAACAATAATAGATAACTTTAAGTAGAAGAGCGCTTAAAAACAATTAATAAATATTTTGTATTTAAAAAGTATTTTGCTTATTATAATTAACAAAAATCACAATATTTATAAAATATAAAGTAGAATGTCCCATTTTAAGGTGTTACTTACAATAAAAATTATAAAGCTAATATTTACTAGAAATATATTAATTAACTGTTCCATTGAAGCTTATATTACTTTCTACAAAAAATAAATTATTTTTACCGATAAATTAATTTTAGAAAATTAAAAACCTCCTAGAAAGGTTTCAGTAGTCATGAATGTTTACAATTTTTGTCTTCTAGGTTTGATAATATCCAGTATTTAACTGAAAAGTTGTTAATTATTTTCACCATTTGGGAATACGGCTTCGCCATGTGCATTTCCTTATCTTGCAAAAATATATGTGAAATAAAATGGGTAAAACTGTCTCCAAATCATGGATAAAAGTTCTCCAAATAACTAATAGGTTGTACAAAAGTCAAGACAAAAAAATGGTAATGTGATCTATGTAGGCTCGTATCCAGCGACTTGCTTTAGGGGGGGGGGCGATAGATGCATTTTATATATATATATAATATGTGTGTGCAAAGTCTATAGGTTTTCCGTCATATTTACAGATGCTTCTGTAGTTTGTGCGGTATTTTCAGAAAGACTACCACAAATTGCCAAAAAAACTAAACCAACAAAACTATGTGTAGTTTGTCCTCAACCACTTGATGCAAACAGCAAAAAAATAAGGAAAGAATACGGATATTTCTGGCCTGACCATGAAGTAGCACTTTGTGTTACACTATGTTTCAAAATTTACTAACTCTTGCAAATATATAAAACCGTTTTTACACATTTATGTAGATATTTATTGATGAAAGTGTATATATATTTAGTGCGTATTTTTATGTGTAAATGTATTAATTTTGTTTACAAGTATGAAAGCGAAACATTCACCATATTACTGTGAAACTACATTCAAAAGCAGTAATATTTGTGAATGTGTATTACATTTTTCTGTTGTACAATCACTTCAAAGTTGTAACCTATTTTGAATTTTGTAGTCCATTACGTTCAGTGAAACTTGAGTGATTAATTCTAACCTATATGCATAAATATCATTTTGTTATATAAGATGTTAGTTAAATAACTGTTGCATGTTATATATCATTTATTAAGATATGTTTGTAAATTTCCGAATTAATTCGAGTTAATAATTAAATGGTATTTATGAGAGATATTTCACCCCTTATACAAAGAAACAGTTTTTCAATGAAGGCAGTTTTAGTAGAATGTAGAGAGGATTTTGGGAAGGAAATGTGAAAAAAATTGTTAAGTTAAGAGGTTAATACTGTGAAGGTTATACACCCAAAGGTTATATAAAATATAAACAATATTTACTTACACTACATTAAAGAAGTCGATATTTTGCTATATTACAAAATAATGCATTGGAACAATGTGACTTTTCCAGTAGATTAGGTTCATTACACTTTTGTACTTATTTGTTTAATTATAAATTAACCCAAATTATACTTAAATAGAAATGTTTTAAGCAATAATTAGTGTATTTGAGATGAAAAAGATAGTAACTATAAATTCAAGTCCAACACAATACGTTAAAGTACGTTCACATTTTTACTTTTCACGTACAATTATAGATTACAATTAGGTATAAAAATTAACCAATATACAATATCTCCTTGAAAATCTGACTAGATCTAAACTGTGTCAGGCTTCATTCACTCAAGATACAATAAGTTTAAAATAAATAAGAGTCTAATAAAAATAATTAAAAAATTAAATAATAAATTTTAAAATATAAAAAATTAATTTTTAAATTAATACATACAAAGTTTTAAGAATTCTACATTATATCTTAAGTACATAATTTCAACAGTTGTAATAGAAAAACTGTTTTATCAGTCTTGGCATTACATATAGATGTTTCTGTATTTAGTTTTAACTGTTGATATTTTTATAAATCAATATAACCAAATACCTGATTTCTTCTCCTTTCAAATATAGTTGAGAAGTTCAATTTCTTTTGACTGCTAACAAAAATCAGCTAAATCCCTTTTGATAATTTAAGTTTGTGATAAAACATTTGTATAAAATACGATTAATAGTTAAGTATATTTACATAAATTTATCTACTCAATTAATTTCTCTTTCTGGCTACGTTCTGGAAGATCTCTGAGTTAACCTTGTAATCTCGTCTCCAAGAGTATCGATGTTTTCCTAGAAAATAAATTAAAATTTTTACAAATAGATCATTATGAACTGATTGAATTGTTATAAAATTTTAATTGACAAAATACCATGCCATTTAACTATGACTAAGAAACTCGCTGATTAGCTGCTGATTCAATGCCTTTTTTCGAAATTGGTATTGTTAACAATATTTATAAAAGTATATGCCACAGATGAAATTATATATAAAAAAAAAACAGATGTTCATGGGATTACTGACAAAAGTGTAACTTCAAATACATAGGTGTTTAAAATAAAATCTCTTACATTATTGTGAAGTCAGTAAGAGTGTAAATAGCCTTATACAAGGTTTTAACAGTAAAATTCTCCTCAGATATTTATTCTGATGACCTATATTCTGATGTGTATATTCTAATGACCTATATAAAAGGCATAAAACCCATACAACACAAATGTAACACAAACCTATTTATAAATTATAATGATTTATTAGCCCTTTAAGAGTACGAATTATACCAGGGAAAGGAGTAGTGACGTACCAGTAGTTTGGCCCAAAGGAATGACTACTTAATGGACGTTTTGGTTATGTGACATGGAGTAGTGTTGTTTTATTAATATCAACAAATTGCGTGTGAAAATATTGGATCCGATACTTCTTTCCAATCTATAGAAGAATGGCAAACAAGTAACCCAAACACTGTTTTTTTAATATGAAAATGTTTTGGGAGCTTGGAAATATTTTTTAACCCTTAACAAGATATTTAAAACAAAAAAAAAAAATAATAAAATTAGAAAACTAGATTGGTCCAATGAATTTTGTGAAACCTTTTTAAGAAGAACACACAGCTCTAGTTTATTAGAAAAATAAAAGACCACAAAACAAGTGATATGTATTATCCATAGCTGGGACAGTATAAGCTTTTCTCCAAAGAGAAATGTAGCTAAATCGAGGTATCTTGTTTTTTCTCAGTATTGTTTCAAAAATTAAAAAAATATAAATTTCTATAAAATGAAGTACATAAATCGTTGTTAAAAAGGATTATTTAATAAAGCAAGGCAATGGCTTATTTAAAAGAGACGATGTAAGAAATAATAATTACAAGTTTTTTTGTTTGGTGCAGAGAGTGAATTAAAGATACAATCAAGCTACTGAAGCACTAATTTAATTTAGTCATAGTCTACAGGATCCATTTAATTTTGGAAAAAACAATGGTTTTGATGAAAACACCGTTTAAAAAAATTGAATTTTTTTTACAAAATCTTAATTTCTGTCTAATAATTCTCTAATTTTACTAGACCAGGACGGATCACATGTCTTGGGTTCAAAAAGAAAAAAACCGGATGGGTTTATAAACAAATTAGTAAGAAAGAAATTAACAGGTTTTAATGGCTTACCATGGAGTTTTGATAAAACTCCATCAGCAACTGTCAAATTAATCTTATACAGTACAGTCTCGCTAATCCGGTCTCCGATAATCCGGACGTCCGGCTAATCCGGACGGCCCAAAATTTTTGTTTAGTTATGGTATTTTACAGTGCACAATCAGTCTGCCGTCCACAAAAATATTTATTTTTATACGTCTATATTTGTTATTTTTCAAAGGGGGTTTTCTACTCTAATAGACAAATGATATAATTTATTCATTAAAATATGAATTTACCATATTATTTGTTTCTTTTCCCTATTAAAGTAGGAAAAACGTCTTTGAAAACATATATTCACATTAGATCTCCCAACACTACAACGCACGTGACATCAGAGACATCTTGCGATAAAAGAGAGATAAAGGACCGCTGACTAAACGGATAGACAGTCTATCCGTCTGGCGTCAGGTCAGTTGTGTTGTCGGACGGATGCCACCTTTACTGCTTCTCGCAAGATTTCTGCTCAGTTGTCATTTAATTCTAGTGCGATATTGATCTGTGTTTTTTATTTACGTCTTGTTCAGTGTTCAGTGAAAATGGCGACTAAACGTAAGTCAGTGACAATGGAATAAAAACTCCAAGCTTTATTTCGTATTGATGGAGGTGAATCGCTTACTAAAATTGCAAAAGAGTTAGGCCTGGGAAAACAAACTGTTTCCGATTGGAGAAAAAGCGACAGGAAATTGAAGATTTCTTTGCAAAAATGGTTAGTAAAGACAGTTTAGGCGGCAGAAGCACTTTAAAAAAACCAAAAAATGAAACCTTAGATGATGCTTTGTATGTTTGGTTTTGCCAACAACGGGAACAGGGTGTTCCATTATCGGGTGTAAATTTGCAAACGATCGCGCTGAAACTGAATGAAAAGTTAAAAGGAGGCCCTAATTTTACTGCAAGTGTGGGTTGGCTGAATTTGTTCAGATTTTTAACAATTGGAGGGTTGGGCCGAGTTGAAAGACACTGATATTTCCGAGTGGATTATTAGTGATAATGACATTGGTTATCAAGTGCTCAATCGTCGCGGTGTGCACTGCAAACGCAGAAAATGACAGCTCGGAAGAGGAAACTACACAGACGAACCGGTCAGCCCAACTCATGATGGGGTGGCTGCAATGCTGCAGGGGTTGATGACCTACTTTGAGAAACAAACTGATACGTCAACTGCGGAGCTACTGACCTTGAAACGCCTACGAGATCGTACTGTGAAACGACGTCATTCATAGTTAAAACAAAAGAACAATACGGACTTTTTTCACTAAGTTTTTTAAAGTTATTTTTGTTTCAGTTTCATTTTTGTTTGAGTTTTTTGTGCGCTTATACAGTATAGTGTAAATAACTTTATGTGAATACATTTATTCAAGGAGAAAGATGCTTTGATATTTATTCATGTCATACCTTTTCTGTTACAATTACAGGATTTTTTGCTAAATAAGCTATGAAATACTGTACTGTATAGCTATATTTAGGCCTCAATTTCACTAAAATTACAATTTCAATATGTTTCCCCGCCCAAAACACATATTGTATGCATTTGTTTGGCTTTTTCCGTCTAATCCGGACTTTCGTTGATCCGGACAGGGCCCGGTCCCATCAAGTCCGGATTAGTGAGACTGTACTGTATTTTGAAATTATTTTTTATTATGTATGATACACAATCCTCAAAATAAAATAGGGTAAATTAATTTCTCATACCTTAAAGGTCTTTACTCATTAGAACGTATCATACTAGGACCAAGCTCATACCGACAAATGCAAAACAATATTCTTTGCATCATTTGTATTAGACAACACCCATTAGACTGTTCTGTCACCAGCTAACACAGCGTGTCATGGCCGGCCAGCTCAACATTTGTCGGTGACAGACCACTCCATGCATGGTAGGTGATGATGTCAAACCTCGTTGCAACGGAGTATGAAACCATTGCTATTCCGTTCAGGCACAAAACTTAGTTGCCCTCTGCTTGCTTTTGAAAAAAAAAACGTGTGCTAATTAGAAAAAAATTTTCAATGAATTTCTTAATAACTGTTTTCAATAATTCATTAAACTGGAATGACCTTATATGAAAATACTGGTGAAACTTTTCTTCCTCAAGAACTAGGTGCCTATACAATGTCCAATATTCTCCCTCAGTTTACCTTTTTCTTAGATATTTGTGAATCCAATAACGTCTCTGAGTCTGCAAACATTGCCAATTCTGTTAATGACAATCTCCTAATAGCAATATTTTATGTTTTCACATACAACAACTAACATAAGTTGGTTCACATTTCACAACACGGCAAAATAAAATATGAATATTAATTCAATTTATAAACATAAATAACATTAAAACTAGGGATGGGCCGATTCCTAAAATTTTCGATTCCGATTCCGATTCCGATTCTAAAATTTTCCGTTCGATTCTCGATTCTTTAGTCGATTCTCGATTCTCGATTCTTTCAAGTTATATTAGCTTACATTCTAGTTCTCTAATAATTAATTTAGTTAACATCTTGGTCATATGGCAAAACCTTTTAAAAGTTCTGTTTTAATGTAATAGGCTACACAAAACCTTCAACCTTGATTTATCAATAGGAATGTTTTTAAACATAAAAACATATCAGAATAAAGTAATGACTTATTTTAAAGTTAAAAATGTGAACTTTATTTATTTTATGATGTTTGAAAAAATTCCTAAGCCTATTTACATTGTCTCCCAAACAAAACAAAAATTAAAAAACAAACGAACAACATAAAAAGTAAAAAATTAATACAAATAGGATAGTTTTTAATATTTAAAGGTCTGGCAGGTAATGTAATTTCTGTTCAAAAACACAAGCATTTGAACACGTTGTGGGTCAAGCTAGTTTCATTGCTAGTCGCATATAGCTCCTGAAGTTGAGAAAGGTTTTTCAGAAAACACTGTCGCGAGTGGGCAGACAGGTATTTTATTGCCATTGCATTTAAATGAGGGTATTTGGCACTTTGTACTGCCAAATACTTCCCAACATAACAATCTGGACTGGCTAATGGTTCCCCCAGATAATTGTTTACTTCTTCTTCTACTGTCAATTCCCCTGGGGTACCTTCTTCCCCAACATTCTGGATTAGTGGGGCATACCTTCTCCACATCTGGTGGGACCTTTTTTCTGCAGGTGTCTGGAACAAGTGCAACTGATTCAGGCCTATTTTGTATTTATTACTTAATCCCAGTTGATTTTTAACCGACTATCACTTGTAGGTCCTGTGTCTGAGGATAAAGTTTCTTCAAGTATAGATCTTTTTTGTTGATAAATTTGGGCAAAATGAATGATGTTTAAGTGCTTTTTCATATTTGATATATTTGTGGTTTTCCACCGTCAGTTTCTGTTAACCGTCATCGAATTGACGCGACGGCCAGTACCCTGAACAGAATACCGTCGGGCCGGGCCTCTTAACGCTTTATGTTTATTAGTACTACTCAGCTGGTGTTGCTACTTTTGGAAAATTAAGGCACAGTATTTAACAACAAGCTTCACACTACTTACAGATGTATTTACGATGGTTTTTGTTTGATAGATAAACGCCGACGGGATTAAGAACATGATGTTATTCTAAGAGCTTTTTGTCCGTAGTTACGGGCCGACACACATATTTGTTATAACGTATTGTAATGATTTTCACTACTGTTTTCAAAATTTCACAAAACCTTAAAAGTAAGTCGGAAATATTGACTAAATATTTAGTTGTAAAATAATCCTTAAAAACGGACTTTGTAAAAGTTAAGTACAAACATTGATACACTTAGATAAACTCATCCTTACTAGGAAGTAAATTATAACGTAAATTCCTTAACAAGTAAATTATTTGGTGTTAAAACTTTTACTTAATATGAATCTTGGATAGTATTTACTGGACCTGTAGCATTACTTATCAGAGAGAGAATATTTTACCCTTTAGTTCTATATTCAAAATATTTATAAACTCACAAATCAATCACATGTGACACGTTTACGTGTCTTAGTGATAGGCGCAAAAACACTTTTATCACCAGTCTGTTTATTATTTGGGTAGCCGGGACATGAAATTATGGTTTTGTTGTTTCTTGCTAACACAAAACACAAAAAATATCAAAACAGTGTTGCACAGATAATATTTTTTAATTAAATCAAAAACAATATCGGGTAAATTGGTCCGACGGAGTTTATTTACGTTTCATTTACGGTAGGAAAAAACTATGTTGGGCCAGTTGGTCCGACACGTATTTTTATAAATGTTCGGAATCGTGTGGAATCGGAATCGACACTTTTATGATGAAGAATCGAGTATCGACGATTCCTCGATACCACCTAGAATCGACGATTCCTGGAATCGAGAATCGGAATCGGCCCATCCCTAATTAAAACAGTAGACATTGTACTACTAAAGTAGTCTTCTGACCCAAGAAATGTGCAGCACAGATGCAGGACTCAACGGCTCCCAAACAGGGTATCATACGTGTTCTTTACGGGTATAGAACGCTGTTGATTCATTACAGTGGGCTTAGTAGTAACCGAAACGTTTTTTCTCTTGCCTGACATGGTTCTATGACGATCATGACATGATATGTTTTAATGGGTAACGACTTTTAGAGGTTACAGCGCTACATCATTGAAAAATAAATAGAAGTGTTTTACATGTCAATCATTATAAGTGTCAAGAAATGTACATAATATGCAGCAATCATCAGTTGTACGGTCAAGTGGAACAAAATTTGACATTAATATCTTTTTTAATATGAAATAAAAGAATATTTGTTGAGTAATTATTACCCAGGCTGGTGATGAATGACTTGGTAACATTACCAAAATCAAAATCTGTTCAATAAGATTGAGGTTTATTAATTTTTTGAAAACTACATTTTCCAAATTGTCATGTCTATCAAATACATTAGTTGTGTTTCCCTTTGTTTGTCTAAAAATAGAAAAGGATGATACAATTTTGATGATCTACACCAAATATCATTTTATTGTAATCAACCTCAATGGTTTTTGTTGACCATCATTTGAGAAGTACATTCAGATAAATTTGGATGATTTACCAAGAAGTTAAAAAACAATGTCATACTGAATAATACCTGACACTATAACAGCTGGCACACAAGGAAAAACAATCAGGTATTTTAAGGGCAGACTTAAATATCTACTGGGATATTTAAGAAGTTTATGAGTTGTAATATGGTTGTATCATATTTACAATTATCTACCAGGTGACATTCTGTTATTTGATATCCTCAATAGCACATCATGGTTATGAAACTATAGAAAGTCCATATTATTACTTTATATATTAAAAATTCAAAATAAACCTACTTTAAGTGTTATATTTTTTAATAATGTATCTTCAAGAACCGCTTGCAGTTTACGGTTGATCTCCAGACAGAGTTCTAAAGTCATTGATTCATCTACAGTCTTCGAACCATACATGGACGCCATTATCCCACTGTGTTTTGCTAACTCTGCCTGAAATGTAAGCAGTTATTTGTCAACATAATGCCAACACAAATTTTGGACAGTTAATAACGTCTATATTTTTAAAATATTAAAGAATAACTTCTGTAAATTAAATTGGAATGTTTATTGTTAGAAATTCTTAATATACTCATCTTTATTTCTGTTAGGAATACTTCTATATATTTGAGTACAGTTTTCTGCCCTTCCTAACCTTACAATATTTTCCTCTGTTGACGCATTTCAGAGTGATTCCATTTTCAAAACTTAAATGGAACTCACTTAAAACTTGAAGAGTATGATTTAATGTTTGAAAATGAAGTCACTCCGAAACGCGTCAACAGAGGAATAATTGTAATGTTAGGAGAGGCAGAAAACTGTACTCAAATATATATAGTTTATTGTTAGAATAACCATAAAATCTCTCTTTAGGCGGTTAGGCTATAAAAAGCATTTAACATGTATTCCTCAATGTTATAAAATATAAATATTTTCCACATCTGAGAGCAAAGTAAGAATTGACTATATTAAAGTATAAACACTATATTAAAGTATTATTTTTGTAGAATTATAATTGAAATGTTTAGTTAATTTAATAAATAAGGAATGTTTCTTTTATTAATATAACATTTGAAAAAACTCACTAATTTATAGTTTAATCCCTACAATATTAATATTAAACTGTCATGGTTGATGACTGTTATCTTTTAACTTTTAATGTAAAACAATGAAAATATTGGCCCCAATACCACAAAATCAATCAAAAAGAGAAAAAACTGATATAACAAGTTACCTAAGATTGAACAATTATGTACATTTCTATGTCATAATCAGACGCTCTTATTACAAAATTACAATATAGAATATAATTTACCAACTAGACTGACTAAATAAGGTCAGAAAATTTTTGTAAGAAATAGAAGTAATCTTTTAGTATATAAAGACTTTGGTAACTTCTGTGGTCTCAAATAGGGAAGTAAAAACATGGATGGGTTAGATTCATAGCGATCATACACAACCAATAAATATATGATTGTTCAATATATTTTAAAAAATTACTTTATACCTGATTAACTCTCACAATATGAAAAACACTTAATCAGCATTATTAATAAAAATAGCAAAACAAGATTTAAAAAAATAATAAAATAAAAACAACCATATGATACATCAGAACACAAACAATGAGTAATCTAATCTTACCTTAGTTTTTAATTTTGCCCATCCATTGAGTACAGACTTGAAAGAAAACAAGTAAATTTAATAATATATGTTAAAAAATTTTAAGAAGAAGTATAAATACTAAAGAAACAATATTTTCATTCCGTTTTGAATGGATACAAGATAGGTAAAATAGTGATCTTATTGGTGATGTGGGAATTTCATATTTTTGTATTTTTTATTCTAAGAGCATATTTTTGTAGAGAATATTAAAAAAAAATTAATATCCTATTTTTTACTATTATTTTTGAATATAGGAATTCTATAAATCGTAGTCCAATGCTTGAAAATATACACTTATAATTCTTTTCCTATAATCCTCACATTTCTTTTTAAAAATTCCAAACATTTAAATTAACATTCAAAATATTTAAATACAGTTGAGTCACAAAATTGCAAGTCCCGATATTTCAAGCTTCCGTAACATTTGAGCCTATTTTATCTATTTCAAGAAAATGATTTATATTTCCAAGAAATGTTTATATCAATACAAAATGCAAAGGCAATATCAATATCAATGTTAATATCAATACGGTGTGCAAAGGAAATGAGTTTTCAAGAAATGTTTATATTAATACAGTATGAAAAATGAAATTAGTCGAGCATTCAAGAAATGTTCACGTAAGGTTCTATAAACTAATTTCGTGCATTTTTAATGATAGTATTAGGGTTCATTAAAACTTCTATTTTTTTCTAATGGATAGGAACGTATTTCCGTATAATCCGAGTTATTCAAGGAGGCCTCGATCCCATTTACCTCGAATTATCAAAACTCTAATGTAGTACCTACCTTGTTAATATCCATCGAAGCAGATGACAAAGCCCCAGCCTCTTCTCGCAGAATATAACTCTGTAACACTTTTGTCTTTTTCTGTAATTCGCTTACTAATTGTTGAGCGTGTTCTTCGAGGAAGTCTACCTTTTCTGCATACTTTGCATTTGCTCTCTGCAGCTTAACTATTCTTTCAATTAGTGCCTGTTTATCTGGTTCATACTAGACAATATATGAAAATGAAAGTAGGGTAAATATTTTTGCTATAAACTATATTTTTACATATTTTTATAGATTTTAAAGAAATATTATACAACAGTAAATGCAAGTTAAAATTCGAATAAAGTTAAACAAATTGAATAAAATCAATAGCTACTTATATATTAAAAGAATAAATTGAGTCACTATCGCATTGTGAGAGAAAGGTGTTTCATGGTGCAGCGAACGAAATCTCTTGAATTCAACATTTACATTTTAAAGTTACATTTTTGCTTTAAGTGTAACTTTTAAGACTGAAAGTACAAAATTACCTCTATAATTCGGCGCAAATGGCATAAAAATACTGTCATCAACTTTCTATTTTACTCAAATTAACTAAATGTCAGGTTTCAAAAAATTTTACCATAAAACTAAGGAAGAGTATCAATTTAAATATGAAATTATAAATTATAAAGTGGTTGGAAACAGAATAGTGTCGAGTAACCACAAAGTTCATGAAATTTGGCACCGTCTATAATAAGAACATTTCAAACAAATTCTGAGAAGATTAAATCATCTGTGACGACAACAAATTTGATAGTCACTAAAGTTACCTGTTCACATATTAAATATTTAATGATAAATATTTCAAATCAACTACAAAAATAAAACAATCAAGGAACCTATTATAGTACTCTATTATACTTATCCAATCGGTTTCACCACCCCTGGACACACAAAATTAACACTTACAGTAACATGATAAATAAAGCAATAAAATACACACAAGATAACAAACACAAATTATATGAAGAATTAGATAACATTACAAAAATAGCAATAGAAAATGGATACAACAAACACCTTATAAAAAACATATACTATAAATTTACAAAAAAACCTAACCTCAACACAATGATACATCCTGAACGCAAAAATAATAAAAATAAAAAAAATTTAATTTAAATATAAATACACCAATCACAAAATAGAAAAATTAAAAATATATACAACAAAGAATACTACATTCCAACATACAAACCAAATAATAAAATATCTTGATAACACAAACCCAAAAACAAATACAGAAAAACATAACCTGTCAGGATTTTACAAAATTACAGGTAACAACTGCAACTCATTTTACATAGGGAAAACAACCAGATCATTTAAAATAAGATAAAAGGTTTATTAATACACAAGAATACATGTTGTGACACACATATATATATATATATATATATATATATTCTTGATATTTTACGTTATCCATTGTTTTTCCGTTGCACTGACTTTATGAAGTTGATATATTACTATTGTAAATACTTTTTTCCACCACAGTGGTGGAAAAAAGTATTTACAATAGTAATATATCAACTTCACACATATATATACAGTAAAACCTCCAAATAATGGACATTGTCCGTACCTTGCCAAATGTCCGGTTGTTTTTGAAGGTGTCCGCTATTCAGAGAGGTCAATAAATAAGGGTCAAAATAAATTAAAACATTAAATGAAGTTATAATTTTTATTAAAAATTGAAATACAATATTTATTGAAAATTGAAACTGAGAGACAATTATTAAAGTAAAGAACATGGAAAATTTATCAATTAGAAATTTTTAAACTTAACTATTCATATAAATTTTGAGTTTTAAAAAATCCGTTATTTGACTTCGATGTATTCTTTTAGCGTTGCAAGCTTCTTTTTGCAAATGAATAAGTAAAATACCTGC
This sequence comes from Prosapia bicincta, assembly GCA_036971475.1. Classification (NCBI taxonomy): domain Eukaryota; kingdom Metazoa; phylum Arthropoda; class Insecta; order Hemiptera; family Cercopidae; genus Prosapia; species Prosapia bicincta. Next base: position 80,400,634 of record JBAIZL010000002.1, on the reverse strand, counting down.
CATTGTGAATCCTATTTCGTCTTTATTTGATGAAAGAAATTCCTTCACTTCACTGATTCTTTTAATTGCGTCACTAAAATTAATTTGGGAAGCCGCAGGTTTGTTACCGATACTCATCTCACGATCACTGAATTCATCATCTTCATCAGTTACAGTTATAGATTTAATAAGGCTGCTGGCATTTTGACCTTGTTCATGCTAGATAAAATATAGCGGATTAAAGTTTGTCTGTACTAGCATTTAAAATTGTGGATTACACCCTGATCCAACGGGCGGCAATGAGAAGTAGTGTTGGGTGGTAGAAATGATATTTCCACATTGCTTAGTTTCATTTGAGGGTGTGATGAAGCAGTATCCATGAAAAGGATCACATTTCTATTATTTTTTGCCATTCTGTCATTAAATCCCATTAACCATTCGGTCATTATTTCACATGTCATCCATGACTTTTTGTTAAATTTCCAAATCACACCTAAATTATTCACATTCATATTCTTGAAACATCTTGGTTGACGTGCTTTACCGATTATTAAAGGTTTTTCAAAATCCCCAGTCATATTTACACATAACAGTTAGTCGTTCTTTGGATGTTTTTCCAGAATTACACGTTTCTCCTTTAAGACTCATTTTTTTTTCTTATTTGGGAGCGGGTTTTAAACTGCCCGAAGCACTGCTACCTTCAGGTATATTGTACTTACCTCCCTGATCTAGTCAAATAGCCCCTTCCTTCTTACCAGGTTTAGGAGTTTCCTGACTAGTGTTTTACCTTCAGCATCCATCAGAGCCGTTCCATCACCAAAGAGGTTGAAGCGCCTCTCGGCAAGTGCTTCACATCTGTAAATAATGTGTGTGGCAGTCTCCAGTTCCTGCCCGCATAATCTGCACACTGGTTCATCTTTGTAGATACCCAATTTATGCAGATGTATCCTTAGTCCACCGTGTCCCGTGAGTAGACCTGTGGCTATCCTCAATTCCTGCCTAGACAGATAGATGAGACTCTTCTGCAGCCCCAAGGAAGGTTTCCTAAGGGTTAGCTTACTGTGTCTCATCCCTTCAGCCCTGATACAGTGCTCACAGTGTCTTTCAGCCATCCACCTTCGCACTGCCATCTTGACCATGGATTTGGAAATACCTACCGCAGGCTCCGGTCCAATCAGGGGGAGTCGAAGACCCCTCTCTGGCCAGCACATCTGCGGCTTCATTTCCAAGTATTCCCCTATGCCCTGGCACCCAACCTATCTTGATTTGATTGTGCCTTGCCAGGGCTTGTAGGTTATTTAGGCACTCCCTGACTATGGCCGAGGTGACCACATGTCCGTTTAGTGCCTTAATTGCTGCCTAACTGTCGGAGAAAATAGCAATCCGGGTCCCATGTGTTCCCCTTCTCGCTATCTCTCCCAGACAGGCATTTATAGCATATATTTCGGCCTGAAAGACAGAGGTATGCCTCCCCAATAAAAAAAACTAGTTTTACCCTTGGGTTTTTACAATGCACCCCGCTCCAGTGCCGAAGTCCATCTTGGAGCCATCTGTGTACCAGATCTGAGCTCCCGATGTTAATGTCCCTGACCATTCTATTATAGTTTGGTGGGCCTGGTCAGGTGCAAACGTTCGAGTAATGTGGTCGCTGCCCATTTCCAAGACGGGTTCTTTGACCACGCACTCGATACTCATATGTCCCGAAACATCTGGGAGGTTAGCCCAGTTGTTCGAGTTGCGCAATCTCCATGCCGCCAGCCTCGCCTCTCCCCTAAGGACAAGCTCAAGGGGGGGGGGAGGTTAAGCATTACTTCCATTGCTGCACCAGGTGTAGTTGACATCGCTCCCAGTGTGCACAGACAAGCCAATCTCTGGATAGAGCTCAGTTGAGCTCTTGTCTGTGCCTGGTTGGCCTTTGTCCACCACACTAGAGCACCATAGGTAATCATAGGTCTTATCACCCTCAGATACATCCAGTGCATCATTGATGGCTTCAGTCCCCATTTCATACCCACCATTATTCTCACAGTCATCAGTGCCCTTTTGGCCCTGTTAACTGTCCTCTCAAGATGTGGGTTCCAGGTGAGTTTCCTGTCCAGAGTAACTCCCAGGTACTTCACCTCCCCCACAAACTCAAGGTATTCACCAAACAAGCGAGGCATCCTGGTCGTCAGATCTTTTCGCTGTCTGGTGAAGTTAATAAGAGCAGTCTTTTTCGGATTTACCCTAAGGTTCTCCTTATTACACCACTCTTCAATCAGTCGTAGAGGATTTCTGATTACCTCAAGGACTGTATCAAGGAATCTGCCCAGGATTAGAACAACTATGTCGTCCGCATATCCTAGACAGAAGTACCCCTGTTCATTCAGGAGTTCAATAAGGTTGTCAACCACTAGGCACCACAACAGAGAAGAGAGAAACCCCCCCCCCCCGTGCACAGCCCAGACTTGTCTCCGCCCTTCTGACCTACCCTGCCACCTCTACAGAAATGCTTCTGTTTGTTAACATGGAACTTATCCAACCACAAGTGGTCGCATCCACTCCATGACGTCTTGCACCATTTACCATCGTCTCCACTGAGGGGTTATTGAAAGCCCCTTCAATGTCGAGGAAGGCACCTATGGCACAACCTTTCTTAGCGATCATTTGCTCAATCCTACCAACCACTTGATGGAGTATGCTTGATGGATAAGCATACTGGTTCCAATGCAGTGGTTTTATGGCCAAAGCACCCCCCTAATATGCCTATCAACCAGTTTTTCAAGTCCCTTAAGAACAAAGGACATGAGTGTAACAGGTCTGTATCCTTTCCCTCCCGATTTAAGACTCATAGTTTTGTTAGGCAATACACGGAAAAATAAACCAGTCTCATCAAGATTGGTAACCCTCAGTTATTGTTCTCAGTCTATTATTCCATTCACAAACTTCCTTTGGATCAACAGATTCACCCTCACCACAAATTGCTTCAAAATTTATACCGTGACGAATTCTAAATTTCTGTAGCCAACCATTTGAAGCCTTAAAGCTCTCCAAATTCTATTCTTTGATAATTTTTAAAGCTTGTTCTTGGATCAGAGGTACACTTATTGGCAGGTTTTTTAACCTAGCCACACAGAACCAATCAAAAACAAGTTTGTCCACTACACTTGAATCTGTTTTTCTAAACTTAATGTTTTTCATGTTTTCATTTCCATTGCTGAACCACAATTCCCTGATCTGGGTTTTTCCAATTTTGAACTTTTCTGCCAGATGCCGCACACTTAAACTTTCCTTCTTTTTACACTCTAAAACTTCAATTTTTTCTTTTATTGTAAGAGCTTTACATTTGCCACTCATTTTGTATGAAAAGTAAATACACAACCTCTATTCGAAAACACTTCACTTTGCTATAATGAACATTACCACAAACAGTTAAACGTTAAAACATATAATACGGTACGCTATAGATCTACAACTGAAGTGAATAAACTAGATCTGAAAACGCAGCACAGGAATTAGGCTATGATTCTTGGAATGCTTGCGCTTTTAGTACAGTAAACTCCTGGATGTGATAAGCCAACAACAATAAACAGAGAGCTTTTAGCTGTCAATGTCCTTGAACATTCCAATACACATTCTCATGTTTTACAATAACGAACGGATACGCATCTACGTTTTCGTTTACATATACAGAAGGGATTTCTTTCTACCTTATTCTCAAGACAAAATTTTTCGTAAACAGACAAATTTATGTAATACATAATTTTATGACTGGAAATGGCAAACCTAGTGTCCGTATTTTGGAGTGTCCGTTCTTGAGAGAAACTTATTAAAGATCCCTATGTCACGGGGCAGGGGATTGAACAATTGTCCGTAAAATAGAGGAGTCCGTAAAATGGAGGTGTCCATAAGGAGTGGTTTTACTGTATATATATATATATATATATATATATATATATATATATATATATATATATATATATATACACAGATCTAAATAATCTTTACCAACCAAAACTAACCTAAATATATATATATATATTATGAACTTCATTTTTAAATGTGGTAGAGTGACTCTATGTTTAAATCATTTAATTTATTATTTATTGTAGTTATTTATAGTTGAACATACATTTTTCTTAGTTAGCCAACTGATGGTCACTGCTGATTGGTATATTGTGTAACCAATACTTGCTACAGATTGTAATAATATAGTACTTTGTAGTAGTTATTCTATAAAATTCAAACATACCTGGTTAACTACAGCTCCTGCAGATGATATATTCTCATTCAAGGAAGTACAGGAACTAGTTCTAGAACCTTGATTCAATGAATCACTACCATTGCTAACTTCATATTGTTCTAAACGTTTGCGACACTGCTGTAACTCTCTATTGAGTTCCTGTTTACAAAACCAAAGCAAACGTTTATAGAAAGGATTCAGAATATTTTATAAAAACAGAATGTTGTGTTAATGATATCCTCCTAAAACTTTGAATTTAAAATGTTATACAAAAACAGTTCTAGATAAAAATAAAAAATTATGAAAAAAAAGAAATGCTCTCTGAAAATATGCACGTAAAAATTAAAAATAGCACTATAAAAATGTAAAACGTATTTAAACACAAAAGAAATATAGTGTCCATTCAAGAAATATGTAAAAATATTTGTCCTTAGACACATCCTTGCCTCTGTGATACATGCTGCATTGATTAGGCAGATAATGTTATAAACTATACGCACTTAAAATGAAGGAAGTCTTGATGTTATAATTTTGTGTCCTTTTGATATCTTTATATCAGAACTGGACCAGGAATTATGTACTATGTTATTATTCCTGGACAACACATTGATAGCAGTAACGCCGAGTCATACTCAGGTACAACAACAGGTGCAGGTTGCATAACAGTTTAATCTAGCGATTTTCATTACATCTCAAGACTTCCTTCTTGGTATTGCAAGTAATACTGTTGTAGAAATTCCCATTAGGCACATTTTGAACTTTGCTTCCACACAATGAAGTTTAAGAATTATATTTGCAAGCTGACCAAAACCTTATCTTAAGCAAGACAAAAACCTTACCACTCTTTGTCTGTAACTTTAAATGTTTTTCTTAGTATAATTACATCCTATAATAAAAGGTAATATTTACTAATTATTTTTGTACTAAACGTCTGTAAAACCAGGTTTTTGTAATAGTTAAGAAAATTTTAATTGTGTCAGATTTTGATGAAGAATTAATTAATCTTTCACCAAATACATTTAACCCGTAACTATGTTACGCTCCAAAACTAAAACAAAATATACTTTTCTCACAACAAAACCTTATATCTATTAAGACATGACTAACCTAATGACCTTAATAATTCTAGTTTAAGAAATTCTATATTTCTTGTAATTCTTAAAATTGGAACCCATTAAATGTGTTTTAAGGAACATATTTTCAAAATTAAGTAAAACGTTACCTATAGTAAAAATTTTATAACAATTATAATTAATTTTAATGAAAATATGTTGTATAACAAATATGTAATTATTAACACTTTCAAGCCTAGCCCTTTAGTAGGCGCCTGTTTCTATCTGTTTGGAGGTAATTTTTAACTAATATATTAAAAATTCCTGACTTACAATAAATATCATATTTACAAAAACTTATACATTGTTGTAAAGGGAATGAAACAAGCTTTCAGGAAATATATACATATGAATTGATTACTTACATATAGATGGTGATATAAACAATTGAAAAATGTTGAAAAAAGTCAACAAAAATAATAGCAACACTGTACATCACTGCACTTCACTTATAAAAAACTCTAAAATCAGGTAATTTACAATTCCATTCGAGATCGGCCAAGATCGGTTTCACTGTCACTGTTACTGTCTAAAATCAACATATTTTGTATTGAATCGCTTCCCAAAGTGTCTTTAGCCATTATAACTACAACTAATATCTCTACAATAAAAATTAAATAACTGAAAAATAAACTAAAGCAAAATACAACACACTCAGAAGCCTAATCAAAAATTACAAAACTATAAATTAAATAAACGAAATGCTGAATAGATAAGATTTAGAATAAACAACAGCAAACTTGCAACGTAAACAACACGCACTAATAAAACACTCATTATCTGACCAAACCAACGTCTGTCAAACAAATCTCTGATAGCTCTCCGTTGCCACCACACTTAACCAAATACCTTTTTGTTCGTAAAATAAACTTTGAATGACCTAATGGTAAAAGACATGTAAAGTAGAATAACCATTATAAAAAATGATATCGACAAAACTGGGAATTATGTTCACGGGCGTAGGTAATTAATGTTAACTACTCGGGTGTAGGCTTGAAAGTGTTAAAAAGTTATCCAATTTTCACTTCGGAGAATGAACCAAAACAAATGGGAAAAAATTATAGCTGAACAGCTAAAGTGTCAGATCATCTTGAGACTTAATTTTGTGTAATGGACACATGTAAACTGCCAATGTTTCAATAGATGCACATCATAAGAAAAAAAAGGAAAGGACGACAATCAGTCTTTACTTCCTATATGGAAAGAACTCACCATGATGGCATGCTGTCATCGCCCATAATAGACGAGTTAAAAAGTAACTTATAAAGTAATATTTTTCTTTTACAATGTTATAACATTTTATACAGATTTTGTAAATAATTAAGGAAGTAATAAAATTAATCCTACTGTTTTGAACATGAATTTACTCACTAACCCTTATTGTTGCTGCGTGTTTGTGTTTACTGACTTGAGTTTCACCCTTTAAATCTTCAATCTGAGCTGTTAGAGCTTCTACTTTTGCAGTTTTCTCTGCTAAATGTCTCGCAACGACCTTCTTTTCTTCAACACGATCAGCCTTTTCATTCTCTAGAGCTTTATGTAAAGAGTTTATTTGTGATTCTAGCTCAGTGATTTTTCTGTGTAATGGTTCTTCATCACACTGCAATTGGTGTGCCTGTAGTAATAAAAGCCCAAATTATATTATAGGTTAGACTAGTGTGTGGTACTAGTTGTTCTAGAAAACATAAAAAATACCATAAATATTGGCAATATTTTATTTAAAATGTTGTTTAGAAACATTAAAATGCATTTAATATTTTCTGATGAATAAATTTGTGAACTTAATTAACTCTGAATAATAAATCAACACTACTTTATTATAGGTCAACACAACTTTATTATATATCAACACTACTTTATTATAGATACACTACTTTATTATAGATCAAAACTACTTTATTACATATCAACATTTACTTTATTATAGATCAACACAGTGCAATCCAAGTTGTAGTTTGAATGATAAAACTAGTAATATAAAAAAATTTTTTAGTCAATTCCTACTTAGTCAATAAAGAAAAATTTTATTTTAGTTTCTTTTTATTTTATAATTACCATTATTCTATGTCAGAATAACAATATTTAGTGGCAAAATAGAAAGCAAATTTCCTTGCAATTTTCCGTTTTCCTTTCTATGCATGGTGTTGGACTATTATTTATGTTTATTACTATTTATACTCTTTCTTTTTTCGTCTCTTGCATTGTGTTGTAGTTTCTTTTTGCTTTCCTTTCGCATTTTCTGCTTGTGAAGCAAGGTTCGATACCGTTAATCCAGTTTCTTTGTTTCTTTTGTTCTTTTCATTCGTTTTTAATCCTAGAGCATTATTTATGATATTATGTGGTAACTATGGCAACAATTTAAAGTTATACAATGGAGGTTTCAAGGACAAACAGATGAGGGCAAAATAAAAATTCATATACATATTTGAAAAACAGATTTTAACTCTGGGAAAGTTGGCCTAGTGCCAAAGCGCTAGACTTTGAACATGAACATACACAGTTTGAATCCGACTTAAACCGCCAAACTTTTATAATTTAATTATTGAATAAATATTTGAAAAAAACTGTATTAACATCAATTGTCATCCACTATAGGTTTAAAAACATATATTTGAACTCGATTGAATGAATAATAATGTATTTTATTAACAATTGAAAATTTGAAAAATGTGTGTGTGTGTATATATATATATATATATATATATATATATATATATATATATATATATATATATATATATATATATATATATATATATATTCTTGATATTTAACGTTATCCATTGTTTTTCCGTTGTGACATCTGATTTCTACTCTACACAATCTGTGATTACAATTATTTTATTTCACTCTCTCATATTTCTTTTTGTGTTTTCTTTTCGATTGTTTTCTTTTCTATGTGGTTGAAATATATCATTGTTTAAGTGCTTTTATGTGTTTCTATTTCAAGACTACAGAGTGGACTCTTACCAAGGTAAGTCTGTCAGTCTCCTAGTCCAAAAAATCTAAATAATCTTTACCAACCAAAACTATATATATATATATATATATATATATATATATATATATATATATATATATATATATATATATATATAGAATAATAAAGAGAAAAAGGAAATACATTTTAAACTTACAACTTTTTTAACTTAGAAATGTTCAATATGTAATGTAACACTAAGTATCTTTATAGCTGTACTACGTATAACCGGAGTGATGTCATTAGTTAAAATACAAGAATGAATAATGTAAAAACTGTAGCGTAAAATACAAACGAGCAAGGATGTTTTTATTTCTATAAGAAACTAGGTACTGTTTAGTTTTGCATTCAAAAAAAAGATTAATGATCAATACTACACCTCCTAAACAAGGAGAATACTGTTGCGGCACCGTGACATTCCTGAACAGAACTGTTGAACTGTACCGCCCAGTGTAGCTGCTAGTAGTTTCATGTTATTCTGCTGTATCTCAGGCATTTGCCAGGACAATTATTGTTACTAGGTGAATCAGCAGTATTTGCTCTAGAAATATTTTGTTTTTTAGGAGGGGTAACCTTTCTGGAATTACGAATATATTAACTTGACGTTGCATGAAGTTTTGAGGTTGTGTTTGGTGTCAACAATGTCGCGTCGGGGTTTACACTAAAGTGAAATAGACAGAGATTTATTTATATCCATGTTTATGTGAGCACTTGAGATAACTATTGAATAAATGATAAGACTGTTGAATATCGAATCAAAAATTTAGTAGTAATTTGTTGCCCTTATCAACCTGAAAACAATTTTAGCCATATTTAACAGACATTTATTTAAATAATTAATTATTACACTTTGATATTATTTGCGACCAGATTTTTTGTTAACTAAAGGTTGTTAAATTGACTTAAACTTGGAGAAAACGTTATCATCCTTACGACTTCTTCAGCCTACTGGGAGGCTGAAGAAGTCGTACGGACAAAAACGTTTCCTCCAAGTGTGAGTTAACAATTTAACAACCTTTAGTTAACAAAAAGTCTGGTCGCAAGTAATATCAAAGTGTAATAAGTAATTAAAAACCCGCTCATCATTAACAGTAATAAGTTTTCGATATTAAATAATTATATTAATATATTTATACTAGTAGTTTTATGAATTATAGATTTCAAGTAATAAGGCCTGAAAGTTTCAAGAGAAATGATAAACAAAAAGTTATAGTTGTTTTTATAAAAGTATCTACAAGTGCCAAATTAATAGGTATTCTCAGCTTACACCAGGCTCTGAAAAACTGGCATGCCAATGGATTACCATGAACAACAAAGATTTTAGATCAAATATAGGATTTAAACTGTCATTACTGTGAAATTTCATCAGCTAGAAGAAGTTTAAATATGACAATAGACTATTGATACTCTTATTAGTTACACACCCTAAAAATTTCTATATATGTATAGGCAACATATCCATTTAGACTCAGTTCTGTAAGGAACAGTGAACAAAAAATCTTTTTATCTATTTTTAAAAAATGATCTCTATAGTGTTATACATGATCAAAGAACTCAATATTAGAACATAAATTGAAATATCAGACTTCACTCGCTTCACTTCACTGAAGTAATACTATTCTATTTTCTTCTTGTTCAATTCCTTCTATTAGTTCACACTCTCCTTATATGTATCTTGTTCAAATTTTCAATCGTTAATAAAATATATTTTTGTTCATCCACTCAAGTTCAAATACATTATTTCAAACGTGTTGTGGATATGCCATTTGATGTTATTACAATTTTTTCAAATATTAATTCATTCATTAAAAATTTATTAATCAATTCATTTAAGTTTATATATAAGAACAAATTTTTACAAAAGGGCCAAGGTATGCAATTTAGATATTTTGCCCCATTTGGCTAAAAATAAGTAATAACATGTGATTTCATAAAACTCCTAATTTTATGTTATAGGTTATGTGATGGAACAGCTGTTTTAACGCTTGTTATATTACTTTATTTATATAAATTGTAATTATTTAATAAAACTTAAAATTTTTATTTGTTGACGTAAGTAGGAATTGACTTAAAATTTTTTTTGTTTACATTAAATGCCTAAGAAATAGAAGCCTAATATGGCTTTCATTAGAAGCCTAAGAAATAGATTGTCTGTGATATCAAAATAAACTCAAAGTTAATGAAGGAAAATATAGGGATTTATAGAAAGTAATGAAATCTTTAATAACTGAAACCTATATCTCTGCAGTTTTTGAAGCCCTAGCAAAAAACCTCTCGATAACCATAATTGTTAGCCTTTATTCCCATTGATTACTGTTACAAAAATAAAATTTTGCAGAACCTTTTTGATCCTGAGTTGACTTTTTTACTTCAAGTTTCAACTACATTAAAATAATTTGACTCTCTAGATAGGACTAAGATAACGATATTTTGAAAAATATCTGGAAAAATGTATTATTTTAGAATTTCAGATATTCCATTATTTTTTTGTACATAGGTTTCTAAAAACTGAATAATACTGGGTGCAATGGAGTGGAACAGCCAATATGTCATTACACAACAAAGGTGGCAAAATGTTTAACAAACACTGAAGATTTAAAATATTTATGATTCAGTTATACTAATACTACATAATATAGTACAGTGGAACCACTCAAATCCGAACTAATTGGGGCTATAGCCTGTTCGGATTTGCCGAAAAAGTTCGGATTTACTGTGTAATTTGCCTTTGACAGAAGTGTGTTTTTTATTAACAAACAATATTAGAGCATTTATTACATATTTCTGTATCAATACTGTACTGTAGACCTTTTTTCACGATTTTTTTTCAAATTTGAAGTGTTAATGAGACTAGAGGAAAAGAGGAAAGTTTTACAAGGTTGGTTGTTGAATTTAGTGTTGGTAAGGCTACAATAAGTGACTGGAAAAATTTTACAGTTTTGCAGTGCTGTAAGTGAAAAGTCTTTGGAACAATGTCATCACGTAAAAGTTTCTGTCAATGAAAAAATTGACAAAGATGTATTTTTATGGTTTACGCAAGAAAGGCAGAAATGAGTTCCTATTAGTGGCCCATTTATACAAGAATAGGCATAACAGTTAAACAAATTATAGATTGGTGATTTGGAATTTACTGCTAGCAATGGATGATTGGGTAGGTGAAAGAGAAGGCATGGAATTAGACAACTAACGGTATTCTTGATTTTCTTGCTGCAAAAGAATATTTAGACGAATTCACAGATTTGATATCGTCTGAAAATTATTCACCCCAGCAAGTATATAATGCGTGCAAGACAGGACTGAATTTTAAAGCCCTTCCCACTAGAAGTCTTTGCTTCTAAAGAGGAATCTTTTGCGCCAGGCTTTCAAACGAGGAAACAGCGTCTCACAGTTTTAGCCTCCAGTAACGCCGCGAGAACAAATAAGCTACCATTAATGGTGATTGGAAAAACCGCCAAGAAACGAGCCCTAAAAATATGGACTTGAATCCTTTCCCTGTTCATTACAGAAATCAGTGTAAAGAGTGGATGACTGGTAATATTTTTAAGGAGTGGTTCAAAACCGAATTTGTTCCTTTAGTAACAAAATTTTAATGAAAAAAATGGAATGCCACCAAAAGCTCTACTTTTGTTAGACAATCCTCTTTCACATCCTTCAGACATGCAGCTGGCATGTAAAGACATAAAAGCAAATTTTTTCCCACCTAACGTGACATTGTTGCTTCAGCCTATGGATTAAAGTGGGCTGCAGAACATAAAACTGTGCCATAGAAAAAAGCTTCTGCAAACATTAATTGAAGAAGATTGTTCTTTTTCTATTACAGAAAAACTTAAAAGACAATTACAATAAAGCATGTAATTTACTGGGAAGATGAATCCTAGAATAATATCAGTAACACTTTACTGAAGAAATCTTGGAAGAAGCTCTGCCCAGCCTCAAATTTGTGGAAACCCCACTTAGAACAAGGGATGATGAAACTGAGCTCCTTCAGCTCATTCAAGGAGTATCAGGATGTGGAGATGATGATGAAATTTGCCTGGAAGAGTGGACAACACTAGATAGCAATGAAGCATGATAGCATGACATGGTGTCTATGGTCCAGAATCAACATGACGACAGTGTAGCAGATAGCGATAATGAGGAAAAAGATCTCTTTACGAATGCGGTTGCTCATGCCGACGCTCTCGATGTTGCATTGTGTTACTTTGAACGACATGCAACTGCAACACACAATGATGTTATGCTAATACAACGGTGGTGCAACATCGCATCCTCGGGAAGGTTTACGTCTCTTCGCCAGATGAAGATTAATGATTTCAAGTGAAAAATATAGTTAAGTATTTGTGTCTTTTCTTTTTAAGTGAAACATATAATTTAGTGTTTATCTTTTTTATTTTTATTTTACTGGCAATAAATTCTATGTTGATGAAGTGATACAGTAGTACAGTATAGGTCTTCGTATTATATCATGTTTTTACAGTGTCAATTTCAATATATTATAGTCCTGTTTTAAGTAGCAATTTTTCAGTACGTAATTCATTAAATTTTAGATACTTTTTACAATTTGCTTTTAATCAAATCATGTTCAGATTTTGCGGGGGTTCGGATTTGAGGGGTTCTACTGTAATACTAAAAGAAATTTAGTTTAGAGTAATACATATTCTAAAAGCATAAAAAGTTAATTTACTAAAAGGGATTAAAGCCCAAATGTTTACCCTTTTCTCCATACAAGTAAACTCTGACTGCAGCCTGACATTCTTTGTTGTTACTTTTTGTGTAAACTCTAACATTTCAGCTTCCCTTTCTTTACAACTTGCTATATCTTGTTCCAGTTCAATATTGCGAGCTCTTAGTTGACTCACTTCATTCTGGCTCATCACTAGACGTTGTTGATCACTAAAATCAAAAATTTTAGAATAAGTATGCAAATTAATTATTTGGAACAAACTGTGTACATCTGAATAACAAAGTGAATAAATCCTCTGCAATATAAAGACTCATGAATACTTTTTTAAAATATATATTAAAGCAGTTCTGAGTTTTTTATCCCTTTAATGATAATAAAATTGTTATCAAAACTTAAGAGAAAGAAAAAATATTTTAGTTATACTACATAAACTGTAATACATTCACCGTCTTTTATTGGGTTCCTTCCCATGTAAACTTGGGAAGCAACAAAATTATCAACCAACAGACAAAAAAATGAAACCAAACACCAAATAACCTGTATGTTGGCCATCCTTGCTCCCAAAACACTGGCAAAAGAATGACTGTATAGTTTAAATCAAGGAGGATGTAGAAGGCAAAACATGAAAAAATAAAGACAATTCTTGTGTAAGGAATAAAAACAACTGTAGAAGAGAACCTGTGGCTATTTTGCTAATTACAGTAAAGTTGTAATAGTATTAATAACATTACTGCCTTAGATCTAATTCGAAACAATAAATATTCTAACATAAAAAATGTATACACTATGCCAATGAACCAAAAGGATCACTATTCATTTAAACATTATTTGGAGTAAAACCGTGAATTAATAGTAAATAATAAAAACCCTATATAATGATAAATTATTTTTTATTAGCTTCATGTTCATTTTAATTACAAAATAAATAACTTTTAGGGAAAACGATAAATTTATTTTTGTACTTTAGGACTAATAAAAATATAATAATTATTCAATAATAATAATGGGTAAGTTAGTAATTCTAATTTTTTTTTATTAAGGATCATTTATTTCATTGGAGTAATTTAATCTCAAATTGTAGACTATAGAATATCTGTCAGCTATATTGAGGAGCAAGAAGGTTTATGAACTACATTCAACCAAACTTACCACGAAGAAAAAACTGTAGTATCAAATATAAACTGAATCTTTTTTGATGTAATGGCCGCCCATGTCCACAGAGAAGTAACAGAGAAACTAATTTAAAGTTGGTGAAATAAGGTAAAGGAAATTAAATAGGCATATTGTACAACTCTGTTTAGTTAATGACAAAATAATGTATCATAATTAAATTTTGAAATAGTGAAAGGGTTAAACCAACAGAAATTTTGACTTGGTTACAAGCATAGTTTGGGAACAGTAGTATTTCAAGAGCCCAATGATTTAATTGGACTAATAAGTTTAAAGGTGAGTGTGAAAGTGTAGAAAATCAAGTTATGATAAATTCATATGGTAAAGTCTCACAGGTGACATCAAAGACGTTGTAACATTATTTTGTATTACCGCCTAAATAGTCTAATTTGATATGATAATTTTATTTGTCGCCGCAAGTTGACCGATAGTAAAACAGCTGTGGGGGCAAAGTTTGATATTTCCGGTATAAAACGGTTTAAAATAAAATAAGGGAGACATAGAGAGAGACTGAGACTAGCGAGTCGAGAGAGAACACGTCTTCCTGGGAACCGACAGACTGCTTCTGGCCACATGCTAGCATCCCGAGGGAACCAAAGAGAGGTAACATTTAGTCATTGTATTGACTCATATAACAGGTAAACGATTTATTTAATGTTCCTTCTTATGTTTGTTAATAATTTGTACGCTTATTTGAATTCACTGTCCACGGACCCCGGAGATTTTGTCATTTATTTGTGCTAATTACAATTAATATCAATGATTTTCCGTTTTATTAAATTCTCTGACAGCAGTGACGTTTGAGATGGTAGCAGAAAGTAGTACAAATTTTTGTTTCATTAAAAAAAATAAAAATTTTGAATGAATTAAGAATGAAGAAAGACAAATATTTTGTAGCTATATTTTTATAATTATAATTCCGGGAAATATTGTGTTAACTGTAGTGATAATTGGATTTATAATTTTATTTTTTAAAAACAAAATATGTGTATTAAATGTACAAACTATTTGTATAAATATGTAAAGTCATTTACAGAAAGAATTGTGTAGGTCAGTTTTGTTCAAACGCGCAGTGGTGAGTTGCAAAGCAATCACACAATTAAGCAATTTAACATTAGAAACAGAGATTTAATATTTAAAATAATTTGCTTATTCGACCGTCGTATTTATTTTAATTTATTAGCCATACAAGATTTAAAAACTATTATAATTTGTATTCATTTAATTTTTTTTCCCCCTATTGCATCCTTGCGACTTTATCATGTAGATGTGTTATAGAAAAAAAATATCCCTTACCGACAAGTATAGTTAAAACACACAAAAAATCAAATAAGGAGCAATATGGAGTCTCATACTAAAGTTACCGACCAAATCACCCAAACCCCGAACTGGTAGAGTTCAAGTCCTCTACAGACGATGAACTAGGTAATCTCCTTGCCCAGATAAAGAAAAAAGGAGAGCAGTTAAAGTTAGAGCTTGATGTTCTACGGTCTATAAATAGTGAAACTAGCAACGTAAAATACCCTTTCCAGATCATGTCATTCGGTCATGTTTTTGCTGGATTGCAAAACCCCGTCGAAAGACTTCTGACCACACTGCCAATTACGGATGGATTGAATATCCCCGTAATGCTTATTTTTCTAAAAATATGTATGAAATTGTATATACTTTTCCCCGAGATTCAACAAGGTATGCTATCTCTTATTACACCTTATGTGCGGGGGCCTCTAGAGTCGAGACTAATTAAGCACACGGTCTTCTCCGATGTCCATTTTGACACCCTTTTGTCCCCCACAAGTTATTAATATCCCTCATCCAGAACCTTTTCTACAGGCCCCAAGAGTCTTAAGAAAATTTGTACAATTATATCATAGACATAATAGAAGTCGCTGAACTTTTAAAACTTAATATAACGGAGTCTGAAATCACCGACACCATAATCGAGGGCTTATCCCCTGCGGTGAGAAATTGTTTGCATTTCGAAACGAAATGGCGTAACTTCGAGGAACTCTACAAGTTGTATGTCAGGGTGACCAACACCCAATATAACGACTCCCTTTGTAACCAAAGTAAAGTTCGCGTGATATATCATAAAAACAAAAGTCGTTCCCCTAAACCACCCTAAAATTTCCTAATCTTAGATCATTCACGAGCACCCCAGACAAATGTTACCCCAAGGATCAAGTCTCCCGTACCAGTCTGCATAGCCTGCAAGAAACCTGGACACTACGTCTGGTATTGCAAGGCTTTTAAAGAAAAATGTAATATACCTCAAGAAAAGTAGCCACAGGCTAAATACCTACAGGCTAAATACTAAAGTACCCGAGTAGGAACCATCAGCAATGAATGAACCGTGCGGTGGAAGAGCAATCCCTTCGGTTGGGAAATTAAAGGTATTCCCACAGAAATCGATGAGGGGCTTCCGTTCCTCCAAGTATTTCTCGTGGATTTTGAAACACCCGCCCTCTTAAATTCAGGTTCAGTAAGAACATTAATGTCCGCCAATCTGTTAAGGGAGATAAGTACAAGAAAGGGAGTGCGTATTTCAGACAGTACGCTAGACAATGGAACTAAACTCGCTAGAAAAATACCAAATTTATAAAAACATAAACAACAATTTAATGAACCTACAGACAACATATGCAGATGACGTACTATTTAAAAACATTATACACGAGGCTCAAGAAGAAATATGTATGACGTCAACAAATTCCAACATTCACATCAGAAAAATAGAGAAAAATAATCAGTGATTCGACAATGGTCAAGTGACCGAAAGGTACCTCATCACATAAGGTAAAATTATTGCACTTAGAGGTGGAAAAGATTATTTACAAGTAATAAAAATAACTTCATAAAGTTAGTGCAACGGAAAAATTATGGACGTGAAATATCACGATATATATATATATATAGAAAGAAGGGATATGATACAAATATTGTTTTCGCACCGTTGGACAGTGGAAATATTCTAATAAGGAGAAGTGCGCCGCCAGCTGAAAAAGGCTGGGAACCACTAGTCTAGATCTATGTTTAAATATTAAACAATTTTAAATATTTATTTAACTTTTAAATTAAATTGCAAAAACAGCAGTTGAAATAAATATTTATAATAAACTTATAAATTATTTAAACAATAAAAATTGTGTTAAATAAACCTATTTCAACATAAATTAAATATATTCACTTAAAACACTATAAAAGAAACAAAAAATCTGTTGCAAAAAGAAATGTACACAAAAAGTTTGTTATGTCCCACACTCAAATAAATTTTAAAAATCAAATCAAGGGTTGTTTGACAGTAAAAGTTAGGTGGGGGGGTGGGTGATTTTTAACACATGACTATTTCTTAAAATTTGTATCTAAGAAATTAGTAGGAAATTATTTTTATCATAAAAATGATATCCAATTAAATATTAAAACTCTATTTAATGACTTATACTCACTGTTGTAATGCTGTTTTAATTGTTTCCAACTCTTCTAATTTTGTTTGTAGTACCATTACATCTTGTGATTGTTTTTCTGTTGTCTCCTTCAGTTTAACAGATGAGTGTTCTTGATCAAGCTTCTCCTTCTCTAAGCTTTGTACCTATTTAGCAAAAAAATCTGTTTAATATTTGACAAGAAGAATTTTAATTCAATAATAATTTTGATTTTATTTTCCTGTTGTGATCTTTGTTTGCAAAAAGGAAACAAAACTGGTTATGTAACAATTTTTTTAATAGATCTCACTCTTGATTAGCCACTTTGAGTTATCTACAACATGTTTTGAAAGATAAGGAAATGTAATGACAACAAATTTAGAAAATAGAGTAAACAATCAAATAAATAGAGAAAGAATAAACTAGAACATGTCTAACTTAAAGAATTTTAAGATGAGTATGAAGATCCTTCCCTTGAGTTTAAAAAGTAAGGTAAATCCAGATCCACCTGAATATAAATGTAATTGTTTGCAAAAGAAGTAACCATTTGAATATAAAAGTTGCGTATGACAACTAATATTATTTGTCATAACAATAAACTTCACTTGAGTTATGTCCCTACATAATTTCTTTTGCTATAACTTCGGTAAATACATTAAGGCAGAGAGAGGTCAAAGTTAAAATATATGAGTTTATATAACCCTTAAAACTAACAAATGAAATCTTTGAGTAATACATGAATTAATGAGAATAATATATTCAATGCCTATATGTAACTTATTGCGAGAAAAAAAGCAATTCTAGACCAAATTGTTTTTTTTTCACATGTTCTAAATAAAAAACGTGTAAATTCAAGTGCTACAAAACATTCAGTTCCAATACATTCTGGTTGAAAATTACATAAATTGTGTTGAAAACTAAGCATACTTTATAAACACAATTTTCTAACAAAGAATTCGTTCCATATAACCACACTATAACACACTTGATTACTGTGTACCTGTATTAAAATCTACTTAATTTTCTGGTTAGGATTTGCTATTTTTGATTATTAAAAAAAATAAAGCATAAACTTACTCTTCATATAACCCAGCATTTTTTAAAGTGAAACACACACTCTATTGCTCACTGCACATGAATAAACACTCAATTTATAAAATTTTATCTGTCAAGATAACACTATTTGCTATATTGCTATCTGTTATTTTGTATAAACTTACAGAAATTTAAACTTGAGTATGTGTATAGGGTGTAGTCAACACCAAATTACATTATAACTCACGTACACTTTTTGACAATATAACCCCCAATACTCACCAAAATACACCTATATCCCCCCCTAACCTACAAAAACCAAGAGTTCAGTTACAGTTAAAGTTGACAATGGGATAAATCTTCCAAAACAGCCGTCCCCAACAATTATAAAACCAAGTGCTACTAAAGGAAAGTGTAACATATTTACAAGTGTTTTTAGTTAATAATATATTTAAAAAAAAACATTTACATTATATTGCTTTGTGTATGCTGCTACACTGAGGTTATATTCCACATTTTGAATTTTTTGTAAGGACTATTTACATTTTGCTGAGCTTTAAATCATTTGTTTTGAACATATGATTGAGGAGGGAAAGCAATAATTAACAAACAAAAAAATACTTCTTCAATATAATTTTAATGTCAGATTCTATGATTGAAAGGAAGTTGCATTAAATCCAAGGTACAATTTTGTAGTATTTTTTATTAAAGGCTATTATTCAAAAGGCCATTAAATATTAAAGGGCATTACAATTTTCCTTTATTTTTCAATTTCTTTTCTCTATCATTGTACAATATATTTACTGAATATAAACAATGCTAATCAATAACTCTATTTGAAAATGGAGATAAAAATGTATTAACACGTTCGGTACCGAGCGGCGCACTTATGCGCTGTCTGGATTTTCTCGACAGACTGGCGATTCGAATTCGAACTTTTCACACAGACCACATTAATGTGGGCCCGACCTTCGTTACAGACCAAAATGGAATGTTGATATAAGTTATTATACTACATAAAAACCCTAGGAGTATGTTTGTTAAATGTATATTTTTGTTTATGTTGTTTTTTTGGGGATGGCGCATATATAAGCCGGTCGATCTATAGCACAAAAGTCCTATCGTAGACGGAGCGTCTCATAAAAGAGCCACTACAAAGGCTTATATCAACAAACACCCAACTAACTCGTCTTGGCTAGTCATGCTGGACAGAAAGCTTATATAGGCTTATATATATCAAAAAAATACAGACAATATAAATATTATTGTAAAGGAGACAAAATATGTTTCCACTTGAGTTCCATATACAGTACAGAATATTTACAAACACATCACTTAGACATGTTGACACATCATGACACTTTAGATCTTTTGTGATAAATGTCATTTAGAGTAGACCTAGTAAAATGTGATCATTCAAGACAAAACTGCCATAGTGGCACAAAGAAATAAAGAAGGGTGCCAACTTTATTTTGATGTCATTATCCTTGAATAACTGAGAGACCAAATGTTCCACATTAATGTCAGATATGTATATAAACAGATACGAATATTTCAAACCGTTAAAATATGCCACTGATTTGTTAGAGGAATAAAAGTAACAAATAGTAACCCGAATATGAGCCGTCGGTCCATTTCAACTACCACGAGCAGCGTATATGTGTTACGTCGGTCCAGGAAGAGACCGTATGCACATATGTCAGTCAACTGGTCTATGCCAATAGTTATTTGTTAACATTGCAGTAGCGAACGTTTTAATGTACACACCATTGTTCTGATTGTTGCGAGATACTAAATTAGGATAGTGTAGCATTGTGTAATAAAGAATTTAACATATTGATGAATATTTACTTTTCTATAAAGAACTTCTTTTCTAGATGTAATAGTTATTACTAAGCATTTTACTGAACTTAAAAATAGTTACCTTAAAAGACAATGCATTGTTTTCATCAATATATAGTTGATGTTTAGCCTTGAACGCTTCTACTTCAAGTTGTAACTGTTTTGTAACAGATTCTTTATCTTCATAACTATGTCTCTCCAGGATAAGCTGTGCCTGTAGTTCTTTCAGTTGCTGATCTGCAAAACAGTAAAATTTTAATATTTTTGTTCCAAAATTTTCCAAGAAAAATGCATATTTCTGTTGTAATGCTCATTTGGTTCTGAGCCTCAGCAATCACAGTAAAACAAATTTTTCTGCCCGCTGCAAAACGTCTCCACTTCACACTCTCTTCCTCCATGACCTCCATATCTTTTGAGTTCATCTTCAAAATGCTGGACATCTCCATAAAATGTTTTCCTTTCCTTAAACAAATACTGGTACATTATACCTATAATTCTAAAACCTATCAATAATATCATCATTACTTTTTCATCCAAAAATCCATCTCAAAATTTTGTTTTCATGTACCTAATTTATTTTCATCACCTTTGCTGAGGCCATAGGCTTCATTTGAATACATTACTAGTGGACTCAACAACCAGTGTTCTTGAGCAGAACCATGTTCTTTCTCAGGTTTCTTTGACCGTATTCATGAAAACAGGAATTTTTACTGTGCTATATTTGAACTCATTTACTAAACTCACCTAGACAAGTTATATATATGCATTATCGGTTAAAATTTAATGTGAATAAATGTTTTCAAGCAGTACATTCTGCAGTGTTTTGCGGAAAAGTATAGAAGAAAGAAAGATGGTGAAAACAGATGAATGGTCACAGATAATACCTGTCTTTTGATTCCACCTCCTTGTTAAAGAACAGAAAGATGGATCAGGTTTCTTTGACCGTATTCATGAAAACAGGAATTTTTACTGTGCTATATTTGAACTCATTTACTAAACTCACCTAGACAAGTTATATATATGCATTATCGGTTAAAATTTAATGTGAATAAATGTTTTCAAGCAGTACATTCTGCAGTGTTTTGCGGAAAAGTATAGAAGAAAGAAAGATGGTGAAAACAGATGAATGGTCACAGATAATACCTGTCTTTTGATTCCACCTCCTTGTTAAAGAACAGAAAGATGGATCCTTATGTGGAATAATCTCTAATAAAGACATAAGAAACTTTCACCCCA
Source organism: Prosapia bicincta (assembly GCA_036971475.1). Taxonomy (NCBI): domain Eukaryota; kingdom Metazoa; phylum Arthropoda; class Insecta; order Hemiptera; family Cercopidae; genus Prosapia; species Prosapia bicincta. Next base: position 80,378,952 of record JBAIZL010000002.1, on the reverse strand, counting down.
ACAAATCCAACCTCAAACTTGTGACTTCCAACAGGATTACTAGTGTCATTCCTGAGACAAGGGGGCTAGTGTTGCCCCTATAAAGCCTGGACTGGTGACCAGACTGCCCCTGAGACAAAACGAACTCCAACCACACACAGCGGTTCAACTTTCTAGAACTACTCGGGACCAGTACAAGTTTCCGTACCTCAATACCCTGTCTGATTAGTTTGGACCAGGTAGTGCAATCGGACCTTTATCCACTCTCAGTTACACCTAATGACCGGACCCTCAGAATCGGGACTTGGCCCTAGATGGGCATAAACTCAATAATGATACCTTAAGAGCTTTCAAATTGTACAATATAATGGACCCTATTAAACCAGAAGTCTTTTATAACAGACTATGTTTCGAAGATAGATAACACTGTTTGTTAGACACATAAACAGGCACTACAAATCCTGCGAAGCTATAATGCCTAGGAACCTGGTACAGTTCCTAATACCTTCTGTCAAGAGATATCTCCCCCAAAAATAATACAATAGAACAGTAAACAGTTTATTGTATAGTAGTAGTTTATTTATGTGTAGTTGTAGTTTATATAGTGGTGAAATATTACTAATTATAATGGTAATTTAACAAATGCTTGTGTTTGTTGAAAAAAACTCTGTACCTGTTCTTTACGCTGCTGTACTCTGTACTCAGAAGGTCAATGGTCTAACATGTCATTGCTGTACCCAGAAGGTTAATGGTCTAATACCTAGGCTGTCCAAAAATTAAAATCCGTTTTCATTTTAAGAAGCAGGAAAATTTTATTTTAACAAAAAAGTACATGGAGTTGTAAGTACATATAAAAACTATTTTTCAACGTAGTCCCCCTCAACATCTATGTACTTGCTTAGCCGGAGGATGAGCTTCTTAATGCCTTGGTCATAGAAGTCTCCCACCTGTGACCGCAACCATTTCTCCACCTCTTTCTGGACTTTTTCATCAGTCTCGAAGCGTTTTCCAGCCAAATGTTGCTTCAGGTAAAGGAAAAGATAAAAATCGCTCGGTGCCAGATCAGGGCTGTAAGCAGAATGGCTAAGAACGTCCCATTTAAAGGAATCCAGGAGCGAGGTGGTGACCACCACAGTGTGGGGTCGAGCATTGCCGTGCAACAAACAGACTCCTTTGCTCGGCGCTTGTTTTGGATCGCTCTTCGAAGCTTTTTTAGGGTTTCACAATACCAAGCAGCGTTAATTGCGGTGCCATTAGGTAAAAATTTGACAAGACGAACTCTTTGATGTTTCCATAAGACGGTTGCCATGATTTTTTTTGCAGAGATTGTTTGGCGAAATTTTTTGACACGAGGTGATATGGAGTGACGCCATGTCATGGATTGCTGTTTGGACTCAGGTGTGTGGTGGTACGTCCACGTTTCATCGCCAGTCACAATTGAGTCCAAAAACTCCTCCCTTTCCCTGTTGAAACGATCCAAAAACTTTTGGGCACTTTCTACGCGATTTTCTTTGTGAACTTCGGTCAACATTTTTGGCACCCAACGAGCACACACTTTTCGGTAACCTAATTTTTCAGTCAAAATTGTTTGAATTGTTGATTTACTGACTTCAGGTATCATTTCGGCTAGATCTCGGATCGTCAGACGACGATTTTCTCGAAGTCTTTCTTCAATTTTCAACAACAATGCTTCGTCAATAGATGATTTCCTCCCTCTCCTTTCTTCGTCATGGACGTTGGTTCTGCCACTTGAAAACTCTGTACACCACTTCCTGACATTGAGTTCATTCATTACATTACCGTAAATGGCCTGAACACGTCGATAAATATCGACAGGGCGCAATTTTTCCGCATGAAGGAATCGGATGACGGAGCGAACTTCATAACTGGCGGGATTCGGTACTGGGACATCCATCGCTAACGACTGCCAAGGACACACTAATAAAGGTACAGATGAGCACAACTCCTCATTTTAGAGGGGAGAGGCGAAGCTACAAGGTAGTGCTGCCACCTAGCGGAATATTTCACCGGTGCGGCGGTAAAATTAAAACGGTTTTCAATTTTTGGACAGCCCTCGTATGCCGTGTCTGTTTATTAAAACTACCTCAAATGATCCAAAAGAATTGTATATAGAATTTTAATCTGTATAAATAAAACTTACACGTTTTTTATCAGTTTATTTCTTTTTATTAACCCTTAGCACTCGACTGTCGGGGGAGCCCCGCCAAGCGTATATTGCAGTTTACTCGTATGTCGGGGATCACCCGACACGATTTTCAAATGCCTATAACTCGTCTGTGGCGAAGCCCACGACATTCAATCTTTTACAGTTTTGTGCTACACTCTATTGACAATAATGTGAACTAAGTTGAAAATGTCTAGGAATATGTGAGTCATCACAAAATCTAGTTTTCCGCTACGTTGTAAGCTGCAAGTAGGTTACAGTTTTGCAGGTTATTTGTTTACTGGTAGTTTGCCGTGGTTTCACGGGCAATTAGTGATTCTGAAATTCCGGATCTTTTACTTAATCCTGATTTATTAGAATGTAGTTCAGTTTCATAAACAAAATAATTAAACCAACAGGTATTTGTAAATATAACCAGTTTATGGGTGGTGTAGATTTAGCCATTCAGTATAATGAACCGTGCAGTTTTACGAGACGAACAAATAAATGGTGGAGGAAAATGTTTTTCTGGCTATTAGATGTGTAGCTATAGTAAACAGTTTATTATCTATAATAACAAAAAAAAGGAAATGAGAGAAAATCCTGTTAAACAAAAATAATTTTGCCAAAACTTGGTGAGGGAACACATTGGTGATATCAGGAATAACCCGTAGGGTCGGCCATCAACTACTGACAAAGAAGAAAGACTGAATGGAAAATTACATTTAACCTTTTCCAATGATAAAAGTAGTTCTAAGGATTGTGTAGTTTGCAGTAACAGGAAGATAAAAGGAGGTAGAAGGGAAACAGTTTTTCACTGCAAAACATGCAGCAGAAAACCAGGACTTCATCTGGAAGACTGTTTTCAGAGATATCATACTCTGCAAAACTACAAATAAGATAACAAAATCATGTACATACAGTATTAGTGAATACAAATAGCTTAGTTTACTAAAATCATGTAAGAGAAAACAAAGTTTTCCATAAACAATAATGCAACTTGCAGTTGAGGAATTTGTCTCAATTTAATTACAAGTGGGGAAGCAAAGCATGCTAAGTGAATCCGAGCGCTAAGGGTTAACTTTGACAGTTTCTTCTCTGTTTTACTTTCATTTTAATGCTTAATGTGAACTTTATACTTTATAACACTTTAATTACAACAGACAGTCCTTAGCACAGAATGGTCTGTTATAATGAAGTACTACTGTAGTTGTTAATTTTTAGGTGTTTTTGCAATTTCCACACACCTTTTAACAACAGCTTTTCTGTCACATGAATTTATTTATATCTTGAGCGTTCCTGCCACACTCTTGTTCTCCTTTACAATTTCATTAAATTGTTCACTAAATGGAAAAAAAGTCTAAGTTCAATAACATTAGCTATCGGTATTCCACCAAGTTTGCCATAACAGTCACCATAATAATTTCTTATGCTATTTTTTTTTTTTAAATTGGTGATAAAATGTAAATTACGTGATACATTTATTATGACTAAAATGATATTACACTTATCTCAGATGACATTGGTGGGCAATATCTATGTAATTAAGAGCTTAAATCATATTAATTTTAGAGATTAATATAACTTTCACATGAAATTCATTATAATCATTACATAAATAAATGTAATAAATTATTATTATGTTTGGACTTACATGACTTGCAGAACTTGTAATAAAAAAAAACTTACAAAAAAAACTGAGGCATATAACGTTTTCAATTGCACTAAGCAATCTTAATCCGTGTCTATCTTGGCCACTGTGAAACGTTGTTGAGCTAGGCAACAGCAATTTGAAAAGAAAATCTTCTATAATATGGTAAAAGAAATTTATAGCAATTAATATGGTAAAATTTTGTATGATTTTTATTTGGTTTATTAATTTAATGTTTCAGATTTTTGTTTTGGTAAGTTTATAAATTTCATATTGCTTCGGAGTCTTGAGAGGTGGTTCTTTTTTGTTGATGTGGAGAAAAGTGTGGCCTGTTTCTATTACGTAACTAATAAAAGTTGAGTTGATGTCTTATTTAATAGAATAGATGTTTTATTTGAAGCTTTGTTGAAAGTGGCTACCTGTTTGGTATCTACTCTGTGTAATAGTGGTCTCCGTAAAATACATAAATACTGTAGAATATACTGATCCCTATTACAAATAAATTCCTAAGAAGTGACTGGCATTTATAAATAAAGTAGAACAAGTAATTAATTACTTTTTATTTAAAACTTTTTGTTCTTATACCTCTGTAATTTCTTGCTGTGCCTAGTAATTTTTTAATCTATTAAAACCTGGTTATATTTCACTATACAATTCCAATGTTTAACGTTGATAAATTTGTAACTCTCACTGAAAAAGCTTCAAACTGATTAAATACTGCTCATCATGTATCTAACATGCTCATCATGTTACAGAGATATTTAAATACCACTAATATTATTATTTTTTTATTTGCTACACTAAAATTGAAATACTGATGTAAAATCTAAGTAATGGTGTAACATTTAGTATAAATTATTGTACTAAAAATATCCACAACTAAATCAAAATCAGAAATCAACTCTGTATATTTTACAACGATTATTCTGCCTATTTTACAATGCCTACTAAGCACATACTTGCTAATTTTCAGAATTATCACTATTAGAATTAAAGTCATAAGTACCAATATTACTATTCCTGATACTAATATGCATGCCTAAGTCTGTAAGTTCTTCTAAATTTACAAGGTTTGCTCAACACAGACATGTTGTAAGCAGTTGCGTCACTGTGACCTACTGAGATTCCATGAATCATAAACAATCTGTAGCAGATACATGACATCATAGTGAAGAACAAAGTTCTAGGCCTTGTTTAACATATGGTTTTTTAAAAAATCCCAGAGATGGCAGCACAATGGACATTTATATAAGGTTTATCTCCCCAGGGTTCCTACATGATCTGTCACAGGATTTCTTTCTTGCCAGGTTTTTTCATCCCGATCTTAGCACAGCATCTACTATACTGTTTAATTTTACTATCTCCTGATTCTCCATGGAAAGAGCTTATGAGCTTGGTACAGGGGCAATCAATCCCGTTTCCTTCACTCACGGTAGGTTACTAACTAATGTGAGACGGGGGCAGCTCACTAGAGGTTGGCTATCACGAGGGCTGGGCCAGTTTTAGGAACAAAAACCCAGGTTAAAAAAAAGGTTTCTCACCACATGGGCATTTATCCCCTGCTCCTACTGTTTCCTACACTCCTACCGACCAAACAGTATCTCACTCTTTCCAAGCATCACTTTCTCAACCACTCATACTCACAATAGCACAGCATCTACTATACTGTTTAATTTTACTATCTCCTGATTCTCCATGGAAAGAGCTTATGAGCTTGGTACAGGGGCAATCAATCCCGTTTCCTTCACTCACGGTAGGTTACTAACTAATGTGAGACGGGGGCAGCTCACTAGAGGTTGGCTGTCACGAGGGCTGAGCCAGTTTTAGGAACAAAAACCCAGGTTAAAAAAAAAGGTTTCTCACCACATGGGCATTTATCCCCTGCTCCTACTGTTTCCTACACTCCTACCGTCCAAACAGTATCTCACTCTTTCCAAGCATCACTTTCTCAACCACTCATACTCACAAATTCCCAGTCAATCTTTAGTTTAATTCATGGGTCAAGTTTTGTTCTAGTACTATGTATATATCATTCATCTTTTGTTAACTCCATTTTTTGTTAGATTTGTTAAATATAGTTTATCATCTCACAACCACACTTCTCATCCTCACCATTCACCAGCACATTCCCACCACACTACACCAGACTTGTAGCAACTGCATTCATTACACCCACACTCTTCAGATCAACCTCCATCTCATTAGTTTTTAGTTTGGTTGAGCTTAGCATAAAATTCATTGTACTATGTATGTTTATTATGTAAATTTTGTTAGACATGTTAAGTTTAGTCTAAGTTCATCCTCACAATATTGTAATTCCACTCTAGCTCTAAATCCTATTAGTACAAATTCTTACATTCTTATGCCACAACGACTGTACTACACACATGTATTTCATATAAAATGACAAATTGTCAATGAAAAAATGTTTTAAGTCAGCTAGTTCCAATGTTAAAAATAAATACAGTCCGCAAAAAAATTAAAACCTTAACCGTCCAACCCAATAAACGTCTTGCAGAAACCTCTCCTGAAATTCAGCCCTTAACAAAAAGCCTAGATTCCAAATTACTACCTGCAGTCAGTGTCGTGTGACAGACGCAGCATTACCACGGGGGGCGACAAAACCCCCTCCTTTTCTGACTGACTGGACATGTATCCATTACCTCACCAGTAATACAACTCTCTCACTACAATCATGTACCTGACATACCTGTTTGAAGGATTAAACTGGTTTAATGTTTCTTGAAACATATCCACTTCAATTCAATTAATTTTATGATTAGGGCATAATAAAACCTCATAGTTTAAAGATATTTCTAACTTGAAAAATTAAATCTATGGAATATTTGGGAAACTGAATAAGCCTTGTAATGTTCCTTAAAGGAGCCCCTTATATTGTACCCTTATAGTGTTATTGAGTCCATATTATACCAATAATTTTAGAGTATATCTGAAAACTGATAATTTTCCAGCATACAATATATATTCTTGTGGTATTTGTGCATAAAATATATACAACACGTACTCACCCTGTTGCAACAAATCTGCAAAAATAATATTTTAGTGTAATCAAAATTTCAAACATAAATGAAATACTAAAACACTATTTTGCTTGTGAAAAAAACATAAATGTCATTTTATAAAAAAATGTAATCAAAATTTTAAACATAAATGAAATACTCAAAAACTGTTATGCTTGTGAAAAAACAAATTTTATTTAAAAAGCAGTATACATTCATACATTGTATAAATTCTTTTGGAATACGGAAGTAAAAATTAGGGAAAATAATCAGTAAATAGCTATGTATGTCATTATGTTTACACAAAGTTAGTTCATTATCTCATGCCTTATCATTAGGGAAATAAAAGTAGGTCTAATTCAAACAACACACGCAAATAACGTTACTACACAAGAACATTTTGAAATGAGATTAAAATGAAAGTGATGCAAAAGAATAGTTTCTTTTGAGAAATATCTCCCTAATCAGCTACTAGTACCTAATAATAAATAATTGTGTTCCACTCTCCAAAATTAAATTTCAAATGCTTTACAATAACGTATGCTTTTTTATTAATATTATAAAAACAAAAACGTACTGTTTCAATATTCCATTTAAATAAACACTGTACTCTCCAGACCTGTACATTGAGTAGCTACGACTATTGACAAGACATTTATATTGTATAGTGCATAATTTTGTAAACGACAAGTTCAAAAATACTTTTATTACAAAATGTCCCAGTGAACAGCTAAGTGATTAAAAATCATTGGCTTTTTAAACGGATGATATACAAAAGCGGTAGAAATTCAGTGATATGTTAATAAATTGTAGGTGTGATAAGTTCTACAAAAGAAAGTGAAGTTCATATTATATATTTCAGCACTGTAAATAATGCGTACAATGCGTTCCTGATCAATTTTTCTAATTACAAATTTCTAATATTGCATTTCTCTAAATATTAATTTTTGTCTAATTTTTTTAAAAAATGTATTTTCAAAAAGTGATTGATATGGAAACTACATTTTTGCAACCAATTCATTGCAATCATTGCACGAATGTAACAAAATGCAATAAAGTTATTTTTACAAGTTCAAAACTGCAGCCCACAGAGAATCATGACAGATTTTGATGTTGTTATCTTGAATGCGTGTAATTCCACATTTCATGGTGTTCATCTATCAGCTTGTTTTTTCCATCTTGGACAATCTTTCTACCGTCATGTTCAAAGTGAAGGGCTGCAGGCTGCTTATAATGACTCTGAGAATCGAGACGTAAGCTTGAAGCTCGCATGATTTTGGCCTTAGCATTTGTTGGTACCAATGATGTACGTGAAGTATTTGAACTCATGAGAGATAAAGTTAATAAAAAATTACTGCCCTTATCGACTTCTTCTTAAAAGTTTAAAATTAGAAATCCTTTTATTAGAAAATAACATTATTAGTAAAAATGCATTAGTCATTTTAATAGGCAACCGTACAGTGTTTCAGGGCTCACATGGATTATTGATTTTTTTTTTTTTTTTTTTTTTGAGTGAATGAGTTAATAAATGCTGAGTCATGCTGTGTGACCCTCAAGTAACTGAATTATAAGACTCTCAACAAAAGCCATTGTTAAGATGTCTAACAGGTTGTACTGCTTCTAAGATATAACTGTGGTCAGTTAAAATTTACTACTGTATTGATTATTTTCTCTGATGGCTGATTTCTTCCAAAATAGAATTCTAAACTTAGTCCATAGTTTGACGAATACCCTAATCTTATGTAGATAGAAATCATGTAGAAAGCTTACGCTCCTGGGTTTAAAAGGAAAAAAAATTCCTAAAAAATATCTCTTGTTATTTTTATAAACAAAATGTTATTTATTTAAAACATGTGTTGAATATTGCAGTGTGCATATTCAATTTTCACAACTAAAATATTTATTCTTATGAAATTTTTTTGCAAATACACTAGTGTCTCGAAATTCTGAGTCCCGATATTTCGAGTTTCCGTTAAATTTAAGCCTATTTTCATTTGAGTCTATTTGAAAGAAAATGATGAGACTGATTCCCAAGAAATGATTATATCAATATGGTATGCAAAGGATATGAGTCGAGCTTCAAAGAAATGTTTATATCAATATGGTATGCAAAGGATGTGAGTCGGACTTTCAAGAAATGTTTATATCAATACTGTATACATAGAAAATGAGTCGGGCTTCCAAGAAATGTTCATATAAAGTTCTATAAACTTATTTAGTGCATTTTTAATTATAGTATTATGTTTTATTTAAACTCCATTTTTTCTAATGCACAGGAATATATTTCCATGTAATCCAAGTTTTCGGTAATTCGAGGGGGTCTCGGTCCCATTTATTTCGAATTATGGAGACTCTACGGTATGTTGTCATTATCAGTTTATTGAGAGTAAACATGTTTGTTGTAAGAAGGTGAGATGTGTTCTTATGAGATTTATGGATTTATGATAAATTCTTCATTTATGATAAGTTCTTTAGGATTTATAATAAATTGATCTCACAAACGAAGCTCAAGACCATTTATATGTTTTTAATACTAAACATTTTGTACAATATTGCAAACTACTTAAAACAATTTACCACTTAATACATTTGTTTTCCTAAATAAAAACTTGGTTAATGCTTGAGTCAAAGAAAGCTGCTTTATTAAAAATTTGGCAATGTTTCGAAACTACATTGTTGTTCTCATTCAGGCCTTATTTTTAAGCCTGAATGAGGACGACAATGTAGTCATCGAAATGTTGCCAAATTTTCAATAAACCAGGATTCTTTCTCTCACACATCAACCGAGTTTTTATTTAACAAAATTTTGTGAGTGTACACCTCATCATACATTTGTTTTAGTCATTTACAAAAATACTAAACAAATTTTATTGTTTATAAAATTATATATTTTATAAATCAGACCTATGGAAATAGAGTGCTTTACTAAAGGAAATCTGACAAACTCACCTAAAACAAAAGCTCTATTTTCCTGAGATTCATAAAACTTTTTAATACTGTCTTGTGCATCTTTTTTCACTTGTTCTATTTCTTCATGAGCTTCTTGAAGTTTTAATTTTAGTTTCTCCACTTTTGAGTCACTTTCCTACAATGAAACAATATGTTTTTATTACATCATAATTATTATTACTTCAAACCAGGTTTTAGTCTATCTGTGATAAAAAGAAACTTTATTATGCAAAATAAAAAAAATCCTAAGACTATTACACTATTATTTTTTTCCTATATATTAATACAACATTTTGTCATTGTAATAGATAACCTCGACCAAATTGTTACACAAAGAAACTTTAGGATTTTAACGCCTCATACAACAATTCTCAAACAGTCAGAACTCAAGAATTTCAAGACATTTTTTTTATTTTCGAAATAGCTATTTCGAAATGCTGTTCAGCCATTTAAAATACTAAGGTGTTTAACAAGACTAAACACTTGATGGGTATAGTTTCAATACTAAAATTCTAAACAGCAAACCAAAAGATTTCCTTAATGTGGTAAGATTTTAGGATTGTCATTGTACATAAGAGGTAGGACATAAAACGTACATTGTTGTACATAAAAAATAAAATATTAATATGAACCATAGTTTTTTGAATGGTTGATTAAAAATGTTGACAAACAGAAAGAAATAACTATTGGACAAAAATTATCTTGAAATTAATTAGAGTGTTGATTACTAAGAAAATTTACACTTCTAGTCTCACTCTCTAATGTAAAAAAGCTAATGTTATAAAGATAAAATTTATACCTTATGAGATTCTATTTCTGCATGTAGTCTGTTTTGGGCCCATTTTATTTTAATATCCTTTGTATTGACTTCATCCTTTAATCGTTCTACTTCTTTTTGTAATGCAGTTATCTCTAGACACTAAAGCAAAAAATAATTTCAACATGTAAAAACACCATATTGAGTTTAATACACAACTAAACAGATAAATAACTTTTTTGAAACATATTATTTTTCCAGCAACTTGACTATATAAAATTAGATTATGAATAGCTTATAAAACTATATTGTTTATAAATTAATATCATCTGATGAATTATAGGTAGAACTGAGATAAAATAAATCTCGACGGGATTGTAGGGTATAGGGAAAATCACAACTTGCATAGCCAGCTTCCATCTAACATATGTTTTAGCCGTGGGTCCCAAGAAGTGGTCCGCAGACCCCTAGGGGTTCACGGGCAATGTCTTAGAGGTTTGTGAGAAGTTACTGAAATTGAAATATTTTTATTTAACAAGTTCGCTGCGGCTATATCCGATTGTTGCATTCATCGAGAGACTTTAGTAGCCAAGAGATTGCCTAAAATGTTGCAGAAAACTCTAAAGAAGTAGTTCAAATCATTAACTAAGTTAAAACTCGACTTTTGTAGTCTAGATACTTTTCTTTGTTGTGCTAAAAGTTGACCAATGAGCATGTGCAGCTTTTTATTCATACCGAAATAAAAAGGTGGCTCTCTTGCGGTAGTATATTGAAATAGTTCTTGGGCTTAAGGATGATGTCAGAATCTTCCTTCTTGATACCATGTACACAGATCTTAAAGACATTTCTTGGCTTTGCACAAATGTTTACTTAGCTGATGTCTTTGAACATTTAAATGTCTTGAATCTAGGCTTACAAGGTGTCAATATAGATATAGACAAAGTCAGTGCTATGTTTAAAAAAATATCATTGTGGGTAACAAGGGTCAATAAATGCTCTTTTGCGAATTTTCCCACTTTGAAAGAGTTTTTGGGTCTTCTGATAAAAACTTAAACCAAATAAAGGAAACTATTATTGATCACTTTCAGGGAATATTTTAATGAGTCAGATCCTAATGAGAGTTGGATTACAAATCCAATCTACTTCCTTGAAATAGAAAAGATCCAGAGCCTTTCAGAAGAGAAACAAGATCAACTTATAGGCCTAACCAGCAGTGGTACATTAAAAATTACTTCTTGAATGTAATTTCTTATAATAAACTTGTAGTAGCATCAAATTTAAATTTCATATGTATGAACAGTTTCCACTTTAAAGTGGGTAGGCAAACCATAAATTACTTACTAATAACTAATATAACTCAAATTATTTTGCGTGTAATCTACAATTTGAGTTTTAGAATTTGAGGGGTCCTTGTCAATATAGTGACCAATGGAGGGTTCTTGAAAAAATTTTGTTGAAAACCACTATTTTAGACCATAATAGGATTTCATAAAAAATATGATAAAAAACCAAACACAATTTACATTATTTAGCACTTTCCATATTGGGCAAAATTTAGCGTAATTAGCATTTTTCAAACTCATGCAACAATATGTGATACCTAAACACCGTATTACCCTGGGTGTTATTTATTAAGGTTTTTTGTTTTGTATTAATTTTTTTCTTATGTTTTATTTCTTTTCCAACAGAGTAAAACTAAAAATAATTACTTAATAATTGTTGACTCTAAAAGTCTGAACTAATAACGGATTATAAAAACATTTTTTTAATGATTTAAAGGCAATCAGAGAGAAAGATTATTAATCTTAATACACTTATCTATACTATTATAAAAAAACTGTACTATTATCTAAAAACTACTAATGGCATCTGTCTGTTTATGTGTTACTCTAACACGTAAAAACTGCTAGATTCATTGAGCTGAATTTTTACATGGATACTCTTAGGGTTCATGGTTAACACATATACCTATATTTTCTAGAAATTCCATCAGGGCACTGCCACACTGTTCATGAAAACTTCCTTAAAACTCAATTATCTATACTCCATTATATTTTTTACTTGATCAGCAGATATAGTAAATGTGTTTTTAATCACCTGTAAAAGTCACTTTTAAACAGGCGATAGAATTTTTTTTTGTTATTCATATTTCAAGGTTAGCTATACTTTACAAAAATGTCATGTAACAAGCAAAAGCTTTTCCTTCTCTTGGTTTTTCAAGACAATAATCGGTAAGTTTATAGTTTGATATATTTATTGGGATTTAATTTCAGTAAATTAAATTCTTTTCACATACTTAAAACAATTAAATGCTGGAATCAACAGCAGTAAAATGCTATTTCGGAATGCAATAAGCATAATATAAAAATACGTCAACCCCGTTCAAAGGACAGGTATTCTGCTAGTTAATCTATAAAGATCATAATGGCATTCAGATTTTTATGTAAATAACATTAGGAAAAATATGTTGTAACTTGAAAGTCTTACAAAAAGTTCTAAGAGATTCTCATTTTATATTTATGTACTTTGTTGTATAATATAATTTTATATATTACTTTTAATTTAAATTAAAAACAGATGAATAAAAATTGTTTAAACTCATTTCACAATAAATATATAATTCAAGGAAGATTGTTAAATCCAAATCTTACCTTGCTATCCAACATCTGACATATACGGGTTTTCTCTCCTGATAATGATTTCAATTTAGACATCACTAGGTCCTTCTCTTTTGACAATTCTTTTAATTTCTTTTCAGCTCCTTCCAATTCTTGTTTTTGTTTGATTACTTCCATCTCACTTTTAGCATAGCGCATAACCGTAGCTTCCTTGTCTTTATTTGCCAATTCATATCTTTTCTTCATCTAATAAGTATAAATAATTCATTTTGAACAATTAAAATAAAAATTATCAACTTCAAATATGAAGCATTCTAAATTGCAATTATCAGGCTCTGTATTCATGTTTATGAAGATCATAAACAAATAAAACAGTTTATTAAAACTTGAGGATAATTTTAACCTAATGTATAGACTAATTGGACTAACCATTTCACTATCAAAAACTGAAATATGCTTCTTCTCCAGGCGATACTTGCACAAAAACTATAAACCAGTTATAAACTTAAATGGAAGCGTACTGCGGCACAGCTCAAATCCTGTACTTCTGAGTATTAAACTGGATCCAAAACTACTGTGGAAAGAACATGTCAACTTCATAGTGGATAAATGTGCAAATAGAACAAAAGCGTTGCAAGTTATAGCCAGCAGGACATGGAGAGCAGATACATATATATATTAAGGCAATTTTATTTGTCCTTTGTAAAATCAAAAATCATGTATTGTTGTAAAGTTTGGGGTGGAACAGCTGAAACTCATATTTGAAAATTACAAATATTACAGAGCTCATCTCTGAGGATTTGTTTGGGTTGTCCAAAAACCACAAGTATACAGTCTATGGAAATTGAACTGTCAGTCATGCCCTTTGACTTATATATAAAAAACAGAATGTGGAAGAAACATTTTCAGATGAAAGCAATTTCGCTTAACACTCTTTCTAACATTGCATTGGTAACTAACATCCGACAGTCACTGTTCTACCATCATAACAAACCCTGCGAATCATTAAACACAATGGAATCAGAAAAAATTCCAGTTGTTTTGGAACAACAACCCTGGCTTCGAATCCCAATAAAAACCAATCTTGGAATTCCTGGTTCACTCACAAAAGAAGATTCACCTCGCCTACTAAAATCTGTCACTATGGAATTGATAAACACCACATATAACAACTTTGTTAAAATCTACACAGATGGTTCCGTTGATAAAGAGAACCATAGGGGAGGTGCAGCTTTTCATTGTTCAGAATTAAACGAGGACTACTATGTCCCCTGCGATTCCTCTTCAAGCATGAATGCTGAATTGATGGCCTTAAATGCTGCTTTAGTTTTTAGCAATACTATGGATGCACAGAACATCTGCATTCTCACCAATTCCAGGTCGGCCCTTCAAGTACAGCACTCTAAATACTACCATTTTCGAACATCTGAAATAACTAAACTGTTAAAAGGCTTAGAACAGAAAAATATTGAATTTCAATGGATCCCTAGTCATTGTGGTGTTCCTGGGAATGAGGAAGCTAACAGATCTGCCAAGGAGTCTTGCAACTTGTTTCCATCTCCTGAAAGTTGTTACTCCTTAACTAATTGCAAAGAGGCAGTTGAAAAAGAATCTCACATCTGTTGGAGTAAGAAATGGAGAGAATGCAATACTGGGCGCAAATACTATTCATTACAAAAACAACCTAATGATCCAAAGATCTTCAACTCATTATCACCTTCAGTGGCATCTTTTGCGGCACAAGCTCGTATGGGACACATTGTCACCAATAAATATTTTAGAAGGTTACATATTACTAACGACTCTACCTGTGGAGTGTGCAAGCACGAAGAGGAAACATTAGAGCACATACTTTTGAAATGTCCTGTAACAGCAGCAACAAGGAGTCCCTTGATAAAGCATCTAGGACAGGATATTACCCTGGACAGAATCTTGAAAGTTGTTTCTGGCCATTGGCAGAGTGTGTGTATAGGAGACATCGAGCCATCGAGGCCAACCTTGGAAGCTCATGATAAGAAGTAAGTATTAATAGGTTTAAAAAAACAAAACAGCAGAAGTAGAGAATATGTCCAATCCGGCAATCTAGGATCGGGGGAAATCTCAGAGAAATTCTTTAGTTTCTGGGAAAATTTTGGGAGAAGTATAGTTTACGCAATTTTTTAAAATAATTTGTTTCCTTAATGAGTAGAATTTATAAACTGTTTCTGAATTTAAAAAATTCAAAAGGTACCAAAACTTGTTTAAGAAATGCACAGAAAGGTTAGAATTCCTATCTAGTTTAATGTTATTATTTTCTTGGAACTACAGTAGCGTATCGTGTTCTCAATTCGGCAGCATGGAGCAACTTGGGTCCCCACAAATGCAAGATTACACCCGACACGGCAAACACTAACGGGCTTTTCACATTCGGCAATGTAATGTAGGTGTTTCAAATCGTAATAAAATAAGACATTTATTGCACATTAATCATATTAATTTTTATTTGTTTGTTTATTAATGACTATTGAAATTATATGATGTGAATACTTATTTTAAAGCAAGAAGTTTAAAAGCGTAATGTGTTTTGTTCTTTTCTCCCCTCCTGGCAACATTTAGCATAGTTTCGTGTGTTTAGTTCATAACAATTAGTGAATATTTATTATAATTTTACTATAGTTTCTATTAATTTATTTAATAATTCAATTATATGATGTCGACATTTAAAAGCAAGCAGGAGGTTGTGCTTACTGTGATTGGTGGAAATCGCTTGATAAACTAGCCTCCCTTAGGCCCGGCGCACATGAGCTAGAAAGTAATCAGGTCGCCGACATAGTTTTCAAGCGGATAGGCAGAAGTACATTGAAAGTAATGGGGCAACACACTTCTATGGCTATCAGATAGCCTCGGCCTTTCTCGATAGGTATCTGGACTGACACAGGTTTCTCCTCCTATCTTGGCGTTAATTCTATCGCCAGCGTTCCACTAGTATACAGTTGGTAATAAGTCAGTGCACATACACCGCAGCTTACGTTCTATCTGTTTTATTTTATCAGGTACTTTTTCGATAATATAATTACTAATTTCATATTATTTATATGTTTAACTTTAAATATGATTGAATAACCAATTGACATCACTGTGTAACATTAATATTAAATGGGTTGATAATTTGTTATTAATGTCAATGATAATTTATAGTTTTAAATATTAATCTTTAATAGTTACTAATCATTTTATTTAATATATTATTTATATATATATTTTTAGTAATTAAATCTATCCGCCATGGAGAGTGAAGATTTGGACGTGGATGTAGAATTGTTTATAGAGGAAATTAAACAACATAAGACAATATGAGATGTGCGAAGCAAAGAGTATAAAGACAGGGTAAAAAGGCTATCGGCTTGGCAGGAAATCTGCAAAAACATGATTTTAGATTTCTAAAAAAAATTTATCAAAAGATCGAGTATACTGACATTCGAAAATAATTAAAGAATTTTTGTTCATCTTCCCTTAAACAATTAAAACCGTCTTGAACGCACCTTTTCAATATCTCTCATTAATAAATGAGTGAATCCAATATCTTCTTATTTTACTTTCCTTTTCACTAAAGTATTTGTACACTAAGAACAAAAACACTACTTTCTTTTTGTAAACTTGCACTTGTTTATGATTCATCTCGTAGGAGAAACAACATAGAGTGAAGCAGCCCCCAACATGGAAAATAACTATCAAAAAGATAGGCTTGAAGTGACGCGAGCTTAAACTTTATCTCATGTGCGCTGAAACTCCGGTAGGTATCAAAAAGATTGGATAGAAAACTATCTCGGCGTCCCGATTACTTTCAAGCTCATGTGCACTGGGCCTTACATCAACTAAACATGGGAGTAAACAACCTGGACCAAAAAAAATGAGCTAGCATATAGGAATTTTTTGTTCCTAGAGGTATTGATTTGACTTCTAAAGGACTTTAGATGAGCTGACGGATGGTCCTGAGGAGCCCTCTAATAAAATTAGAAGGGTTGAAAATGAAGATATGTTAAGTTAAAATTGTATAAAGAGCCCAATCAAACCAAGCCGCCAGAGAAAGAAATTAAGCATACTGACACCGCTTCTTGCCCCGCCACTCCGGAAATAGAGGAATTTGAAGCAAAACTCAAACTTATTAGAGTTAGCAGATCAGTAACACAGATATGTAGTCTGATGTATTGCCTTATTGAAAATCAGGACTGATCAACTGTGTTCAGAGTATTACAAATTAAACAATCGTGCCTAAAGATGTAGCAGTTTTGGAACCAGGTTTGGTCAGTATTCTCTGTCAGAAGAGCAACAATTAATTCAGGAAAACCAGAACAAAAAATCTGGTAATGTCAAAAGAGATTTAATTGATCCTCTAAAATCTAGTGCTTATTGGGCTCAATTTAAAAGAACACGAGAACATTGGGCTTAAGGTAGGTAAGACAGCTTACACTTCCATTAAAGAACGTAAAGGGGGCAAATTTTTTGAAAGGCTGTTGAGTATAAATGATTTAAATAATCTCTATATTGGCGAAATCAACCATTCCAGGGAATTTTATACAGAATTCAGAAAAAAACATTTTTTACAATGAAGTAAAAAATTATAGATTTTTTAAGTAAACAAATCCTGCAACAACTCAACTACCTTTAGTGTCTATTACAGCAGATAAAATAACAAAACTACACAGGACTTCCCAAATTACTTGTCTGATTACTTTAGTTAATGGTGTTCAGACATGTATTATCATTGACATATCTTCCTGTGGCACTTCTCACAACAACATCCTTTCGAAAAAAATCAAATCTGCCCTTCATAATTTTAATATAAAATTAGAATCACAACTGAATAGAATCTATTATAATGGGCAATATTTTGACATTTCAGTTGCAAAATTATCACTACATTGGTAATAACATATAATTTACCCTCTACATATACTTTCCAAAATTGTTGGAAAATTTTGAAATCTCCATATATAGGAATAGGGAAAGTATTGGGGGTAAAAACATATTCTGACCCCTGTAAAAGTGGGTGTGTGTGGTCAGGTTACACATTTGTAGTACTTTTGCCATCCCTTTATCTTCAAACATAAATAAGCCCTTTGCAACGTATAAAAAAGAAATAATCCAGGTCCATGCAATTTCCTAGTTTTGATATCGTGAACTGTTAGTTAACAAGCTGACAGAAATATGTTTAGTTGTATGCAGAGTAAAATTATTTTAAATCCTGGAATGGAGAATGTAAATTATCTTTACATAAAAAGTACCACTTCTCTCATGCCTAGTCAAAGCAGGCTTAAAACTCTTTAACAATAACATATTAAGAAAATAAATAACTTTATTTATTTTATTAGGTTTCTAAAATTATCTTCAAAGCCAGATGAAGAGTTTTTTGCTTTAAATCTAATTAGAAAAGTTATGAAAAAACAAAATAACACTATGATCTGATCTTCCATTGAGTATTTATTTTTAAAATTCCTATTTACAAAGTTTCATAGTATAGATAAGTAAAAGCGCCATAATAAGCAGTTACTCAGAAACTTTGTTACTAGGAATGTCGTTGTCAGCAGCGAAGTCTACACAATATCAAGAGCACAGTGTACAATATATTACAATACAAAAATTGGCATTGCTCCCAATACCACAAAAATAACTAATATTATAAGTTACCTAAGATTAAACCCTTATGTACATTTCGATGACCATGTCATTATCAGAGGGTCTAATTACAAAATTACAATCTAGAATACAATAATGTACAAACCTTGGTCAGTAAGTCTAGTTTATAAATTACTGTATTCTAGATTGTAATTTTTTAATAAGTCCCACCGATAATGATTCATGGTCATCGAAATGTTGTATATAAGGGTTTAACCTTATGTGAATTGTAATATTGGTTATTTTTTTGGAATTGGGGTTTTTCCCAATAGTTTTATTGTAGTATTGAAGTCAGTTATTTATAAACTGTACAATTTGTGTAAGCTTACTTTAATAAGTTATTCTTAAGACCTGTTTTTTTAGTATAAATTTAAAAACATCTTACAATTATTACAAATATTAGCTAGTACTTCTTACAGCATCACATTCCATTTTAAGAGTATTAATAGTCCTCAAGTCTAGTTCATGTTCTTGTTTGCACATCTGTAACTCCAGTGACTGTTGTTCAATTTGACTGTTACAGACTGCATGAGAGGCTTTTATTATTAGCTCATCTCTTTCCTCTTCTAACCTGTTAAAAAAAATTTAAACTATCAAAAAAAGAGAAGTTTCTTAAATACATATTTATATATAAAAACTTATTTTCTAATTTGTTAACTTTCCTTACTACTGGAAGTTTTAGCACTAATGTCTGCACCATAACCTAAGAGAAAAGAAAAAAAATTTATATATATATATATAATTTTGTTAGCCCAATTTTGAGAGAGTTTGTGGGAGCTTGGAAGGTCGTTAAAAGCTGGAAAATAGCTCAAATTAAAACTACTGACACCAAAGAGCAAGGAAAAATACAGGTTTTTCTCAATTTAGTTAATTCTTCTGTTTTTTTCTGTTTCGACGGTGAATTGTATGTTTTCGTTGTATGTATTTATTTTGTTTAGTATTATGATGTGTTCTTTGTGAATAGTAGGTTGGTATATTACAAGTATGTCGTCTACGTATCTTGTACATAGTAAAATATTAAGTGTATTTAATATTGATTATTATTTGTTCAAAGTGTTGTAGATATATTTCTGACATGACTGATGATATGGGTGATCCTATGGGGAGTCCAGTTGTTTGTTTATAGTATTTATTGTTAAATTGGAAGTAATTTTGGTCACATACGGGTTTGGTTAGTGTAATGATACTATTTATTGTGTTTTCTTTTTCGTTATTGTGTATTAGTTTGTTTTTTATTATTTCTATGGTTTCTTCTATTGGGATACTAGGGTACATGTTCATTATGTCATAACTTATTATTTTTGTGTTGCTGTTTGTTTTTATGTTTTTTATTTTATTAATTAATTTGTATCCATTTTTTATATTGTATGTGTTGTTGATATGTATTTTAGATCTTATTATTTTGTCTAGTATTTTTGAAATTATGTAAGATGGTACTGTTTTGAAATTTATTAGTGGTCTGAATGGTGTGTCGGGTTTGTGGATTTTAGGTATGCTTGTTAATATTGGTGCACATAGTTTAAATGGGTAAAGTCTTTTGTGGTATTTTAATTTATTGTTATAGTACTTAACACTTACAATAACATGATAAATAAAGCAATTAATTACACACAAGATAACGAACAAAAATTATATGAAGAATTAGATAACATTACAAAAATAGCAATAGAAAATGGATACAACAAACACCTTATAAAAAAACATATAAAATAAATTTACAAAAAAACCTAACCTCAACACAACACTACAACCTGAATACAAAAATAATAAAAATAAAAAATTCTAACTTTAATATAAATACACCAATAACAAAAAAAGAAAAATTAACAAATATATACAACAAAGAATACTACATTCCAACATACAAACCAAATAATAAAATATCTTAATAACACAAACCACAAAACAAATACAGAAAAACATAACCTATCAGGAATTTACAAAATTACATGTAACAACTGCAATGCATTTTCCATAGGGAAAACAACCAGATCATTTAAAATAAGATTTGAAGAACATTACAGAGCATTCAAAAATAAAAATACAAAAACATCAAATGTTGCAGCACACCTAATATCACATAACATGAAATAACAAATTACAAAAATAACCTAACCATACTCGAAATAAATAACCCAATAGAACTAAACTCTAAAAAATACATTTATAAAAACATACACAACAATTTAATGAACCTACAGACAACATATGCAGACAATTTACTTTTTAAAAACATTATACACGAGGTTCAAGAAGAAGTATGTATGACGTCGCAAATACCAACATCACGGAACGAACATTCACATCAGAAAAATAGAGAAAATTAATCAGTGATTTGACAATAGTCGTGACCGAAAGGTGCCTCATCATACAAGGTAAAATTATTGCACTTAGTGGTGGAAAAATTTATTTACAAGTAATAATAATAACTTCATAAAGCCAGTGCAACAGACAAATAATGGACAACGTGAAATATCACGATTTATATGGGCTCTCCTATGGGCTGCATGACCTTGACGTGGTGGAGAGGCTTAATCCAGGCGTGGGGGACAAATGTGTAAGTGCATGAAGGCGGCTCAAAAAAAAGGGGCCAGTCCTAGCACTTAAAGGGTTGTTATTTGCCCGGCTCTCGCCCTGCCCTTCCCTTGCGGGCGGCAACAAAGAAGCACCCCTCATCCAGGTTGGTTGTCTGGATGGGCACATACACCCCCGATCTGAAGGTGTTATGCGATCCGTGACGATGTAGTTTCATGTCCCTCAGGGTAAGGAGGGTCTTTAATGGAGCCTCAGGGGCACCTGGCGCCACCTCTGAGTACTTAAGTCGCCTTACCACCGTAAGAGGGGCTCTGCGGCGGCGGACCTTTATTTCCCTAGCTGCTCGTGGGAACACACATGGCAGAAACATAAAAAAAAAATTTAACTGGTCAGGGCTTAGAACCTACCAACAAATCTGTCCCAATGGATGTGGATTTGGCCCCCGTAGAGACAGATGGAAATCCAGTTGCGAAGAAAACAGGAAGAATGAGTGGGGCACAAAGGAGGAAAGCACTCTGGCTTTCCTACCATGAGAAAGCAAAGAAGGCAGAGGCGAAGGGCAGAGAACCACCGCCAATCCCTTTGAGGAAACACCGGTCCAAGCAGCGGAAGGGTTTGACGGAGGCTGGGGCTAGAACCTGCCCTGTCGTCCCGGAAGCCAGTGGATCCGGTAGGACCTTAGTACGACAAGAGAGAGAGAGGGAAAGGAAGAAAAGGAGTACTTCTAATCCTACTCCAGAGTCGGAGGCCAAGAGGAATAGACAAGGGTCTAAACCTGTTGGGTCGGGAGAGCCGTCTTTCTTGTCGATTTCTGCCAACCTACCGAGGGTTCTATTGACCTTTGGGAATAGTGTGGGCCTGAGGATGGAGATGGCGGCGTTCGACCACCTTAAGGGCACCGTCATGGACCGGATTCTGGACACTCCTAGTGGAGGTTTTGTTCCGCGGTTCAGAGACAGTTACTTAAGGGATGGAGTCGCAGCATTTATTTGTGCTGAAGAGGAATCGGCAAAATAGCTGAGAGAAGTGGTACCGTCAGTTAAGCTCGAGGACGGGACTCAGGCAAGGCTAGTCCTGCCTGATGAATTGATCAAAAGGGTGAAAGTGACGGTGCTCGTACCACCACCGAAAAGGGAGGCCACTCAGTTGGTCAAGCTCATGGGGGTGCAAAACCCAGAAATTGAAACTTCGAAGTGGAAGATCCTACAGTGCATTGAGCGGAGACCTGCAAGCCTTCTCTGCCTAGGATTGGATGAGGCATCGGCCAGACAACTAAAGGCAAGAGATGGGAAAGCCTTCCTGGAGATTGCAGAGGTCACTTTTAAGTAGAATTCTAAGGACCTGGAAGAGAAGGACGAGAGAGAGAATCAGGAGAAGGCGCAGGGGTCAGTTGGATATAGCTGACCCTCAAGCAATGAACCTGCAAATTAACTTGCAACACAGTAAAAGTGCCTCGGTGGTCCTAACCAGGTGCTTAAATGTGAGGCACACATTACCAGCGCTTGCGCTAGTTCAAGAACCGTGGCTGGTCAGGAACCGTATAAGGGGTCTGACTGCAGCTGGGCTCACCTACGCAAGTGGGGAACATGAGGGGCACAGAGCATGTGTGATAGTCAGAGGACTAGAAGCCACGCTGATTCAAGAATTCTCAACTAGAGACCTTGCGTTGTTTAGCATTCGAGGTAAGAGCGAGGTAAGTGGGAGCAGGGAGTTCATCGTGGCCTCCACTTACTGCGCCCACAATAGAGAATCGCCCCTGCAGAATTACGTAAGTTAGTTCGGTACTGCAGGGAGAGGAATATAGGAATCTTAGTGGGCTGTGATGCCAATGTTCATAATGAGGTGTGGGGCAGCACAGACACAAATAAGCGAGGTGAGGAGCTCCTCGCCTTCTTGATTGAAGAAAACTTGTGGTTTTAAACACAGGTGCCGAGCCAACATTTGTCACTTCAAACAGAATGGAGGTACTAGATATCACCTTCTGTAATAGACAGATGGTAAGGTGGGTGCATGACTGGCAGGTCTGATCACCGGATCATCACTGCTACAATGAGGGTAGTTGTCTCCCATGTGGTGTGGCTTAGGAACCCGAGAAGGACAAACTGGGAAGGTTTTAAGTCCTCGGTGAGGAGGCGGATGTCAGACTTCTGTGGTAAATATGGTACATCAAACGAACTGGAAAATACTGAGGCCTACATCAGGACTGCAATTTCCACGTCGTTTGAGGAAAATTGCCCTCTCTCACGGATAAACACTGGGCGTGGTAAGCTTAAGTGGAACAGCGAGTTAGAGGCAAGACGGAAAGAGACTAGAAGGCTCTTTAATAGAGCAAAGAAGAAGAAAACGGCGGAGACCTGTCAGGCATATAAAGACAGCCAGGGTCTCTATAAAAATCTTATTAACGAGGTTAAACGTGCTTCTTGGGAAAAGTGGTGCTCAGAGACAAACACACTGAGTGACACTGCTAGACTGTTTAAGGTGTTAGCAGGTGGACCGAGGGGAGAGCTTAAGTTTGTCAAGAAGACACCCCGGAGGAAACTCTGCGTCTGTTTATGAGGAACAGTTTTCCCGATATTAGACCGGTAGGGGACGGTGCTCAAAACCTCCGCCATACTGGGCTAAGGTTGGACTGGAATATTGCTGGGCAGGTGATCTCAGCACCAAAGGTGAGAGAGGCGATTCTGTCTTTTGAGCCTTTTAAAGTGTCTGGATTAGATAATATTACTTCAGCCCAACTACTAAACTGCTTGGAGGAAATAATAGGGCCACTGACAGGATTACTCAGAGGCTGTGTTGCCTTGGGTTACACGCCTGGGCAGTGACTCAAAACGAAAGTTATCTTTATCCCCAAACCGGGGAGGAAAGGTTACACAGAGGTAAAGAACGTGAGACTTATCAGCCTTACATCTTTCTTGTTAAAGACACTGGAAAGGCTGGTGGACCACTATTTGAAGGAGGGACCTCTAAAGCAATATCCGCTTCATCAGGACCAACGCGCCTACCGAACTGGTAGGTTAGTAGAGACTGCGCTGTTGTCGGTTGTGGACTTTATTGAGGGTCAGATCAACAACAAGGGGATATGTATTGGGGCTTTTCTTGATGTGGAGGGGGCTTTTAATAGTACCTCTAGACTGGCCATCAAGAGAGCAGCTATGGATCACAGGATTTCTGATGTATAAATTGGATTATGAGTTCCTTGGAAAACCGTATAAGTACTGCATCCTGGATGGGGTGCATAATAAATGGGGTGGTCTCAGAGGGCTGCCCGCAGGGTGGAGTGTTATCCCCTTTGCTGTGGATCCTTGTCGTGGACGGCCTACTAAGGACGCTCAGTGGAATGGGTGTCAAGGTGGTAGGATATGCGGATGATATAGCTATCCTTGTTAGGGGACCATTTGAAGAGGTCCTTAAAGACCTGCTTCAAGAGATACTCAATGTAACAGAAGCATGGTGCAGGGAGAATGCACTATGCATTAAAGGAGAGAAATCTGTGGCACTCATCTTCACTAGGCAATATAAAACTAAATCGCTGGAGATGATGGAAGTTGGCAATACCAAAATAAGCTACGTTGAGGGCGCTAAATATCTGCGAGTTATTCTGGATAGGAAGCTACTCTGGCGTGAGCACTTGGAGGATAAGTGCAAAAGAGCCATAGCTACGTTCTGGCAATGCAGAGGAGCAACAGGCACGAGATGTGGTTTGGGTCCACGTCAAATGAACTGGATTTATTCCGCCATTGTGGTGCCGAGGTTGGTCATTGCCTCAATCGTCTGGTGGGACAGGGCACAGAAAGAAACAAGTAAAAGAATGCTGGACCGTGCACAGGGGCTCTTCCTTAGAGGCATAACAGCAACAATGAGAAGCACACCATCTGCGGTAATGAGGGTTATGTTGGGTTGTCCATCCTTGAGTCTTCAAATTAGGATGGAGGCAATGAAAACTGCATACCAGCTAAGTTGTACCAGGCAGTAGAAGACAAGTAGCAAACGTCATAAACAGCTATTTGGGGATTCACTGAAGGAGCTCTGGATAGAACCTCAGGATAAGATACTGTCTCTTAAAAGGGAAAAAGGAAACTACAAAATCCATATTCCTGCTAGAGAGGCATGGGGGGAGTGTAGACCCAAACGTGGTGAAATCTGGGTCCAAGATGAAGGAAGGAGGGGGAGCAGGACTTAGTGGACCGAGACACCAAGACAAATTTTGTCATCTCCTGGAGGACTACAACTCTGTCTTCCAGGGGGAGGTGCTTGCGATCAAACTATGTGCTGAGGAAATAATAGGGTCTGGCAGGAGGGGCAAGACCATCTGGATTTGCTCGGACAGTCAGGCAGCTCTGAAGGCTTTAGGTAAGGCTAGTACCAGCTCTAGGCTGATGGCTGAGACTATAGCTTCTCTAGCAGAGCTGAGTAAGTATAATTCACTCAACCTAACCTGGATTCCAGAACATTCTGACTGGATAGGGAATGAGAGAGCTGACGCCTTAGCAAAACAAGGGTGTATAACTCAAGGACCGTTGCTGAGGGCAGTGGGCATGCCGCCTCAGGAGGGGCGCAAGAGGATCATGGAACATATAGACAGGTTATGGAGGAAAGAATGAAATGCAACCTTGGGGTGTAACAAATTCAAGGTACTGTGGGGTTACTCAGGAGATTTGTGGGGCAAAGAACTACTCTCCTTAAGTAGACATCAACTCAGAGTTACTGTAGAGCTGGTCACAGGCCATGGGAATCTGAGGGGGTTCCAATACAAAATTGGAAAATCTAGGTCCCCTGTGTGCAAGAGATGCGACGAGGACCACGAGGAAAGCCAAATCCATGTACTATGTGAGTGCCCTGCTTTGGGAGCTGCAAGGAGAAAGTGGTTTGGCTGGCAGGTATGTACACCAGAGGATATCAGAAGATTTAGCATCAGATATATATATATATATATATATATATATATATATATATATATATATATATATATATATATATATATATATATATATATATATATATAGAAAATAACTGACTTCTGCTACATCAATATATATATATATATATATATATATTGTAACATTTATAGAATGGGCTATATAATATTATTTAAGAATTGGAAGAATATATTAGAAATAACTCACACAAAATTTAAAAAGAAATTCATTAAAAGATTGGTTAGGTTAAAATTGAAACTAAATTTAGGTAAAAGCCTAGATTAGTAAATAAGATATTTGAACTGTAAATACATAAAGAAATTTGTTGTATAAAATAAAATTTAAAACAAGATAATCTAATAATAGTTATATGTTAAACAAAATTGTAAATATTAGTAAAATAGGGCATAAGTAATTACTTGAAGGAAAAAGTGAAAAACGATTGTAAACAATGTAAGGTTATGTTTGGAAAAGTCCAGTCAAAACACACACATTTCGAAATATTACAAAAGTAAAACACAAAGACACTTCACACACTAATAATAGTAATTAAATAAACACTGGAAGGTTTGTTAAGGATCGGAAAATTGAAACAGTATGTTAACAAAATTAAAACTGGTGAAAACAATCGCGTTATTGCATCATCTGTAAAAACAAATATAAGTCGGTCAGGTGCAGTTTGACTCTAGTGGGAAGGAACGGAACTTCATTAAATTAGAGCATATGATTTCTTTTTTTAAGAAGGAGGCCGCCATATTTGTAACATTTTAAAAGAAAAAACAAAGTTTTAGTTGAGTCGGTCTGGCGTGGGACGCCGAGTAAGGTAGCGAATCTGCCAGGACCAGTCAAAATTCTATTTATTAGAAACTTCGTCAAAATTATACAGATTTGTGAAGAAACTTGGCCAGATTAACAGGATTAAGTGAATTAAAAGATATAGTACAGGGTTAATATAATTTGAAAGAACTAAAACGAATTTAAGTGTGTAAAAAGTGAAATTTAAAGACAACGGAATTCTACGTGTGAGCAAGCAGCCATTCGCCGTTATTTGATAAGTTAAGTACCTAGCGCTATATAAAAAAATAAACTTTAGTGGACTCTTAGGATAATAGGGAAGTTTAAAATTGTACATTAGAATATCTTGTGATTAATAGAAATAAGATCATAATCCAGTTCAAATAGTTTCGCTTTTTTTTTTATTCCAAATTAAAGTTTTCCATCAGGAAAATATTTATTAAAACTAATTTCAAAATTTAATATTGTTTTTCAAAATTTATTTAATTAACAAAAGAAGTAAAAATATAGCCCATGCTATAACCCCGAGATACTAAGAGATCGTAAAATTAGCCAAGGGTATTAAAATTGTGTAACTATAAAAGCAAAAGAAATAAGAGTTAAAAAATATTTATTAAAACTAATTTCAAAATTTAATATTGTTTTTCAAAATTTATTTAATTAACAAAAGAAGTAAAAATATAGCCCATGCTATAACCCCGAGATACTAAGAGATCGTAAAATTAGCCAAGGGTATTAAAATTGTTTAACTATAAAAAATCAAAGAAAGTGAGTTTAGTATATTGTGTTAAAACTTGTTAAGTTGTAAATTTTTGTTTTGTGTGTATTGTTTAAATGTTGAAATAAAAATTGTGATAATAAAGAATTATGAATTGTTCCTGAGTTGTTTGTGTTTTAACTAGAAATTTGATATTATCATTCAATAAATCAATAAGTATTAAAACCCTGTTGCGTTTTTTTTATAATAATGTTATAATATATATATATATATATATATATATATATATATATATATATGAAGTTGATATATTACTATTGTAAATACTTTTATCCACCACTGAGTGCAATAATTTTACCTTGTTGTGATGAGACACCTTTCGGTCACTTGACCATTGTCGAATCTTTTTTTTTTGTATTAGTTTGTTTTTCATTATTTCTATGGTTTCTTCTATTGGGATATAGGGTACATGTTAGTTATGTCATAACTTATTATTTTAGTGTTGTTGTTTGCTTCTATGTTTTTTAAATATTAATAATTAATTTGTATCCGCTTTTTATATTGTAAGTGTTGTCAATATGTATTTTAGATCTTATGATTTTGTCTAGTATTTTTGCGATTATGTGAGATGGTGCTGTTATGAAATTTATTAGTGGTCTAAATGGTTTGTCGGATTTGTGGATTTTTGGTATGTCTGTTAATATTGGTGCGTATGGTTTGAATCGGTAAAGTCTTGTGTGGTATTTTAATTTATTGTTATAGTTTAGAGTATTTCTTTGTGTGACTATTAGGTTTTTTATTGTATTAAGATATTTGTTAGTTGGGTCTGGGATTTGTTCGTATTTGTTTTCTTTTATGTGGTTAGTCATTGAATTTATGTATTTTCTCAATAATCCCAATAGAAGAAACCATAAAAATAATGAAAAACAAACTAATACACAAAAAAGGATTCGACAATGGTCAAGTGCCCGAAAGGTGCCTCATCACAACAAGGTAAAATTATTGCACTTAGTGGTGGATAAAAGTATTTACAATAGTAATTATCAACTTCATATATATATATATATATATATATATATATATGAAATTTACAATATTCATACAGAAGTATCCTTCAAGTATTCAGAAGATACATTTGATTTTAAAAATATATATGATAATAATATAACTAACAATAAAAGTGAAATGGGAAAATGGTTCAATACACACAAAACATTATACATTCAAGGATAACAATGCAAGCAATAGCAAACGGAACAATGCTATTTTGACACATTTTATAAACTGGTTGTTTATTCAAATACAGACTGTCAAAGTTTTGTAAGCATAGGAATGAGAAGTAAGTGGGGGTACATAGATGGCTATGGAAGGGTTGATAAATTCTACTCCAGCTGTCGTAGAGAATGGATCTTAGCTCGAACAGTCGACTATTTTGTTGCCTTGTCTGTGCTTGGTAGACATTAGTGACATGTTAACATTGCTTCAGAACATGGAATGCTCCTTTCATTTAGCTATGTTACCAATATTAACTTTCTGCTTTTTGAATTTGGAGCAGCAGTCTCTAATTTATTATGATATAGAGTGTTATCTGGCACAAAAATTGAATTTTTTGGAAGATTTCTGACTACCTGATTTTGATTCCATTTCTCATAGTTTTCCGAAATTCATGATGTGATAGACTCGTTTTTTCTGACCTGCTCTAAAGACCAGAAGATCATTTCCCACATCTTCTGTTTCATTTCCGGGTAATTAGTCTTGATCCCTTTGAAATATTTTACTTTTAGCCGTTGTAGATTCATCAGTCCACGGTGAATTCGTGGAATGTGTAGAATGAATATACGAATCATCTGAAAATGAGACAGGCCTATTTTCAGCTTTATACTGTTGAATTTTATTTAAATATCATACATTTTTTAAGCGTATGTCATGTTTTTAAATCATGATCCTCATGTAGATTCCAGTTTCTTCTAATAAAATATCAGGGATCTTAAAATTTTGCACAAAATTCCATGAGTGAAATTAAATTCAATTCCAAATGTTCAACCTTTAAAATTTTTAATATACTCTTCAATGTTAGGAGTGTGTGATGAGTCTTATGAAAATTAAGAACTATTTTTTTAGAACCAATTTGTAAAAATCATTGATAATGGTAACAGAACTGTTTGCTGTGTTATGCATTCCAGCGAGTTTGCTCAAATCCTCCCTCCATGCCGTATTAGCCGCACTACAATATTTTTCGCCATCGTATCTGAACCAAATCCGTCTACTGTCCATACACTTACAAAACTTTGACGGCCAGTATGTCTGTTAATGGTTCCCATTATTCACTATACAAATGATACATTTTAGGTTCAAAATGTTTATGCTTTAGTTTTTTTAAAACCAAATCTATCCTAATCGGACACCTTGTACCATAATTTATTACAGGTATATGGTAATATAGTGTAACATATTGTGCTTATACATAAAGATTTTTTTCTAATTGGATTATGTTGTAAAGTGTGATTATTTCTCCTACACTATAATTTATATAACTTAAACAGCCGTATTTAAGTACTTGGAATCATCTACTTCTTATTTAGTATATAGTAATATATTAAGTATTTGAGTAACATATATGAAAAGGAAAAACTTTAAGTTTAATACTATTTAGTCAATTATTATCAAATACAGGATTATCATCTAAGTACAGTAGAGCGTTGAAAATCGATTTGGACCGGAACCCATCCGAACTAATGATTTATCTGGATTTTTAAACGATTTTTAAACTACTGTATATTATTGATATTTCATTAACTGTAATGGATTTTAATGCTTATCGTGTAAGTTTGAATTAAACCAGGAATTATTATAAAATAGGCGTCAGAGGGCCTACAAAATACAAAAGAATTTACTGAAAAAACATATATTGTATATACTAATATATAGCAGAGTGCCGCTCACGCCGAAACCAATATCCGGATTTCCGACGCTCCGAATTTTTTACATCCGGATTACTGACGCTCTACTGTATGGTTTCTGTTGTTTTGCTAGCAGATAAAATAAGACTTACCTTACTATGTAATCAGTTAATTTTTTATGTTCTTGTTTTTTTTTACTTTCTAATTCTTCAATAAGATATCTAAGAGAAGACAATTCTGATTTTTCAACATGTTTAGCAGCTTCAGCAGAACCTTCATCAATGTTCATAATATTTTCTGTATCTTTAGTTATACTGTCACAGACAGACATGTCTGACGTACTTGTAAATGAAACTGAACTATTAGATATATTTTCAGGTTCATTTCTAACAGAAATTTGATTGTTTTCTGAAGAGTCATTGAAATTTGTAGGTAATACCATCTCATCCGCAGTTGCAGCAGTAAACGTTCTTGCTAAATCCAAACTCTTATCTTCTGTATTATCTGAGCTTCTATGGGATACTGGTCCATCAGAGAAAATTTTGTTTTCATCAAAAATCTCATTATCATTGATGTTATTCAAATTAATATTCACTATAGATAAATCCAACTTATTCTCTTCTTTGCCATTATCTTCCAAATAATCTAATTCCTTTACCCTATTTGCATTTGTATTAAATTCATTATCAATTGTACCAAATAATTCTAAATTTGTAGTTTCTGTTTTAAGGCTATTATTAGCCATGTCTAAAAATATAAATTTCCTTATGTTATTTACTTAAAACCTATGTTTATTTTAGTTTGAGCATAAAATTTCCAACAAAATCTAAATAAACAAATCGACAAATTTCAATTAGAATTTGTAATAATTAATTTAGTAATTTCTTAGGCTCAAACTGTATTCTTCTTTTTAATCATTTTGTTTTGTCATAAACTTGATGCTAGAACAGAAAAGCAAATTAAAATTAATATAGTATTGTATCTTAGTTTACATTATCACTATAGTTAGACAAAATTATTTCTTAAGAATAAATATGAATAGAATATTCTTTGATTGGGAAATCAGATAAAGATAAAGTTAATAAGGGAAGGTTTATGAAGACAATAACATGGATCTCCATTAGATACTATAGACAAGGAGCGTTTCTTCCAAAATTTCCACTGAGAGAAAAATACAACTAAACTGAAAGTAAATATATTCCTTTGTATTTCTTCAATTTGATTTCACCTGAGGTAATCAGATAACTTTCATTTTTGAAAATTTGTTCTGTTCAGTCATATCCCAAATAATTTTTTTAAAATATAATCTCGATCTCACTCGTAATTGCGGATATACGATACCCTATGTAGAAAGTATTAGAACAGATTAAATTTTTAAAAATTAATATTAGAAATTCACTAACTAGACATTTTGTTTGAAAATTAAACTTTTAAAGACAAAACATTCCCTCTCAAAATAAGAGTCTCAATAATTCGAGGTTTGTGGGACCGAGACCCTCTCGGATTAACATAAACTTGGATTATATGGAAATACGTTCCTGTGCATTAGAAAAAATAGGGTTTCTAAAAAACCATAATACTGATAGTCAAGAATGCACAAAATATGTTTATAGAATTGTATTGATCACAGTACTTACACAAACTAATGTTCCTTTTTAATACATTTTTCATTACAGTTGCTACATTTTTTGGAAAAAGTAATAGTGTCTGTTATTCAATACAGTACAGTCCAATACTTCCAAGAGAAATTGCACAAGATAACATCTGTATTTATTTCATATATTCCAGAACACCGTGATCCATCAGCTGGATTAGGCTCGTAATGTTTGCGGGTAGAGATGAAGCATGGATAGCATTGCACCAATCAACAGCAAAAATTACACAAAGCTCAGTACCAAACAACCACGTGGAAAATTTAAATGTACAAGACCTCACAGAAACCTATAAAGCTATCAGCCAACGTAACACACTGAAAATTACTATAAAGTCAAGAAAATCAATTTAAACTGTTGTACATGAGTTTTCAGAAATGGCACATCAAAGGAGCGAGGTAGAGAGCTCCGTCCAACTAGCCAAGGACTAGCCTAAGGATGATCTTCATCGGGATGCAATGATGCATTGTCTAACAGTTATTAAATTTATTTTATTTTTTTCAAATAGATAAAATCGTTTGAAACAGAAATAGGCTCGAATTTAATGGAACCTCAAAAAATTGGGACTCGGATTTTCAAGACTACTGTATTTAAAAATATCATAGCAAAAATTAATATATTAAAAAAATTACTAAAATCAAACATGAAGTGTAATTATACACTTTAAATTATGTAAAATTGTCACACACAAAATACCGAAACAAAAAGTGTATTAGAAAATTGATTAATTTTTAAAGTATTATTTCATTGACTCTCATAGAGGAGATTAAATTCAAAGTGATAATGAGGTATATCTGAAATTACATTTCTCTTTAAAAGAAAAAGGTGCAGTAATTGCAACTTTCAAATATCTATTTATTTTAAAGAATAAAAGTACATATACTAGCTCAAGTTTAAATCAGAAACAAACAATGCATTATAATTAACCTTGGGTAATTGAAATATAAATAATTAGAGTTTAAACTGGGTCATATAGTGGAATGGCTAGTTTGGGACTGGATGAGGTTGACTAGTAAATAAACTAATTGATTTTACAGCCTATATTGTTCAGTGGATCTTTTAAAATGAAACACTGAAATTTAAACATCTAACAGACTTATATTTGTGATCAATATATGTTGAAAGGATTAAGCTTTTAAGCTTACTTATGGGTAACTTTTTAAAACTGTTAATTGTCAACAAACCTAAATAAGTAGGTACTTCTGAATGCAAGTTGTATATTAAATCAAGTAGGCATATGCTTAAAAGTATGGTAACTGTACAAAATATATTACATTCCACCATATCCAAATATCAAATTTACACTAAATTTCCCCTTGGCCAAAATATATGGGTAGGCCCCAATTTCAGGATTTCAACCATTTAGATACATCAATGAGTAAGACTCATGAAGAACTCAAGGCTAACACACAAGAGGGCCTGTGGTATTGATGCAATTCACTAAATTTTCAAATATAGCATTAGATATCATAAAGTTACCTCAATACAAATTATTGTAAAACACAAATTAAGTTTTCCACGTTGACTGTACACTCTTTTTTGTTATGCATTTTGTTATTTGTCATTTAGAGTGGCAAATGTAATTTAGTTTGTCATGTCATTTATTTTAGCAAAGACATGTTTTGTTTTGTAGATCCATAATAAGGGATTCAAATTTATTACTATAAATTAACAAGCAATAAAAATGACCCGACTAGACCAGGGTGTATGATTTAATAAAGGAGGTATGGTCTTGGCATAGACCTACAAGACACCAGCTTATCATCCTTCGTTATCATGAGGCACATAAAGGCACGTAAGAAATGTTAATACTAATAGACATTTGTAGTTTTCAAATAGTTAAAAAAACAAATATGTTTTACATATTTTTGTCTACTTTGTTACTATAAGATATATTTGCATCAAACATTATTATTTCTACAAAAAATATACTGTGATATTTCATTAAAATAAATTGTATTAGTAAAATTTTTTAAAAGCTATTTTTACCCCTCCTTTTTATCTGAAATAATGGGCGCTGATAAGAATGGTTATCCATTTCAGATAGGACGAAATTTCGGATAAGCAATGGTAAGTATTTTAAGGTATATTTCTTTAAGTAAAACAGATTAAACAATTTTTACTGTAAATATATATTACAGTAGTTGTACTTTCTACAATAAATCATAAAGAGATGGATTAAATATAATTGCTTCAATTGGCAATTCTCTTTCATTCAAAAAGTGTCTAACTTTCAGAACAAACTGTTTATGGAACCATTCCGACAACAGCTCTGCTGACATCATACGCTATATTGGGCTATGTAATAGACTGGTAAGGCATTTGGGGCAAAATTTGTTTAGAGCTCTTGGTTTTACCACTTTTCCTTTGCACATTAAAGGTACCCTTACATGTCCATGTTTGCTACCATTAACACTGTTAATATTTTCTTTTTGCGTTTTATGAGTAGGCACTGAACGTTCCTGAAAACATGCCAAAGATTTTTTTTGGTAACATTTTAAAATGTAATCCTATCCCTGCATTAAATATTTCATGCTTAGTTTATCCGTCAATTAATCACCATTTCAAATTCTGTTTTAAAAACATCAACAGCATTATAGTCCGCCGACACTTTTCCCTACAAAAAATAAGTTGGCCAATGCCGTAATGGTTCTTGAACCTATCCAACCATCTATTGCTAGCAACAAAATACCTCCCACCTTCGTCTATAAGGTCAGCACAAAGTTTGGCCTTTTCTTGAAAAACTGGTTCAGTCAATGATATTTTTATCACTCTGTTAAGTGAACAAAAAAAAAAGAACACAGCACTTCACACTGAAAAATAAAACATTAACTTTTGCATGTTCTGAACTTTTTATTGTTTTCGATTCGGAATTTGGTTGAATGTTCCATTAGTTTGTCCTTACGCTGAACTCAATCACAGTGGATATCCCAACATTAAAATCTGCAGCAATGCTTTTTAGTAAACCCCAACTCTTGATGCGTTTTACTGCTTCGAGTTTGTCTTTTACTTCCGCATTGTTAAGTTTTCTTTTCAAACACACGACACAAAAACAAAAGTTTTCTACAGTAATACTACAGGCCTTAGAAATGGAAACAATAAATCTGAACTTATGTTAACAGTAACTTATGTCTCAACCACTCCTTAACCGACAACAGAACACTACCATACATGCTATGAGCAGTAACTGGAGTAAATGACTAATAGACAAAACAACAAAAATCTCCCTCTCTCCCCTGCTGTGTAGGTTGTTTAGCGTGTTGGCATATGAATCATAGGACAAGGCAATTTGGCCAGCTGGGACCTTGCGACAGGTGCTTCTGGCGTACTTACAGAAATTTTCCATACTCGACTGAGCGTTTTAGTTAACCTCGCTTTCGGTTAAGCGAAGATCAAATAAGAGGGATTTTACTGTAATTTGAAAATATGTTTTAATATTTATTTTGTACATGATTTAATAAAAAAATATATTTACATATAGTTTTGAATTAAATTAATAACTTAATTACTGAACAAGAAGTTTAGTCACATTAAAATATTAGAAGAAAATCCGTACATTAGTGAGAAATGACGACTTTGAAGAGTTGGATAAAGCTTTGTTTTTCTTGTTTGTAAAAAACACAGAAAACTGTGTAATTATTTTAGGACCATTTTTAAAAGGCTTCGGACATGAAGTTATTGGAATGGCTTCTTGGTCACTAACTACATATGATAATTTACTTAGTATTTGGCTTGTAATCATAGATTTACACAGTAGACAGATTAAACAAAGCCAGCCAGAAATCCTTAGAATGGAGGCCTATAGCAGATCTATGGAATTCTTCATGAATGGCTCGGTAGTGATGGGTAGAGGCATGTCAAGAGCAGGGTACTTCAACTAGCCTATATTTAAAAAGTACTTAACTAATTGTATATGTAATGGCTTACTTGCTGATGCATTTCAAAATATTCGTTCCTTTTACAAAGGTAACCCTCTACTCGCTCCGTAAAAGGAACGGATGTTTTGAAATGCATCAACAAGTAATCCATTATTTTTAAATAAATAAAACCTCTAAACCACAAATAACATTTATTTAAACCTTATGTACATTTCAATTGCCCAGCAATCATCTTCAGAGGTATTTAAAAAATACAACTAACTTTAAACAACATAATACAACAAATATATAGGCATAAACCTGTAACTACTTCGCCACGCCCCTTAATTTAAAAAAACTAGTACAACCAATACTTCGCCACGCCCCTTAATTTAAAAAAACTAGTACAACCAATCATGTTGCAGTAAATTCCCCCTCTACAACTTGGTCCGGTCTTCTAACTCTCGTGGTGAAGAGTTACAGTTACAACCATTTCAATTTTACTAAAAAACAAAAATATTATTAATTAACAAAGTTATAACTATCTCCTAATTAACGATTGCTGGGCAATCGAAATGTACATAAGGTTTAAATAAATGTTATTTGTGGTTTAGAGGTTTTATTTATTTAAAAATAAACATTACGCCACAGTTGCTTCATACAGTTATAAGTAATCCATTACGTATTCACTTAGTTAAGTACTTTTTAAATATGGTTTAGTCAGTGAATTCAAGATGATTACATCAAGCATTCTTCAACTAGGTCGTGGGAGAATATTTCTACATACCAGTAAACTCTCACTCAAGTACTGATGCAGAACTACTTACAATTAACGCAGCTCTGACAAGCTACTTTTCAATTTTAAATGAGAACATATGTATGTTGTCCTACTTTAAG
Source organism: Prosapia bicincta (assembly GCA_036971475.1). Taxonomy (NCBI): domain Eukaryota; kingdom Metazoa; phylum Arthropoda; class Insecta; order Hemiptera; family Cercopidae; genus Prosapia; species Prosapia bicincta. The sequence goes on along the minus strand of JBAIZL010000002.1, from coordinate 80,341,889 downwards.
TCTGCCTTCCATGCAACGGCCAAGCTGTACTATATCTTATTCTTTTGGAATCAGAAAACTGAGGATGATTCTCTCTGAACTATTTGTTGTTGGGAAAGATGTTATTCAATAGGTTCCACCACATTGTAGCATAAGGGGAAATTAAACATCAGATAAAATAGCCAAAGAAGTGACTACAATGTACCCAACAGACCATAGGATATTTTCCCTAACCCACTGTCAGAGTGCTGGAGTTTAAGCCAGCATGGACCGAACAGTGGACTCAGTCCTCTATAGATTACTTCCTATATTGGACTACAGAAGGCACTGATAAAAGAAGATATACACAGAAGAATACCTAAATATCATGCCTGCTTTGAGGCCTAGACCTATTATGATGAACAAAAATAACCTATATTGATTCAATCTGGTTGAGTAAGCACTGTGTGATCTGTGCAGAAATGAGAATGAAGATTTGGCACACATCCTTCTCCATTAGAGTTACCCTATTCTGACAAAAATTCTACCAGTGAAAAATGGAATCTGTTTAGTGGTGGAGGATTGTCAGCTGATGAGTTGAGCCTTGCACACTTCAAGATGAACTTTCATAAGTTCATATACAAAGAGTAGTGAATAAATTTAAAATTATGATAAATCAGGCTTAGCTTTAAAATGCTGCCTAGTAGAACTGTAGCATATAGAGAAGACATTGATTTATGGCCATAAAAAAGCTAAAGATTTATTTTTATAATGCAACTGGACTACACAAGTTAAAACTGTTAATGATAGGGAAAAGCAGAAAACCTCATGCATGAAAAAAATAGAAGTCATGACCCTGCTACTGTTTTACTACACAAACCAGAACAGCCTTAGGTACAAACATTTTTAAATATTTGTATTTTGAAGTTTCTTTCTACTGTTGAGAAACATCTTCGGGATCAAAATTTACCTAGAAAAGGCCTAATGATTTTAGATAATGGCTTACGATTGTATAGACAAGGTTTAGTTAGAAATAAAATAAATGTTCCTAACATAAACTATATGTAGGCTATATAACATGCATGCCCAAGGAAAAGGGAATTTTTCAGTTGAAGTATCAGTTAACAACTTATATTAGTTACAAAATTTGTTCTTTATTTCTTATCCGAAACTAACCTAACCAATTACTTTGTTGTTTTTTAAATGGAACCAAATCATAAGAAAAGATTTTTACTTTGCTTTATCTATTATAGGTTTCTGTGATTTTTTTTCAAATTATAACAGTATTTCTGGTCTGTGACATTTATAATATTTATTTATTTCCATTCCACATGTAATCAGTATTTGTAGATAAAACTAGATCTGTTATTTATTTCCTTTACCCACAAAACACTTTTTAAAATAACAATTTTGTTATGAAACAAAGGACTATAGCACTAAGTTATGTAACATTACAATATAGCTACAAATTATCTGGTTAGGACAGGTCTGGTAATTGGAAAAAAAATCAAGTCTGCTAAGAGGCCAACTTATAAACAAGTAGAATTAGCTCAATTTTGAAACACTTTTCTATTTCCCTTTATGGAACAATGGAATTGTTGGGGTGTTACCAGAAAATTTTATTTTCCTATAGTTCTAGACCCTTTCTGCCATATCGGTGTTTATTTACTGTGCCCACGTGTACAATTTCAGCGAAAATAATTATACCAGCCGACAGTGAAAGTCGTCAGGGATACGGAAAAAATGTTTACAACTCTCACTCATGCCCCAAAAATTTAATTTTGGAAAATTGTATTTCCCCTTATGTAGTGCTAATAGTGCTGGAAAAATGCACATTGCACACCCTCATTACAATGCTTATAAAACGAATCAAAAAACATGTTCTAAAGCTATAATGGTAATTATTGTTTGTTATTGCCACAGAAGGTTATTTTATATACCTATTAATTATCCAGTCAGGATAGATTTGGTTATAATTTTATACGTTTATCCAAATGTACACATGTAAGGCTAGAATAGAGATCATGTGACGTCACTTAGCAAAAAGCATTACTCCGCGGAAGTAGATGTGTAATTAGGTAATGTTATGTTGCACCTAATTACTGGACACTTTACAGGTATATTTTAATATAGGTATATAGTAATTTATAAAATTACAACCAAATCGATCCTAACTCAAGACTTTATAGCTATATTTAAATATACATACACGTAGTACGGAGCGCTGTTGATACGCAAACATAGTACTTCTGACACTCAGCACTGAATTGTTTACCCAACTTTAATTTGATAAATGGTATTTATTTCCCTAAGCGAGAGTTTTCATTATTTTTTTCGTATCCCTGATGACTCTCTGCGTCTGCCAGTATACATTTTTTTCCTAAAATCGTACACGTGGGCAGGGTAAATAAATACCGTCATATCAGATATAACTTGTTTACCAATATTGATTACAGGTAGAAATAAATAATTACTGTAATCTTAATAACAAAATGCAGTAAACATTCTTCAGTGAAATTGGGGGTGGAAACTGTATACATTGTGTAGATACCTAAAGTAACCTAACCTTCAGTAGACGATAGACTTCACATGTTATATTAGGGTCGAGTTTTTCCTGTAACTAATAGGATAGAGCTAATGTGAAAGAAATATATGTGTGTATTTGTGTGTAACATGATGTAGGTTAATAATGTATCCAGGTATTTTAACAATATCAATAACGTGGGAATAACCGATAATTAAACAATATTTCAGTTTAATAATCACTGTTTAAGGGCATATGTAAAACTCCACTTTTTACAAAAATGGTATAACTTAAAAACAGTTTTAATTATGTAAAATTTAAAAACAGCTATTCATATAAAACAGTTTTTTGCAGTATGGAGAACCTTCAACAAACGTCTAACTCACTTTATCAAAACTTTACAAAAATTAACCTCTTTGTAAAGAACAAATACATAAAAAAACCTTTTAAAATTATTTTTAAAAATTTTACATTTTACCATTTATTTGGCCATTAAATAGTTTCCGAGAAAATCCTTCATGCATTATCAATCCTGCGGTTTTTGTGACGAAACAAACCTGTTAAACTTTCAAGAATAAACAATAAAAGAGACTGTAAACATCACTTGTGATTTGTAAAAAGATTTAAGGTACATTCTCTGCCCTCTCATTTTCATTCAATTTAACATAACATATTAATAACATAAAACGTCACACAACTGCCAATAAATCAGTGAGTGCTATATTACATCGATCCAGTATAACCAGAAACAGCTGGTTATGATTAGTATTACTATATTGAATATTCTTTTTTTTAAAAAGAATATTATAATCATTTCAATTTTTAAAAAGTTATAATAATAATTATAGGTATTATAATTTTTTTAAATTATGAATAACTAATAGCTAAATACTAGTAGTTGATTTTTTTTTCTAAAACCAAACATAAATTTACTTAAACAAACAGTAAATTTTGCACCTAGATTTCCAAGCAGAAGACACTGATGAAGATCACCACATAGCGATCGAAAACGTTCTGTCTCAGTAAGTTTTAACAAATTTACACAATTTAAAGTTCGGATAGTCTTAAACAATTGTTCAAGTGATTAAAAACACAGTAAGCTGGAACTATTGTCACATTACTACTAAAAAGAAAATATCATACCAGCATTGAACATTTGAATTTAAGTTTAACCGTTTCATTCAGCGGGAATTCGGGATTATACTTGTATATTTTATTTAATTGTAACATACTGCGACGAACAGTTATGAACTTTGAGAAGTTATAAAAATTATTTTAATAACTTATAATTTATTCTGCTGAAGATATATGTTTTGATCTTTATTGGAATCATGAAAACTAACAAGGTACAACTTTATTGATGTATAATTATAAACAGTGTTTCAATTTTGTGATTTTTGCACACTTTAAGGTTATAATTATCATTTGATTATACTTCAAACATGTTTGTTGTTTAAATTTGATATTATTTATATGAATAATTTAATTGAAAATAACGTAATAATTTATTATTAATGGGGAATTAGTAACTTTATCATTAATGTTGATATTTTTAAGCACCAGTATATTACTTTTATATACAGATTTCTTGTGCAAACTTGGTGTTTTATCAATGACTTTATAAGTACCAAAGCTGCGCATATTTTAAAAATAATAAAATGGTATGTCAATACTAAAAATATTATTTTCAAGGTTAAAACAAAAGTTTTAATTTTTTAATAACAAATTTGTTTTACCCAAGTAATAAACTATTAACCATAGAATATTTATATTTTAACTGTTACAATTCCATATGACAATAAACGATGGCATTTTATAAAACATTGCATTTTTACAATTTTTAATATGATATAGCTAACCTTTTTTTTGTAAAACTTAAGGTACACATTCCAACTTAAATTTAATTTTATTTAGGTAGTACTTGACACAGTTTGAACCCAATTTTTTTGGTTTCACATTTGTTATAAGATAAGATGAATTTCAATACATAATAATAAATAAAAACCCTAATACAAAACAGACAAATTGTTTTAAATTTTGCAATAAAACTAAATGAAATGAAGTTGGGACATCAATTTCACAAAAAGTGCCATCACTATTACATAATAATGGAATTGTCAATACACTATGAAAATAATGCAAAGTATTTACACTTGAACATAGTTGATAAGCTAAGATGGAAGTACATCCAAATGAGAAAGGGAAACTAGACATCAAATATTGTTAAGTAGTATTGACTCCTGGATAAAAACTCAAGATAATCTGTTATTTTAAAACATCAGCTATATGGTACCAACTATGGAGATGTGCAAAGAATTGAATGTAGAAATTCTTCAGACATTCCAGAGAAAGGTAATAAGGAATATGGTTAATCCCCCTTGATATATCAGAAATAAATATATTCATTAAGATCTGAATAACTTGCTTTTATTCCAAAAATTGTGGAGGAAATGAATCTCATGGCCCCAAAACGTGAAAATAGACTTCACCTCTATATGAAAATAAAGGTATTAGATTTAGGTCAGTCTAGTTTGTAAGTTATTGTATTATAGATTGTAATTTTGTAATAGGACCCTCTGATGATGATGACATGGTCATCGAAATGTACATAAAGGTTTAATCTTAGGTAACTTGTAATATTAGTTATTTTTGTGGTATTGGGGTTTTTCCAATATTTTTATTGCAATATATGGATAGGGTAAAATCAAACTTGGCTAACACTGCCACATTTTACAATTATTTGCTTAAAATTGAAATATTTTTTATTTAAAAATGCTTGTAAACTTTTCTATCTGATCAATGCATGCATCCAACAAAAATATATTCTGAGGGATTTGGTAGTAATCAAAATAGTGCTGATTCTAAAACCAGAAAAATCACCAAATGGCAAAACATCCTATCATCTGATATTGTTGCTTCCTGTGATATCAAAGGTATTTTGAAAGATTGCTGCTGGAGCACCTCAAACTGTTAATTAAAGGGCGAGGTTTGGTTCCGAACATGGCTTCCAGAGCAAGCATTTTATTGTAAAAGTATTCTGGAGGTGCACTAAATTGTAAAAGTAATTTAGAAGATCTTGGAAACAAAGAAGGTATACTCTGGCATCTACCGGGGCTTTGACAGTGTCTGACATACTGGCTCTCTATTCAAGATTGTTGCAACCCTCCATTTGAATTTTGGCAATATACAGTCCTACCCTACAAAGGAATTTCCTCAGTTAAACAAGGTAGAAAGTACTCAGGTTTCAAGGTCATTGCTGCTAAAATCCCTCAGGATAGAGTCGTCCTTGTGCTGTATGTTCTAGCAGAAGAGATATACTGTTAAACAGGAGTGCCATTATAAAGACCTTTACAGATCACACTGCTATCTTGTCGAATAGCGTCAATGACTAGACCAAACAGTGGCGTGTGAACTTATTGACAGGGTTGTTCTATGTAGTCAGTTCTTATTATATTTACCAATAAGGCAGTGAGCAAAACTGATTTAAAAATAAATGTCCAACCCGTCTATAGGAAAGAGGTGAGATACCTAGATCACTAAACTGAACATCCCATTTGAAGGAAAAAAGGATGAACTAGAGATCGGGTGAAGGAGTCTAGTGTGGTTTGTAGGTCGATGATCTTAGTTGAACCTCTACAATAAGTTGCTGGTATACAAGCAAAAGCTTAAGCCTGACAGGACATATGGGATACCACATTCAGGATGCATCAAGAGTACCAATCTGCAAGAATCCTTCCAGAAAAATGTGCTGTGAGAGAGAAGGCCTCCACTCCACTAGTGAATCACTCAAGCTGCTCCAGCAACACAAGAACTCTACAGCTTCACAGCCGGTCACAGGTGCCATTGTGCAGACATAAGCGTACTAACCCTTTGAACTTGTTTCTAAAGCAAATCTAACTGTACATCAACAGGAGTACTAGAATAATATCAATGTCTGTGCAATTTTCTGAAACAAGCTGGATCTCTCAATCTCACTTAGCATACTGTAAGATAGGACTCGTCTTAGTTTCAGCAAACAAAATACATTTAAATTGTTGTTAAATATTTTGTTAATGCTAGACAAAATTGTTTACTTTACTGTATGTGTAAATTGATATCATTTATTTAGATAATGTAGTCATCCGGAAGCTAGATTGTTTAACATAAGCGTTTCCTACAAGTGTAAGTTAACAATTTAACAACTTTTAGTTAACAAAAAGTCTGGTTGCAAGTAATAGCCAAAGTGTAATAAGTAATTAACAACCAGCTTGTCTTGAACCGCAACAAGATTTCGATATGATAAATTGTTTATTAAACCATATCAATAAAGGACTAAATAAAATTATAATAAAAATAGATGCCACCTCACAATTAATAAATTATTTTGTTACATGCATTTCATTATTTAATTCATCATAAACATTGAGTTTAAATACTTAAACTAAATAGTGTAGTTTTGATTTTGTATAGTTGTGCTCACTTTAAGGTTTAGATATCATGTACTTATACTTCCTGTTGATGATGACTATCAATGAAACATGATTGACAAAATAAATTACTAATTGTGAACTAGTATTAGTTATTAATTAATTATTATCTTTGATCCCATTACGTTCAAATTTTGGAGTAAATTAAATTGTGAAATTTGGACTCGAAACTAAAGTTACATAGAAATATTCGAACAATTCCTCTTCTAATTTTGTATTTTTTTTTAAAACTAGTAAGGCAAGTGAATGGAATATAAATCAGTTATTATATTTTATTTTGTAATGTTTGTTTATATTAGTTCATAATTTATGTATATATTTCTTTTATTGCCTCAAAAAAATGATGGATTGAACTAACTATTCTGCTGAAGAAATGTAAGTAGACATTTTAAATTACTTGTTATTATTTATATATTTTGTAGTAATTTGTTTCAAATGTATTATCAGATCTTACGTCACACACACACACATATATATATAGATTTGTTGGACTAGGAGACTGACAGACTTACCTTGGTAAGAGTCCACTCTGTAGTCTTGAAATAGAAACACATAAAAGCACTTAAACAATGATATATTTCAACCACACAGTGGTCTTTGTCAATCGAAGAGAAAACACACAAAAAAATATGAGAGAATGAAATAAAATAAATTATTTATTTTATTTCATTCTCTCATATTTTTGTGTGTGTTTTCTCTTCGATTGACAAAGACCACTGTGTGGTTGAAATATATCATTGTTTAAGTGCTTTTATGTGTTTCTATTTCAAGACTACAGAGTGGACTCTTACCAAGGTAAGTCTGTCAGTCTCCTAGTCCAACAAATCTAAATAATCTTTACCAACCAAAACTATATATAGTGTGGATATATATGTGTGTGTGTGTGTGTGTGTGTGTGTGTGTGTGTGTGTGTGTGTGTGGATGTGCAGAGTAGTTGTCTATGAAGTGTAATTTTTCATTTCTCTTTGAAAATCTGCTTGTCCAGCTTAAGCACGAATTTAATAAAAATTTTCCTTGTCATCCACACCTTTTTATTAAATGCATACTCAACTTCTAACGACTTAATGCCTCGGAAAAATCGTGCAGATTTGCTTTTGCCATTTACAAGCAATTTATGAGTTTTTCTGATTCTAATATAATAGCTGCCACTAATACGGTAATTCTTTCTTTGCTTGCTTTTCCGCCAAAACAGAGGCCATCTGTAAAAGTTAGTGTCTTGTTAGGTAAACATTTAAAAAACACACCAGTTTCATTAGTATTGATTATGTCCTTCGGTGAATAATCATTTAAAATATTTTGCAACACATTTTTATTCCAAAATTCACAACTACCCACATCAACACTTGCGGTTTCTCCTAAAATGACTTTTTGAACGATATGCCGTTTTCTTATTTATCTATCCAACCGTTACTTGCGTGAATGTCACTGTGTCCTAATGACGCAGCAAATTCCAAACCTGTTTCTTTAACTAGTGTCTCCGATAATGGGATTTTTTCTCCCGCATTAACGTAATCCATTTTATCATCGCGTTATGGATATGGTCATAGGTACACAGTTTATTTGTCTTTCTTTGTAAATCATAATAACCACTTTGTTTTAAAATCTGATCCCAATTGTTTAGTATAGTCGATAGCAAACTCTGAGGTATACCAAATTTTTTTTTGAAACATCCAACTTCTTTACACCTTCATCAACCTCTTCTACTGTAGGTTCACTTTTCTGCAACACTTATACACCTTTTGTTCGCAGTTTTTCAAAGCTCGACAAAGTCACGGCATGCATAAAACGGAGTAACTGAACTAGCAAGGCTATTGTGAGAAAGAAGGGACAATGATAGAAAAAGGGAAGAATTCGTAGCTGTAAATGGTGAATCCGTCTTTTACTAAGTGTAGTCTACTGAGGGCAGGAAGTAAATAACAGTACAATGATGTATAGTATCCAGTGTTGAATGAACTGTATTGCCTACTACCTGACAACCTCATGGTTTCGCTGCCCTTCCTGCTGAAAACAAACAATTTCCTGGAAATGCCTCTGTGAGCAGTAGATACAGCACAGCATAGCTTTTCTTCAGTTGGAGAAATTGTTTTGATATTGAGAAGTCCGAAATTCGTAACGTAGAGCCAAATTATAATACTAATTTCTAAAATGTCAATTTGTTACCTAGACGATTTCGTTCGACTATATTTTAATAGAATCGGTTTATTGCTTTAAAATCTTCTGATTACTATTCCATATAGTCCTTTCTCATCAATTATTTGGTAATTAAACATAGAAATTTGGCTGCCCTCAACTACGATTAAACTAGGAATTTAGGTGAGAGAATAAAAATGATACAAAAAGTTGCCACTGATCATGCAACAGCAAAATGTTAGTATTTAAGAAGTGATTTAATATTTTTTCTCTAAACCCTGACTACTGAACAGCTAATTCTTACAATAAATGTACAAACTAACTCAACATGCAATTTGAAGGTATCATGACTAGTGGTGAATTTTGTTGAAAAGAAACTGAATTACATCAGTTAAGTACAGTTTCAAGAAATTTCTAATTTATTGCTGTTTGGTTAAAATGTTTTTTGGTTAACTAAGTTAGGAAAACACAATAATTATTATGAGATAAAATTTCGATTAAAGAATGGTTGAACGTGTACTAGTGGGCTTTTAGAATAGCTAAAACGGAAATAGGACAAGAAATATTGGGGAGAAAAGTCTGCAGGAAACCTTAGAATATGAAAATGTTTTAATCGGCAATTACTGGAAAACTGATAATCAAGAACTTTTACTAAACACTTGTAAATATTTACAAACTTGCCTATAGTAGCACTTAATTATATTTGTTGAGGACGGCCGTTTTGGGAGATGTGTCCCATTGTCAACTCAGACCGTAACTCGATGTAACTCAACAAATATAAGTAAGTGCTACTATAGGCAAGTTTGTCAATATTTACAAGTGTTTAGTGAAAACTAGTAGCTCACGTGAAGATGGAATCAACAAATATAAAAATTTCTGGAAAAGTATTTCTCATTTTTCATAAAAATGTTTTTCTTATAAACAAGTAATATAATTTTTTCCTAAGTAAATTCCTATTTAAGTTAACAAAGATAAATTTTATTTTAGTTTCTTTTTATTATATAATTATAACTAACATAAATATGTATATACATTTGTTAAATTAACAATATTAAATGACAATAGAAAGCGAATTTCCTTGCAATTTTCCTTTCTATGTGTGGTGTATTATTTTTGTTTTTCTTTCCCATTGTTTGTGAAGCAAGGTTCGATACTGTTAATCCAGTTTGTTTGTTTGCTTTATACTTTTCATATATTTTTAATCCTTGAGCATTATTTATGATATTGTGTGGTAACCTTGACAACAATTTGAGGTTGTACAATGGAGATTTCTGATGGGAGCAAAAGAAAAATTCATATACTTCTTTATGGGGAAGTTGGCTTAGTGCTAGACTTTGAACATGAAGATGCTCAGATCAAATCTGACCTAGTCCCCAAATTTTTATAATTTAATATTTGAATAAATATTTGAAAAACTATGGTAACATCAATTGTCTACAGGTTAAATGAAATGTATTTGAATGTCATTTGATGAATGAAAATGTATTTTATTAACGATTGAAAACTTGTACAAGATATATATATATATATATATATATATATATATATATAAGGAGAGTGTGAGCTAATAGAAGCAATTGAAAAATAAATTCTACAAAGTACCTACAATTAGCAGTATAAGTACATTTTTATAGAAAATTTCATTCAGTTTATTATATCTGATAAGGCAGAATTAAAATTGTATTAGATGTAGAATCTTTGTAAAACCATTTACTGCAGGTTCTGAAACCTCTTCAATTAATAGAAAGGGAAAAGTATTGTCAATATGCTCACTTGATTCAGTAATTATTTTGATCAATACTTGAATTATTACAGACTTCATAGCTCTATAAAGCATCTCTACCTGCTAAGTTTTACCTGAGCAAGTATCAAGGCCATATTATTGATCCAGAGTCATTGCATGTCTGGTTAAGCTATATATAGTTCATTTAATCATGGTTAAGGCAAAGTGTTTAGTTATTCTGTAAGTAAATAGTATTTGTCATTTAATCTGCACTTGTTTATCATTTATATTAATAAATAATGTATTATCTCATTCAAAACATTACTTTCTAAATATAAATAACACTATTGTTTCTTCTTAACTGCTTTTTTATTTCTATTTATTATTACTAAAAATATTTCAAAAACAATAATATTGCATGCATATAAATGTGACACATACAAAGTAGTGACTGATATTTTTTAAAGAACTATTACACAAGATGTTTTGGTTTAAACAGTTATATGGCGAAGAGTAAACATTTTAGATTCAGATTTTTTTAAACTTAAAACAAGTTAGAAAAACCACTTTTAGTAATAGTCAATAAAATCTGATAATGATTTGGTTGTGTTGAAGGTCGATAATAACTTTATCAAGTAGATGAGATTTCTTTTGGCCAGGCATTAAAACATCAAGATTTTATTACAAATTATAATTAAAAAACAAAGCAATTAAAAATAATCCTTATTAAAATTGCATGCTTATTAATTTACATGGGGGAAAAACCATGTCAAAATTCTTTATTGATTTTATTTATACAACTAGTGGCTAAACAGCTCTTTTGAGAGGAGTGTGCTTCATCTATGCATCCCTGCATATAAAATGTCATAACTTTTCCCTATTTCTAATATAAGAGTATCATTATGTCCTTTCCTTAGGTTTACTTAGTACCATCCACCCTTTATCTCTTTTTTATAAAAGGGGTCTAAATCGTGCACCTCTTTACGGCCTGAACATATAGTAGACCCTTCTTCAGATACGCGACTCTGTAAATTGGTGCTGAAATATACCCTATACCTTTATTTCCCTACCTTTATTCACAACCCTTTGCTATTTTCGTAGATGATAGTAATCATATTGTGTGTGTCTGCTTTAAAACTACAAAACAAAATTTCCATTCACTATTAATTTCTCTGGATCAGTTAACAGATCTTTTCTCAATTAATGGCCTACACTATTTTTAACTATTTGATGAGTTTCATATTTTATATTCCTAACCCCTTCTTTTTAACATGTTTTACTTTGCAAGTTATCCATTCATTTCCATGTCTCACTCAAACGCCATTGTACTCAGTATTTTTCCCCAAATAATTATAATACTCTTCATTGTAATGTTCAGATTATAACATCATACAATGCTTTATTCCCTTTTTATAGAACCCTTTTTTCATCTATTCCTTATTCCTTTATCCACAAACTCACAAAATCTATTTCTTCCATTATGTCACTTTTGTTTTTATTTTCATTTCTCTATCTTAGCCTCAGTTATTACTACTTATTGTCAAATCACTAATGGGTTTCGGGTCTGAAATTATTTCGAGTAAGACTGATTTATTTCAAATTTTACAGTAGTTAAGCAATTGCTCAAGTTTGGTTAATCATTATTTATACAATAACAACTTGGAGCAACTGTGGGTGTAATTTTTAATTATAAATAAAACCCCTTAAATCTTAAAAACATTTTATTTATGTTTACAAGACTCAGTTAGTTTTGTAGTAATTTCCTTTGAAATTGATTGCTTTGCAATCAAAATATACATCAGGACATAAATAAAACGGTTTTTTTTTTTTTGTTGCTTAAGAGCTTTTATTTCTATTTGTTGATTCCATCTTCACGTGAGCTACTATTTTTCACTAAAACACTTGTAAATATTTACAAACTTGCCTATAGTAGCACTTACTTATATTTGTTGAGGACGGCCATTTCGGGAGATTCCTGAATGGGACACATCTCCCGAAACGGCTGTCCTCAACAAATATAAGCAAGTGCTACTATAGGCAAGTTTGTAAATATTTACAAGTGTTTTTTTTTTTATTTATTTATACAGATCAAATTTTTGAAAGTTTTGCTATTCATCATAGAGGACAAATTCAAAATGAGTAATATTAGTAAGTATGTATTAATATTTATTCAGTTTATAAACCGTAAACATAATTCTATCCTATGAAATGCCTCATTTTTTAGTTTTTAAGTTTATTGTAACAAAGGATGGTTTTAACTATAAAAAAAAACAAAATTTATCAGGAATATGTAACTTTTGATCTAGAGGATCAAATAAACCTAATTTACAAATTGTTAAAAATCCATGCTATCCCAAAACATAAGTTGATAATATCTTATTTTTACTATTAAAGTCTAGCCTCTAGACACATTTCATATTTATACAATAGGACACTTCGATTTCCATGCTTTTGTTTTAATGAGCAAGTGTGTGTATTTTTTTTTCATTACTGTTGGTATCACTTGGCAAAAACTACAACTTACTGATATTTTTCAGCAAACATGTTCCGCACAAGGTCAGTACATTCTTCATTTCTGTGAGTAACAAGCAAGACACACTGTCTTGTCCGCAACTCACAGCATTAAACAATGTACTGATCTAGTGTGATTCATTCCTGCTGAAAAATATCAGTAAGTAGTGGTTTTTTGCCTATTGATAGCAATAGTAATAATTTTTAAAAAAACTTCCAAGATGTATAACAAAATTCCAAGCCTTTTCATTTAAACTTAAGTTCCTTTAAACTTAATTACCATAGTCTCTTATTTTTACATGAATGTTAATTGTGAGAAATAAGAGATGAAGAATAAAAATAAGGACAAAAGTTGTTGAACTAAATCATGAAAACCTAAGCGTATTATTAAATAAATTTGGAATACTCTGTAATAGACCTGTCATTAACAGTAACAATAAGAGATCATCTCCAAATACTTTAAGATAGCATGTTTATGAAATTTGTGAATTAAGCCCTCCTCTCCCTCTAGATCATAGGTTCCCAACAGGGGGGGGGGGTGTAGGCAAGACAACTGGCGTGACCAGTTGGAAAAGAGTAAGATAAATTCTCATTTTGTTAAAATTTTTAAGTACACAATTTATCAAAATTTAAAACTAAATTTACACCAGATTTTTTACATAGATAATTTTTTTGACCATGATGTTCAGAAAATTGAAATGAAATATATACATTTATAAAAGATATATGAGTAAAGGTTGTGCAAATTTTGTAAACTTGAAATTAAATCAACATGACGGCTTGAAAAGAATAAAAGTACAAAAGTGTAGCAAAACGATTGTTTGCAGTTAATGTGGCAACAGCGCCACAATGGATAAATCTTCATTTTGGATAAAACACTTAAAAGTGTATCACAGGCAGCTCTTCGATTATACTTGCCTTTTTCAAGCACCTACTTGTGCAAAAAAACATTTTTAGCACTTGTTGCAATAAAAACAGAATATAGGAACGGACTTCATGTACTATGACTTGTGCTGTGCCTTTACTAAAATACAACCTCAAATAAGTTTGATGTTGAAAAAAATTCTAGTTCATCCATCTCACTAACATAATTTCCTCTTATCAGCTAAAATATACCTTGCAAATTAAAATTTGAAATGTTATATCATGTTTCTAGTGAAAGTATGTATAATTAATGAATAAAAATATTTCAAATACAGGAATAGTTTTAATTTATATATTATTCAAAGCTTTTCGCCAATAAAATAAGTTTCTTAATCACTTAAACAATAGTTTATGACTATCCGAACTTTGAATTTAGTAGTCATAACCTATTGTTTAAGTGATTAATAAGATTAACCGAACGTAATGGACTATAAAATTCAAGAATAAAATAAGCATTAGCATCTTCAGGAAAAAATGATGTAACAAAAGTTTTACAAAAATTATATCATGATTTAATTTTTGTAAAAATTTTGTTATATCATTGTTTTTCCTGAAGATGTTAATACTTATTTTATTGGCAAAAAGCTTTAAATAATATTTAAAATAAAACTCTTCTTGTACTTGAAATATTTTTAATTATTAACTATATTACAAGAAAACGTATGACCATATTTAATATATATAATATTTGTTTCTTTTTCATATGGGCATACCATTTATTTATATTGTAAAGTGGGAGGCTTTTATTTCAAGAAGAGGAGGTGTGGTACTAAAAAGTTTAGGAACCCCTGCTCTAGAACAATTGTTATATGACAACATTATCTATGTAGGAAAAACATGAAATTTATAGAAATTTATTTCAACCCCCATTAGAAATTGTACAAAATTAAAATCTAATAAAAAAGAGTCAGGACTATGTTTACAAATACTATTTATGAACTAAATAAAGCAATAGAGTATGAAATTATCTATATTTTATTGGAGTATAATTAAACTATTAGCTAGCCTACTTTTAAAATAAAGTCTCAAATGGTTCCTTTGATTAAAAACAAATTGGAAATAAAAATAGAACCCTTGTTTCTTTTGAAAAGGCTTAGTCAATACCTATTAGTGGTGAAATTTCTAACTGGGATCTGTAACTAGGTCACACGAATAACATCCTATAGATTTCTTGTGTTAATCTAAGTTGGTGTCTGTGGAGCCACAGTGTTCAGATCAGATAGGTGATTCTTGCCTCTTACAAATGTACAATATACCTCTACCATTTTTTGTACAATATTAGTTTATTTTATATTGTTTTGGTGTAATATTTTTGTCTTTTATCTTTGTTTTTATTATTTATTTTTTGTAAAGTATAGGGGTAGTGATTTGCAGAAATAGTTTATTTTTAAGTTTTGAATTATATTTCAGTAGCAATTGTTAAATGGAAATTTGTACAGAAAGACCTGGTTTATGATATATTTATTTGTATACTTGATACCGAGAGCTGATAATCATTTTAATAGTTTTACTATATTTATATGGTTGCATTTGTCTAGGAAATCGATTGAAAAAAATAGTTATTGATAACTATTTTTAAATATACAATGTGTTAAACCTTGTGATATTGGATTATGAAAGGACTCCATTGTTGTGCTCTTCTTTCAATTGTTCTTTCTTTAGTTATTACATTAGGTATAACATCAGTTTTGCTTATCTGTATATAATAAGTTAACAAATAAACCAAAATATTTTTTTAACAAGCAAAATTAGAAGATTTTAAGCTATGAGGGGCCTTGGCTTATAGTTTTTATTTACTGCTAGAGCTAAATATTCCAAAAGATTTGTGATTCTGACATGAATAAAAATATTTATATTAATTGTAATTATTTAATAAAAAGTAACTAAAATAAAAATTGTCTTCATTGACCTAAATAAGAATTGACTTTAAGATATACAAGCAAAAACTTGTATTACTTGTTTTACACCTTTTTTTGTCTTTGACAATTTAAAAAATTGATTTAATAATATCTGACTAAACTATCCATATAACTATTATAAATCAATATATTAACAATTTTTTATTGGCGAACTTTATCATCCATGACGATTTTCCTCATTGCAAATGCATAATTTTTACATTTGAACCCAAATTAACAACCTGACAGCTTTTTATTTAAGTAAATTTATGAAAAACACACTGAGACAAAACATTTCTGATTGCACTAACTAATCTTTGTTTGTATATTTCTTTTACGTTATTGTATAACAGTAAGTAAATAGACTCTAAAATGTTAAAATAAATTAATCTAGAAGAAATTCAGAATATATTTGGGTGGTTTTGAGCTTGGCTTGAGAAATCAAGACAGTATAGGATATAAATCAGATATAAACGCACACAGGTTTACCTATAGTTGTTTTGAGATAGGTTTGATGAATATAACATTGTTGAAAAAAACTACTAAGATTAAATCTTTTATTGTGAGACTGTGTAAGTTTATTTCCGATTTATATTCTCTACAGTGATGTTTATTAATATTTATAGATCTATATTTTGTAACTTTGTAAAAACAATAAACCTTCAAATACTTGTTTCAATGGGGTTACTTCAAATTACCAAAATTCAACTAATCAAAATGTATGCACACAATTTACGCAACCTTTAACTAACCAAAATGCATGGACTTCAGCTAACTGAAGTACACAGGTTTCAACTAAAAGAAATGTTACGGTTTACCATTTTACTGTTCTGCAGGTGTTCATCTCACAATTTGGATAATAAATGTAATAAAAACTACTTTGCAAAGACAAAGATTACTTCTGATTTACTAATTAGGTGTTAGTTACTTTTAAAAGAAATCTGATATCACTTTTATTATATTATTTATCGTTTTGCAATTACGCTTTCATTCATCACAAAGTTTAGTTATTTACAGAAATATTACTTAACATTTATCAATTTCAACTTCAAGTTGTGCGATGAACAACTGTGGAATGGCAATAAGACAACCCACAACATTTATTTCAGTTGAAGTTCATGTTCTAAGGTTAGTTAAAGTCCATGCACTTTGGTTAATTGAAGTCCGTGCAGATTCATTTAGTTGAACATCGCGTATTTTGGTTAATTGAAAGTTACGTACATTTTGGTTAGTTGAATTTTGGTCATTTGAAGGCTATCCGTTGCAATCAAGTTTGATGATCAGTCAGAGCATTATGAATACTGTATTAACAGACCACCTGAAAATTTTGTAAATGACAATTTTAGATTTACCAGGGAAGTTTTGCTATTATAAACAATTTTGAATATTAATATTAGTGATATTTGATATGTTGATCTATTAATTCTTAAAAAATTAATCAATGTGTGATTAAGAAAAGACAAACATGATTCTCAACATAGCTTCTAATTCACCTTAAATAACATACATTAATGAAATTTACAGTTTACCAGTAACAAAAGTGGATAAAATAAAATGCCTTTACAGTAAGTTGAAGGTTGTAAATATGAAAAAATTGTTTATTCTTAATAATCTGTTTTGAAATATCCTAATATTAGATAGTAATATGTATATAACCTTGACTGAAATTTATTAAATATATACATACACAAAGCTAACATTATATTTTCATTATATAAAGATTTTTTATGATGATTCTCATTTTTAATATGAGGTATACATTTTGAAATATTTGCCAAACTTCATGGACAGCAAATATCAGTGATCGTAAAAATCATGTAATAGTAGTATTTTTAAGTAAAAATAATTGTAATTGATAGAATTTGGTAAAATTGTGCATTTTGGCCAGTTTAAACTTAAACACATGATTCGATTAAATGAGAATTTAAAAATATATTTATTTATTTGTATTTTTATTAGAAAAATTATTAAAAACTACCGGTCAGATAGAAAAATCATTAGGAAGGTGTGCCTAATGATCCATTCAACCTTGATCTAAATTATTCAGGAATTAGAACAGAGTGGCAAGAGTTGAAAGTGTTTGTATTCTTTATTTTCAGGTTGTATAGTGAAAATAAAGAGCTTGTTAAAATTTGTTTAACATTACTGGAAAACAATATATTTTAAGTGTTGAGATATTCAGAATCATTTTAGTTTCAAGCTAAGTTTCGATTTCATTGTTTCAAATTTTAATCTATCAGTAGTTTAAATTACTTGTCAGAAAATTTGTTTCAATACTTTAACAAGTAGTGGTTAGTAGATCTACTTTAAAAATATTAGTTATTGTTACAGTTTAATTGAATAATAAAATTGACTATACGTAAATAATAAAAAAAATATGTTACAATCAAAAGAGATATAATTTATGTCTAAATAATATTTATATATGTATCAGTACTATATTGTTGTTTTAAAGATGTGGTTATATTAATTGATTTATTAATTTTTTTTAGACTAATATACTTAAACCAGTAAATGATTTACAACGTAAAGTAAACGAAAATGATAATTTAGGAGTTTATTTGAAAACATTAAGTGTATCTGCTGGAGAATCATATGGAAGTACTTCTTCTTTAGCAAGCAGTTCATCGAAAAGGGTAAGATTTAATATAATTTTGCTAAGTCTGTTGACGTAAAATTTCAAAAAATAAGTGATTTTTTTATATAATACTATTTTGCTAATGTAAAAATATCAACTAGTTATTTATCTGGTTTTTAAGTAAAATGGAGCAAAGTTCAAAACTACGAATATGGTGATAGGCTTGAGGGACTTTTGGGTTAGTGGAGGATATACAAGGGCTAATCAGAAAGTAACTTATGTTTTTTAATAAAAATCAAGGAAAAAGAAAACATTACCTTTTTCAGTGTTTCACAAGAGTTTATTTTAAAGCCGTGTTTAAAGAAATCAAACTGTTTCACATCCTCCTATTATAAACATTTTAGCAATGATTTTTCTCACTGAATATGTTTATTTACGTTTTCTTAAATTATTGGAGAAACTTGTGTTTCCATTCCATGAAATATTTTCAGTTTTTACATGATTTGCACATATACCAGTCCCACTTGTTATACAGTTATAAACTTAAAACTAAATAGCTATGTTTATAACTCTCTATGAAGAATTTTAATAATGCAGATAGAAATTTTTCAATTTGGTTTTTTATAGCTACCTGTTCAAATTTTTGATGGCCTGGGTTTTTTTATAGTTTCTTTCATCCAACTTCATGAATTTGAGCTGTCTAATTCATTGATTTTCACTGTAAGTTTTATTGATTCGTCACAATATTAGGTCATCCACTACCATCCTGACCTTAAACACTGATGAGTAAATTTTTAGACAAACTATTCACTATTTCACCGCACCTACATTAATTTCTCTTTCCTATAAAAATATTGATTTGTAGTTTTTCAACAAAATGTGTGATTACTACTGATAGCAGCTCACAGTGCATGGCATTGTGCAGCAGCTCAGTTCGAATGCTTTACGGCATCTGCTTCAGATTGAGGGGAACAAAAGTGTACCCTCACATAACCAAGTGCTAAATGTGACATTCTTATTTATGCTTATTCAAGTCGAGACAAAACGTTTCCCGGTACTGGCAACAATACCTTTGTAGAAAATTTCCAATAGCGTTCACTTTGATCTCAGCTTTAAAATAGGTCTCAAGCAAGACAACCCCATTCACTCTTGATAAGTAAGTTTATAATTTTTTTCCCAATTAAAATTAAATTTAATATTTGTCAGTTTTTTATTCAAAATTTGTAAAACAAGGTTTTAAATGGTTTAGATCATGAATACTGTTCAAGCTTTCCTCAGTTAGGTTTCACCCAACTATTGTTGATTCATGCTTCAAAACTTTACAATAATGTTTGCTCCTTAACCATATTTAGTTGAAAAATCTAGTATTTGTGATACCTTTCTAAATTTTGGTTTACATTGAAATCATTTTAGATTAATTTTCAAAATTTGTTTATTTAAATTTTTACTTTACATAAAAAGTAAAAGATAGTTTCAAAAGTAATAAATTTTGACACTTTAAAAGATTATTTAATGAATGTAATTAATTTTAATGAAAATAATAATAATAATAATAATATATATATATATATATATATATATATATATATATATATATATATATATATATATATATATATTTATAGGTTAGTTCTAGTAGAGCTTAAAGCTTATTTAGGAATTTTTGGACTTGATAGGAGACTGACAGACTTACCTAAAGGCAATAGTCCAAAACTGCAATCTCTTGGAAATAAGCACATATAAAACACTTAATACACTTTTATTTGAAATATTTCGATCAACATGATCTTCTTCAGTCAAGAAAGAGAAAAAAAGAGAAAAAACTTTTAAAGACTATAAAGAGTAATTATAGAAAAACCTCAAGATGTATAACACAATAATTTTATAAATTATAAAATAATAATAAAAATAATAATTTTTAAGTTAAAAATATTATTAAATGAATTGGAATGTAAATTTTAGTACATTTGTGGGCTGTGGTGGTTTGAGAGCAGTGTATGTAAATAATAAACTGCAAGCAGAGCACACCTTAGAAGTCAAAATTTCAATCCTATTCTCTGTTTGAGTTTTGTTGTGAAATTGAAAATGATAATTGTGTTAAGCAAGAAAGCATTGCATGCTATTATTCTGTTAGCTAGTCCTTCACTCTGTAAGTGAGGTTTTTCTGCTGATTCTGTGACAAAATCAAAGCATAGAATTAAACTTGACATTTTACAAGAAATAGATGTGGCTTTAATTATTTAACAAACTTAGTGAAAACTATTAACTTAATTGCTGTTTCAAAGCCCTCATTTCATTGACAAAAGTGTAAACCATGTACAAAAATACATAGATGTAATTTTTAAATATTCTAGATGGCTAAAACTGTATTTTCAAATGTTAAATAAATTTAAAACTATGTTATGTTTTGAGATGTAAATGAATTATTGTATTAATTAATTCCATCTTTACGTGAGATGTTAGTTTTTAACTAAAAACACTTGTAAATATGTTACACTTGCTTTTATAGTAGCACATGCTTTTATAATTGTTGAGGATGACCGTTTCATGAAATGTGTCACATTATAAACTGTCTCAAGAGTAATGGCCTGAGCTGACAATGAGACACATCTCCCGAAACAGCTGTCCTCAACGATTATAAAAGTAAGTGCTACTATAGGCAAGTATAACATATTTACAAGTGTTTTTAGTTGAGTTATTATATATTTCTAATGTTGTATTTCGGGTATATTTATATTTGTTTAAATATTTGTAAAATGTACAGAGTGCATTTCAATTAAAAAAATTAATTAACTCAATTATCTGTTTTAGACTGGGTCACCAATAGGATTGAGCAGCAATAGAGATAGTGCTAAACATGATGTAGGGTTAATAAGTGCTACCACCTCTCCTTACAGGTGTGAATGGGAGAATAGAAACAAGCCATTTTGCAGAAGATTTTTTCCATTACCTTTAGATAAAAGAGAAATAGGAAAGAATAAATTGACAACTGTCTTGCCTTCTGAAAATAATGAAGATTGTTTTTTACCAATAAACTCTGAAATTCTTCCAACTAAAACAACTGAAAATTTGATAAATATAAGGGAAGCTGAAAAGGACAGGTTGGCCCAAATTTTTGCATTTTCAACTCCGTTAAAAAGGTATTATAATATAAATAGGGATTTTAAAACTAGTGGCTTAGAAAGACCAATAGTTGAGAGTTGTGTAGAGTTTTCCCCCTTAGTAAAGGTTCTGTCTCCTAGTAGTTGTCCAAATATAGATACAGTAAATTTAGCAAATGTAGATCAGAATAACAAAGGTGTATCTGTAGCTGCAACAGACATTTCAGTTGTTAAAAATGAAAACTGTAACACAAATTACCAATGTTTTGGTTCAACATCACAGAGGGAAAAGAGACTTGTTTCAGACAAAGAGGCGCAAACAGATATAAAAAATATCACAACTCGAATACAAGAAATAGAGTTTGAACCACTTCATCAAAGAAAAGAAAATATTTCACCGCCTTTAGAAGAGCATTGTTATTCAGATAAAGAAGTTCAAACAAACTATGATACACAGTGTAATAAAGAAACATTTAAGCAAAATAACATTTTTGATAAAGCACATTCTACTAATGAAGAAGTTCAGAATGCACATATATGTAAAAAACAAAACTTAAATCCTGGAAGGTTTGTGCCCGCATCTGTTGAAACTGAAGACAATCTTGTTAATTTTTTTCCTCTTCCAGTAGTTTCATCACCAAATGTGAGTCATACATATTCTTCTTAGTTAGTTTAACGTCCAATTTTATGATTGTGTTAAAACTATTATTAACAATGTATGAAATGTAATCTAAACTTATTTAGAGTAATATTTTGTCAGGGATGACTGACGATATGTAATTTTCAGCTCTAAAAAAAATAAAATTAACAAACTCAGAAAATTGCTGATGCAAGTATTACTAGTGATAGATACATGCCTGACTAATGTGGATCATGTTGACTCCCTGCTATTTCATTAGTTAATTTTAAGAAAATCAATCAACAGTCATTGAAATTAACAGGCAAAAAAATTAGAGCAGTTTATAAGAAATAGAATAAAAATGTTCACCGTGACTTAAGAATCATTAAATATGAATTTGAACAATATCGATTTCTTAAATAATGATTCTGCCTGCATGTGCTATTGTCCTTTTCTCCGTGGAGTTAGTGTAGGCACAGTGCAAATATTTGAATGCTGAGGTCACCTAAGTGCAGCATGTAATTTGCTGTCGTCTGTTGCTTTGTTTGTGAGTGATATTTTGAGCTTTTGTATAATTCGAGCCTATTTTATGGATGAGTCGGGGGTCTAAGAAATGTTTATAGCCATAAAGATAATGAATCGGGCGTTAAAGAAATATTCATATCAATGCGTCATGCAAAGGAAATGAGTCAGGCTTGCAAGAAATGTTTATATCAATAAGGTATTTTTCTTCCTCACCATTCTGTTGTTATGCTGTTGCTCATGCTCGTTATTTTGTTGTTTGAATGTCTGTATCTGTTATGTTTAGATAACAGAAGGTCAATGGGCCATAAATATCTTTCTTTATTTACGCTGTAAATTTTGGCAATCAACAAATATCCCTGCACAAATGTCTAGTCTTGTGCATGTCATATCAGAAAAAAAACTCTCTTGAAGCAAATAAAGCAACCAAACCATGACGACACTCATGATTAGCTAGACTGGTCTTTATTCTCAATATTAATATCGGTGCGACATTGATCTGGATTTGAGGAGTTTTACTGAATTAGGGTTCATTAGAAGTCCTATTTTCTCTATTGCAGTAACTTTTCTAATGTAATCCGAGGGGGTCTTGGTCTCATTCACCTCGATTTATCAAGACTCTACTGTATATTGTTTGACTAGTGCACTCCAAGGAATGCTAAATTAAAATACTGTATATAAAAGTTAAAATTATATATTACTATTGTATATAATGATTATTCCAAAAGAATATACTTTTACATATCAAGGATGAGTACGGACAAGGTAAAATCATACCTATGAATAAATAAGTGATATAAACAAAAAAATTTTTAAAGTTAATTCTTACTCAGCTCAAAAAAAAAATTTTAAGTAACTTTTTATAAAATAATTACAATTAATATAAATAATGGGACATAACCTATGCGTTAAAACACCTGTGACATAACATAAAATCAGACGTTTTATGAAACAAAAAATGTATTACTTATTTTAATACAAATACAGTCGGCGCCGCTTATTGTGATCATATTTGTCAGAAGCATATTTGATAACAATAACCGAACGCTTAATCACGATGTAGTCTACAGCCGTACTGCATTGAACTCACTGTATTATTGCCACAACTGTTTGTTCTGAACGATATGTAAGCCTATCATTACATTAAGTAATTCTAATTCTGTAACACTATAATTAAACTGTATTTACCAAATTTTGATGCTATTCCGGACAGTTTTATGTACAGTAGTAGAATTTCTGTAATTTAGTTTTCTACTTGTTAAAATTAGTGGGCATATTTCATGTTAGTTTATTTTATTCCACTGTAGATTTTTTTTAAACACTGAATCTAGCATAATTGAAAAAAAATATATAGAACTACGTAAAACACTTGATCAAAACATTTTAACACATAAAACTTCATTATAAAACACTTCAATCTTATTTACACTTCAAATTTACATTTACTTTTTCTCGAAGAATTCCTCTATATGTGCCTGTCTAGTTTTCTCGTAAAATATTGTTTATAAATTGTTCATATTCATAATGTTTGTTGAAATTTTCTGCTCTTTGTTGAACAAACTGCCTTAGAATCTCAAGAGCTTGGTGAAATTCCTGCTTAGATCTTTGCGGTACACATTTATCATTTTCGTCATCATCGGTGCCTTCTTCTTCTTCAGTAACTTTTGATGTTGAAGCAACTACCTCACAAATATCGTCTTCAGACATTTCCGCTGCTGTTTCAATACTATTGTCAACTTCCATCCACTCAGTATATTCTTTTAAGGACAAATCGAAAGGCTTCAAGTTCTCTTCAGAGTCTTCCTCAGATGTAGCTTGCTCTTGATTTTCTTCAACAAAAAAAAAAACACCTTTTCTAAAGCAATTTTTCACAGTTTTTTTCAGAAACTTCATTCCAAGATTTTGCTATCAGATGAATAGCATCGAGTAAAGAAGTTTTTTTAGCCAATTCATTTGAGGTAAGGGTTTGAAATTCATCCATATTTTCTATAATTCTAGCACGCATCTCTCGTCGATAAAAACTTTTGAGATTTTTAATTATGACTTGGTCACATGGCTGAATAATTGATGTAGTATTGGCCGGAAGGTAAATCACTTTGATGTGTTTTAGCGTAGTGCTTATGTCATTATGTGCAGTGCAGTTGTCTAGTAGAAGGACAATGTTGCGTTTGAGGCTGGTATCCCATTTAGTCAGCCATTCATTATAAATTTTTGATGTAATCCAAGCATTGGAGTTTGAATGATATTTAACCAGTAGCTTTTTGATACCTTGAAAACAACGTGGATTTTTAGATTTACCGATAATTAAGAGTTTTTCTTTATGACCAACCATGTTAACACAACACAAAACAGTTATTCTTTGTTTACATATTTTACAGCCGTTAGCAATATCATTTTTAAATAAGTATGTTTGGGTAAAGCACGATAATAAAGTCCTGTTTCATCTGCATTGTATATGCAGCTAGGAGAATACTCGGCCAAAATCTTTGGCCATTCGTATTGTAAACAGTCCTCAGCTCCAACAAAATCAGCATTTCTTTTTTCACCACACGTTTTCTTGTAAACAATATTTTCCCTTTTCTTCCATCGATTGAACCATCTATCTGTGGCTTTAAAATCCTGTTTTCCTATTTTTTTGGCAAGATCCTCAGCTTTTAGACGCATTAGTGGGCCGTCAACTCGAGCATCTTTTTCGCGAACATTTTTAAACCACAATTTCAAAGCTGATTCCACTTTCGAATCCTTCCCAGAACGATGTCTTTTGTTGTCAACATTTGCATTACACTTTGACAATGACAAGATTTTTTCTTTGTTGTTCAATATTTTACATAAGAGAGGTTGAGAAGCAGCGTTTCTTTGACTCATTTTTGGTAATTTACTGTACCTATCTAGAATATCAAGTTTTTGTTTAAGACTTAAATCTCGTCGTTTCTTTTGAGATTCGGACATCTTGCTATACTGTCCTTTGAAACTTCAAGTGACACTAACCTCTACAAAACAAACGAAAAAGATCTTTAAAAAATAAGTTATGTAAAATCACACTGAAATACTGTAATAAACGTTCATAAAAATTCACTGTTAAAAAATACAGTAGGACTGTACTGTAAATGGTTCAGTAGTAACATCAACTAATGTTAACAAACAACTAAGGTTGACTCAGCGAATCTAGGGTGTTTGCGTAAACAAAGAGTAAGGGAGACATTCTGAGAACTGTGCTAAGTGCTGAAACCGTTATAAAATATTTCTGTCATTTTAAAAATAAACATTCTATGAATTGGGCGTCATTGTGTCTTGCACGTGCTGTTTACACTACTTTGTAGACATTTTTACTTGGTCTCTGCTAGTATACGTTGACGCATATGATTTTGAATGGCAAATTAAATGATAATAATAAGCGAACAGATGATTACAATAAGCGGCCTAATTACAATGTATTAATATACGTCCGTGTTTGTTTTTCAATGAAACGATAACAATAACCGAATGATAACATTAACCGTGATCACAATAAGCGGCGCCGACTGTAATACGAAATAACTATATTGCTTACCTTACCACTTTTATGAGTTTTTCTCCCAAATAAAACTAAAAATAATTCATTATTAAATTTAATTAATGTAATATGTTTTTAAACTGTATAACATCGTGTTATCTACTACAAGTTTAAAAAAATGTATTTGAACTTGAATTGCACTTCATTTGTAGATGAATAAAAAGTATTTTATTAACAATTATATATAATAGGATTATATACGATTATATATTACAAGATATATATAAGGAGAGTATAAACTAATAGAAGGAATTGAAAAAAAAATTTAAAGGCGTAATTTGAGTTACTATATAGTTAAATATTAGGTTGGATTGAATTTTTTTTAGAATTTCATATTATAATTGGTCTCAAAAGTTGTGTCTTAGCATACTATATAATGGAAAATATTTTCTAAACTGTACATAAGATTTTCAGGTTGTGCATGGCTTATAAATTCATAGAATACAACATATTATTGATTTTTAATTATTGTACTTGGAAGTTCTTTTAATTTAGTGCCACAAAATTTAAACCGTTGTAACATGTAAACAAGGGATAAACAACATGCAGAATTTAATTTTATTTTATATTTTAGCAATCTTTGTATAAACTTTGACACATACACAAAGGTTAAGTTTTTATTTTACAAAATAAAGAACTTGTATCAAAGTGTATAACATGAAAACAAAAGTAGAAATACACAAAATACATATTATTATGCCATTTATCATGTGGATTAATAAATAAACATTACATGATGTCTTCCACTGTGTCAGAGGACCTATGATGTAGCATAATGACTTATCCTGTCAAGACAAGGCTGCAATTGCCTTCTGTGCGTACAGTGACAATGGCTTATTCCCTTGTTCAGGTTTTGTGGTTGTTCACTGTGTGTTTCAGGCTAGTAAAATTAATTACAGCTTTTTCTCCTAAACGTTGACTAGGCATGTATGTTTGTAAAACAATCTTAGTGTTTCATGAACAATCTGTGTTTCATTCAAGTTAAATATAATCAGTTACTTTTGTCAAGTGATTCTGAATATAATAAAAGTAGTTTTATTAACATGTTAACCCCTAAATGTTTAGTTCTCAGTAGACAATCATATTGTTGTTCTTTATTTGGTTTGCCAAAACTAATTACATCTTTTACCCATACATCTTTTATTCATACATACTATTGGGCTGTTAGTTATTAATTTAATATTCTTTGCGTTAATTATAATTTTGTAGTAGTATTGGTTTATTTTAAACATCAATATTTTACTTTTCGTGCCTGTTGGAAATCTAAAATATCCTTATTTGCCACAGCTAGACTTTGACGAGTGTTTGAAATGTAAATCAATAATACTGTAGCTGACTAGATAATTTCAAGGCAAACAAAATACAAGATGCCTCAGTTGATTGTACAACACTAGCATGTAACATGCAATCTTGTTCTCATCTTTATTTAGTGAGTTAATAATTAGCTTCCTCATCTAACCGCATTTACTTTATTTTTTGTTTGCTTGATTTTTAAACAAATCGTAAGGGAAGAAAATTATTTCATGTTATAATAATTTTGACAAATTTTCGAGTTTCCCAACCACTTCAAGATATTTACTTCACTTCTTAATAAAAATGAATATTAAAGAAGAATTTTCCCAGTTGGAATATCGATTCAATATTTAAATGTGTTGATATAACTTATTTCTAAAAT
This sequence comes from Prosapia bicincta, assembly GCA_036971475.1. NCBI lineage: Eukaryota > Metazoa > Arthropoda > Insecta > Hemiptera > Cercopidae > Prosapia > Prosapia bicincta. Next base: position 80,313,707 of record JBAIZL010000002.1, on the reverse strand, counting down.
AATAATTATATTATCTACAAAGTTGTCTTATTTGTGTAACTACAAAATTATGTGACGTAAACTGGAATGACATGTTCCTCAAGTATATATAGCTATAAACTTATTTATACTTTTTAAATTGTGTGTGTATGTGTGCACGCAAAAACTCAGTTTTAAGACATTGTAAACATTATACATCCTTTCATCAGTTTTTATTTCAACTGCACGTTTTAGGAAAATTTGAGTTCAAATTAGTTTCTGATACCTTTCATCAAGTGGACCTTTTACATTGAAGTGTCTTTTTTATAAAATAATTATGGCAAGCAAACAAAAACATAGTTCTTGTACTTTAGAAAAAAACTAAACGTTCTTAAATGATTTGACAAATAAGAAACTAGCTACTGAACTAGGCGTTGGAAAGACTAACAATCAGTGACTGGAAAAAAAACAGGTTGAAGATCTAACAAATTTGGAGGACAACAAATGAGAAGCTTTAAAATAATGACATCAACAGTTCCTGTCAATGAAAAAATTGACAATGCAGTTTAGTTGTGGTTTTCACAAAAGAGGCAAAAAGGACTTCCTATAAGTTGTTCATTATTAAAAAAGGAGGCCAAAAAGTTGAATGAAAGATTGAATGGTCGTTCGTCTTTTACTGTTAGTAATGGATGGTTGGGTTAGTGTAAAAAAAGCATGGCATCAGGCAACTGTCAATAACTGGAGAAAAATTATCTTTTAATAATTCTGCTCTGGAAGAATATTTATCTGAATTTCTTAATTTAATTTTATCACTAAATTATTCCCCGCAGCAAGTGTATAATGAAGATAAAATGGGATTGAATTACAAAGAACTATCTACTAAGTGTTCCTCCTCATAAGTAATCTTCTGTGCCAGGGTTTAAAATGAGCAAATAGCTTAGAACACAGTTTTGGCCTCCTGTAATGCTGCACGAATACAAAAGCTTCCATTAATTGTGATTAGAAAATCAGCCAAGCCACGAGCTCTTACAAATGTGAATCCTTATTCTCTATTCATAAAATGTTAACCTTTCTTGTATTTTATGCAAAAAATGAGACTAATAATTTGAAATGTTGAGTATCTCTGACTTACAAATATTGCAGTTTCATTGTTTACAGATTTTTTTCATAATTTTTTCTATTTTTTTTCTTTTTAATATTGCATTCTATTATTTAACAGATAAATAACAAGAGAATGGTACGTATAGGAGAATTTTCTCCTTTGAATCCAAAATTAAATTCTCCTGGACAAGCTTTGTTGGGACTAGGGGAATATGAAGAACGTCGCAAAATGTTGTTAGAACAGAGGAAGCATGAGTATTGCCAGTATCTAGAACAAGTAAGTTACTGAATAACATTTTTAAAGGAATTTACTGAACACAACAAACCTATAAAATCCTTAACAATACCATACAGATCATCCAAAACCCACAATCTAACTAACACACTACGAAAATGCAATTACAAAATCGCCTACTCCACACACAACACTATCAATAAACAATTTAAACCTAAATTAAACAAAATCAACGTCATTTACAATGCCGCTGGAGTTTACAACCTAACTTGCAGTTCGTGCCCCAGTTTTTACATAGGCCAGACAGGGAGAAAGGATATTTTAACACAAAATCAAACAAAAACTACCATCACATTTCGGCGAACATCTCATATCCACAAAACATAAACATAAGATCCAACATACAAATTCTATAAACAATACAAAAATAATATACATATTTTTATTGTATACAAAAAAAGATACACAACCGAACAATATGAAATATACAAACATTTCAAACTACCCTCTACACACATACTCAACACCTAATTACATTACAAAACACACACTTTTGACATCATAACTCCTAATACTCACCAAATACTCCTACAACCCCACCAAAATAACCCACCCCTTGTTGACAATAACAAGCAATTTTTACACAAATATGTGTCATTTACTTATAAGAGCACTTGCTTTTTGGTTGAAGAGGATGGTCATTTTGAGAGATATGTCCTATTGCTAACTCAGTCTGTAACTCAAAGTGACCATAACTGGTTCAGTATCAAAAAGCAAGTGTCACATATTATTTATTTAGTCCAAGTACATAAGTCTAAATTTTTAGTACAAATAGAAAATGAAATCAAATAATATAAGCAATAAGTATTAATTTTATTTGTTTAGTACAAGGTTCAATCACTACAAAAAGATTTCTAAGAAAATGAATGGTCATTGTTGTTTTCAAGACCATTGGTTGTTGCTACCTTCAATTTAGCTTTCTACATAAGCTTTTTGTTATGAATGAAAATGAACATCTTTTGGTTTCAGTGTCATGTAAGGTTTTGTTGGAACCAATATTCATATATTTTTGAGAGACTTACACAAAACTACATGATTAACTAAAAAGGACTACAGAATATACAGAAATGCTGACTGTTACCCAATTTCTTCAACCAACAGAAATGATTTTCACAAACAGATTTAGGTTGTCCAATCATGCCACAGATATAAATTTGGGCTTGTTTAGGCACAACACACGCTCTAACCTATTGGTTTAGATTACTTTTGTTTATCCTGTTGGTTGATAGGATAGCATCCTAGGTTATGTTGCCTCCAAATATATTTTGGAACAATTATGCTGAAGTACAAAATTCAGAAGTACAGTTTTCTTCTGAAAACTGAAATAGAAGGCTGTCTTCACAACATCCAACACAACTAAAAAACACTCCAGAACAAACACAACAGAGCAGGAGTATACTGAATCACGTGTAATGATTGTCCAAGGCTCTACATAGAAAAAACTGGAAGAAACCTTGCCACAAAATATAAGGAACATGTCAAAGACATAAAAGATACAGAACCTAAATCAAATTTTGCCATACATATACAAGACACACTACACACATACATCAAAATTGAAGGAAACTTAGAAAAACTGTACTTCATAAATAGAAGCAATAAACTGAAGACAACAGAATATCTCAAAATATACAAACACCACAAAAACCAATCACAATACTAGAAGATAAAATACCCTTGATCTCTATATTTGAATATATAGTAAACAACTACTATCAGAACAAGACATCTATTTGGGGTTAAACCCTGTGGAATATTAAAGGCGACCAATTCATAAGAATATGACATGTAGATGTACTAACTTAATTGGTAGATCTTCATTCATCACATGTGACACATTTTTTTAAAAGTGAATTTTTGTACATTTGAAATGTGTTATACTGTCAGGATTGTTACTTTATAGGCTCGACTTGCAGCAAAAAGTAATCAAGAACTGAAGCAATCTGCACATGAAGATTCAGATTCACTAAATATGAAAGAAGTTTCTACTCAAACTGATGGTTCAACAAGTTATAACAACTTCATGGTAAGCCTGACATTTTTAATTAAATATAAAATTTATTTTACTATCAGTAATATGTACTGTTGAATTCAAATTGATAGGAAAAACAAAAATCCATTATATATTTTGTGCTAACATAGTAACAATGGAACTTTATAATTTAGCTACGTAACAATGTTTTTTTTTTTTTTTATTCACTACTGAAATAGGCAACACTTAAGCTTCAGTAAGTGACATTCCAACTGCCTCCTTGTAAATGTTTTTAATAAAACTGTATGAGTTGTTGCAGAAGAATGTTAATTATTAATTAGGTAAATTGTACTGATTATGCCTATTATTTGATCATCTTTAATTGTAAATGTCTTCTAAAACTTTACCTTGGTATCATTTTTGACCTAATTTTTATTTTTGAACTCATTCATGTTTACATGGATCATCATTTGTTCCTATGTTATGCTATGGTCTAAAACAGGGATGACTGACTAGCGGCCCGGGAGCTTGTGACCCACAACCTGGTTTTATTCAGCCTCAGACGAATGTTAAAACATTAGATTATTTGCAGTATTTGTGTTGTACATCTTGAGGTTTTTATAGAAATTACGCTTGTTTGTATTATCTTACAGATAATACAAACAAGTGTAGTTAGATTATTTATTTATTAATAAATGTAATACATAAAATTATTGGTTGAAATAGGATATAGGTTGAACACAGGTCTTACATCTAGCAAGATCTCTGTGATTGCAAAGTGACCCATTTTTTAGACAATGTGAGAAACTGGTACTGCATTTTGGAGTCAAGTGTCTGAGGAAAAATATCTCAAACCTTGTGTCTTTGGTAGGAAAATACTTTCAATCTTTGGAAGCACATACCTTTGTGAGTGCACCTTTTCAACAATGAAATTTATAAAATCAACTCTTCGCAACAGACTAACTGACATCCATCTTCGAGATCTGCTAAAGGTTGCAACCACTTCAGTTCATATCGATTTTGATGAACTGTTGGATGATTTTGCCTGCCTACAGTGTTCTTATTGAGTGAATTAGGTAGCCCTACACACTTATGGATGATTTTAAATTTAAACAAATCAGAGTTTTTTTCCAATACTGTGTTCTGATAAGTGTAAACAACATGATTAAATATTAAACCTATTTTGATTCTTTGTACATTGAGCTAGATACTACATGTATATGAAAACTTTTGCATAACATTTATTGATTCATATTATTTCATATAAGACGGATACTATACGATATACATATTGCCTACATTTGGCTGATTGATGTATGTGTAGAATTAGTTGTCCGGCCCTAGTCTTCACTGAAAATATTAAAGTGGCCCTTTAGGGTTAAGAATTTGGCCATCCCTGGTCTAAAAGATTGGTTCCATTTATAAATTATTTGAAATCATCTTGTGAGACTTGATACGGGCCTTGTCTGTCGTCCCAATAAAATCATGTAATATTTTTATTTTTTGTGAAATAGAATAGTTTTGAACTTTTGACTCTATAGCTGCATTAGTTTTTCATCCTCTCTGCATTAGTTTTTCAGTCTCTACAATGACCTTCATGTAAACACTTGTTTCTGTTACAAAGTCATAACTAATGACGGTTTACTTCTTTCTAAGAACAACAATTTTATTAACTGAAACCCCACCTCTCTTGAAATTTCCCTTTTTACTATTTTTTGATATCTTAAAGCAAATGATTCATTAATACCATGTTTTCTGCCTAAAACTTTTCTTTCTCCAACAAAACTGTTATGTTTTAACCCCCCATTACACTCATAAAAAAAGTAACCTGCTACACTCATGGTGGGATTCCCTCACACTAATTTTGTTTATTTGTTTGAAATATTTTCCTTTAATAATAAAAATAATAATTATTTGATAAACTTTGGAGCATAAACTAACATTTTGTACAAAAAGTTTCTTTTATTTATTAGTAGGTAAAGTTTTTTAAAATTTTTATCTAAATGCCTCACTCAAATCCCACCAACAGACCTATAACTTCTGTAATGTGATCACACGTTAAGGGGATTCCTTACCTACTTGGTACTTCAACGTTGAGGTTTATTATATACTCTCTAAATTATGAAAGTCCTAAATTAACATCCATGTTAACAAATAAAACTAATAATTTATATACATTACTAAATCAAACAATGTTTTTAACATAAAAGATTGACACCGTTACACGCATGTAACCACGCAAAAACCACTTTAAACTGTTTTGTGTTGAATATCGTCTCAAGATCAACTGAATCGGATTTCTCTGGTGCGTGATGAGTAAAGAGAAGATGTCCTCGAGTTTCTCTCAAATAAACAGTTTCATTTTCTACTTTACAGCAGAGACATGATAATCCAAACAATGCTTGAGTCAGTCTAGTTCATAGCTTGTTGTTTTCTAGATTATAATTTGTAATAAAACCCTCTGATGATGATGATGATGATGATGACATGGTCATCGAAATGTACATAAGGGTTTAATCTGAAGTAACTTGTATTATCAGTTACTTTTGTGGTATTGGGGTGGTTTCCAATATTTTTATTGTACTACTTTTTAAAATAAATTGTTTTTTACATAAACTGTTACTTGGCTAGTCCAGAAAGTAAAAAACAAAGAACATTTACATATAACACACCAGCACAACGGCTAATGTGCCATCTAGCTTATCCTCCTACCTCAGTATGAGTAGAGTTCTGTTCAGGTATAGTATGCTTGTATGTTGTGTGAATATTCAAAACTGGCGGTGCAAATTGAAATCTTCGCCAGATGTAGTTAGAAGTACATAGTGCCATTCGCTTTTTGTATGCGGAAATTGTTTGGCTTATCGATATTCATAGCCAAAGCACCAGTCAATGCAATCTTTACATTCAAACTCCCTCTCAAAACTTAAGAAATAATTAAATCTGAACACCAGAATGTTTTTTTGGGACCAAAAGAGTTTAATCATGTGGGGTTTATGCCACGAGAATAAACCATAAACCCAGCAGTCTGCGTTGAAACTCTGGCTGAAACAACTATGACAAGCTTTAAAAAAACACATCAATTGGCATCTTTCAAGGTAGTTTTGATCCATCACAATACTCATCCTCCTTACAGCATGACCTAGCACCTAGCGATTTTCACTTGTTTCTGAAATTAAAGGTATTTTTGGGCAGAAAATAGTTCAATAGTGATAAAGAACAAAGAAGTAGTGTCGTCATAGCTTTGATTGTTGGTGTCTGAAAAGTAAAACATCGGCATCGAAAAACTCTTTACATGCTACAAGAAAATTGAAATTTACTTTGACTGTATAAAAAAAAAATAGATTAGGCTACTGTAAAGCTAAAAATAAAATTTTCTATTGATATCTTTACTACCGCTCTTTACTTTCTGGATGACCTTCATAAAATAGATTTACATTACATTTTTATTGTTAATGTTCTTTATTAGTTATAAAGAGTACATTCCTAAAGCCTTGACAATTTGTATTACAGAGTCCCAAGAAAGATGCATTTGCTACACAAGATGAAAACAAGCCTCTATTCGCACATGGTTCTATTTATGATTCAGAAGATAGTACTAAAGGTAGGTTAATATTTAACAATATTTTTATTTTTCTAAATAAATTGTGACATATTCAATGTTATTTAGGAAGACTTTCTTAAAGAATGTTTTATACACATTTCTGTTATCAGTACACAAAGTTTTAAAGTAAAATATCTTTGAGCGGTAAAAATGTGGATATAACTTGAATGTGTTTCTAGAAAATATTAATGCCATTAATACAATTGTGTGTGTATGCGTGTCTGTGTGTTCTTATATTATTCCAATCTTTGATACCCATAAGTCTCCTGGAATTTCAACAGGTAAGCATAATATATATTTTCTGTTTAAAAAATCCTTGGTCTTCACTACAGCCATCCATTATTTTATTTTATTTTTCTGTTCATTCTGGGAGTATTTTCCTGCATTCTATCTTCTTAATCAAATTTTTGTCTATGTATCCAAAAATTTTACTAAATCTGTACCTTCAGTGATTCTTATGTTACAAAAACAATTATAAAAACATCAGTGTAAATTTCTTCACCTAGTTATTTTTTTCTTAATCTTATTCCAATACCCTGTCTATTTACCTATATAAAGACATGCCCTATTTCGTACTTCAGTTTTTAATATTCAATACCTTACATAAGCTTTCTGACTTAAAATAAAGATCAAAACATTTCCTATACTACTAGATATCATCCTCTTATTTTTCTTAACAGTTCTTTTAAATAAATTTCCAGTGGTTTTTCCAATTCTTCTTGTCCTTAAATTGTCAGCAGATTGACAAAAAGTAATTTTTAAACAAGGAAAATAGTTTCATATTTATTTCTTTATCTTCCAATTTTTTAGTTTCTGGCCTCTCAAGTATTCAATTGAAACAATTTTTGTATCGAGAAGATTTAAGAAAGCAAATTGAGGAGCGACAGAGGATTGAAGCAGAAAAAAGAGAAAAAGAAAAACTTGAAGAAGAGGCGATGGAGGCTAAAATAAAACAGCAGCAAGAAGAAATGCAAGTCAGATATGAAGCAGAGGTAGCAGAAAAAATGGATCTTGCTCTAAGGGTAAAAATCTCTTTATTCATTTACTTTAAAGTAAATCAATATTCATCTCCTTCATTTTCATTCCTAGGTATAGTTTGTGTTCCAACAGGTTTTATCAATATTTAGGTAGATTTAAAATGTTTAAAATATTAAATGATTAAAAATGTTTGAATACTGTTTACGCGAAGCTGCCTAAATAATTCTTTTAGTGTAAATGCTTTTAAAATGAGTTCACTATTTACCCCCTTTTTAGCTTCTTTTCTCTCTGTAATTTTAAACTAAGTAAGTTCCAAGCTTGCAGCATACTCACAAAACCTGTTCTAAATAGGCTATTTTCTTACACTTTTTTTATATATCCATCATCTTACACTATTTTACAAACATATATTAAAAAACTAAGCTATTATCTTGGATAACAATGTATTTTTTTCTATTTTAAAGTTTAAGATATCTCATCAAATATTTAAACATTGAACCCTCATAAATTTTTGAAATTTTTAACCAACTTCAAAAAAGGAGGAGGTTTTGTATTTGATCCGTATGTTTTGTTTCTGTTTGTTCCATGATAACTTTGGAAGTATTTAACCGGTCAATGTGATTTTTTTGTAAATGAAAGAGGAAACCTTCTCGATGGTCCGATTATAGTTAGATCCCAATCCGTCTGATTTGAAGACAATAATATGCTATTTTAATAAATAAGTATAAAACAAATAGTTTTTTTTTTATTTCTTGCTTGATAATACTACTTAGATACTAATGAATGAATTTTCCTCACTAAAAAGCGCCTTCTTCGAGGGTCTACCCATATTGATATATAACTTGATATTACTTGAATAACATAAGATAAAATAAATACACTGAAAATCTGATTTAGTTCATTTACCATAATCTAGATATTCAACAATCCTCAGGTGAAAACCTCATTACTTCACTAAATATCAAGAGATAAATTAATTAAATATAACTTTACTATCAATTTTCACTTTATTTTTTTTTTTTAATTTTATGAGTACAAAATGTTTTTCCTAATAATTATTAGAGACAGCATTATTGAATATTTACCTGAGATATTGCATTATGTGATTATTAACACGTTTCTAAACTGAAATGAAAAAGAATTATTGCAAGATAAGAAACAATATGTAGGATTTTACAAAAATTCGACAAGGGAATTTCAAACATAAATTACTCAATGTATTTGTGTGACAAACTGATATGTTTATCGTATTCTTCAAGGGCGTGTCAATTATTTGAGCAACGATCACGCAATATGGTTAGAGGGAATACACATCGGAAATTTGTGTGGATAAATATTGGCAACTTTGCCAACATAATCAACAGCATGTAACGAAATTCGATTATAATGTAAATAGAAATTAAAGATCATACCTCTAAAAATGAAGAAATAAATTTTTTTTAACAGAACAGACTTCAAAAAAAGAACCCGAAATATAATTTTTACTTACTAAATAGTGAAAAATAATTTTTTGATGAGAAAACATAATTTATCATAAGCTTATTACCCACAAAAGTTTGAAGTTGGTGCCGCAATCATGCCTGCTATTTGCTAATTCATAAAATATGTTCCAAACATTTCTGAAACAATGAAATTTTTGATTGCTTGATTTCCCATGCCTAATTATAGTGAACCATAGAGTCTTCTCATGTTCCCTTAATCCTTTTTCATCATAAATTTAATAATTTTTTTATACTGTATCTATAAAATAGGTGTATGGAAGAAATGATTAAATAGCCTGTATGTATATCATAATTTGTTAATCATGCCAAGGAGCTCCAACATCTTGTAAAATCCCTTTGTTTGTTACGTTCAGTATGTTAAATATGAGTCCAAGTATGAAATTTGCCACAGACTTGAAAATTTTGTGGGTAATAAGCTTATGATAAATTATGTTTTCTTATCAGAAAATTATTTTTTAATTTTTAGTAAGTAAAAATTATATTTCGGGTTCTTTTTTTGAAGTCAGTTCTGTTTTTTTTTTAATTTATTACTTTAGCATCATATAATAAATTTTCTTACTGGTGTCTATATCATTTATTTTTGATCATACAGAAATGTTTTAAAAACTTGTGATAGACTTAACCCCAAAATACAACAAAAAAAAAATAATAAATAAAATTTGACAAAACAGGCTTAATGCCTATTAGCAAAGCCATAATCATGGGGATCAAATTTTCACCAATTTTTTTCTAAATCCTATAAGTATACACTGAAAAAAAACTAGTGATCCAGGACATCCTTGTCATCTTCTCTCTTCAGATTTCATTCCTTTTGTTGTGTTTCCTAATTTTTATTATGAATTCTTCATTCAATACAAATTATTCTTTTAATCTCTGTATAATATTGCTCCATTCCAGTTTAATATTTGGTACTAATACATTTGTACTGTAATGCCAATATATTACTTTTATTTTAGAAAAAACAACAAGAAGAAGCCTTGCATCACCGACTTGTGGAAATGCAACAACAGGCTCAGAATGAAAAGCAGTTACAGTGGAAACTTCGAAAGGATCTAGCTGTACTTTCTCCAAGAAATGATCTTCAAGAAGAAAATCCTAGACAATTACAAGACAGAGAAGATCTTGTCATGTCGTACTCTAATAAAAAAAGTGTGCCTTTCAATCATAATCATAATAAGGAGAAGATATATAAAGAAATAATTGATACAGAAAAACAATATTCTAGACTACGAAAAAATAAAATCCATTGTGAAAGTCCTGGTTTAGGTAAACAGAAAGTGAGCAAGAGAGACAGCAAGGACCGTGCATTTACTGTTATTGAAGTTGATGATCCCAAGTCTAGAATGGCTGATCATTATGCAACAGCAGAAAATATTCTTCGTAAGCCATTAATAGAGGCGATTCCTCCACATCCTTCTTCTAGTAAATCAACACCAACCAGAACTAATGCCACCGTTTTACGACATGCTGCTGAAGATATTTTACGACAACCTTTATTGCCATCACCCGAAGACCATGTAATCAGAAATGTAAGAGATTCAATTCCACTGCTACCGCGATCCAACTCTCCACCAATTCCTGCAGCTACTACCAGAGCAAGAACTAACGCTGAAGCACTAGATGACAAATGGCAGGTATTGAGTTTTAAAATTTACTTTATAGTTTCTTTAATATGACAGCTAGGTCTCACCAACCCTTTCCCCGAGTGACATTGGATCTACATAATAGACAATAAAACAATTAGCATAAATGGCCAGAGTTACTTCAGTATACAATCTGTAATTAATTGTTACTTCATATAGTACATTATTTTTCAATCGATTTTTTTATTCATAGCATTCTTCGTGATGTTTCTTGGAGAGGCAACTGAAAAGTATTGCCTTTTTGTATTTTTTCCCTGCATTCCCTTCATAAAATGACAATTGTTTGACATTTTTAAAACAAAACCTTTCCACCCAAAGCTGTTATGTTATCAACTAATAATGTGCCATAGTTGTTTATAGTGCCACTGAATTTATTTTTCTAGCAGTTATTTGTAATATGTTATTATATATATATATTTGTGTGTGTGTGTGTGTATATATGTATGTATGGGTGTGTGTGTTTGAGTGAATTACAGTTCATAGAAGATTTATTGAGTAAATTTTTTGCAAGCTATTTAAAACAAAAAAACAAGTGAAACATTTATTTTTTTAAAATCAACTTATTTTACAAATATTTTATGATTATTTGTTAATATTTATCATCAACAGTAAATATGTGATAAACAATATTATTCCCGTATCTTTTATATATTTTTACATCTATAGTTAAATAAGTTTCACAATGACAAATTAATTTGTATGTAAAATAGTTTTTATTACAATTTGCTTGACTTGTTGATACCATTATTATTAATAATGGTATCAAAATAACAAGCAAATGTATTAAAAACTATTTGTTGTTCAAATTAGATTATAATAGGTTACACTTTTGGTATCAACTTAGCAAAAAAACCACTACTTACTGATATTTTTCAGCAGACGTGTTTTGCATTAGGTCAGCTGTGAGTCAAGGACAAGACTATTGCTCAGGTGTTTTGTGTTGGTTTGAGTCTGTGGTCTAATGGTGTTCTGTAGTGTATTTTTGTTTATAGATTAGTTGGTATTTATGAGTTCAAATATAGTATTTGATTGTGAGTGTATTTGGTCGTTTAGAATGTGTTGTGGATAGTATTTGCGGTGTTTGTATATCTCGTAGTTTGTGTCGTAGGGATATACAAACACCATAAATACAATCAACAACACATTCTAAATGACAAAACACACAATCAAATACTATATTTTAACAGATAATTAACAACTACTCTATGAACAATAACACACCACAGACTCACACCAACACAACACACCTGAGCAACAATCTTGTCCGTGACTTACAGCATTGAATAATACGCAACCTAGTACAAAACCTGTCTACTGAAAAATATCAACAAGTAGTGGCTTTTTTAGAGTAATATAGACAAACCTCAAGATGTACAACACTAAATCTGCAAGTTATAATAGATTATTGTGAAACATATTTCATTTCTATATTTTTGTCATTTACAGTGTTTTCCTTCTTGAGCATTTGTTTTTACTGTGTTAAGATGTCTTATATTTTGTGTTAAATAATGTATTATGAATTTTTGCTAGCTTTTCATAGTATTCTCATTAGTGTAAATGAAAATAATTTAAACAAACAATATATAAGCAGAATTTTAGTACACACTCAATTTTGGTTTTAGAAACAATGCATTAATTTTTTGTATCGGAAAATGTTATTGTTACCATTTTTTTAAATAGTTTGTTGTCAACAAAGAAAAAACTACTGAAAATTGATTAAATAGTTTTTTCTAATGATCTTTTCCAAATGCTTGCAAAAATTACACAAAAAAGAGCTAAAATTAATTAATACCTGTAAGTAATAAATAAATACCAAAAATAAATGCATTTAGAAATATGTAACATATTAGATAAAAATATACAATTTCCTTGGATTTGTAATATTAGTGAAACCCATTGTTTTTATGAAAGTTTAAAATTGATTTTTTTAAAACAAAATAATCTGTGTTGGATATAGTTAGATCAATTAATATATTTTAACGAGCCCTCAGAATTCAGGTTTTCACTTTAAAACTCATATTCCCAAAAGAGCAATTTCCTAAGATTATTGGATTAAAAAGAAATATGATACTTATTCATTGTAAATGTTTTACAATCGCTTTAATGATATAATATTCCCTTTCATTTCATTTTATTTGGTGTTTACAGATTTTTAAAAAAATATATTTAATATTATATCTTGTTTTTTCTCAATCACTTAAAACTAATAACTATATACATAAAAGTATGTTTTTTATGATATTTTTACCAAAAAATTGCTCTACAATTGTTTTGGAGAAATTAGTTGAAATTTTTGACTCTTAGTGTAATCTCCTCTAGGGGAAAATCAGCTCCCCCAGAATTATTTTTGACATAATTCTCTTTTATTCATTGGCTTATTACCAACTAATCATCAGAAAATAGCCACTTTTTAGAATGGTTACACACCTGGTAAATACATGAGGTTTTATATTATGTTTAATGGAATATTCATTTTTGTAAATAAATTTCATTTGTTGTTTAAATGTTTATAGATTCCTGTGGTAGAAAAATATCTCATGACTCCATTAGACGTCCTTTCCCACAACAATCGAAGTGTTTTGACTCAGTTAGGTGCGTTTAGGAAGCAGCTTCAACAAGAAAAGATGCGAATGGCACTGGAATCAAAATCATCAGGAATGAAATCTTGACATGAAAATAATTTACTTTTAGACTACCCTGTGATTACACAACTAGGACAGTTTAGGAAACAGTTGAGTGAAGGCACTTTTTTTGAGCTGCAAAACCATCGATAGTGATGTTTTTTGAGGCAAGATTGCTGGATCATCTTGTAAAATTTATTAAAATGCTTGTTTAATCTCATAATTTAAAAGGCTGTATTCCAATGCAGTCATTGTAATATAGTCCAATGATTAGAGTGGATTGTTAACAACATCTAGTGAACAGTTGAAACTTTTTTTTTATTAAAAGTGCCCTAGATTTTGAACCTTCAGTCAATATTCCTCCTGCAAATGGGAAATAGCTTATTATTCTGTGATCACTATAGCTCTCTAAAGATGTGTTTCAACATTTGCCATGTTTTGCTAAGAGAGTTCAGATTTCCAGATAAGATTTTAAACAGTTTCTGCCTCATGAGTTATATTGACCTGTCAGAAGCTCAATCTTAAACATACATTACAATGAAAATATTGGAAAGAACCCCAATACCACAAAAATAATCAAAAATAACAAATAAAACAAGTTACTTAAGATTATACCCTAACTTGTTTTATTTGTTATTTTTTATTATTTTTGTGGTATTGGGGTTCTTTCCAATATTTAATTGTAATATATTGTACCACTGTGCTCTTGATATTGTGTATTAAACATACATCTTTAATTCTATATATCCATCTTTAATTCTCGCAATGGTGGTTTATCATATACTACATTAATCACTCATGATATCAAAACAGTCATGGTGCACTAAATTTTATCAAGATCATGCCCATGTTGTTAAATATAGCAATACAATTATGCTGCTGTGAAAATTGAAATTATGATATTTTTGGATTACTTTGATTAGCATTAATGATAAGCATGGGTTTGATCTTGGTAAAGCTTTGATTTTAGATATTCATACCATGTCTGTTAATCTAAAGGTTGAGCAACTAGCTCAAGTCTTAATACTGCTACTGGGTTACATAGAACACTTCTGTCTGCCTCAAACAATCTAGGCAGATTATCAGTGTTGCTGATTGTATTAGTGCTAATTTTTTTATTTGATAATCATTTTCAAAGTTGTACAGTGTTATTCTAAGTTTTATACGTGTTATATATAATAATCTTCAAGTTTTTATTTTTCCACTTCTTACTTTCTACAACTTTTAGAATGTTAAACATTTTGTTACATTAACCTTCTAGTTTATCCTAACTTTCTCTTTTCCAGTTTGTTATTAATTTTTAGTGAAGTTTTATTTTTCTGTAAATGCTGCTAGAATTGAGAAAAACCATAACTCTTCAAACAGATATCTAAATAGTGTACTGTGTTCGCTAATGTCCATATTAAATGATACTAACATTCTTCTTTTAGTGTGCTTCAAATTATAATATCTCAAAAACTATCGAAGATAAATTGATGAATTTTTCAGTAATACTAAGCTCTTTTAGAACTAATTTAAATCAAATAAAAAAATCCACTACTGCCTATTCTACAATGGCTAGGAAACATATTTTCTTTTATTTATCAATAATTTCAGATTTATTGTCATAACTATTAATATTAGCACCAATGTTACTAATATCCGTGTATAAGTCTGAAAGTTTTTCTAAATTTTCGGAATTTGGTCTTCACTAAAATCAGATGATATAACTGGTTTTGTCATAATGACCTATTGAGATTGTAGGAAATATAAATAATTTATGATGAGTATGTGTCATCATTGTGAGGCCTAGCCTCAACTTTCAAAAAAATCCAAGAGATGGTAGAGAAATGTCTATAAGACTACACAATGCCTGACCTGAAGGCTTAGCATTATATTTTAAAAGATCGCTTGTCTTACAAATGTTCAACTTTGTTTCTAGCTGATTGTATTGTCGCATTAGCTCTATTTGAATACATTGCTGTTGTTCTAAAAGTAAAGATATCGGTGAAGGGTACTACTTATTTGCTGTTAATATGCATTAAATGCTTTTGTTATGTCACTTTTATGTGGTGATTACTGCTAGATAGTATAAAAATGCATAGCGCCCAAAATATGTTGCATACAATGTACTCTACAAAGGCTTGGTTGTATTTTCTGATCTGATCTTATATAATGTAATTTAAATCACTTTATTAGGAAGAAATATTAAATTTAGTTTCAAATAATGTTTTATTGAAATATATTGCAGTTAATTTTAATTCGCCACATAAATTGCAATTATTTTCAACGATTTTGTGTAACCTTGAGTTTTTAAATATCTTGAATATGTTTATTTTTTTAAAACTTACTGCGTTTTAATCATTGAATATCCTATTTAACAATCAGAAGTTAACTATTTTAGAATTTTGTAGTTGTTCACAGTTTTTAGTTTAGAAGTAATGAATAAATAAAATTCATATTTTATCCCTTGTGATAATCAGGATGGCTACCTTACTAAAAAAACGTAAAACACTTTAACTTTGAAAAACAAAATAACTAGTAATTTTAAACATAAAAATTTTAACAAATATTCTTTGAGCTTAGCTTATGAGGTTATGTTAAAAACAAATAAAAACATACACAAAACTCACAAATTAATCATTTATTTACTTGAAACGCGTATGAGTAAATAAATGATTAATTTGAGTTTTGTGTATGTTTTTATTTGTTTTTACAAAAATGTTGTTTTAAACCAGTTTAGTTGAGAAGTTGAAGATTGTGAAATTCATTGAGAGTAAACAAATATACAACATATCTTCAGCTATTTGTATGAATTAACAATAGCTGAAAATAATTTTTCTTCTCTTTTTTTAATTCATATGAAAGATTGATTGATTCATGTGATTCAATAGAGTTTGTTTTTTGTGTAAATATTTTCAGGATTAGTACTTTTGACTAATCTTCAACAACTACCTTAACTACCTAGAAGTCTTATTATGGACTTCTTTTATTCTTGTATTCTAGTTCTAAAAATATATTTAAAAAGTCAATATTTCACTTTCAATAATATTGTTTCTGGTGAACAAAGGATTCAAAAAAAATAAGAATAGAATTATTTCCGTGCAGAGACTTTCAATTTGCATGAGCTTATAATTAATTGTAAAAATTTTTTTAAACTTACTGAGACAAAATGTTTTAACATCACTGAGATAGTGGTGATGATCACCTGGAATAGTCAAAAACATTTTGCTTCAGTAAGTTTTTTAAAATTTACGTTACTAATAGGCTCACAAAAGCCATAATATTACCAGGTTTCAACATTATAGTTTTGCCAAACGGCATGAAAAATATATTCTACAAATAATTTGTCAATAATAGTGAATCAATTAAAGATATTTTAATTACAGTGATTCCCCTATTACTGCTCCACAAATTTAACTAACACATAATTTTATATTTTTTAACTTAATACTTAATTTTATTGAAACTTAATTTTTCTAAATAAAAACTGTTTTTTTTCTTGTGCAAATATTATTTTCACATTTGATTCATTATTGATTTCAATTGTCAAATTATGTGTACATTGCAGGATGTTAAAATTAAGATTATGTAGATTATGTTTTTCAATACCTGATTCACAATTCTGTTTATTATTTTAATTATTATTTGAAAAAATATTCTTGTAATTAAAACAAAATATTATCAATTTGTCTTAAATAAATTTTAAGAAGTGGGAAATGCCAGAAATTTTTAAAATGTTGAAATAGTCATCCTGTTAAAATGTTAACAAAGGTATGCATCTGTAATAGTGTTTTAGTTTTAATTTACGTGTGTTTTATATTATTTTTGTTACCTATATTTAATTGAATATGTATAAATATTAATATTAATTATTATTAATCATCAATATTAATTGTGAAAATGAATATATTTCACAAAACATGTTCTTTTTTACTTTATTTTACTGTTTCCTTTTTACATTTTTATTTTACTGTTTTCTATTTTACATTTTTATTTGTAAAAATAGAAGTTTATGTACCAAATTGTTAAACTAAAAGTTAGTTACCTGTTATTATTAATATAACAATAATTATTTGGTTCTCAATAACTAAAACAACAATTAACAAAAACTTATTAACTTTTCTTTCATTTTTACTCTATTACTATTTGCTTTTTATAATTCTGTTAAGTATAATTGCTAAAACCTAAGAAGGTTTGATATCATTTTTAACATAATACGTTTTGTTTTGGGGGAA
The DNA here is from genome assembly GCA_036971475.1 of Prosapia bicincta. Taxonomy (NCBI): domain Eukaryota; kingdom Metazoa; phylum Arthropoda; class Insecta; order Hemiptera; family Cercopidae; genus Prosapia; species Prosapia bicincta. Next base: position 80,295,819 of record JBAIZL010000002.1, on the reverse strand, counting down.
GAAGACAAGAGGCTGTCCATTATCTTCTGTCTTCCTGTTCTCTCTGTCTGAATCCTCATTAGATTTACGTTTTCTTTCCAAGAATTTTTTACTCGGTCATACTTGGTCTTTTGCCTCCAATTTCAGACTCATACATCTGCATATAAAAAATCTTCCATTCTGTTCAAGTTACTTCTGCTTTCCTTTTGCTTAACTCATTATTTGAGTTATTTTAATATTCCAGATTATCTTATTTTAAAAAAAACAAAACAAAACTGCTTACGGTATGAAACCCCTTGTAACTATTCAATACAGTAACTTTAGATTTTTCTATTTTATGGACTTTACAGTTATATTCTTGTTCATGTAATTTAAGACATGAGTTTGTATTTCAAGGATGAGACTATAATGAGCCTCCAAAGAGTGATTTTTGAAACTCCCTTAGAAGCCATGAAAGAATGACCCCTGAGTCAGATGTGATTTAATGACAGTCACTGTCTACTAATTTAATACAATTATTGATTCAAAGTGCAACAATTTATTTCTGTATATGTAGTAAAAATACTATTCTGTTACAAGTCAGTTGATTTTTGCTAATCAACGAATTTGTCAAAGGTTTAATGAATGATTCTTAATCTATTTTAGACATTAAAACACAAGTGTCTCTCACCTTAAATACAAAAATGTGTTAAAATCTCAGCCCCATTATACATATAAAACAAAAATGCAATAGTAATTGATTCATTGAAAATCATCAAGAAGGCTTACTGAATTGGAGAACAATGTAACTGTTAGGAATAAAACATTTGTGTTATAATTAAATAGATACATATTTTGCATTTGTACAAAGAAAGAAATGCTGTAATGTGATAATTCCTAGTTTTAGCAAGTTTTGTTTTTGTTAAGTTCTATAATATTGTCCTTCAGTCAGTAGATAAATTTTTCATATTCCTTGGTGAATTTTTTTATTAAATTAATCATTTTCTAAAACAAACAACTATAAAGTGAATATTTAAGTTGGAAAACGCCATCGACATATGTAAAATATAATCCATAAATTATTCGACACACCTAAAGACTAATAAACCACACCCCCAAAAATTAATTATTAACTCTAATAAAAGCTAGTCACATGAGACAGTACCATAAGAGATTTATATGAACCAGTTAACATTATAAAGAAGAAGCACTCAACTTGAAGAAAGATGATTTGTTGGATGTAATAAGGTTTTCGGTCCAAAACAATGGCTTATATATCAATTCCCACTATAGTTCATACTCTCCTTATATGTATCTTGTTCAAATTTGCAATTATTAATAAAAATACTTTTACTCATCCACTCAAGTTCAAATTATTTTTTTTTAACTTATAGTGGATGACACAATGTTAATACAGTTTTTTTTCAATTATTAATTTGTTAATTAAATTTAATAATGAATTATTTTTATTTTTATATGGGTGAAAACGTTTTACAAAAAGTGCAAGGTATGCATTAGTTATTTCGTCCATTTAGCATAAAATAAATTATATATGATTTTATAAAACAGCTGTTTTAACACATAGGTTATATTACTTTATTTATATTAGTTCTAATTATTTAATAAAAAGTAACTATAATAAAGTTATCATTTTTTAACCTCATTACAAATTGTCTTAATTTTTTTTTCTACATTACTTGTTTAATATGTTATTTTCGATTTAGAAAAGCTACTGATAAAGTTTCCTTAATTATTCAGTATTTTCGCAATATACGCATGTATTTCAAAATTATTTATTTTACTTACCTATTATTGTAACGTATGTATTGTTAATTAAGGGTAGAACTTATTTAATTGTAATGTGATCTAAATCTAAGACAGTTTTTATTTGTGCAATTTTAAATTCTATTGTTTAAAATGTTTTTTAAATGTTACAAGTAAGTGATATTGTTAAAATTTTTAGTTGATGAATTATTATGTATTTTGTGTAATCTTTATGAGATAGTTATTTATGTATTGAAAGGATATTGTATTTTTACTTTTGCTAAAAAAATTATATTATTATTAAATCATTTATATATAATGTATATGTTTTATATTACTTTCCAAACATTATAATTTATGGTATTTGATTCTACTTGTTTGGACTACTAGTTTACACTTGGACTTATATTAATATATGACACTTGCCTATAGTTGGACTTTATTGGTTAATGAGGATAGCTGTTTCGGGAGATGTCTCATTGACAACTAACCTCTTGATTGTTTTAATTTGGGTAGGGTTTAGGATAGTGGTATTAGGAGTGGAGGTAATGATATAAAAAAAGTATGTGTTGATGGATGTAACTTGAAATGTTAATCTATTTCCTATGGTTCGGTTGTGTGAAGCCAGCTAGTTTAATTTAGTTTTGTGTAAAATATGTAGATTTAATATTGTTTCATTTGTAGTTCTGATTGTACATACAACAGTCCAATTATAGTCTAAGTGTACAACTTGACTTTTACCACCTTTTAAGGGGTATTAAAAAAATGGTGAATTAACATGGGAAAAAGATAAGGGTATGAAACTTCTTGCTTTGGGATGAATGCCAAAATTATGGTCAACCCTAGTCAGAATGAGGGGTTTATAAGAGTTAGTTGTCAACTTTACTTCTAACGCCTTTCAAGGGATGTAAAAAGGATTGAATGTAAATGGAAATAAGTTAAGGGTATGAAACTGCTTGCTTTGGGATGAATGCCAAAATTATGGTTTACTCCTGTCAGAATGAGGGGATTTAATAAGGCTAAGGAAAGGACATCCTTAATGGTCCCTTGGAATTAAGAGTAAAGAATATGGGATAACTATTCCTTCCATTAGCAAACCCGAGTAGATCTTTCTCCCATCATCAAACAAAGATCTATTCACTGCCCTACCTAAAAATGTACATTGTTACGAGCGATTATCCATCATTATAAATAATAATAAAAGCGTCAGAACCGTATGGTAGTTCGCTTAGTTGCAGACAGTCTCATTCGGCCTGATTGCAAGGAAACCTGCAACACCTAGGCAGCGCTGTAAGGCTCCTTAGGTTGCTACATCGGAAGTGTTCGATTAAGATCGGCCCTGTCCGAAGAGAAGCATCTTCGCTCCACTCCAAGTTTGTTCACATTCACAGTAAAGAATGAATTGAGATGGGTTTGTTAATAAATAAATCCATGACTCGAGATTCGGTTCACTAAATAGGAAATCCAATAAAAAATACCAATATTAATAAATACTATTATAAATAAATCACAAAGTATTAAGCAGTATCTATCTATTTTTCCTATAACAGGCCTTTAAGCTTCTATAATTACGATTCTTTGCCTTAAAAAAAAAAATAACCCTTTACAATCTGCAACCCCGATAGGTTTTAGGCACCAGCCACAAGTTATTTGGCTAGGATATTCCAAAAGATAGCTAACTACACTCAGTTACTGTCCAGTCCACATCCTCTCGAGCAACAAATTTTAATAAACCTCTTAGCTTAGATTTTGGGGGTCTGTATCAAATTCAAGGGCAGAACGCCACAAGTAGTTGTTTAACTTTTAAGATCATATAAAATTAATATATCTTATGATATTTGTTGATTCCATCTTCACTTGAGCTACTAGTTTGATATTTTTTGATCAAATAGGTACACTTACACCAAACTATTTGCTCAAAACCTATAGTATTGCTAATTTATAGAAAAACCTCAAGATATACAACACAAAAACTGCAAGTGTCATTTTATTTTAAAATGTTTTACTGAGGCAGAACATTTTCAATCACTCCATGGGTAATTAAAAACTCCACGTTCTATCTCAGTAAATTTTTACACAAAATTAAAGTTCAGACAGTCATAAACTAATGTAAAAGTTAATAATTAGGTTTCACCAAATATAATAGACTACAAAATTCAAGAGTTTTAGTAGAGTGTATGAACCATTTACCTGCAGAGAAGAATAACAATATTACTTCTAATTTCAAGTTTGCCTTCAGTCTCTTTTCTGGAATTTTATCTTGAACTTTTTCTTTGTCTCCCAGCTTTTTTGGCAAAATTATTGCCAAAAACTTTCCAAAAACATTTTGATGTATTCAAAATCAATTCTTTTGATATTCTTTCAATATTATAAAAAAGTGTGTTCTTTTTGTTTATATTTAAAAATGCCATAAGCAATTTCAAAGTACCACTAGCTGACTGAGAAAGTTCTAAACAGTGATTGGATTGTTTTTCATGTTTAACATTATTGCTCTTTAAAAAAATATAGCTTTAAATATCCCATAAAGTGTATTAATTTATTTACTACAATTGAAATATATGTTTGAGTACATTTTTCTGCCATTCCTAACTTTTCAATATTCTCCTCTGTTGACACGTTTCGGATTAACTCCCATTTTTAAAAATTCAATCGTACTCAAATCAGGTTTTGAAAATGGAGTTAATCCGAAACGCTTCAACAGAGGAGAATATTGCAAAGTTAGGAATGGCAGAAAAATGTACTCAAACATATAGAAATATTCCTAACAGAAATGAAGATGAGTATATTAATAATTACAATTGAAATAATGAAGAACTGATCTTCGAATAAGAAAAGCAAAAGTGGCATGAATTAAGTGCATCTGCAGATATATATAACGACCTATCTACAGTTAAATGAAAATATCTCTAGGTAAATGGTAATTTGATAATTTTTAAACCTTATTACACTTTTGCTATTACTTGCGACCAGAGTTTTTGTTAACTAAAAGTTGTTAAATTGTTAACTTACACTTGGAGGAAACGTTTTCGTCTTACAACTTCTTTAGCCTCGTATTTTTGCTGCTAGGATGCTGCTGTTGTGCTTCCTCGGTACCATTATTTTGAAAGTTAGAAGTGATGTGATCGAAGAGTATGTGTGATCTGTGCCAAGTTTGTACATTTAAGATGTCATTTTTATGGGTGTTGCTATGTCTATATATTTCATACTGTTCTAGTGTGTTTAATTTATGGCCTTTGTTGCATGTGTGGAGGATGCTCATGTTATTTTCCGTACTTTTGCATGATTATTTAGTGTCTATGAGGTGATTTGCGAAGGTGGATTCAATAGTAGTGTGCAGTGCGCTTTTGTGTTCTTTATATCTTTTGGTGAAAGATCTGCCTGTTTGTCCAATATAGAAGTTGTTGCATTTTAGTTTGTATACTCCTGGGTTATTGTATGTGTTGGTATTGTTATTAATGCTGTGTCTGCTAGCCATTTGGCTTTTATTTGTTGTTCTGTAAGCTACATTGTATCCTACTTTTTGGAATTGGTGTGCTATTTTATTTGTGAGTTTGTTTATGTATGTGAGGGTGATGAATTTGTTTGTGTTCGTGATTTTGTTGTTTGTGTTGTTGTTACTGTTCTTGTTAAGAATTTGTCTGTGTAGTTTGTGTATTAAATAATTCTCATATCCATTTTTGGGAGCTAAATATTTGATTGTGTTTAGTTCCTCTGTGTAGTTAGTTGTGGACATAGGTATTTTATTTAGTCTGTGTAGTAAATGTTTGAATGCTGCATGTTTATGTTGTATTGGGTGGTTCGATGAATTGTGTATCAGTGAGTCTGTCATGGTTGGCTTGTGGTATATGTTAAATTCATGTTCGTTTTGATTTTTTGTTATGGTGATGTCTAAGAAATTCAATGTTTTGTTGCTTTCAAACTCTGCAGTAAAGTGGATATTTTTGTGTATTTTGTTTATATGTGTTTGGAGTTGTTGGCATTGTCTTATGTTTCCTCGATATAGTATTATAAAGTCATCTACATATCTGTGCCAACAACTTTTAGTTAACAAAAAGTCTAGTCGCAAGTAATAGCAAAAGTGTAATAAGAAATAACAACAACCAGCTTGTCATGAACAACAACAAGATTTCGATATTTAATTTTTAAATGATAGTAGTTATATTAGCAAAATTTGTCAGATATTTTGTATTTTCTTCTTTTGAAGTAATAATAAAAAAAAGCATACAAAACAATGATAAGTACTTCAGATCCTTTTCCGTGTGATGTGAAATTTTTTAACCCTACAACTGGCAATCGCCGCATGAGACGGCGACAGACGCTTTACGTGGAGTGGCATCGCCGTCTTACATGACGACCGAACGGTTGCTTTATAATCGATGTTTATCTCGGCATCTAATAATCAGTTTGCGTAGTACATTACAGTTAGTTTCAAAAGGACGTGGACTTTCATTTTATGTTCGCCCAGAATATTTTTACGTTTATGGCCTTGCTAAATATCTCCCGACAAACAGACAGCTGTGAGCTGACGTAATGTTTACGTTTTTGACGTATATGCTCCCGTCTTTGTTGCTTGTTGTGCACTAAGGTTATGTCGATCTGTTTTATTGTAATATAATCATGGACAACTTACTTCAAGTGACATTAGGGAACTATTAGAATATGATAGTGATGATGCTGATAGTTGGAGTGACATTTCAGACGTAGAAAAAATACCGGAAGACGTCGGGGTCAACCGGGCTACGATCCCTGGCAAAAGGTTAGGCCTCTTCTTGATCATATGAATGCTGCAATGAAAAAGTATTTCATACCCAAACAAAACATTTCGATAGATGAAAGTTTGATAGGCATGAAGAACCGCTGCAAATTTATACAGTACCTACCTACGAAAAACACTGCAGATTCGGTATAAAAAAATTTGAGACATGTGATAGTGACTCCAGTTATATACTAAATGTTTCACTATACAGCTGGAAAGATTTGTTGGCTAATGGAGATGATCCTTTTACACAAAAAGTTGTTGTCAATGGGTTGCAAATTTGTCAACTCCTTGATAAGGGATACCATGTTTTACTGATAACTGGTATACAAAACTGCCTCTTGCCCAAGAACTAGCTTCAAGAAATAATTTTTTGACAGGAACTGTCAATAAAAATACTAAAGATCTGCCTGTAAATGTAAAGAATGTGAATTTAGGAATCGAAAAAAGTGTTTATTACTGGTATAGGCCTAACAGAGGCAAAGTTTTATTGGTCAAATATAAACAGAAGAAAAGCCGTAAACCAGTTTACTTCATTAGTACCGGTTGTCATGCTGAGGATAAGATGATAAGAAGCAAGCATTGGTCTTCACGCAGTGAAACAAATCATGATTGACAGATATAATCACAATATGGGAGGGGTAGACAATAGTGACAAGTCCATCTATCATTTGTCTGTAAGTAGGCCTACCAAAAAATACTAGTAATAAGGAACATTTCTTGGAGCACTTACCCATACGCAAATACCGTGTTTGTGCAGTTTGTGTATTTGTGTGCAAAAAAGATGTAAAGAGGATCAAAAGTGTATACTGGTGCCCTGGATGCAATGTAGGCATACACCCAATTTGTTACAAAACACTTAAGCACTTTTACAGGCCTACTAAGTCTGTAAAAAAAAGGAAAGTCTCTGAATCAGAGGAATCCGACTAAACTGACCGTTTTTTCGGCGTTGTTTTGTATATATGTTTGTGAATATAACTTTTTGCCCGTTAGAAATAAGTGTACATATGACTGGAACCTTTTTTTCTACATAAATTTAGCTTTATTTTGTATATGTCAAGTTGTGAGTATTCTTTTGTGATTCTTAGTGATAGACTGTCAAAAACTAAAATGTGTGCTTTCAAAATATGATTTTTTATTTTCAGGAGCTGTAACTATGGAAATAAAATGTTGAGTCACATATTTCCTTATGATAGTTTTATTCTGTGCATTTTTGTGATTAATTTGATATATTATACATCACTATAATTATTTAACTTTTTTTTTTACGTATTTTAAAAAAAAGCCTCTATGGTGGGGTAAAAACACCTTGTCACTACAAGATTTTTGACTGCCAGTTGTAGGGTTAATTGAACTTAATCACTTGAACATGTATTGGTATGTCACATTTACCTATAGTAGTGCTTTCTTTGATCATTTAGGAGGGCCCTTTTAGGAGGTGAGCCCACTGTCAACTCATAAAGTAACTGACCTTTTATTTGTTTTTTTTAATAGGGTGGGGGTGAATTATAATGGGATTTTTATGAAAGCTATAAGGGGATGTTTATGATATCAAAAATTACAGACTATAATTCAATTTGGTTGGGTGTAGCTTGAATTTTTATTTCTCCTACTATTCAGTTTGTTGGCATTGGCTTATTTTTCGAAGTTTATGTAGAATTTGTAGGTTAGATGCAAAGTTTGTGTAGTTGTGGTTTGTAATATCCCATCCTAATACACCACCCTCCTAAACTACAAACAACTGAGTGGGTTATGGACCGAATTGACAATGGGATACATCTGAAACTACAGTCCTCAGTAAACAAATCAGTCAGAGAAGGAGGAAAGAAATCAAGTGCTATTATAGATAAGTGTGACATATCGATATATGTTCAAGTGTTTTAATAGAAAGTAATAGCTCAAGTTACAGGTAGAATCAGATAATACATCTAACCTGTCTATAACTGATTTCATAAATAAAAAACGTCAGCCTTTTGACATTATCGAAATTAGCTCTTTAAAATTCACCGATGTCCGTTTTTGGATAATTTTTATTCATACTTTTGGCAGCTGAGAGGTCGTAATCAATATTGCGGTGTGATATCTTATCTTTGTAAAACCAACTGTTCTCGAGGAACTGCTCTTTTTCACATGGAGCAGTTTAACGGAACTAATCCCGCACGGGAACAGTGTAAACAAAAACAGTTTGTAGCGACCATCATAAGACAATTTTGAATGTTTATGTTGGCACACATTCAAATGTCCCAAGAAGAAGTCAAGGAGAAAGATTCCGGATTTGTCTTAGTACGGGCAAAAAAGAGCAAACATTCGAAAAGTAAAATTAGTAATGTAACAAATGATTGCAGTACATCTAACAAATTAGTGTCAAATTCGCCCGATACAGTTTATACGTAAGTGTATTATTATTATTATGTCACAATTGATTCTTCATAGTCCAACTTTCAGTCTGTACTAGGTTAAGTGTTGTTTAGTAATTAAAGTGTGTTTGTAGCTACATAATTTCACACCTTATTTCGTAAAAATAAATAGTATTTGTCGGTTATCCAACAGCCAAGTGATTAATTATTACAGCACCAATAATAAAATAATTACGGCAGTTTTGAAGCCAGAAGTGTGAAGAATGTAACAAAATATTGCTATTATAATTAGTGAAGAAAAATTTCATCAATAAGTTCTCATGTTTGATGAAACATTTAGCATTCACTAAGTATTCTACATGTTAAGACTTTTAATTTCCCCTTTCCTCAACAATTGACATGACTTGTCCAACCCTAATATTTATCAAATAGGTAATTATATAGACATGCGACTACCGTTATTTTCGTGATGGGTTTTTTTTACTTTTCTTATGTCACTAAACACTTTTAAATGTTTTAAACTTGCCTATAGTAGCACTTACGTTGCTTGTTGATGACGTGTAGATGTGTCCCTCAAGCAAAGTAAGTGCTACTATAGGCAAGTTTAAAACATTTAAAAATGTTTAGTGATTACTAGTAGCTCACGCGAAGATGGAATCAACAAATGTTTTCTTATGTATTTTTATGTCCTAGACACGAATCCAACATTATTTTTTTGTCGCTGGTGCCGGTTTTTTGAAATATACTTTAAAAAAAAACATAACTTAAACTGACATTTATTGACGTGCAACTATCGATATTTTTGTGATTTTTTGTTTTCTTTTCTTACGTATTTTTTATTTTATTATTAAACGTCTAGAGATTTGGTTATAATTTTATACCACATTACTATATTCCTATATTAAAATATAATTACGAAGTATCTAGTCAAGATAGATTTGGTTATAACTTCATTCAACATTACTATATAGTAATTTTAAACAAACTTACTAAACAATTATATCTATTTATAAACTTGCCTATAGTAGCACTTACTTATATTTGTTGAGAATGGCTGTTTTGGGAGATGTGTCCCATTGTCAACTCAGACCGTAACTGATCTCAAGGTTTACGTAGGTTAGGGTGGAGGTGGGATATTATGATGGTGTGGGTGTATTTTGTGTGTATTAGGAGTTATGATGTCAAAAAGTGTGTGTGAGTTGTAATGTAATTGTGTATTGAGTATGTGTGTAGGGTGTAGTTTGGAGTGTCTGTGGGTATAATTTTTATTTTGAGACCAAAATTGATTACTATTGTCGCTTAATATTTTCTAAGTTAGTTTCTTATTTTGTTCAAAACTAAATCTATCCTAAGCAGATAATTTGTAACTTTATTTTAATGTATTATAAAGATATTTATGGGATATAAATAGTCCACAATTTTACAATTTATTCATACAGAAGTACCCTTTGTTTGTCAATCAAAGTTTTGTTTTTGTTCCAAAAGTAAATAAAACTTTTAAAGACTTTTTATGGTAATGAGAATTTAAATAATTTTTTCCTTGTTTAGAATTCATTTCTATGTAAAATATGTCAATAGAAAAAAAATCAAAGGGGGTGGACTAACAGTACTCTATTCCAACTATTCTTTGAGCTTAGCTTGTGAAGTTATGTTAATATAAAATTAATTTGTGAGTTTTATATAATATTTGTAATTAATAATATTTGCCATTCATATAAAGTTAAATACCAAGACAAATATAACCATATTGTTGTGACAAAATACGTAATCCATTTAGTGTTTGTAATAAACCAGATAAACCATTGTTTGCATTTAATACCTTTTGAACATCACTCCATGGACAAAAAATGTTGAATTTGACTTAATTCTTAGAAAGCTATCAAATTTTAGAATAGTAGTGGCTCTTTTTGGAACCCTTAGCCTTTGTTTGTAAATATCCCCAAAACATGAAATAATTTAAGCAATATTTTATTAGTGTTAACAATAATAAATTCTTGGTTGATAATTAGGCATTTAAAGAATAAATGGAAGAAGTATGTTTTCTCTCAAATTTACTGTTTTATTTCTCTGTACTCAGTTGAATCTCAGAATGTTGTGAGATCATATACAAGCATGTGTTTGTGTGTGTGTTTTTTTTTGGGTGTATTTTATATATACTGTACTGTATTACTTTTTGTAGAGCTTAGAAGATTTTTTGAATGAGATAAGAAACTGAAAGACTTACCTATATCGTTTCAACACACTGTGTTTCTTTGTCAAGCAGAGAAAGAAACTGAAGTAATTCACAGATGTTTATTGATATCAAAGTGTCATAGATGTGAAATTTTCAAAGGTAAATTGTTTCTTGTATTGTTTGTATAATCTTATGAATGTTGATATTTTTTAAAATTAAAGTTGAAGGAAAAGTAAATGGAATTAACTGATTTTGAGATTAGGGAGGAATTTGAGTTCTATGATATTAGGTTAGGGGGTTCTCTAAACTTGGTGTAACTTGGTGATTAGCTGCGTCTTATAAAACTTACTTACAGTGAGGCAGTAAGTTTACTAAAATGCAGTATGAATAGGTAATACTATCTATACTAAGCTGTTGTTCTGTTGTCCTGCCTACATTCATGGTTTTAATGTAATGTCTGCAGCCTTTCCTTCTGATATTTAGACCATCCATGGTTAGGCCTGTTTACTGAGCTGAGCAAAATTTACATTGTAGTGGAGCATGACACTTTTTGATGTACAAGTATGATGACTTTTGAATATTGAAGTCCAATTGGGTTATTAGACTATTAAAAATATTTGTTGAAAAGTATATTGGGCATATCTTACATCTAAGTTTATTGCAAGGAAAGGAGCCATGAGGAAGTTTGTAGTATTAGGATCTGATAGTTTAAGGTCTACTAGAATGTTTTTTTTTTTTAATTGGAATTTTGCTTAAATCAATTTTGTGGTGGATCAGTAAAAAGATTTTTAGTGTGGGTAGAAGCTCTCATCTCATGTAGTTATCTTTCAATATTTTGTTTAGGTTTTTAGACCGGAATAGTAATATGTAATTGAGGATAGTTTATTTTGTGTCAGTGGTGGTTTAGGATAATTAGAGGATTGCGGTGTGAGTGAATTTGATGGCTGAGTTGTTTTGGTTGTCCTGTTCTTTGGAAAACTGTTGTTATCTTTATGTTAAAGTCTTCAAATTCTCTATTATTAGCAAATTCTTTTACCAATGATTAACCCTGGGATTGTCTTGAATTATTCGCATTTTAAGCGAAATTAATTTGTCATGTCAAGTGGTCACAGCAACTGAATTGTGTTACGTTAATTTATTATTTCTTAATTGATTGTTTGTAATCATTGTTATTAAAAAATTATAAAATCCTTAAAGCTTAGTTGGTTTCCCTGATATTCACATAACCATTATTCACTTTACATTTGTAAAAATACCCTATAACTAAAATAATTTCAAAAACAAAATCAGACTTATTACATATTTTTTAATATTATTAACCCTAGTTTACTTTGTCTAAATTTTGTCACACGATTACTTATGTATTGTCAATTTGATTACTCCATTTTTTTTTTTTTTAGCAAAATAGTGTTTTTTTATTAATGTGGTTAATATAGTAATATCCCATACTTCTTTACTGCTTGAAAAAAATATTATAGTAGCTACGAATCCTACTATCAGAAAGAAAAATAATAATTACGATTACTACGTTTTAGTGGAATAGTGAAACACAAATGTTTAAAAAAGTCTTTTTAAAATAATGCTAAACACATTTTATTTACATAAAAACACAGGATGCAACAAACATATGAGTTGTAAAACAAATTTTTAATAAAATGAAAGAACTTTTACAAAAACCTGTAAAGAGAGGACAAACAAAAAAAATTACATGATCACTTATGTATCATCAAAATGAAGACATGAGCTCTGTTAACTAGGACATATGCGAACTTTAGCGGCGAAACTGTCCATATGATATCGGGTGTTGTAGCTACGGAGGTATTGAGAAGATGAATGTGCGCAAACTGCTCATTTGTCAGATACAATATTTTTTTTAAAATGAAACATCGTCATTTTGACGAGGTATAAGTGATCTAGGGTTAACAGCAATATATTTTTAAATAGCAAAAAGAAAAGGCAATGGTACAGATCTGGGCTCACTGCAACCAAAGACCTTTTATAATTGGACTGTAAAGTGATAAAAGACTAAAATAAGATGTTGATGATCTAAAGGACCAGCTGACAAATTAGTTATAAAAGTTAGGAAAGGAATAAGAACCATACTTTATGAGTCCTGTCATTCTGAGAAAGCATTAGGATGGACATAAATATCTTTCATTATGGTGACAATTTCAAGAGGAAAAAAAAATTAAGCAGACTAAACATTCAACAAAAAAAAGACACAGTTTCTTGAGTCAATGATGGTTTCAAAACAAGAAACCAATTTCCATATGCTTCCTAAACGTATTTTGTAGGAAAAAGTATTTTATAGGAAAGAGATAGTTCGTCCTAGGGAAGCAGTGGGTTAAAATTGGTAGAGTAATAAAACTTTGCTGATACACTTTAATTTTTCTCAAAATTTGTGTCATTTTGAAAAAGGTTGCAAAAAAGTATACTAAACAAATTTTGTTTTATAGTCATCTAGTTACATAAAATATAGAAAATTAAAAATGTTAAACATATACCCTTAGTGGTTTTCCTAGTTTTAGATAATAGTTTATTTCAAAAATTTTAAAATTTGAGCAAGAAATTTGGTTTATAAGGGATTATTTAAAATAGATTGACTATTCAGTGTTCCTGAAGATTTTCTTCATTACTGGATATGTTTTTTGAGGGTTTACAGTTTCCATACTAACTTTTTTTTCTTTAGCTGTTAATAATAATACATTCTAAACAAGAATCAATTTAGGTTTATACGTGAGACAGAAACATTGATTTATTAAAAAATTCAGCTAAGTGTTGACAACTAAATTGTCGTTCTCATTCAGACCTACAAGTATAATAGACAGAATTACAATTAACGTCTAAACAAAATTATTTTTGTATGTAAATTTTTTAAGACGTAATTGTAATTCTGTGTTACATTGGTAGGCCTGAATAAGGATGACATTTAGTCATCGAAATGTAGCCGAATTTTTAATATTTCTTGATTCACTTATCAAACGAGTTTTTATTCACCAAAAAATTTTGTGAGTGTACACCTCATCAAGAATTATTTTAATTTAAGTGTAGTGAACCTAGTGCTTCAATTTTGAAAAAAAATGCTCTTCTATTAAACAGTACACGATTTTCTACTATTTTCAAAAATTATATACATATTGTTTTTAAGGTACCAACATAATCTCTAGTTATAGATTTGATTGTAATATAATTAATAATGACTTTGTCAATAGTAATGTTATAATTGACGATAATAGACATGTAGTTTTGGACTATTGCCATTAGGTAAGTCTTTCAGTCTCCTATCTAGTCCAAAAATTCCTAAATAAGCTTTAAGCTCTACTAGAATTAGCCTAAATATATATATATATACATACAGTAAACTCCCGATTATCCGTGGAATAGGGTGGCCCGGCAATGCCGGATAACGAATTCCCCGGATAATCCGCTATGAACAAAGAATACGCTAAACGATCGATAATCGATTATTATACCATAAGTTACACATATAATGACCCCGGCTAATCCAATTCATAAATAATCTTCAGAGGACAAAATAAATACGGAAAATAATTTAAAATGTCGATGTATTTGACGGATTATAACATGTACATTTATATGTCTAACTATTTACAATATGTACATAAGTATATGTCAAAAGTAAGTATGTATGTATATATGTAATTTCCTTTACACATAATACTTTCACTTTTTAACAAAAAAATCTTTCACTTTCGTCTGTTTTTTTGTGAGCATTGATCTAAGTTTCTTGAGAACCATTTTGTCGTACAGTGTCTACTTGTGTCACGTGTGTCACAAAGCCATAAAGATCGATAATGTATATGACAGACATGGATAATGCATATGTCACGTCCTAGACTATTTATAGCCGAGATTAGCTGACATTTGTTTACAATCTTATGATACATATTAGGTTTTCGGGCGTCCAAGCATTTTATCATTGTCTCTCATATACAGTAGTCTGCTCGCCCCATTTATTTCGCTGGCCCGCTACGGAATGCTTCCCTTTCAATGTAAAAATTAGTACGTACATATTTACATATCTATTTCCTTCATCTTAACTTCTATTAGGCCTTATATGTATTTACGTCGTAATTCACCGTTTGGAAATTTAAACACATGAATCTGATTGGAATAAAAATTGGATATTTGTAAAACAATGGAAGACCCCGGATAATCCGCAAACCGGTTAATCCGCCCACGGATAATCGGGAGTTTACTGTATATATATATATATATATATATATATATATATATATATATATATATATATATAAAATTATTATTGAGTTTATTTTATCCTTATTGGTAACCATTTGTAGCTACATGTTGTTATTGTAGCTACTTTTAATAGTAATGTAGTAAACAGAGTAGTAGTTCCTGATCAACTATTTTGTCTATTTTTGTAATGTAGCCAAGTATGGGAAAAAATATCTGTAATTACATGTGTAAAATTTTAAGATATGTTTATGTTCAAATTAATGTTTCTAATTGTGTTTTTACTGTTTTTCAGGAAAACTGTTTCTGCTCAAAGTGACATCAGTAATTCACTTTATTATACACATTTATTAGAGAGTCTGCATATCCTGTTGAAATCATTAAGACATAACAAAGTAAAAGAAATTGTATGTTACGGCCTAGGACAATTTTCTCAGTGTGTGTCTGCAAGATATCAGTTTGGACTTCTTTTAGCACTTAAAGAGCATCTTTCGGCCCCAGTATTTATTCATGATCCTATATTTAACAAAATTGAAATTGAAGTAATTGAAAAACTTCAGTGTAATATAATAGAAGAAAACGAAGAAGGAAAACGTAAAATTAATGATATAACATTAGTATATCTCCCACATTGTCCAAAACAATTAACAAATAACTTTCTATGGTGTAATTGGGGTAGGAATTTAAACAGTTGTGTTTTAATTTCAAACAGTTTTACAAAAATCATTGAATCTCATTCTGATAGATTTTTAGAACAAAATATAAAATATATTTTCAACATCTTCCCATCTATTGTTGAAGTTGAAGTTAAAAATACATTCAAGTACAGTGACATTTTTAACGATTTATCATTTCATATTTTTCCCAAGGAAAATCTAGATAGAATAACAGAGTCTACTTGGGAATCGAAATTAGAACCTACTTACAAATCAGAAGATCTAGAATTTGTTACTCAAGAATTTAAGAAAAAATTGTCCCTTTGAAATGTCTCAAAATAAAGTGGCAAGAACTTTAAAACAGCTTAGCTCTGAGCTGAGAAGTTACAGCTCTGAAGGAAATTTAAAAAATTCTTTGTTGATGAAGTACATTGTTCAGCAATATAAAAAGTATAAGGTAACTGATCAACAGTTATGCAAGGCGCAACAAGAAATGAAGTACTTGTCAGAGAGTTATTTGTGTTACCTTCAAAGCCAAAGGAAATACAAAGAACTGAATGAACAATATAATGCTAAAGGAGAAAGGTCAGTGGAAGAAACTGCCAGTATTGTTGGATTTAATTTGCCTCATGATCCAGTAAAAAGAAATTAAATTATAAATATGAAAACTTTATTAGCCTTATGTATTATTTTGTCAATAATTGTAATTAACAAATCATCGGTTAGTGAAAATCATCCAGTATTTTTACAGTGCCCACAGCACTATTTTAAAGTAAAAGGAATGCTAAACTGTAATCCTTGGTTGTCGTGTTCCGATATTCCAAAAATTAAAATACTTAAATTGTTGGATTCAGGAGCAGTTAAAGATGTTTTTCTTGCTTTATGGGAAGAACATTTTGTAACTGTCTCCAGACTTAAAAATCCACAGTTCGCAAATGATTTTCAACATGGTTTAAATATGTTACAACTTCTAAACCCAAGTAGATATGTTGTACAGTTGTTGGGATTTTGTGAAAAAAATCACATTTTAGTAACTGAATACTACCAAAGGGGAAATGCAATAAACATAACTGATATTATAAAAACTATGGCTGGAGATAATATTATTAAAAGGTTGAATTTGTGTCTAAACTATGCCCAGATCTTGAATTATATCCACAATAGCCCAGGTGGAACTAGAGTGTTTTGTGATTCAAATGATTTGTATAAACTTTTAAGCCAGTTGTTGATAACAGAAGAAATAATGCTTGTTTTAAATGATGTTGATGCACTTCCCGAAGTTACTCCTAAAGGTATACTGTGTGGCCGTCAAGAACTAAAAGGTTCATTTGTTGCTCCTGAACAGTTATGGCATCACAATGGATCGTTTAGTATTACTATGATGAGTGGTTATGATGAAAAAACTGATATATGGAAAGCTGCTGCAGTATGTAATCACTTTCTCAGAGATATAGAAGATAGAGACATTGCTCTATATAGATTGTTTGATATACATAGACAATGTCGTAATGAGGACCCATCTAAAAGACCGACAGCTAGAGATTTAATTGCAGAATACGTAAGAGTAATCAAAGAACTTGGTGAGCATGAAGAGCTGTGACAGAAATAGTTGTTTTATTCAGAGCTAGTCTAATTTGTATTTTATGTGTAAATAACAATAAATTGTAAATAATTTGGTTATTACTATTCAAAATTTTTGTATTTGAATAAATATAAATAGTTCCTCAACTCAATAATTTTATTTTTTTATTGTTATCTTGTATGTACAGTAAACTCCCGATTATCACGGATTAACCGGTTTGCGGATTATGCGGGGTCTGCCACTGTTTTACAAATATCCAATTTTTATTTCAATCAGAATCATTTTTTTTAACTACTCAACGCGGCACAATATCCGGTAAAAACAACGATCATAAAAATAAACTAAGCTTTCTCAAATTACGCAAGGATAAACGATAACTGTCCTGTTAGAGTGAATGAACCAACTCGAGGTGGGAACAGACTACTGTATATAAGAGACAATGACAAAATGCTTGGACGCCCGAAAACCTTATGTGTATCATAAGATTGTAAACAAATGTCAGCTAATCTCGACTATAAAGAGTCTAGTACGTGACATATGCATTATTAAAATCTGTGATTTACATTATTGATGTTTATGGCTTTGTGACACACGTGACAAGTAGAAACAAACATTCCGAGTTGAACGTTGAGTGGTTATTTTAGTAGTAGGTAGTTTGAATTTTTATGCGTTATTTTTATTTCTCTGTCTTTTTTATTGACTTTTATTTTGTCATGCAGTATTTTATCATTTTATATTAGTTGATATTTTATGTAAATTTCCTTTTTTTCATTGTAAACCGATAAATAAAATAACATTTTAATGTCTAATACACTTTTTAAGGTTCCAAATAAACCTGTATGTGGTAGAAATAAAATTTTTGAGATGAAAACAACGGACACAATAATTAGAGCAAGACGACTCTTTACTGTGCGACAAAATGGTTCTCAAAAAACTTAGATCGCACATTAAAGCTAAATCAATGCTCACAAAAAAGAGACGAAAGTGACAGATTTTTTTCTTAAAAAGTGAAAGTATTATGTGTAAAGGAATTACATATGTACATACATACTTACTTTTGACATATACTTATGTGCGTATTGTAAATAGTTAGACATATAAATGTACATGTTATAATCCGTCAAATACATCGACATTTTAAATTAGTTTCTGTATTTATTTTGTCCTCTGAAGAATATTTGTGAATTGCATTAACCGGGGTCATTATTTGTGTAACTTATGGTATAATAATCGATTATCAATCGTTTTGCGTACTCTTTGTTCATAGCGGATTATCCGGGGAATTCGGTCATTTGGTGTTGCCGGGCCACCTTATTCCACGGATAATCGGGAGTTTACTGCAATTATATTTTCCTGTTCATCAAGTTGTTCATCTATATTAATTTAATTAACTTATTTTTCTTATTTTCTAATTTTTTTTTTTGAAAGATTTCTGTTAAAACCCTTGGAAATCTTGAAGCAATTTCATTTTATAAATATAATAGTAGAAATGAGATAGTCTAACAGAGCTCCCTCCAAATGCTAAAGGACACTCAGAAGAATGTAACAGTTAAATGGTATTATTATTTAACAAACCTGTATTGGTACGAGTAAATTGTTTTATATATTTTTTTTATGAAGAAATCTGCTTTACAAAAACTTTATTGTGAAAAATTATCAAAAAATTGAAAATGTAAAGATTGTTGTAGAGAAAAACAAAAAGAGTTAGCTGAATTCTTTTTTAATTTCTTTTGCAATTGTATTAAGTTGCATATTGGTTGTGCCTTCATAAATTGATCCAATCTTGGCATCTCTATAAAACTTTTCATTAGGATAGTCTTCTGTGAATCCAACTCCTCCCATCCAGTCGATACATTTGGTTACGACCATCTGAGCAACCTCTGAATAATAACACATAATTAATATTTTTAAACTCCTTAAAATTAAAACATCTAATTTAAACAAATAATCAGTAGTTTTTTTGGATTTAAAGCATAAAACAAATTTTAATTTTTTGGTTTTTAAAACAATTCAAAACAAAAATTATCAAAAGCAGTGAACTTATCTATTTATAGAACAATAATCATCAGGTTAAATGTTATTTGTAAGTAATTGTATATTATAGAGTAATAATCTGTGTCATTTGGTTGGAGTCCAGATAAGATTTTAGATGCGTAATTTACCCCTAAGTTATAAGTATCAATATTAATTAACTTAATCATGGTTTATTTTGGGAAATTTTTTGTTTTTAGTCACCACAGTATCTGTCTTAATAGATTATTCTCAGTATTTAAAAATTTTTTTACTAATACGTATTATCTAACAACATTTAAAAACAAACATATATTACAGTGCAATATTACAAAATATATCCTAGTAGTAGATTAAATGACAATACTAGTGTAAATTGACAATGAGTAACAAATATGAATAAAACAACAAGCCATTATATTGAGAAACAATAATTATTGATTCTGGATCCTTCCAATACATACAGCAGTGAAGTATTTAGAACATATAGAAAAGTAGAACAAGAATATTTCATTTCTGTCTTGAACTTCATCTATTAATATACATTGATACATTCTAAAATATACACAGGTTTGAAGTAGTACATTGTGTTTGAATGAGGACAGCTGTTTTGGAAGGTGTAACCTTTTGTCAGTTCTGGTTAAGGTAACTGATATATTTAAGTTGACAGCTAGATACATCTCCCGAAATAGCCATTCAAATTAAAACACAAATTAACTATATACATGAAATTCTTAATATACTCATCTTCATTTCGGTTAGGAATATTTCTATATATTTGAGTACAGTTTTCTGTCTTTCCTAGCGTTACATAATTTTCCTCTGTTGACTCGTTTCCGAGTGACTCTATTTCGGAGGAGTAGATTTGTTTTGAAAATGGAATCACTCTGAAACGCTTCAACAGTGGAAAATATTGTAATATTAGGGAAGGCAGAAAAATGTACTCAAATAAGTATATAACTATATACATTTTTGTGTGTTTTTCCTATTGGTAATCTATATGACAGTCTACCTAGCAGTACAAATTAATTTAATGTAGATACTGAATGGTTGATGCATTTCTAGTTCTAATTTATTAATCTTTACGTGGGAGGAAAAATTAAAATAATATAAAATTCATGAGCATAAAGTATTAAAACCTAAAATTATTTTTAAACTCACATAGTCTGATGGTCTATGATGCCAAATTGTTTTTATTTCAAAGACAACGTAGTTTGATTCAAAGACATCGTGGAAATCATTGTTATATTTAGTTTTTATTCATAGTTGCTATCACTGTATAATATAAATTTGAAATCTATATAACTGCATTACATTTAAAATGTATCACTTCAAACCACAGTACAATTAACTAGATAAAAAATAAGAGGTTGATACAGATAGTGGTTGTTGCAAAGGCAGAAGAGTAGAAATAAAGAGGAAAACATCACACACAATCCAGCAGAGAAACTGTCACCGTGTTCAGAGAACTCCCAATGAGTTTGAACATGTAAAATGTCTCAGGTATGAATGAGGTGAATTATATAGGCTAAAGATAGATACATCCTGCCTGACTTAAAATCCACCCTTCAGTCACTAATGAGCAACTCTACAGGACCTTACTTGTTTCAGATATCTGAAACTAGGGAAACAATCGCCAAGTTGGAATATGACGACAAAGAGCTGACTCTCAGTGGGTCCTTTCGTACTGTGGAATCCCAGGAAACAAAAGAACAGACAAAATAGCAAAATATTCATCTTGCATGAAGCCGGCAAACCTAAATAAACATTCTTTAATTCACTGTAAAAGAGTTGCAAACAAAATTTTCCATAACATGTGGAAACAACGATGGGAGAGAGAATCAACTGGTCGCCACCTTTTTAAATTTCCACCCAAGCCAGCCATGGACGACAAATTTGATGGGCTCCCATGCCAGATAGCATCATTCATTGCCAGAGCAAGAACAGATCACATAATAACAGAGAGCTGCCAATTCAGGTTCAATTTGACTGAGTTCCCACTCTGCCCTCTCTGCAACGAGGATGAGGAGACAGTTGAACATATTCTATTCAACTGTACTTATTCTATTATCTCTAGAGACATCCTGAGAGTGGAAGTCGAAAAATGGCAGGATATTCTTCTCAAGAAAAAATACTGGCTAGTAGCAGAATTGATTTATCCTTAACATCGGGCTACAGGCTACTTCTAGAGCTGGACGCTTTTACGAAGAAGCAAAGTAAGATAGAGACATAGGGCTACAGGACACAGAACTCATTAGGGCAATTCAAACGGTAAGATTTCCTGCTACTGAGGCATGGATAATATATGACAACTGAGGCCACATTATTTTGAAGAACAAAATTAATATTAAACATTTATCTGTTTCATATCGTAAAATAGAATTTAAAAAACAAAAAAATCCACACTGTATAGTTTTCTTTATTGTTCAATGGTCTTAATAAAATGTTGATATTTATGTGGTCTTACTGACAAAACATTTTTAACTGCCCTAGGCAATCATTTAGTTTGCATTCGGCTCAGCAGTATTGATAATTACTGACCTTATACATATGACGTCTAAGGGCAATAAACGTTTTGACTCATTGCATATCTAAAAATTAATGTTTATAAATTTTGATTCTATAAAGTTTCAACTTAGAAGTTTTGAGCCACAAAATAAAAAAAATACTCCAATTGTACCAATGAAATACATTGCATTATGAAAGGAAAGGCTGTTCCTTAAATGGTTTAAATTTTGTTAGTACTGTTTTAGTAACTTGTTCATACCCCTTTTTCTTTAAGTGTTTGAATGGAACTTTTTAGTAAGAATAACATTCTATGTACAGTCTAGCAAAATAATAATTGATTCAAATAAAACATTAAATTATTGAGGTTTAAGATGAGTAGAAACTAAAAAACTACAATTTTTATACCTTTACTGGAGTAAAAATCAAAAAGAACTTGTAAAGCTGCCTAAAATGCTTACATCATAAATTTCTACCCTTATTTTCACTATAAAT
The DNA here is from genome assembly GCA_036971475.1 of Prosapia bicincta. Taxonomy (NCBI): domain Eukaryota; kingdom Metazoa; phylum Arthropoda; class Insecta; order Hemiptera; family Cercopidae; genus Prosapia; species Prosapia bicincta. The sequence goes on along the minus strand of JBAIZL010000002.1, from coordinate 80,273,345 downwards.
CTTTAATTTTATTAGGTATTTGCTCACTACATTGCAGAAAATGTTTAAAAAAATACTATTTATTCGACAATGAAGAGGTTCAAATTTTAGACCACGATGCCATAATCTAATGTCTATATTTTTTTTGTATCTATTTTATACACTCTTTGTACTTTTATTTTACAGTTAAAGAAGGTATATGTGCTACAAACAAGATAGATAGTCGTACAATTTCCTATATTAGTGTCTAAAATATTACAACTCTTTTATAAAACTGTCTAAAAATATTAAAAAGCTTGTATAATTTTTTTAGAATTAAATTTTGGAAACATTCCATCATTTCCCTTAGAGAAAAGAGCAACTACACATGTAGAGCATTCATAACAGATTTTTATTTTGTACTACAAAGAGCACACCACCTTCTCGAACTTCTTTGCGATTGGTGATTTTCTGATCTACAAATCCTGTCAATTCATACACCTTTTCTTTTTAATCAAATTTGCCAACACCATTCATATTTGAATTATATTGTACAACAATTTTGGCACATTGAATATTAATAATAGTGTTATTTTGTTGTCTGCCTTCTTCACAAGAATAATTCAGGGGCTTGAAAATTGGATAACAAATAAACATATATGTTATGCATCTACTGAGTTGCAATTATATCGTTTTTACATTACCGTTCAAGCCCTCATCTGTACTCGATAATTCCTGTAACTAGGCAATCTCTTTATATGTATTAGAAGATGAATTCCTAAAAATGTACATATTTTAACCACTGTTCCAAATATGTGTTGTTTGTTTTCTTGCCAGACATACAGATTATTTCAGAAAACCATAAGATTAAAAAGTTGACAGAATATATTATAAGAGTTTGGGATCACTTAAATTTTGTATGATTGTTGATGGGCCCTCTCCCTCTTCCAAACTAAAATCCGGAAGATTGACATAGCTGTTCCTAAAGTTTTATAAAACCTGATTCTGTATCTGGAAGGGACCTCATCATAATTATCTTTGCTAAAAGATTCCTGTAGATATTTAGTAAGCGTTACATGACATTATTAATGTTATCCCCATCTCTATCATTGTCAACATTATCATCTTCATATTCTAAATTTTTGGACTCAGAATAATATGGAATATTTGTTGCTTCTAAACTTGCATATTCAACTATTACTCAAAATAACTCGTCTACTCACTAAAAACACAAACTGTATTAGTATGTTACACTTGTGTATAATAGCACTTACTTTTTTTATTATTGAGGATGGATTTTTCAGGAGATATTTCCCATTGTCAACTCAGACTGGTTTTGGCCTCAAGTTATGGTCTGAGTTGACAATGGGACACAAACAGCTATCCTCAATAGTAAAAAAAGTAAGTGCTACTGCAGGAGAGTATAACATACTAATAAATATGTTCAAGTGTTTCTAATTTAATACTAGTAGCTCAAGTGAAGATGGAATCAAATGATATCCACTCAGTTCATTTCTTCTATAATGTCTAAAAGTAGGTAAACGAATAAATACACTGTAATAACAGTACAGCACAGCCTCACTTATGAAGTCCCTAAAAACTGCTTGTAAAATTAATAGTGAATAGAACCGTTACTTACTACGATTTTAGTTAAAACTGGTCCTTATTTTATAAATAAATAGAAATGCTTTGCTCAAATAAACATATACTTAAAGCATGAAATTACGAGTGAACTAAACAGAGATTGAAATATCAATTGTAAGTGTAGTGCTCAGCATGGTGCTACAGTCTACACAGATTTCTATAGCAAATATTAAACTACACAACAGAAATTGTTCAAATTTAAAGCTGCTGTGCAACTACTTATACAATGTTTTACAATTCAAACTATTTAGCTACAATTATGTGAGAAAAGGTTGTACAAATTACAATCCACCATATTTGAAACAAATTATAAAAGATAGTTTTATGTTTGTTTATAAATTAAAAGATAATAAAAAGCTTAAAATTAAACGAAAAATTATTGTAAAACCGTTTTATAGATTATAAACTTTAAACAAACCTGATGCATAATATTTTGCCATAGCAGATTGCTTAACAAATGGCAACCCTGCTTCTTTCAATCTGGCAGCGTTGTAGACCAAGAGTCTAGCTGCTTCAACCTGAGTGGCGGCTTGGGATATTTGGTGCTGCATTGACTATATAAAAGTTTAATGTAATTATAATTTGATTTATTATATAAAACAACATAAACAGTAATTTTTTAAAATAAAATTGCTTATAAATTAAAAATGTGCACAGTAGAGTATAGAAAACCTGAGTCCCAATATTTAGAGCTTCCGTATAATTCAAGCCTATTTCTTTTTGAGCCTATTTTATCTATTTGAAAGAAAATGATTAGTCAGGCTTCCAAGAAATATTTATAACAATACGGTATGCAAAGGAAATGTGTCGGACTTCCAAGGAATGTTTACAGCCATACGGTATGCAAAGGAAATGAGTCGGGCTTCCAAGAAATGTTTGTATCAATACGGTATGTAAAAGAAATAAGTGAGCTTCCAAGACATGTTTATATTAATATGGTATGAAAAGAAAATGAGTTGGGCTTCCAATAAATGTTTATGTCAGTATGGTGTGCTAAGGAAATGAGTCGAGCTTCCAAGAAATGTTTCTATCAATATGGCATCCAAAGGAAATGAGTCGGGATTCCAAGAAATGTTCATACAAATTTCTATTTTTTCTAATGCACAGGAACTTACTTCTGTGTAATCCGAGGGAGTTTTTGTCCCATCTACCTCGAATTATCAAGACTCTTCTGTATTTAATAGATTATATATTATTTTTAAACATAATATTATCACTTACAGAAATTATAATTAAATTTATAAAAACCTACTGAGACAAAATGTTGGATAACTGATTGAGATTGCATAGGGCAGTCAAAAATGGCTTGTCTCAGTAAGTTTTTTATAAATTTTTTTGGAAATAACTTGAAGAGGTATGGTAAAAGGATAGTTACAGGAATCTCTTATTACTGAAAGAACACATAGGCATTGATAACACTGAAAAACCTACTCTCTACCATATCCAGAAAGGGAGTCCAAAAATCTTGTATTTATAAATCCATTTAGTTGGAATTCATTTTTAATGAAAGATTGTTAGTACAGTAGAACTGGAATAATTCGAAGTTGAAGGGATTAATTGAAACATTTGAATTAACCTAAAATTCGAATTATGAAAGTTGGAAATACCCTTTCGGTTCAAAATAGTCCAATTTTGTTGTTGTGTGTCTACGACAACTGTTTCGGCCGTTTTTGTCCTTTGATGTACTGCTGAAACTCATACAAATGATGAAGAGCCTTTAACACTGTAGGGATTGGGGACTCAGCTTGATCTTCTTCTAGATCCGACAATTTGGCTGATCTTCTTCTAGATCCGACAATTTGGCACTTTTTTGTTTTTCACTGCTGATAAAATGTCTTGATCAGAAACTTCTCCACTCACTTCTACTTGTTCATCTATATTAACATACTCTTCAAAAGTGAATTCCGTATTGGTTTCCCATTCAACAGGTGCAGGGGGAACATCTTCACTTAGAAGAGGCATACTACTGTAACAACAAACCTTTGACTGAACAGAGAGTCGATCTCTTAGTTGACACTGCTTATGCAGAATTCCTGTCACCGCTTATGTACCAAAATACCGTGACCTCGAACCTAATGCAGATAATTCTTGGAAGGCAATCACTAGTGCCTTGGAATTCACGCCCATATTGAAACAAATAACTTCGTATTAAAGAAGTTAAACCTCGAATTATCCCCAATTGCTTTACATTTGGAAAATAATGTAAGAGGATCATTCAAGGGACCAAACCTAAAACTTCGAATTAACGCCAGTTTTGAATTAAACGTTCGGATTATCCACTGTACCACACAACAGTGATGGAATTATATTTAAAAAATTTAAACCCAATTAGTTATATAGTGATCACAATGTAACTCAGTTAAATAGGTGACTAAGAATAATATAATTATAAATTTATGGTCATATTGAGAGTTGTTTTGAACAAGCACAGTAAGTTGTTACAGTTTTCACTTAGTTCTTTAAAAACAATTACTTATGAACAATTCAGTAAAATCATGATGATTACAGCTACCAAGTTAAAATTAGGCTTGAGTTGACAAAATAAGGAGTTATATTTTTTCATAATTTTAATATATTAAAATTTTAAAGAGTATTCAATGAACATTATTAAGTATGTGCACAAGATGGTATTTATTTGAAAATCAGGTTAAAGCCTTGAAAGAATAACTTTAATTTAAAGTCTTAAAACCAAACTTCAGATATTAAATCTCTATTTTATGAATTACTATTTTACAAGAAAGATTGAGTCTACGAGAGTTCTTTAAAAATTTGTTAAAACTTTACTCTCTTTTACAGTGATTCTCTCATTTAATAAGCCATAGCTAGTCCATTTATATATAGGATGCAGTATAGTAACCATCCAATTTTTGTTGCTCTGTAGTGAGCAGTAGGAAACAGAGTAATGGGGGTAGAGGCAATCGACGTAGGAGAGGGGAAGTTAAGGTAATACTCGGCATCAGTTGCCTTCATGGTGGGGACGAATGCACAGAAAGCTTTTGCCGTTGAGGCGTTTATTCGCAGTCAGTTGTTGATCTAATGACTTGAACCCCCAGCGATATTTTTTTTGTGGTGTTACTTGAAGTCCGGGGTTTTTAAACATCCTACCAGGAACCTGCCTGACCTGAAGCAAGCAACACACAAGGAGGTCCAGTGCATACCTCAAGCCATGGTGGAAAGAGTCTTTATGAGCTTCAGAATTTGCCTGAAGCAGTGTATTGACAACTAGGGTCACCAAGTCTTCGATACCATTTTTAAAACCAAGTAGGAAAAAACTTCCTGTGTCTTAGAATAAATTTGTGGTGTGTTGAGTAAAAATTATTTACTTTTAAAAGTAAGAGGTTTTTTGCAGCACCCTTTACTTTTCCTAGAGTTAATCTCCAAATATGTGACCGTTATCAAAGAAAGTTAGGCAGATTAATGTGTTTTACGGATATTGTATGTACAATTATTAACAGCTTGAAGTTTGCTGCCAATTTATTTAATACAAATGTTATCTTGTAATTATATTTTAATTTGTTAATAAGAGCTTAAAATTTATTAAAAATCTAGACAATTTAAAATAATATTTTAGCTGACAAAAAGTTAACTTTCTCATTCTTCTAGGTGAGGTAACACCCAGACACCTAGGGCTTTTGTTTTAGAATGATCCCACGATAATCTTCACAAATGTATTTTTGCTATCACGGCAGTAATATCCCAGGTGTTATTTTTATATTTCCTAAACTGACTAGTTATGTCATCACCCTTACAATTTGTGTATTTTAATTATCTTATATATTGTAAATTTTAATTATATATATATATATATATATATATATATATATATATATATATATATATATATATATATTTGTAGATTATGCAACACTGTTTTCTTGTATACACTTATCACTTTCACTTATGTACTTAAACAAGAATCTTACTTGGTATTTATGCGAGCGCTTTCAGAGACTAGCGAGTGCCTCCATCATCTGGCATACTAAACGTATTTTGGACTGCGAGCTGCGTGGAATCTGCTGTTGACCTTGATGTACCGTTAACTTCTATTTTTAGTTTCACTGCACTGTGCGAGTTTTTAGCATTTGTCTTGGGGTTTATACTGTCTATTAGATTGAATAATTTGTCGTTTTTTGATTTTATTTGTATCTGTTCGTTGATGATGTTATTTTTATTTTTATAAATTTCTAGTTGTTCCCAGATTGTCATTTTGAGGCCTTTTTGAACTTTTTTTATTAGGTGTATGTTTTCTAATGTGGGGAATGTGTGTTTGTTTTTGATTGCGTGTGTGGCTAAGTTTGAATTATAAATTTCCGGTTTGATGTATGCATTGAGGTGTTCTTGATATCTATCTTTTAATTTCTTTTTTGTTTGGCCTATGTATATTTTATTACAGTCTGGGCATTCGATTTTGTATATTCCGTTACTAAGTGTGGGACATATTTCTTCTGGTTGGTTTATTTTGTTGATTATGTTTCCTGTGTTTTTGTAGGCTATGTTAATATTATTGTTTTTTAGTGTTTTAGTTATTCCTTTTATGTTGTATCCTGTGTATGTGAATGTAGCCCATTTTGTTGTTTGTGGTTCGATTTTAGGTTGATTTAATTTTTTTAATATTTTAAATTCTAATTTATCTATAGTTTTTTTATTGTATCCGTTTTTTGGGCTATTTGATATATTATTTGTTTTTCTTTTGTTTTTTCTTCATTTTTTAGAGGCAATTTTAGCATTCTGTATAAAAGTGAGTTATATGCGGCCATTTTATGTTGTGGGGGATGGTTGGAGTGGTTTGGTATTGTATTAATGGTTTGTGTGGGTTTTCTATAAATGGAATATTCAATGTTATTTGTATTTCTGGTCAGTGTTAGGTCTAGATAGTTTATTTTATTGCTTATTTCTTCCTCCAAGGTGAATTGTATGTTAGGGTGTAAGTTATTGATTTCATTTAGAATGATGTTATTATTTATTGCTTTATTTTGTGAAATGTATAATCCGTCATCGACATATCGTATCCAATGTCCGTTGGGGTCGTGTAAATCAATAACTTACACCCTAACATACAATTCACCATGGAGGAAGAAATAAGCAATAAAATAAACTATCTAGACCTAACACTGACCAGAAATACAAATAACATTGAATATTCCATTTATAGAAAACCCACACAAACCATTAATACAATACCAAACCACTCCAACCATCCCCCACAACATAAAATGGCCGTATATAACTCACTTTTATACAGAATGCTAAAATTGCCTCTAAAAAATGAAGAAAAAACAAAAGAAAAACAAATAATATATCAAATAGCCCAAAAAAAATGGATACAATAAAAAAACTATAGATAAATTAGAATTTAAAATATTAAAAAAATTAAATCAACCTAAAATCGAACCACAAACAACAAAATGGGCTACATTCACATACACAGGATACAACATAAAAGGAATAACTAAAACACTAAAAAACAATAATATTAACATAGCCTACAAAAACACAGGAAACATAATCAACAAAATAAACCAACCAGAAGAAATATGTCCCACACTTAGTAACGGAATATACAAAATCGAATGCCCAGACTGTAATAAAATATACATAGGCCAAACAAAAAAGAAATTAAAAGATAGATATCAAGAACACCTCAATGCATACATCAAACCGGAAATTTATAATTCAAACTTAGCCACACACGCAATCAAAAACAAACACACATTCCCCACATTAGAAAACATACACCTAATAAAAAAAGTTCAAAAAGGCCTCAAAATGACAATCTGGGAACAACTAGAAATTTATAAAAATAAAAATAACATCATCAACGAACAGATACAAATAAAATCAAAAAACGACAAATTATTCAATCTAATAGACAGTATAAACCCCAAGACAAATGCTAAAAACTCGCACAGTGCAGTGAAACTAAAAATAGAAGTTAACGGTACATCAAGGTCAACAGCAGATTCCACGCAGCTCGCAGTCCAAAATACGTTTAGTATGCCAGATGATGGAGGCACTCGCTAGTCTCTGAAAGCGCTCGCATAAATACCAAGTAAGATTCTTGTTTAAGTACATAAGTGAAAGTGATATATATATATATATATATATATATATATATATATATATATATATATATATATATATTATATATATATATATATATATATATATATATATATATATATATATATATATATATATATATATACATTATATTGTGATGAGGCACCTTTCGGTCACTTGACCATTGTCGAATCACTGATATTTTTCTGGTGTTTTTGTGTGTATATATATACTACACAAATATTATTTGTATATTAAACTCGCTCTTCAACTGTTGTTGGGATTATCTTGTCAATGCTAGATGAAATTAAACATCGGAACTGTGATTTTATGCACTGGAGAATGAACGGATATACTTATGATAATAACTATATATATATATTTTAATAAATTAAAAATATTTCAAAAACAAGAATACTTTTAATGAATATATTTATTCAAAGCTTTTCGCCGATAAAATAGTATCAGCATCTTCAGGAAAATAATTATCTAATAAAATCAGATAATTATCTAGATTTTATTAAATAATTATTTTCCTGAAGATGCTGATACTATTTTATCAGCGAAAAGCTTTGAATAAATATATTCATTAAAAGTATTCTTGTTTTTGAAATATTTTTAATTTATTAACTATATATACAAGAAAACATATCACCATATTTAATATATATATATATATATATATATATATATATATATATATATATATAATCCTAGGATTTAGATAAATTACTTGTTAAATGTATATGATTAAATGTAACCATTTCAAACAAGAACATTTTATTTTATTTTATTAATTTGTTGAAGCTTTTCCCTGATGAACATTATCTGAATTTTCAGTACTTACTTAGTTCATGCATCCTAATGTAGTCACAAAGCCAATTAAATTCTGAAAATGCATACTATTCATTAGAGAAAGCTTCAACAAAAAAATTAAGCAAAATAAAATGTTTGTTGTATATATGTTGAAAAACATCCTAGTACATCCTAAACTACCAGACCCTGATGCAGAGAAACCACACAAACTTCCTCATGGCTCCTTCCCATGCAATAGACCCAGATGCAAGACGTGTCCAATACACCCCTCGGCAAATAGTTTCAACAGCCAAACAACAAAAATGGTCTTCAAAATACAGGGTCATCATAATTGTACATCGAAAAATGTCATATACCAGCTACAATGTAAACTTTGCTCAGCACAGTACATAGGCCTGACTACGGATGGTCTGAATATCAGAATGAATGGCCACAGATATGATGTTAAAATTATGAATATGGATAGGCCAACAGCTCAACATGCTGCGAGTCACAACATCACAACTTTTGATGACTGCTATACCACAAAAATAATTAAATCACTCCCCCCTGATTGCAATCCCTCAGAACTGAGAAGATGGGAACTATCATACCAGTGGTATACCAAGTCCAGAGAATCCCCTAACCTCAACATCAGATAAATCCATTCATTTTTTTTTTTTTTTTTTTTTTTTTTTTTTTTTTTTTTTTTTTTTTTTTTTTTTGCTCCTAAGAGCCTCATAGCCTCAGACATCTATAATCTCTTTTCCCCTGACAGACTTATATAAACTATAATCACTCATATGCTCATGGAAACAATATATATATATATATATATATATATCTTTAATCTGTGCATCTGTGACATCTGATTTCTACTCTACACAATCTGTGATACAATTTATAATTATTTTATTTCATTTTCTCATATTTCTTTTTGTGTTTTCTCTTTGATTGACAAAGACCACTGTGTGGTTGAAATATATCATTGTTTAAGTGCTTTTATGTGTTTCTATTTCAAGACTACAGAGTGAACTCTTACCAAGGTAAGTCTGTCAGTCTCCTAGTCCAAAAAATCTATATATATATATATATATATATATATATATATATATATATATATATATATATATATATATATATATATATATATATATATATATATATATATCGCAATATGTATTCTTGTGTATTAATAAAGAAATAAGACAACAACAAATACAAGAATAATTATTGAATTTATAATTCAAAGCTTTTCGTTGGCAAACAGTACCAACATCATCAGAAATAATAAATAATATATATAAAGTTAGGGAATAAGGCAGTTCATATTTTTGTAATTAAAAATACACAAAATTCACTAAATGTTATTTTATTTTCTGATTATCAATATATAAAACGTTATGGAGTGGGACATAGAGATGGATAACATTACACATTTGAGTATGAAAAAATACATACTTCTATTAAGGAATGAAGACAATGTGAATTCAATTTCATGCAAAAGATAGGTGGGCCAAAGTAAGGGAGATCAATTATGGAGATTTACACAATTTTTGTTGTACACCTTGAGGTTTTTAACAATTATTTTTATTGATATCACTTGACAAAAAAAAGTCTTGTTCAAGTTTATATCAGTATTGAACAACGCACTGATCTACTGTGACATGCATCTGCTGTGAAATATTTTTTTGCCAAGTCATATAAAAAAAAATATTGTTTTTTTTCAAAACTACCTCTGAGTCATTTCTTGCAACTTACAACTAAAATAGTTGAAGTTACTTGTTGTAATCATCTTGATTCACTGAATAAACTGTAATTAATTATTGCGTAACTAAGTGAATACTTTTAAACTTGCTTGCTTTCACGTTTCGAAACAATCTTTTCATTTTACGTAGCTGACACTCTACTCTTCGTAAATGAAACTATTGTTTCGAAACGCTTCTAATAAGATCAAATAAGATCAAAAGTATTCATTTAGTTATGCAATAATTACTTATAGTAAAATAGTTACATGCTATAGCATACCTGAAAAGAAAATATTTCGCTTCCAAACTGTTTCCTTTCTAATGTGTATGGTATCGTAGCATCCAAAGCCCCTTGTGCAATCCCTACCATTTGAGCTCCAATTCCAATCCTGCTTTCGTTAAGTAACTGAGTTATATACTTATAACCTTCACCGTATTGTCCTATAATGTTGTCTTGTGATACCTAGCAGCACATCACCAAGAGTAATTTGAAATAAATTTACAATAAAATGGTCAAATAAAAAATTAAAATGCTTATGCTATGATTAAAATCACAAAATTACTTTTTTATTATATTTTTTAAAAGATAATTACTTGAATTGTACTTTAAATACCAATTTCAGCTTCTATTTTTCTAGAAGTTTTTGAAATACCAATTTCAGCTTCTATTTTTCTAGAAATTTTTGTTTTGTACATCTTGAGGTTTTTAAAATGTTCTTATTGATATAAAAAAACCGCAATTGTCTGTGACTCACGGCATAGAATAACACACTGATCTAGTGTGAAACGCATGCTGAAAAATATCATTAGTGGTTTTTTGGTAAGTGATACCAATAAAAACATTCTTTCTCTCTATTTAATCATTTATCACATGAAATATTGCTTATGGATAGGTTGCAAGTCGTGATATTACAAAGTTTCCACTTGATATACAAAATTTCTAATATCTGATATTTAATAACATAAAAAATTAAACTGATGTTCTCAATGTTTTCTATAGCTTTCTGGTTTCAACTTCTTAATACATTCTTTGTGAAAATTATTTCAGGTACTTTATAAGTGATCACATAAACTAGAGTGTAGATCCTAAAACTACAGGGTCTGGCAATAAAACCTCTCTAATTTTAAAAGGTAGTTACAAAACAAAATAAGACGGATACAGAAATCATACCTTTATTGGTGAACAATGAATACTATGCCATTTTACATTACTTTGTTTTAAAAATCATGCTAAATGACGTCCTCATTTGTTGATACATTGACGAAGTCTTTCCTGGACGTTCTTCATAGTTTTTTGTGTCATTTCTCTTGGAATAGCTGTCATTTCCTGGGTGATTGCCTCTTTAAGTGCTTGCAGATTTGTGGTACGATGTTTGAACACTTCAGTCATTAAGTTTCCCCAAAGAAAAAAATCACAAGGCGATAAATCAGCCGACCTTGAGGGCCAGACAATGTCACCTCACAAAGAGGCAAGATGTCCAAGAACCAACTCCCTCAAAATTTCCATAGAACACTGAGAAGTGTGAGATGGGGCTTCATCTTGCTGGAACCAAACTTCTTTCCCTTCATGGTTTACAATGAACTAGTTTAGACGAGGTCGGAGGAAGGTCTCTACCATGTGACAGTACGATACCATTATCGTTTGGCCACCTTCTTGAAAAAAATACGGTCCCCACACAAAACTTCATCAATGGGGCACCAAACTGTCACATGAGGGCTGTGTAGTGGTCGCTGATGAAGTTCCCGAAGTTTCTCTGCAACCCAGTAGTAAAAATTGTTTGTTTACAGTACCTGATACCTGGTAGTGGGCCTCATCCGAAGAAATAAACAAAGTACCAGGTGGAATGTTCTGAAGTATTTCCTCACACACAGCTCTTAGTTTCAAAATAGTTTTCACTTAATTGCTGGGTAACCATCATTTTAAATGGGTGCATATTAAGCTCTCTATGGAGAATTCTTCTTACACTCCTATCGGGTAGTCCCATGGCAGCTGAATGTTTAAGTGTTGAATGCCTTGGGGATTGTTGGACGGACGCACTCACATGTGACAAATTTTCCGGCGTTGTTGCAGTCTGAGGTGTGCCAGTAGGTTTTCTTTTTAGTGCTTAGCCTGTTTGTCTAAAGTTTGACAATCACAGTTGAATAGTTTTCTTATCAGGAACACGATCATGTCGGCCAAGTTAGAATTGAATACGAAACGCTTGCTGAGTAGCAATTACAGAACCACCATTACTAATAAACACCTCTTAAACAAATGCATGATGCTCACAAAACCTGATGCACACTGAAAATGGCACGTACACCACTTTCAAACAATATAACAGTGTTGCTAAGAGTCATTAGATGTGAAAAATTAAGATGATAAATAATTAATAACAATTGGTTGAGTAATTAAAAAAGTATATCTTTTTGAATTTTGGCAGCTTATATTTTAGGGTTATAGAATCAGCGTAACTGAGGGATGTTTAGGGCAAATATTATTCAAATGAAAAATGGGTGAGAATATATGGTGTACATTAAGCTATACCATGCTCATTTTGCAAGGTTCATATTAACTTAGCTCTGTACTGCTGTATTTGTGATGGCTGGAGCAAGTTTGAGCCTCCCTTAAAATATGATACTACAGAACATTGTGGGGAGTAAATTAAGGCACAAAATAAGAGGTATCTTATGGTTTAATCTGACAAGTGGATGAACTTACACCAAATCTATAGCTCCAATAGTCTTTGAGGAGTCTGAAGTGGGACGGAAGTTGTGCTGCAAACCCAGTTTTTTTGTACTTGATGGTTGTAAATGATGTTTTTAAATAAAAAGTTTAGAAAATCTAAATTTGAAAAAAGTGATGTTAGCAAAGTCAGATACAAAACAAAAGTTACAAAAATCAGATTTTAATGACAACAATCATGGCTGAAAAATACATTAGTTTTTTGCAACTAGAGAAACTGCTAGGACTGGATTGTTGATGTATATGTATAGTATAAACTAAGGACAATAAGAGAAGCATTTATCTTGGCATAAATAACTTGAACATTGCCAGTAACTATCTTATATTTCTTTACAAAACTGTTGAATAGTTGCTTATCTTTTCACTCTGACTAAGTGGAGATTGATCTAGGGAAATTATCGGCATTTACCCCTCATCAGACAGCTGTCACATTTATTTTTAGTTTTTATAAAGAGGTTTTTTACCTTGACAACTAAAGAAACATAAAGTAGATTTATTTACATTTGTTGATTCCATCTTCACGTGAGCTACTAGTAATCACTAAACACTTTTAAATGTTTTAAAATGTCTTAAAAACTTGCCTATAGTAGCACTTACTTTGTTAAGGACAGCTGTTTCGAGAGATGTGTCCCATTGTCACATTCGTGCCCCAGTTTTTACATAGGCCAAACAGGGAGGTCCTTCTACACACGTTACCAAGAACATATAAAAGCACTAAAAAACAATAATTACCAATCAAACTTTGCCGATCATCTCAACTCCACAAAACACGACTACATAGACATAACATCTAACCTACAAATTCTTCATAAACAACACAGAAATAACCAACGCTACACAACCGAGCAATACGAAATATACAGACACTTCAAACTACACCCTACACACATACTCAATACAAAATTACATTACAACTCACATGCACTTTTTGAAATCATAACCCCTAATACACAAAATACACCCACACCACCATAATATCCCACCCCCACCCTAACCTATGTAAACCTTGAGATCAGTTACGGTCTGAGTTGACAATGGGACACATCTCCCGAAACAGCTGTCCTCAACAAACAAAGTAAGTGCTACTATAGGCAAGTTTTTTAAAACATTTAAAAGTGTTTAGATTTATTTACAAAATAATGAATTTTAGTTGTTCAAATAAGCCAATCAATTCATAATGAATGTACTACAGTAGAGCGAAAAGTTCTCGGCCTGGCAATGAAAGATCGTGATTTTCAGTTTAAAGAAATCCTTGTTTTCTACATAATCTCCCTTGACTTCAACACACTTGGTTCAGCGTTTCTCTAACATCAATATTCCTTCCCGGAAGTGAAAGTCTGGAAGGCTGTTAAAATATTCATTTAAGGCACGTGAAGTGCTTTCCAGAAACAAATATCTTCTGGTTTGGGAAGAGATGAAAGTTCGAGGGTGCCAAATCAGAAAAGTAGGGGGATGGCCAAGTAAATCATACTCCAAATCTCACAATTTTCCCATTGTCAACACACTTTTGTTAGCAGGAGCTTTTTCTTAATGAAAGATGACTTTTTTCTTCTTCAAAACAGGCCTTTTCTTGCGACATCCAGCTGTCAAGAAGGTTGGAGTAGTATTCACTCATAATCATTCTGCCGTTTTCAAGGTAATCAACTAGCAAGATCCATTTGCCATCCCAAACACACTGGTCATGATCTTTCCATCAAATCCAATTGACTTCGCTTTCTTTGGCGCTTCCATCCACTGTTTCGACTGGTATTTAGTTTCGGGCATGTAGTGGTGGACCCATGTCTCATCCATGAAGACAAATCACCGCACAAAATCAGTCGGATCCTTCTTGAATCAGTCCAAACATTGCTGAGAATGTCGTTTGCGAATTTACTTTTCATCCACATTCAGCAAATGCGGTACCCGCCTTGTGTATAGCTAATTCTTCAAGCAAGATGTTTCGCACCCTTTCTTCTGATATCCACACAGCCTCAGCTATCTCGCCCACCTCTACTCCCCTATCCTCCTACACGATAATCTTTTTGATAGTTTCCGGTGTAGTGGCAGTTTTTGGCCGTCCTCCACATGGGTCATCTTCCAGAGATGTGCAACTACGTTTAAATTAAGTTACCCAGTTTTTAACTGTTGACACTGAAGGAGCAGAGTTCCCGTACACTTTCGTCAACTTCGGATGAATTTTATTAGGAGTTAATCCATCCAAAACAAAAGATTTTAACACAGCACAATATTTACGTTTATCCATTTTAACGAAAAATACGCAAGCCGTCTACTAAAAAAAATTCGTATTCACGAGCTACTTGAGAGTACAAGTTAAAGCTTATCATACAAACTAATGACATGTGCAGACATCAGATAAATTTTCACTGATTGGAGTGCCATCTCTGGATCAAGCTAAGAACTTTTCACCCTACCCTCATATTTTAAAAGTAAAGTCATAATTTAAGAATAAACAAAGTTTAGAATAGTTCATAGGTACATTTTTTAAACTTACGACATATCTAATTATTCTAAACAGTTAATATATTGATGTTAGAACACCATCTACAGGGAGCAGATGAGCACTGAGCTCATATTCCAAAACCAGTTAGTTAAATAAGCCACTAATATATTTGTTATATTCAATTATATTTGACTATAATCTCACCAATACACAATGCCTCAGATTCCAAGTCAAGGATTATTCAATTTTCTGTATATTTCACTAATAGTCACATGACTAACTCCAGGAGAAGTACTTGATCTCTTACTACTTACGCATTATAAAATCTATTTATTTACATATCAATAAAGATAACTAAAAACGAAGATTGAAACTAATAAATATCTAAGATAACCAATAACTGTGTGATAAGAGAAAATGATATTAAGTTTGTGCTAACTGAAACAAATCAGTAATACAATTCAGAATCATTAGCATACACCTAGATTCAATATGATGCTAGCTGTTGACATGAGCAGTGAACATTTAATTAAGGCAAATCTATTCAATGAAGCAATGTTGTAATGGTAATTATTTTAAGATTTAATTCCATAAAATTTATATTTATAATTCATGATTCAAATGTTTCGTTTTAATTTTACAATTTACAGTAAACCAAATTCCTCAATCCAAAACACTATTTTATGGTAACATAATAAACATAATGTAGACGGAATAAACAATTTTAAACACATTTTATACTCACTCTAACATTATCAAAAAATAATGCACATGTGCCAGAAGCCCGAAGTCCTAATTTCTTTTCTGATTTCCCAATTTCAAATCCAGGTGTTCCTCTCTCGACCAAAATGCATGTTATACCTTTGTAACCCTATTACAAAGAAAAAAACTCAGTTTTCTTACATTTATAAATGTTTCAATTTGTACTTCATAAAACTTTTTTAATGAATTGAAAATACATTAATAAAGAAATTATTGTAAATTAAAATAATATTTTCTAGTCTTCAGAAAATTTAAATTTTGAATAAATTTTAACAAAATATTTTAAACGCATAAAACTTTTGAAATGCTTGATTGTTTCATTTGAAGTTTTTAAATAATCATTTCATTTTTACGTTAGTCTAATATTTTACATCTAATATATTTATAACTTATATTTAAATCTAACCTATTTAACAATGTGAGTATTGTCATAAGATTAAAATTCTCTATACTATAAAATAGTACTATATACTAAATATACTAAATACTATAAATATATGAAAATTATTTTAAATTTTACCTTTGTTTTGAATTTTTAAACAAAAAGATTTCACTGATGAACAATGTGAAATTTATTCTTCATTGCAACTCCCACTCACACACTCAGAAACAATTTAATTAAATTTCGAATTTGTCAAATGAATGAGAGACAAGCTTTAATTATATGATTTTTAAATATACCTCGCCCCATACCTCTCATTCTCATTTGTCAATTTAACTTTTGAATTGTGTTTTATCTACACCTTATAATGTAAAACTTATTAAAACACTTGTAAATATTTTACATAACATTTTGTAAGACATTTTACAAAACATTTTGTAAATGTTTTAGTGAAAACTAATAGCTCACATAAAGATAGAAGCAACAAATATGTAAAACTTATTGTTTGAAGTGTTTTGTAAGATACTAATACTATAATTTACATTATATTATTACAAATGTTTTAAATACTAGTGACATGTTAAAATTTTTAATTCCAATATCAAGTATGAATATATACAAATTACACTTTTGTTATTACTTGCGACCAGACATTTATTAACTAAAAGTTGTTAATTCTTAACTTACACTTGGAGGAAACGTTTTCGTCTTACGACTTCTTCAGCCTGGTATTTTTGCTGCTAGGAATGCTGCTGTTGTGCTTCCTCTGTACCATTTTTTTGAAAGTTAGAAGTGATGTGATCGAAAAGTATGTGTGATTTGTGCCGTGTATGTTCATTTAAGATGTCATTTTTATGTGTGTTGCTATGTCTATATATTTCAAACTGTACTAGTGTGTTTAATTTATGGCCTTTGTTGCATGTGTGGAGGATGCTCATGTTATTTTCCATACTTTTGCATGAGTGTTTAGTGTCCAAGAGGTGATTTGCGAAGGTGGATTCAATAGTAGTGTGCAGTGCCCTTTTGTGTTCTTTATATCTTTTGGCAAAAGATCTGCCTGTTTGTCCAATACAGAACTTATTGCAGTTGTTGCATTTTAGTTTGTATACTCCTGGGTTATTGTATGTCTTGGTATTGTTATTAATGCTGTGTCTGATAGCTGTTTGGCTTTTATTTGTTGTTCTGTAAGCTACATTGTATCCTGCTTTTTTGAATTGGTGCGCTATCTTATTTGTGAGTTTGTTTATGTATGTGAGGGGGATGAATTTGTTTGTGTTTGTGTTTTTCTTGTTACTGTTTTTGTTGAGTATTTTTCTGTGTAGTTTGTCTACTAAATAATTGTCATATCCATTTTTGTGAGCTAAATATTTGATTGTGTCTAGTTCCTCTGTGTAGTTAGTTGTGGACATAGGTACTTTATTTAGTCTGTGTAGTAAATGTTTGAATGCTGCGTGTTTCTGTTGTATTGGGTGGTTCGATGAATTGTGTATCAATGTGTCTGTCGTGGTTGGCTTGCAGTATATGTTGAATTTATGTTTGTTTTGATTTTTTGTTATGGTGATGTCTAAGAAATTCAATGTTTTGTTGTTTTCAAATTCTGCAGTGAACTGGATATATTTGTGTATTTTGTTTATATGTGTTTGGAGTTGTTGGCATTGTCTTGTTTCCTCGGTATAGTATTATAACGTCATCTACATATCTGTGCCTAATTATTATCTTATCTGTGTTTTGTTGTTATTTATGATTTTATTTTGTTCTATGTGTTGTAGGAATACTTCTGCGAGAATGTTTGAAATCGGTGAACCCATTCGTAGGCCTTGTTCCTGTGTGTAATATTTGTTGTTGTGAGTGAAGTAGTTCTGTTGTGTAATGTTGTTCAAAATATGTATGATTTCTTTTGTGATATTTTCTGGAGTGTTAAGTCTTAGATTGTCTCGTAATATGTTTAGTGTTTCTGTGACTGGGATATTGGTATATAGGTTTGTGATGTCAAACGATGCCAAGGTTGAGTTATGAAAGATTTCAATGTTCTTTATTTTGTTTACTAGATCTATTGTGTTCTTTATACTTGTGTGTGTGTGTGTGTGTCTAGTTTTATGTATTTTCTAATAGTTCTATCCATATGGCGTGCTAGTTTGTGTGCGGGTGATTGTTGGCTGTTGATTGTTGGTCTATTTAAGAATATATATTTTCTTGATACATTTTACTTTGATTAGTAATGAATACATTTTTATTAAATATAAATATCTTCCTGCTGTTCATGACAAGCTGGTTGTTAATTCTTATTACACTTTTGCTATTACTTGCGACCAGACTTTTGTTAACTAAAAGTTGTTGAATTGTTAACTTACACTTGGAGAAAACGTATTCGTCTTACAACTTCTTCAGCCTCGTATTTTTGCCGCTAGGAATGCTGCAAGTGCGCTTTCTCGGTACCATTATTTTGAAAGTTAGAAGTGATGTGATCGAAGAGTATGTGTGATCTGTGACGTGTTTGTTCATTCCAGATGTCATTTTTATGTGTGTTGCTATGTCTATATATTTCATACTGTTCTAGTGTGTTTAATTTATGGCCTTTGTTGCATGTGTGGAGGATGCTCATGTTATTTTCCATACTTTTGCATGAGTGTTTAGTGTCCATGAGGTGATTTGCGAAGGTGGATTCAATAGTAGTGTGCAGTGCGCTTTTGTGTTCTTTATATCTTTCAGCAAAAGATCTGCCTGTTTGTCCAATATAAAACTTATTTCAGTTGTTACATTTTACTTTGTATACTCCTGGATTATTGTATGTATTGGTATTGTTATTAATGCTGTGTCTGATAGCCGTTTGGCTTTTATTTGTTGTTCTGTAAGCTACATTGTTTCTGATTTTTTGAACTGGTGTGCTATTTCATTTGTGATTTTGTTTATGTATGTGAGGGTGATGAATTTGTGTGTGTTCGTGTTTTTGTTGTTTGTGTTGTTGTTACTGTTCTTGTTGAGTTTTTTTTTTTTTTGTAGTTTGTCTATTAAATAGATCAGGTTTAGAGAGTAAATAAAGACCCAACAAAAAAATATCACAACACAGTTAAACACATAATTAATTCAACTAAACACGTAATATCTAAGACACAGAAAAAATATTTTAAAGCAGACCTATCTTACAAGCACTTCTTAAACTACATAAACAAGGAACACCAATAAGACTGATAATCAACAGCCAACAATCACCCACACACAAACTAGCATGCCATATGGATAGAACTATTAGAAAGTACATAAAACTAGACACACACAGAAATATAAAGAACACAATAGATCTAGTAAACAAAATAAAGAACATTGAAATCCCTCATAACTCAACCCTGTCATCGTTTGACATCAAAAACCTATATACCAATATCCCAGTCACAGAAACACTAAACATATTACGAGACAATCTAAGACTTAACACTCCAGAAAATATCACAAAAGAAATCATACACATTTTGAACACCATTACACAACAGAACTACTTCACTCACAACAACAAATATTACACACAGAAACAAGGCCTACCAATGGGTACACTGATTTCAAGTATTCTCGCAGAAGTATTCCCACAACACATAGAACAGAATAAAATCATAAATAACAATAAGCACGCAGATAAGATAATATATAGGCACAGATATGTAGATGACGTTATAATACTATGCCGAGGAAACATAAGACAATGCCAACAACTCCAAATACATATAAACAAAATACAAAAAAATATCCAGTTCACTGCAGAGTTTGAAAACAACAAAACATTGAACTTCTTAGACATCACCATAACAAAAAATCAAAACAAACATGAATTCAACATATACCGCAAGCCAACCACGACAGACACATTGATACACAATTCATCGAACCACCCAATACAACATAAACACGCAGCATTCAAACATTTACTACATAGACTAAATAAAGTACCTATGTCCACAACTAACTACACAGAGGAAGTAAACACACTCAAATATTTAGCTCACAAGAATGGATATGACAATTATTTAATAGACAAACTACACAGAAAAATACTCAACAAAAACAGTAACAAGAAAAACACAAACACAAACAAATTCATCCCCCTCACATACATAAACAAACTCACAAATAAGATAGCGCACCAATTCAAAAAAGCAGGATACAATGTAGCTTACAGAACAACAAATAAAAGCCAAACAGCTATCAGACACAGCATTAACAACAATACCAACACATAGAATAACCCAGGAGTATACAAACTAAAATGCAACAACAGTTCTATATAGGACAAACAGGCAGATCTTTCGCCAAAAGATATAAAGAACACAAAAGCACACTGCACATTACTATTGAATCCACCTTCGCAAATCCCCTCATGGACACTAAACACTCATGCAAAAGTCTGGAAAATAACATGAGCACCCTCCACACATGCAACAAAGGCCATAAATTAAACACACTAGAACAGTTTGAAATATATAGACATAGCAACACACATAAAAATGACATCTTAAATGAACAAACACGGCATAGAACACACATACTCTTCGATCACATCACTTCTAACTTTCAAAATAATGGTACCGAGGAAGCGCAACTGCAGCATTCCTAGCGGCAAAAATACGAGGCTGAAGAAGTCGTAAGACGAAAACGTTTCCTCCAAGTGTAAGTTAACAATTTAACAACTTTTAGTTAACAAAAAGTCTGGTCGCAAGTAATACAATTCTTATCGTACTTTAAATTAATTGCTCAGTAGCATAAGTCCTTTACTACATCCCTTGTTTGTAAACCACTAATATAGTTTTACCCTTATGCTAGTAACATTTACCCCTTTACACAATCCTATGCTAATAAGATCTGAATGGCAATGTCTTTGATGTAATTTTGAGAAGTCATAAAGGATAGAGAACATATTTAGCTATGGTATCCAAAAGTTACAATTTTTAGGCATGGTAGACTGCTTAATTATGTCAAGATAGCATTTCATAAAATAAGATGTTGTATTTCTAGAAGCTCTTTTATAATTAAAAGAAATAAAATTATTCCTCTTTGTACCTTCTATCAATGAAATTTAAATCCACTCACTTTAGACACGTCTGCATTAGCCATGACGAGAAAGATACCAGCCAGATCTGAGTTTGAAATCCAAACTTTTGAACCATTAATTATAACGTCCTTACCATCATCCTTTACTGTTGTTTTCATAGAAAATGCATTTGAACCTGATGACACTTCAGTCAAGCAAAAACTTCCAATCTGAAAAGTAAACTAATTATTGATAAAATTACAATGGAAATTACAATTATTTTTTTTACTAATTATTTATTATTTAAAACTATGCACAAAATTTCATATGAAACTAATATTTCTATTTATTATGTGAAAAAGGAATATAATATGTAAACTCATTGTGGGAAAAAATTATGTATAAACTGAAATTAAATAAAAAGCCTAAAATCTAATTGATTCTTATTTTGAGAGCTGGGGAAAGGATCACAGTATGGACAAGGTAGTTTCTCTAAATCAGGGTAAGGAACAGATTCTAATTCTTTAATAATCTCTTGTATCCTCCAAAAATAGCGGCAACTAATTTTATAAATGAATAGATGGAACAGTAAGGAAATATGCCACCTTTATGATATGCAAAAGAGGTGTCAAATTAGAAAATGTACTGTAAAATCTCTCAAGAAATCCAGTCCTTTATTGAAAATGCCTAAATAGGACACGTGACATAACTAATAAGGATACTCAGTGTAATTGGATAAAGAAAGCAACCGCCATTTCTTGAAGATGGAGAAAAGTTGTAAAGAAATAGTAGGTTCAGTGGCATAGCCAGAGGGGGCACAGGAGGCACATGCCCCCCAACCAATTAATTTCAAAAACAAATATTAACATATAATATAGAGATAGCTTTTTAGTAGAACAGCTTCCCGTCGATCTAACAGTTGTGTAATTTTAAGTACCAAAATAGTGTAAAATGTGATTTCTAGAGATAAAATATTCAAAATTTCCACAGGGAGGTTCCCCCACCTCCTGACTTGGGTTGTACCTCCCCCCCCCCAAACCGTCGTCCTGGCTACACTCCTGAGGTAGGTTTCTACTCACTACATATTTTTCCTTTACCAAATATTAGGGAAATTATTTTTCTCTGCCTGATTTGTCTGTCTGTACAAAAAATTTAATTTTTGTCTTTCTGAGTTTGGAAAGAACATTACAAATTAAGATTATTTTTTAAAATATTCTTGATTAACTATTTACAGCTATGCTGACATTTTGATCTGGCATGACAGAGGGAGGTTGATGTTTTAAGAAAAGCTCTAAATCCTAGATGTACAAAAGTACATCCACCTGACTCACTATATATATATATATATATATATATATATATATATATATATAAAGAACATAAGTCAAAATACAAATACAAGAATTATAATTGAATTTACAATTCAAAGCTTTTCGTTGGCTAACAGTACCAACATCATCCTTTGATCATCAAGGATGATGTTGGTACTGTTAGCCAACGAAAAGCTTTGAATTGTAAATTCAATTATAATTCTTGTATTTGTATTTTGACTTATGTTCTTTATTAATACACAAGAATACATATTGCAATATTTAATATATATATATATATATATATATATATATATATATATATATATGTAATAATGGACAACGTGAAATATCATTATATATATATATATATATATATATATATATATATATATATATATATATATATATATATATATATATATATATATATATTTCAAAATATGTTTCTCAACATAGGATATATTTTGATAACATAGATTAGACAAAGTCAGTAGGGTACAACAAAGTTTTTTTGAGATTTGTATGTGGAATGATCATTTTTCACTAAAAAACTTTAACATATATTGTTATATTTCACTTGCCTATTGTAGCACTTACTTTTTAGATTATTCAGGACAGTTGTTTCAGGAGATGTGTTCCATTATCAACTCAGACCATAACTGATCTCTGGGCCTTAGGATAGGAATATTAGGCGTATTTTTAAAAATTATTTGGGGTTATAACATCGAAAAGTGTTTGTGACTATAATTAAAAGATACGTAACTAAGTGAATACGTAAGGGCTTGATTGCTGACGTAATTCAAAACAATTGTTCCTTTTACTAAGCAAAGCCTCTAGAGGCTTTCACTTCGTTAAGTATCTTTTAATTATACTTTAATCAGTGAATTCAAGATGATTACAACAAGCAACTTAAAGTGTATGTGAGTTATAATACAGTTGGGGGTTAAGTATGTGTGCTGGATATAGTTTGAAATGTTATATTTCATATTATTCGGTTGTTTATCATTGGTTATTTTTGTTTTATTTGTGTAATTTCTAATTATAAGGTATTTTGTGTGTAATTGTAGGGTCCAAGAAATTAAAGAAGTTGTTTTGTTCTGTTTCGATGGTGTATGTTAGGTTTAGGTGTAGTTAACTGAGATATTTTAAAAATATGTGTTCAGTGTTTATTACCTTTGTACAATGGGTTGAAGTCATCAATATACCTACACCAGTACAGGATTTTGTCGGAGTATTTATTGTTATGTAAAATATGGTTTTGTTCAATATGCTGTAAGAATATTTTCACCAAGATACTAGCTAACTATGGGGGATCCCATAGGTAGACCATCTTTTTGGGTGTAGAAAGTGACATTGTAATACACATATAAACAAACAAATACATACATTTAACAAATACTGAAAACCCACCAACACCAACATTACCATTCATTACTCCTCAAACCACCCACACTAACACAAACACAACACCATGATATATCGTCTATTAAATACACACATACTCAACACCCAATCACATTATAGCTCACATACACTTTTCAACATCATAACTTCTAATACTCAACAAAATACACCCATCTCCCCACCTTAATATCCCACCCACTCACTAACCTACAAAAACCTTGAGATCAGATACTGTTTGAGTTGACAATGGTACAAATCTTCAGGAACGGCTGTTCTCAACAATATAAAGTAAGTGCTACTATAGGAAAGTGTAACTATTTACAAGTTTTTTTAGTTAAAAACTAGTATCTCACGTGAAGATGGAATCAACAAATAGGAATCAACAAATATTAAAAACACCTTTAGGTAAACAAGAACACCATCAAGAATTAAACACCATAAAACATATAGCACAAACCAATGGATGTATCAATGTTTCTTTTACTAAGCAAAGCCTCTAGAGGCTTTCACTTAGTTAAGTATCTTTTAATTATACTTTAATCAGTGAATTCAAGATGATTACAACAAGCAACTTAAAGTGTATGTGAGTTATAATACAGTTGAGTGTTAAGTATGTGTGCTGGATATAGTTTGAAATGTTATATTTCATATTATTCGGTTTTTTATCATTCGTTATTTTTGTTTTGTTTGTGTAATTTCTAATTATAAGGTATTTTGTGTGTAATTGTAGGATCCAAGAAATTAAAGAAGTTGTTTTGTTCCGTTTTGATGGTGTATGTTGATCGTTGAATGCACAACGATTTTCAACTGCCTAAAAAATAAACTCAACCCCAAATACCCAACTTGACAAACCCATAAAATACTTAACAATACCATACAGATCACCCAAAACTCATAAACTAACTAATATAATTCGTAAATACAATTACAGAATAGCCTACTTCACACACAAAACCCTCAACAAACAATTTAAACTCAACATCATAAAGACATTTACAATTCTACCAGTGTTTACAGACTAACTTGCAGTTCGTGTTCCAGTTTTTACATAGCCAAACAGGAAGGTCATTATACACGCTGCCAATAACACATAAAAGCACTCACAAACAAATATACCCAATCAAACTTTCATGAAAATCTCATATCAATAAACCACAACTACACAAACCTAACAACAAACCTATAAATTCTACACAAACAAAACAAAAATAACCAACACTACACAACTAAATATATGAAATATATAAACATTACATACTACATCTAACATATATACTTATCACCCAAATACATTATAACTCACATAGACCTTTTTTACATTAAAACCCCCAATACCCTTTAAAATACACCTAATATCCCTACCCTAATGAGATCCAATAGAGTATGTGGTTAAGTAATTTGTATTTGGTTTCTCCATTCAATAAGTTTTTTCTTTGTGTTTTTAAATCTCATATTTATATCCATGAGTAAACTTTAAGTTTGCTCAGTTGTTGTTTGTAAAGTTTGTTGTTTGTAAAGTTTGTTGTTCATGGCCCTTGTGATATTAACTACATTACCATTATTACAATACAATACAACTTAGTTATACAAACTGTTGTCTTGGCCAACATAGGTAAGAATTTTTTCTTTTGTTCCTCTGATCCAAATCTTAGAAGACAAGCATTAACTAAGGTGTTCTGAATGTCCACACACACACTGACAGAAGCATCTACTTTGGCCAATTCTTCCACAACAAGTATTGTCGACATAAATCCTGTACCTGTCCCTTGGTATTGCTCGGGCACTTCGACTCCCATGAGCTAAAAATTAAAACACAGTTACTTTTTAAAGTAATTTGTTTTCTTATGGTAAACAATTAATACTTGGTTTTTTTAATTAAAAATTTTAACGTATTGATAACTTAGTATTTGTAGTATTTCAATTCAACATTTGCATTAGCATTAAACGAGACGTGTTTTTTAAGTAAGTACCGTTTTGCCACACCGCGGCCGCAGCGCTACAGTCGGCATTTTTGCTGGGTACCAACATCTGTTGTTTACGCACTGAAGCCATTACAGTCTGATTCTTCCTTGTTTAAATTGTGTACTGAGTGTTTAAGATGCCTCCGATAATTGTGAGTCCCGCCGACTGTGAAGTACGAGCTGTTATAAGAGTTTTTAGTGCTAAAGGCCTAAAAGCTACCGAAATTCATCATGAGATCTGTGCAGTTTATGGAGAAAACATTATGAGTGATGGAATGGTAAGAAAGTGGATGAGATCATTTAAAGATGGCCGCACAATAGCGGGCGTCCTTCAGTCGTTAATGAACAACGGTGATGATTTCTTTAGCCAAATTGTTACGGGCGATGAAACATGTCATACATCACACCAGAATCAAAGCAACAGTCCATGGAATGGCGGCATTCAAATTCACCCAGAAAAGTCAAGTTTAAGCAAACAATTTCTGCCTGGAAAATCATGTACACAGTTTTTTGGGTCAGAAAAGGAGTATTGCTTGTGGAATTTCTGCCTCGTAATGAGACAATCAATGCAACAGATTACTGTAAGACATTGCACAATCTATGCCGTTCAATTCAGAACAAAAGACGTGGCAAGTTGAGCAAGGGCATCGTTTTGCTGCAAGACAATGCCCGTCCGCATGTGGCGAATCAGACCAAAGACTTCTTTTCGATGGGAAACTCTAGATCATCCTCTGTACAGCCCTGATCTGACGCCCAGTGACTACCATGTGTTCCTGCACTTGAAGAAACACCTGGGCGGTCAGCGTCTTCAAGATGATGACGAAGTCAAAACAGTGGTGATGCAGTCAGGCGGCAGACTTCTATGAGGAGGGTATTCAAAAACTAGTACAACGTTATGACAAGTGTCTCAATATTGCCAGAAATTATGTAGAAAAGTAGATTAAGGTACAGGCTTTCATGTAAAAATAAAATTATTGAGATACCTTACCTTTTTCAATTTTTTGAAAAACGGTCTTTTTTCAATTTCAAAACGATACTTACTTAAAAAACACGCCTCGTATAAAGCAAAACTGAAGGATTTATAATCAATAAATAAACACATTTATAACATTAAAATATATCTTTATCTAACTTGAGTGTAGTTTAGTTAAAGATTCAAATTAATTATAGCATCTAATATATAGCATTTAACTTCTGGGCCGAGAAGTCTGATTATAAAAACTAAAAATTAAATAAAGAACACTGCAATAAGATGGAAATGAATCTTTCCAAAGACGTTGTAAAATAACAACTAACAAGACAGGAAAAAAGATAAAAATTCAGAAATAAAACTAATTTCTAAACTAGAAAAAGCATGATCATGTATGTGTGTATATATGTATATATATATATATATATATATATATATATATATGTGTGTGTGTGTGTGAGAGAGAGAGAGACAGAGAGAGAATAAAAGAGATTGAGGTAGTACAGCCATATAAGAAGATCAATTAAATACAGATAGATTAAGAAAATCAAAGAGTAGGTCCAATAAACACAAGAGAAAGACCATACATTCATGGAAATTTGTGAGATAATGGAAATAAGAAGAATGAAAAACGTCTGTGAACACAAAAAAATCCTTAAATGAATAGTGGTAAACACAGCAGAACCCGATCAATAAATCTTTGTTTGGCATTGATGAGAAAAATGTGTTCTACAAAATCATGTGCTAAACCACTAAAACATTTTACAGGGCATGAGCAAACCTTTCCTCCTAAATCTAGGTACTTCTCAGATTTCATCTGACACAGATGATGTCCATTGTGCAAACAACTTAACAGCTTTAAATTATAACTTTTTAAATGTATTTTTAAAGTTTATTTCAATTCAAAGTTTTCAAACATCTTGTAAGCAATATTTGCTAGTCTTTTACAAAGTAGGAGTTGATTGGGAAAACAAATATCTGGATGCCAGATAATTTTATATATTCAATACAAATTATACAAATCATATGATGAGACAGATACTACAGAATACTAAGACTCCAATTATCTGAATTAATTGGAACAGGGTCCCATTCAGATAAACAAAAATTTGGATAATTGGATTTTTTTGAAAAAAAGGTCAACAAAATTTATTGCAGTACTGTATGTACTTTGCAAATGGGAGAAAAAACTTTTTTTATAGTTTTATGATTATTTTTCATAACTTCTGATCTGAAACCTTGACTTATTCACAAAGAATCAGACCTGAAATTGGGTTTCCCATATAATGTTGTTGCAAAATCCATTTGAAAACACTATCTCATTTGTTTTTTTGCATTCTTAATTGATTTCCTTAAAGGACATTCATCTTCATTTTCATGCATTGGCAAGAAGTTGAAAAGTCTAGATTTAATCCTTTTAATTTTTGAAATCATTGATTGTTCAACACCATTCATCTCAGCCAGCTGTTTAACTATAACTCCTTTTATCTGATTGGTCTATAATAAGTTTATATGAAAAGATAAGACAACTCATTTTTTTTTAGAAACCATGGTAAATGACGAGAGGCACTCACAAGCAAAACAACAGAGTGATAGGTTCAAAGATTTATTGACTGACTAATCAAAAATAATAGCGATTGTCAGCCTGAGATAGGCTCTGGCAACAGACAAGAGGCAACTAGACAAACCTTCAATGGGACAGTGACTCATTATCTAAATAATGTTTATGCTGCTCCTACACTTGCTCTGTAGAGAAAAAAGTACTACATATAGACAGAATCATTGTTTATGGTATCACAGTATGTTTCTGAAGATAGTTTTTGTCCTTCATTTCTGGAAACGTTTTCTTTTTTTCTGAAAATCTGAAAGCAATTTGGATAATTAGTGGTTCAGTTAGTCAGAGTTTGGATAGTTGGAGTTCTACTATATTAGTAATTGTAGGCTTGGCTGTGTGTGTGTATGTGATGCGCTGCAGTATGTGTGTGTATAAGCATAAAATTGTGCTTATAAGCATAAGCATTTTCAAACTTAAGATTGTGTTTTTTGAAAACATCAACGTGAATCCTATTTAGGAACACTCTTGTCTAAGATAAAACTGGAATGGAATATGGTCAGATGTGTCTCACAGAATAATTAGAATGTTCAACCTGAAGAAACATTACAATCTTAGTTCTTAGGCAGAAGAAATATTAATTCCTCTCAAGAGCTTTATAGGGGGGGGGGGAAGACTTATAAGTAGGGGGAGGGTCGATGAAAGAGACTAAGATACATGAGTGGTCATCTCCAGAAGGTCAAAAACGTTTTCCTTCATTGTATGTTTACAAGTATTACATAACTTTTAAAAAAATATTTATTTAGTTTTCCTTTTCTGTAAAAAAGCAGAGCTATGGTATATTTTTATTACTTGATTCAAGTTTTTGAACAAAAGGAAGTTCCAAATTTTTGATTGACAAGTAATTTCAGTATACCAGAAACTCATTAACGGTAAAAATAATTTGCCCATGAAGGAATAAAATATATCTTCAGACATTTGTTATCAATCTTATGCTCCTGGACATGATAATTATGTAATCAAATTGTAAGTAATATTTTACTTGATACATTAGCAAAGCTAACAATAATGAATCAAAGTTAAGAGATTTGATAATGTATTACACTTTAAAGTATATAATAAAACATTACGTACTATATAGTATATGCATGTAGTAAACTAAAGTATTAGTTAACCAGAATAAAATTATCATTTTTGGTAGATTTGGCTGTCAAAGAATTTTAGTGTTTAACTACAAACACTTGTAAATATGTTACAGTTGCCTATAGTAGCACTTACTTTATAATTGTTGAGGACGACAGTTTCGAGAGATGAGTCCCTTTGTCAGCTCAGACCATAACTGATCTCAAGGTTTTTGTAGGTTAGGGTGGGGATGTGGCTGTATTTTGGTGAGTATTAGGAGTTATGATGTCAAAAAGTTATATTATTGAAAAACTACTAACACTCGCCAAAATACACCTACATCTCCCCTATAATATTCCACCCCCACCCTAACCTACAAAAACCTTGAGATCAGTTCTGGTCTGAGTTGATAATGGGGCACATCTTCCAAAATGGCCGTCCTCAACAATTATAAAGTAAGTGCTAATATAGGCAACTATAACATATTTACAAGTGTTTTTAGTTAAAAACTAGTAGCTCACGTGAAGACAGAATAAACAAATATTAGTATTTAGTATCTGAAACGAATACTCTAAAAGGTGACACAAAAATGGACAGCTCTTACAAGACTCTTAAATGGAATCTATTCCACTCTTTGAGATTAAATTATTCTGGCCTAACTCTAGTCACACTTACTCCATTTTTAAAGATTGTATCAACCACACTCGGGTCAAATTTATTCTCGTCATCCATCTTTTTTACTAAAGGTAATATTTTTTCCTTGCTAATTTTGGCAACTAAAACAAACATTAAAAAGTAATATTTAATTTGAGACTCTAATTCAAGTAGAGTATGATGTTGATCTAATGACTAATATGTTAAAGTGATTAAATTGTTTATTTTCACAAGACACATACTCTACAACATAATCCTTGAATTTTGTAGTCCATTACATTCGGTGAATCTTATTAATCACTTAAACAATAGTTTGTGACTATCCGAACTTTAAATTTATTAAAACTTACTGACACAGAACATTTTCGATCGCTATGTGCCGATCTTCATCAGTGTCTTCTGCTTGGAGATGTTGAGTCAAGTGGCGGTGACGGTTTTAAAGGTAGGTTTTCGATAGTATCAAAGAGTATGTGTGATTTGTATTGTGTTTGTTCATTTAATATGTTTGTACTTTGTGTTTTTGTGTGTCTGTAAATTTCATATTGTTCTAGTGTGTTGAGATGTGGTCCTTTTTTGTTGATGTGTAGGATTTCTAGGTTAAGTGATTGTAAAATGTTGAGTTGGTGTTATGTTTGTGTTCCTCGACTCTTTGTTTAAAGCTGAGACCTGTTTGTCCAATGTAGAATTTGTTACATTGGTCGCAGTTTAGTTTGTATACGCCTAGTGCTTGTAGTTTATCTTTGTTGTTGGTGTTGTGTTGTATTTTGTATTGTAACTTGTTATTAGTTTTGTATGCTATTTTGTATCCTATTTTTTGAAATTTGCGGGCTATTTTGTTTGTTGTTTTGTTTATGAATGCATTTGTTTTCCCTGTCTGTAGTGTTAATTTTAGTGTTTTTTAGTATTTTGTACCATAGTTTGTCTATTATTGTGGTGTTGTATCCATTTGTATGCTAAATATTTAATTGTGTCTAATTCTTTGTTTATGTTTTCTGTGGTCATTGGGACTTCTTTAAGTCTATGGAGCATGGATCTGAAGGCAGCGTGTTTGTATTGGATAGGGTGGTAAAATATAAATTTCTATATATAGTAGATTTTCACTAATTTGGAGTTTAGATAATTCTGACTATTCACAGATCAGAGATTTCTGTAACTCAGAATTACATTTTAATTTTTTTAAGAAAAACAACTACTTTAACTAGATATGCCGATAAAGAGTCGTAAAGATTTTGTTTTGCCAAACAAGAATCGGCATGCAGCAACAATCCTTAGAAATGATCTTCACTGTGTGAAAGCAGAGATCAACCTAAACAAAATGAGCTCTACTTGGAATTTCATAATAATATTACCAACAATACCATGTCATAATCTTGTTACAGTTTATTTTTATCTCAATTAAAATATAGTGCTAAGCTATTATATCTTAATATTTTATCTCAAGCTTAAGCTATTGCATCTTTTTTTCAATTCCCACTAATATAGATTTAAAAAAACATTACATTAAGGAAATATGTATACCTGCTGTGCACCATGTTTTGATTAAGCTTATATTTTATTAAACTTCATAGTTTTTTTTCATGTGTCATTAAGTTTATTATTAAACTAGTACAATTCAGTAAGATATTTAATTTACATCTTTATTTTTATACATGGTGTTACTTTGGTTATTTTTTTTTTTACTTTTGTTTAAACTAAATACTAGGATTACTATATAACAATACTTACTATACCATTAAATTTCTCTGTTTTTGTACATTAAATTTGTATAAAATAAAAATCTTCTTTAATTCCAAATAAATATTTAAATTTTGAATTTTGTTTAAAAAATTTACCATCTTTGTTTATAGAAGTATAATCTTTGTTTGTTCAAAATGTGAAATAAATTTAGTTGGTGTTTTTTTTCAAATTTAAAAATGTTTTTCATTACGTATTTATTTTTCTAAACAAACTATTTAAAAAACTATAGTTAATTAATACATAAATTAGTGAATACTGAAGAGCTTACTTGCTGACGCGTTTCAAAACAACAGCATCAAACAGCCATACCAACAAACCATACAAAAAACAAAAAATACATATCTCTCACACACAACAACAAACACACACAAACAAAATTACTTCCACATTCATAAAACTCAATTACCATTACATACAAAACAACAAAAACTTTAAGACAACACACACAACCCTTTCAACAACAAACAGACAAATACAATCTATTCGGTATATGCAAAATAACATGAACGAGTGTCCCAGTTTCTATATCGACCAATCCAGTAGGTCATTCAACACACACTTCAAAGAACACATCAACGATATAAACAACAAAAATCCAGCTACACAACACATTTATAAAACACACAACGCTCATACATGAACATACACTCTAATTTAAATATTCTCCACATATTAAACCATAGTAAAAAACTATCAACTATAAAAAATTATGAAATATATAAACATCACACAACACTAAATTTAAACTACTTAACTAAGTGAATTCGTAATTGCTTACTTGCTGACGCGTTTCAAAGTTCCTTTTACAAAGCTAACCCTCTACTAGCGGCATTTAACTCTTTACAAACGGTATGACAGGGTTGGATTTATGACAGTGGGTGAGTTGTCAGTGTCTTGTGTGATGTATTGGAAGAGGCTATTTGCTTCAAAGTTTGTGTGGTCATTTAATATGTTTTCCCTGTCTGTTGCGTAGTGTTTGTAGATTTCATATTTTTCTAAGGTTATTTTTTTACTCTGTTTTAATGTGTGTAGAATATTTAAATTAGTGTGTATGTCGGTATGGGTGTGTTGGATGTTATTTAGATGTTTTGCATAGCTGAATTTAAGGTTAGTTTGTTTTGTTTGGGTGATGTGTTCATCGAAGCGTGTATAGAATGACCTGCTGGTCATTATTGCCTAATAAATATACCAATGCTACAGAAAGACTACAACGAAGAACTTAATACCATAAAATACATCGCTCAACAAAACGGCTACCAACACACACTCATAGACAACATACTCAGGAAAATAAAACATAAACACCATCAAACAGCTACACAAACACACCACACAAAAAACAACAAATACATATCCCTCACCTACCACAATAACAACACACACAAAATAGCCTCCACATTCAAATATTCCATTACCAAATATCCTACAAAACAACAAACACTCTAAAAAACATATACAACCTTTTCAAAAAGAAACTGACGTATACAGACTCTCAGGTATTTACAAATTAACTTGCAACGATTGTCCCAATTATTACATCGGCCAAACCGGCAGGTCATTCTATACACGCTTCGATGATCACATCACCCAAACAAAACAAACTAACCCTAAAAATAGCTACGCAAAACACCTAAATAACACCCAACACACCCATACCGACATACACACTAATTTAAATATTCTACACATATTAAAACAGAGTAAAAAACTAACAACCTTAGAAAAATATGAAATCTACAAACACTACGCAACAGACAGGGAAAACATATTAAATGACCACACACACTTTGAAGCAAATAGCCTCTTCCAATACATCACACAAGACACCGACAACTCACCAACTGTCATTCCGTTTGTAAAGAGCCAAATGTCGCTAGTAGAGGGTTAGCTTCGTAAAAGGAACGAACATTTTGAAACGCGTCAGCAAGTAAGCAATTACGTATTCACTTAGTTAAGTAGTTTAAATTTAGTTTAATCAGTGAATTCAAGATGATTACATCAAGAAATATCACTCAACAGACAAAGAAAATATTTTAAATGACCACACACACTTTGAATCCAACACCCTTTTTCATTACACAGTAACAACCAACATAACCTACCCCCTACACTCATAAATCTTATGACGACAACCTTTTATATCTTGTGTGATGCTGCCAGTAGAGACTTAGCTTCATAAGTGAAACGATTGTTTCAAAACGTGACAGCAAGTAAGTTCTTAAATATTCACTTAGTTATGTATTAATTATTTATAGTTTAATTAGTAAATTCAAGATGACTACAACAAGCAACTTTATTTTTAAAAAATTGATATGCAGATTTTTTGATAACCATGAAATGCAATCAGAAAAAAACTACCTGAAAATGGGTACAAAATGATTTTGTCTGAGACAATTGGCTTTAGTTTTTCCTTGCATGACAATAATCACATTGCTCCTTTACCATAAAACCATTCTATGCCAGACACATAATTATCACATAGAACGTAATCCACATATTCTGCTACTCTAGCTGTGGTAGGTTTCACCTGTTTCTTAGCTGAAGGAATTGAAGAGACGCTATTGGTCCCCAATAGCATCCCTGAGGGGTCATTTATGCTATAACCCCCTAAATATGTTATCAGTATTATTTTACTAAATATACCATCATACTTCTTAATTTATTACTGTATTGGTTTTTTGAGTTGATGAATAAGCCTTCATCATTTCGTTTCCATTGGAAAATATGATATTTGAAAGCTGTAAAGACACATTTGATTCTAGAAATGATTCTGGAAATTACAAAGACCCTGTGGAAAATAACCCCAGATTGAAATTCATTATAGTTCTATGATTTGAGTTGGTATGATTTTTTTTTGTGAGCTTGGTGTTTTGTATTAAATTTTATTAAAAGGTAGGAGAATAACATTAAAGTTATGATGCAAATATGTTTTGAAGCCATATTGTAAACTAGAGCCAGTTGTCAGATAACATAGAAAATGGAGAACGCTTGTGAACTCTGTATTTTAATCTTTAACCTTAGATTTCATGTTGTTAAAGGTCTTTAAAAAATTCAATCAGTTTTATTTTTCAACATTTTAAACTAATAATAACTTAAATTTACTTCATAAATTTACTTAAAATTCACCTGATTCTTTCAACATCATTTCTGCATCAGTTAAGACTGTAAGTGGTTGCACATTTGTTATTGTATTTGATGCTGCAAATAATCTATGTTGATCTTTCATTTTTGGTCTTTTGCATGATGACAACACGTCTCTGTAAACCTAAATAAGAGTAATTAAGTAATTTTATAGTAAATAAAATTATCATAATATTATATTATTAAAATTATTAATGTACTCATCTTCATTTCTGTTAGGAAATTTGAGTACAGTTTTCTGGATTTCCTAACGTTACAATATACTCCTCTGTTGTCACGTTTTGGAAAATGGAGTTACTCCGAAACGTGCCAACAGAGGAGAATATTGTAATGTTAGAAATGGCAGAAAACTGTACTCAAATAAATAGTTAAATTATTAACTTTGTTGATTATTAAAATATTAAATGAGAAAAAGGGAGAAGGAGAAGTTGCAGTAAGGACTGCCTTTGCCATAGCAGATACTGAATTATCCCCTCCATGGCCTATCATGGACACTGGACTAAATTATCATCTATACATGATGCCAGGTGTAAGACATAAGAACTTTGTAACAACACTTGCGTCATAGCATAATACTACATCCAGGCACATTTGTTGTACTTAAAAAAATTGTACCAATTGTTTTTCTGAAAAATAATGTTACTAAAGCTTCATGGTAGAGAGAAAAACAAATTAGTTACAAACTACTAACAAACATTAGCTTCTGACTGACACTGAGTAAAAGCTATACTGAGCTTCTCACTCCATTTGACATAAAAACTGTAAATCTGCTTTATAATGTTTAGATGTCTGACAGATCAATGGATCATAAATATGTTTTAATATTTATGCTGTAAGTTTCAAGAGGCGATAAATATCCCTTAGAAACCACAGCCCTCTAGTCTTGGGCTTGATATTTCAAAAAATAAACTCTCTAGAAACAATCAAACAAGTATAATATATATGTAGCTAGGCTAGTCTCTATACCCACTACAAGTAAATTGTCATGACTAGCTGACCTAGTTTGTAAACCCCAATTAGTTAAAAATTTTACAGATTATAAATTAATAAATAACATTTATAAATTCATAAACAATACAGATTTAATGGTTGTTTATTGAATTAATAATTTTTTTATAATTATAAATATTAAATGAGAAGGAACATAAAGTAACTGAAAATTAGTTTTTTTAATAATTAATATTAATCAAGGGTAAAAATAATATATCAAGAGAGTGTAAAAATTAAAATATCTAAATTAATATATAAGACATGAACATGAATGAAAAATATACTCTAAATATCAAGAATTAAAACAAGGATGCCATTCATGTGACTTCTATAATTCTGCTGGATAGTAAATCTAATTAGGATTAATTAACCCTTTCCTGAGCTCTAATTTTGCTGTATTCCTAGTAACAGGGGATCATTGTGTCTCTTACTCATCACTTCCTACTCTTTGTCCTATACTTCTATGCAATAGGTAGTTCAGCCTGTTTCAAGTATATGGCCCTGAAAATATTAGATTTATGATCCCGGACTCCTTTTTTACATTCCTTACCATATATATATATATATATATATATATATATATATATATATATATATATATATATATATATATATATATACATATATATGAAGTTTGTATAACTTCATAAAGTCAGTGCAACGGGGAAAATAATGGAAAAAGTGAAATATCACAATATATATATATATATATATATATATATATATATATATATATATATTCTAGATGTTTAAAATTATCCATTGTTTTTCCGTTGCACTGACTTTATGAAGCTAATAAATCACTAATTTTGAGTAATTTTATCCACCATTAAGTGCAATAATTTTACCTTACCAAGGTAAAATTATTGCACTTAATGGTGGATAAAATTACTCAAAATTAGTGATTTATTAGCTTCATATATATATATATATATATATATATATATATATATATATATATCTCAAATTATGAATAAAATTTAACAACACTTGTTTATTAAAAAACAAAATCTAAACTAATCTTACACTACATTATGACATATAAGGCGTATGTATCTGTTTTAGGTACTGTTTTGCTTCTAGAAAATGTAGGACTTTGGGATTACATACCTTTTGCACATAATTTGCAAAACTAATTTCTTTTCTTAATTATAAGTAATTATTTATAATTTACTTACATGGAACTTTATTTAGTAAAATGTTTACTATAGGGGTTATTGTAGCGATTAGTTTTTTTTTTCTATTGTTTAATATGTGGAGAATATTGAAATTAGTATGGATGTTTATGTATGTGTGTTAATTTGTGTAAAGAAAAATTTGAAATATCCAAACTCACACAATACAGAAATAACATATAATAAACAACCACATATACTTCGAAACTAACACCTTACTCCTTTATATAGTAAACAATCTGCACAACCCAAACCTCCTACACCCTAATAAATCATATGTCCAGTAACCTTGAGTGATCACCCGTCTTGAGGTTTTCCACATCAATGAAATGATTGTTTCGAAACGTGTCAGCAAGTAAATTCAAAAGTATTAACTCAGTTACGCAATAATTACTTATAGTTTAATTAATGAATTCAAGAGTTTGCAACAAGCATCTTTTTTATAGTTGAAAATTATATTTAAACTAGCACTATCTGAAAGGTAAAGAATATATAAAATATAGAATTGGGAAAATCTTCAAATCAAATTGCACTGTACTAAAAAAATTAATATATTATCCAAATGAGATAAAAACAGCAGATAAAAACAAATACAACACAAGAATGGGTGAAAAAGCATTGATTCACCCATGGCTTGCTACACAAATTCACATGAGCAACCAGCTCTGGGGTTCATATGATGTAAGCAAGAAAAGTTGGCAAAGTGTCTGTATATAGATAAAATGCTGAAGTATTTTGAGTAATGTGTGTATTGGTTGGATGAAGGAGAATGGCATCATCTTTTTTGTAATCATCTTGAATTCACTAATTAAATATTAAATAATTAATAAAACACTTATAAATATTTAAAAACTTGCCAATAGTAGAACTTGAGTTACGGTCTGAGTTGACAATGGGACACATCTCCCGTAACGGCCGGCCTCAACAAATATAAGTAAGTGCTACTATAGGCAAGTTGTAAATATTTACAAGTGTTTTAGTGAAGACTAGTAGCTCAAATGAAGATGGAATCAACAAATATATTAAGTAAATATAGTGTAACTGAGTAAATACTTTTGAACTTGCAGACGCTTTTTGAAACAATCATTTCATTGACGAAGCTAACCCACTTTAGCAGTAATGCATCAGCTTCATCAACAAAATGATTGCTTTGAAACTCATCAGCAGGTAAGTTCAAAAGTATTCACGCAGTCCCACAAGAATTACTTATAACCATATTTTCAATGAATACCAGAAATGGCTATACAAATTTAAAGTTTCCTTCCCATTAGGACTACAAGTACTTATTTATAACTCTCATAATGACTCAACCAATTAGGATAGCCAATGCCTTATTTGTCTTTACTTTATCAGGAGGGTCATAGGCTATATAAAGTCAGAAAGACATATAATTGTTAAACTGCTGAGCAGTTGTTGATTATAGCGTCCAAAATTATACATTAAGTAAAATTTTGAAAAATTAGGCAAAAATATTTTTGACCCCACTAAACGATCTTTGTCAGTGTCACCAACTAGGTTTAACTGATTTGATAATAAAATTGAAGTTTCACTTATCTTAATTAACAATCAATTCCATGAGTATTCTTTATAGGTACTAATTTTTTAAGAGTTATAAAAACAAAAATTTTAATACAGCAGTTTGATTTCTGGTATAAACAATTTGTACATGGGTGATCTTAATATGTATAATGTATTTTTTGTTATTGCTTGATGTAATCATCTTGAATTCGCTGATTAAACTAATTTTAAAAATACTTAACTAAGTGAATATGTAATTGCTTACTTCCTGACGCGTTTCAAAACATTCGTTCCTTTTACGAAGCTAACCCTCTACTGGTGGCATTGGTTGGGTGTAAGGGCTCTAATGAGAATGGATTTATGACTGTGGAATGGGGTGGGTTGTTTGAGTTGTGTGTCATACAATATAAATGTGTCAGCATTGTGCGTTGTGTGTTTTGAAACGTGTCAGCAAGTAACCAATTACGTATTCACTTAGTTAAGTATTTTTAAAATTAGTTTAATCAGTGAATTCAAGATGGTTACATCAAGCAACTTCAATAGCGACCAACGGTCAACAATAATCAATCTCTACCGACTAACGAAGCTCGAGGTATACAAAACTTCCCTCCACATTTCCCTTAACACTCAATGCCTCAAACATAACCTAACACCTAAATACGCTAAAATTACAATAAATAACAAAACACCTGCTGCACTAAAAACAACAACACAAGCACAGAAAATATTTATCAAAAACAGCATCAAACAATTATACGCTAAAAAAGACAAACTTAATCATACCCTATACAAATTATACCAAACCCTCACAACAATGCTACACCACATGGAACTCGAAGAAATAATTCAATACACTAACGATTATACACATAAACAACTACAATTCATTAGAAACAAACAAAATCTAAAGCTACACAACCTCGCAACACAAAACAATATCACTATCTACACCAACCACCAATTTCACCCACGCACCATCAACACGACAAATATCAATTTCAGTACAAATGAATTAACACTATTAAACAAAGGCCTAAAATATAACCTACACCCCAAAAAATACAACCACAAACAAATGTCGAACATACTTTTAGACAATGAAACACCAATACAATACACAGATCCTACACACCACGAATATATTAGACAAGACATTAAACATAAAATGCCCAACATAAACAACTTAAACAATAAAGCTATCATAAATAATGGACATTCAATCCTTAAATCCATTATACAAAAACGCGAGAAACACAACCTAAATTTCTTAAAAGCAGACAAAGGTAATTCCATCGTAATATTGCACCAACAAGACATCAACAAGAAAGTAAACAGTTTCATAACTGAAAACAAAATAATGGAACTCCGATCAGACCCAACACCTAAATTTCAAACATCAATTAAAAATCTTTTAAATAAATGCACCGAAATCATTAAAAGTGAAAAAAATATTACAAACAAATAAAACCCCAAGCCCCCACATTCCTGCTTTACCTAAAATCCACAAAGAAGACACACCCATCCGTCACTAATCAATCACACACACGCACCATCACATAAACTAGCCAAATACATAGACAAACTTATCAGAGACAACATAAACTTTTCTAATTACACAATAACATAGACCTCATACACAAAATTCAAGACATCCACATACCACACAATTTTACCATTGCCTCATTCGACATAAAAAACCTTTACACTAATATGCCAATAGAACAAACACTCCACATACTGCAAAATATGCTCACAGCAAACAACACTCCACATAAACTCGCCCATGAAATACTCACACTCACCAAACTCATCACATCACAAAACTACTTCACATACCAACACAAATTCTACACACAGAAAGATGGTCTCCCTATGGGTTCCCCTATCTCAGGCATCCTAGCAGAAATAATCCTACACCATATTGAACAACAATACATTCTACAGAACAATAATCATACACATAAAACAATTTATTACCATAGATATGTAGATGACATTTTAATATTATACAACGGCAAATCAAACAACTACACAATTACATTAATACCATGCACCAAAACCTCACATTTACCCTCGAATTAGAAGAAAACAATAAAATAAACTTTCTAGACCTTACCATCACCAAACACAACACCAGACATAATTTTAAAATATACAGAAAACCAACAACTACCGATATTGTCATACATAATACATCTAATCACCCCACACAACACAAACACGCTGTATTTAATCATATGTTACACCGCCTAATCAATATACCAATGCTACAGAAAGACTATGACGAAGAACTTAATACCA
This sequence comes from Prosapia bicincta, assembly GCA_036971475.1. Classification (NCBI taxonomy): domain Eukaryota; kingdom Metazoa; phylum Arthropoda; class Insecta; order Hemiptera; family Cercopidae; genus Prosapia; species Prosapia bicincta. The sequence continues at coordinate 80,231,976 of JBAIZL010000002.1, read as the reverse complement.
TAAAATACATCGCTCAACAAAACGGCTACCAACACACACTCATAGACAACATACTCAGGAAAATTAAACATAAACACCATCAAACGGTCACGCAGACAAACCACACAAAAAACCACAAATACATATCCCTCAACAAACCACAACAAAAACACACACAAAATAGCAATCACATTCCAAAAACTCTTACCAAATATTCTACAAAACAACAAACACTTTAAGACATCACATACAGCCTTTAAAGAGAAACTGATAAATACAAGCTCTCATGTATTTACAAATTAACTTGTAATGATTGTCCCAACTATTAAATCGGCCAAACCGGCAGGTCATTCTATACACGCTTCGAAGAACACATTACCCAAAAAAAAAACAAACAAACCCTAAATCCATCCACGCAAAACACCTGAGAAACACCCAACACACACACACACACACACACACACACCGACATACACACTAATTTAAATGTTCTGCACACATTAAAACAAAGTAAAAAACTAACAACCTTAGAAAAATATGAAATCTACAAACACTAAGCAACAGATAAAGAAATCGTATTAAATGATCACACACACTTTGAAGCCAACAGCCTTTTCTATTATATGATACACAACTCAAACCCACCCCATTCCACAGTTATAAATCCCTTCCCGTTAGAGCCTTTACACCCGACTGATGCCGCCAGTAGAGGGTTAGCTTTGTAAAAGGAACGAATGTTTTGATACCCGTCACTTAGTCAAGCATTTAAAAAAATATTTTTTGTTATATTTTCTAATAAGTTTCTAAAAGTAAAATGCTTCATAATTATTTAAATGTATTTATATATTTTCTTTAATAGTTGAATCCAACCTTGAGATCAGTTACAGTCTGAGTTGACAATGGGACACATCTCCCGAAACAGCCGTCTTTAACAAATATAAGTAAGTGCTACTATAGGCAAGTTGTAAAATATTTACAAGTGTTTTAGTGATATTTGTTTTGTTAAATGCGCTGAAAAGATTAAAATAATGATACAATTCAATACATGTTTGCCAATAAAATATTTTAAAAGGTGAAAATTAGAATTGTTATCAAGTTATACTATAATTAAATAATACTTAACTAAGTGAATGCATAAGGCCTTACTTGCTGACGAGTTTTGAAACAATCATTTCTTTTACAAAGCAAAGCCTCTCGCTATCAAGTATTTAACAAATTAATGTATGAAGTAAATGGGATTGGATAAACAGTATTTCACTGTGGAATACATTAATCTATTATGCAAAGAATGGTATTAAAAAAAATATTTCTGATAATATCTGGCTATTTAACTTTAATTTCCGCATTGAGTGCTTAATATTTTGTGTAGTAAACATAGGCTTAATAATAAAACAGTCATTATCTAATGACATTACTATATAGATCAATTTATTAAATATTTGTTAAGTATGCTAAGATCTAAATTTTTAATTTTGACTTTTTGAAACCATTACATTGTCTTATTTATTTAATAACTATAATAAAGCTATTCATTAATAAGTTATTATGTGATTAAAATTACCTTAATCATACAATGAGCTCTTCTCAGAAAATTCATTATAAAATCATAACAATTCTAGCAACAAACTTTATAGAAGAACAAAATAATTTTACACAAGCCTTCTGAATGTAAATCAAATGAATAAATAAACAGAAAAATGGCTGGCAGGAAAAGGTAAATCTATTTATGTTCTGAATGCATTATGGAACTGAATTCAAATGTTCTTAACTCATTTTGTATAAATTATACATTGATGAAATTTAAGTAGGCATTAGTACATATAACCAATCATAAAATTGGATATATTTTTTCTAATTAACTGTTATTCATTCAACTTCACTATCACAGTATTTTGGATTCATAATATATAGTAATTGTATTTTTTGTTAACTATTTCCAGGTAGTTTTATCAACAAATTTGAAATAAACTTGTAAAGTTTATTTCTTTTGAACAGTTCCCCTTTATCTGATACTGTACTTTAATTACTTGAAAGTGTAACCATCTGTACTGTAATGGACTTTTCCTCACAGCTGATTACTTTTATTTTCAGCTGGACATTAACAAGAATTGTTGTAGTTTGCCTAATCTAAAAACATTACTTATTAGTTTATATGAATGATTACTGCTTAATATTTTATAAAAATTCTGATTATGTTGAATGTCTGAAATGGTCCAAATCTTATTAAAGTAAAAGGAAAAAATTTAATTGAATCTATATGTAAATCAAAATAACTTTGATGAAACAAGACAGTATAAAAAAAGTGTTTATTAATAACAAAGCTATTAATTTTTTTTAATATCAATTCAATTCTTTTAAAACTTTTATAATTTAAACCTGTGACAGTAACACAAAATTCCTGATTACAAAACATCCAAAAGGTCAGGTTTGTGTAAAAGATGGCCACTAAAACACTTGTAAATATTTTACAACTTGCCAATAGTAGTACTTACTTATCTGTAGTAGCTAACTTAACATTTGTTGAGGACCGCTGTTTCGGAAAATGTGTCCCATTGTCATCTCAGGCCGTAAGCCAATTTAAGATTTTCAGCTAATAAATTAAAACTGCTAGACAAAGGCTAAAAACACATCACACCCAAATAAAGCCAACAAAATTTCACCTAAAAACTCTAATAGTAGATCTTAAAAATACAATCCAACATAACACACCAATAGAACAAGATGCAATTAGACAACAAATAAAAACACAAAGTAACCGAAACTAAGCCTCCTAAAATAAACACCTATGAATTAAAAATATTTGTATCTGTTGATTCCATCTTCACGTGAGCTACTAGTTTTCACTAAACACCTGTAAATGTTTACAAATTTCCCAATAGTACCACTTACTTATATTTGTTGATGATGGCCGTTTCGGGAGATGTGTCCCAACTCAAGATTATTTGAGTTACGGTCTAAGTTGACAATGGGACACACCTTCCGAAACAGCCTTCCTCAACAAATTTAAATAAGTGCTACTATAGGCAAGTTGCAAAATATTTACAAGTGTTTTAGTGAAAACTATTAGCTCACATGAAGATGGAATCAAGTAATATAAAAGATGGCATTTGAATTTTATAAATAACAACTTCTCTAAGTTATAATTTTAGTATTAAAATTAGTACTTAATTTTAATACTAAAACGTTTTTCGCTGCACTAGTTGATCTTAAAGTTTCAAAGAGTGCTGGTGGTTTTAAAGATAGATTAAACCTAATGTGGCTAAAAAGTGTATGTGATTTGTATTAGGCTTGTTTATGTAACACATTTCTATTTTGTGATCTAGTTGGTTTGTAAAATACATAAGTGGTTAGCATTAACAATTTAAGCAGAGGTTTCCATTAACAGAATAAAACAAAACAAATGGAAAAATGTAGAATTAAATGGCGAAACGTATTGGATATGGCAAAGAAAAGCTCTTACATGATGTGATGGATACAAGTTAACTAACTTTGCTTCATTTTAGATTTAGTGGAGGACATTTAAAAAATGCAGTGATGATACAATTTCATCCTCTGTAGACAATATGTTATTTTTTGTAGGTACCTTCTACAGGAATTCAAACACAAGTGCAGAGTCATCTAATTAGATTGTTATAAGAAATGTGGTTGCTACAGTGTAAATAAATTAAAAACACTAATCATTTCAACTTAGTTACCAAAACAAAGCTCCTATTGTCAATTATATGCGCAGATGCTGCCCTAAATAAATTGAAGAAATTTTGTTAAAATAAGCAAATTCAAAATCTTATCTAATGTAACACCAAATATACACAAACTCTCTTGCAAAAGTGATCACAAAAGTTCCACACAGGTTACCCCACAAAAAGTAGTTTGTGTTAAAATCACCAACCAATAAAAATGGAGTAGATATCTGAGTTATTGGAACCAGGTAGTCTATTTGTTGCAAATTGTCTTTAGACGGAGAATAGATAACTTTCCGTAAAAAAAGTTATCAAATTTACTGAATCAGCCTTTACAGTAACATTCTAAAAAGCATATACCACTTCTAGCTTGTTCTTCTGTAATAAATAGCTATCTAAAAACCTTTTGTTGGAAATTGTGATTTTAGAGATGTCTCTTGATGATAGTGGAATACCATCTGCCACAATAACCTTCATTAAAATTCTCTAATTAACCTAAAAATCTTAAAGTTTTCTGTGAAAAAGGAAAGAAAATAATGCAATTGGATTCCTCTTCAACTTGAGCAATTTACATTTTAACATATATTAATAACCAAACACACTTGTATATATGTTACACTTGCTCATAGTAGCACTTACTTTTATGATTGTTGAGGACTGTTGTTTGTCCATTGTCAACTCAGACCGTACCTGACCTCTTGGTTGTTGTTGATTAGGATGGAGGTGTGATATTAGGGTAGGTAGTTGTATTTTAGAGAGTATTGGGGGTTATGATGAAAATATACTACATCATTTAAAATACACCTACATCCGTACCTTAACATCCCACCCCACCCTAACCTACAACAACCAAGAGGTCACTTATGGTCTGAGTTGACAATGGACAAACAGCAGTCCTCAACAATCATAAAAGTAAGTGCTACTATAGGCATGTGTAACATGTACAAGTGTTTTTATTTAAAATCTAGTAGCTCACATGAAGATGGAATCAATTAACATATATTAATACATAAACACTTGCCTACAGTAGCTCTTAATTTTGATTAATCTAAATGTGTATCTCTATTTCAATAGATGTCAATTATACGAGGTCTGTTAAAAAAATATGCGGACTGTTTGAATTTCGAGGCTCAAGTTAGTTTCAGGAGAATCCGCTTTATGTCGCTAGGTTCGTATAAATCAGCTGATTAAAACGCGGTATTTCAGTCCCAGATATCTTCATTTGTTGATGAGTTACCGCAGTTTAGTAAAGAGTGTTTTTTTCGATTGTCGGATTGTAAAATGGACAACCTGAAGGAGCAACGAATTGCTGTGAAATTTTGTGTAAAACTAGGGAAATCTGCAACAGAAACATTTGTCATGCTTAACACAGCCTATGGCAATGTTGCCATGAAGCATACTGCATGTTTCAAGTGGCATGAACGTTTCGAGGGTGGCCGACAGTCGATTGATGGCGATGAGCATCCTAGACGTCCTTCAACGTCAACTGACGACCCACACGTTGACAAAATCAACACCCTGGTGCGCGAAAATCGACGTCTGACCATTAGGGAGCTTTCCAAAGAGTGTGGAATATCAGTTGGATCTCGTTACGAGATTTGTAGCGAAAAATTGAAGATCCACAGCTCCATGCAAGACCAATGCAAAGACCAAAAAGCCAATCACGTCCGGGTTTGTTGGGAACTGCTTGAACAAATGAAGATGAGAACTTTTTGTCAAGAATTATAACCGGTGATGAATCATGAGTGTATTGTTACGACATTGAAACTAAGATCCAATCATCACAATGGGTGAATCAAACATCCCCAAGACCCAAAAAAGCTCGCCAAGTTCGGTCGAATGTCAAGGTGATGCTGACAGTTTTTTTTGAAACTAAGGGTGTTGTTCACTACCAGTACCTCCCTGAAGGCTCTACAGTCAACCAGATACCTAAATTGAAGTACTGAAACGTCTGAGGGACGCCGTTTGACGCAAAAGGCCAGAACTGTGGAGAAGTGATAACTGGTTTTTCCATCACGATAACGCTCCAGCTCACTCAGCACTCAGAACTTGTGAGTTTTTGGCCAAACACTCGATCACTGTTCTTTCCCACCCTCCTACTCACCTGACCTTGCTCCTTGTGACTTTTTCTTATTCCCAAAACTCAAAAAACCCCTCAAAGGAAGAAGATTTAAAACGATTTCGGAGATTAAGGGAAATGCGATGAAGGAGCTGAACGCCATCACAAAAGTAGCATACAAGGACTGTTTTAACAAGTGGAAACAGCGTTGGGATAAGTGTGTGCGTTGGGGAGGAGAGTACTTTGAAGGAGATCCAGACGTGTAACTTCCAAATAAAGTACATTTTTTTTTATGACCTCAGTCCGCGTATTTTTTGAACAGACCTCATATTAACTTGGTCCATAGCTATTGAAAATAACTTGGACTTAACCAGGATATGTCATGAAACAGCCATTCTCATTTAGGCAAAAAGTAGATGTACTACAAACAAATGTTTACTTATTAACCTTTGAGAGGTCCTATGGTTTGGACTATCAAAAAAGGTCGCTCAAGGAGGTTACCTCTAGATAAAAAAAACACTTGTTTAAATCGAAATAATAACAATTTCATTTCAAATATCTTTAGAATAAGTCATATTTATAAATTTTCAAAACTTTAAATTCTTTAGTATTCATCCAATAGTAATACTTTATAGTATGTATTTAAAAATATACATTACACAAATTTAGAAAAATGTATTACAAAATTTTATTTTAACATTTGTGACTTTCTTAAAATGGCAATCACTATACACAATAAACCATAAGACTTGTAACTATTTGCCTTTGTTCAAGCCTTTGTTATAGAGGTAAGTTTTCTAAATCACTAAAGTTGTCATCACCTGTTTCCACTTCATCATCACCTAGATTGTTTAGTAAGTCATTTGTAATAATTGCATCCTTGTAAACCTCAAAATCCTCCTCAACTGGTTCATCACCTCTATCACTATCACTGTCAAAACATTTTCTAACAACTCATTGTTTTCTATCAATTAATTCAAATGAAAAAATTAACACATACAGGTCCATCAATAAAAACACAAACAAAAACTATCTAAAAATGTACACTTTTACAAGGTATCACACGGAAGTTAGCTCATAGTATGAACATAACTTGGGAAGTCGCACACGGAAGTAACATCCAGTCCTTCACAGAAAATGAACTCGAGTACAGAAACCAAAACCAAATTGTGTGCGTCTAGCCGTTTTTCCAAGAAAGGGTCAAGTGTAATTGGTAAGCACAGATACTAAACTCTAGGTAAACAGTTTCATTATTGGAAAAAAAGGCGGCCCAGAGGTAATCTTCGCAATGCAATCTCTCAAAGGTTAAAATATGTTAAACTATATAAGTGGAAAATATTATTTATAACTAATTGTTATAATGTTATAAGTCGATTATTTAATATGTTTAAGGTATTTGAAGTTTCTAAATTACCTTAATATATACTACAGTGAACACTGTTTAAGCTGGAATCCATTGGGGCCGGCATTTTTTTCCGTCTAAGACAGGTTTCCGGCTTATACAGTAGTAGTGTACTGTATGATGGTAACATCACGAAACGTTTGCCGAGTCTATTTTGAGCGTTGGGGTGAGGGTAGGCCATGGGGATTCTTAGCTATAAGACTATTATTTCTACTGATCAGCTGTATGGCGCTGTACCAACACCACATAGACAACGGACAATTGTCATCCTGTCTACATTTGTTCTAATACAGTATTTAATTAAATTATTTATTTCCAATTACGTACTGACTGTTTATTTCCTACAGAGATAACACTTCAACGTATAAAGCAAGTGTATTTAAATCGCAAGAAAACTTATCACATTTTAACGTCTAAATAAACGTCATTCAACAGTAATATCGGTTATCTTGATTGCCTAATGACAGCCCGTAGCCTGTGCCCTGTGACGTCACAACTGGCAAACCTTGTTTTTTAGGTGGTGTTGGCTATGCACACTACAGAAAATGTTAAAACCTACATTACATAATAAAAACCTTACCTTTTAATGCAGCATCCTTTTATCCTTCTCCACAAAGTTTATGAATTAATGATGCAATTTATTAAAAACTATATTTTGCCTCTTACTGTATTTAGGCTAAATACTGTACATAGTAGGCTTACGTAAAAATAAAAGAAAATCGAGAAGGCTTGAAAAAATCTAGCATTGACTTTTGTTTTAAAAGGTTAGTTTTACTTGCTTGTGTTTCAGTTATTGTTTTTAGTTATAACAAATGGTGACGCATTTCCGGGCTGTTATTAAATTGTCCGCGAAATCTTCTAACTCACAAATTTTCATTAAAGCCTCGCCAAATGTTTTTATTTTGTTTTCTACGACTGGTCCGTCTTCAATTTCTATAATCTCATTAGTCTCCATTTCAATAATTTCGTGCTTACGCGGAAAGTAAGGCTGTAACAAAACCGGAAGAAATAACTGCTAACTTGGACATCAATATGTCTGGCCGTGGATGTTTGTAAACCATTCATTGCGTTATCTTGAAGGAAACTAGTGCTGACACAGCCTATCGTAAATTATGGATGTTTGTATACCATTGCGTTATCTTGTGCATATCACCAATCCTTAACGTTGTTACAGAATTCTCAGAAATAAATACAATCTGTTACAATTAAGCATACCTATCTGTGAATTTTATGGTAAAAAAATATATTATAAATTGTATTTTATCTAATCGGAAGTCATTGTAACTTTATATTTTACAGCATGTATATGATCAGATTTTCCGGCTTATGCAGAACTAAGACGTAGTAAATACGTATCACTCATCCTTTTGGTTATTCCGCTTCCGCGTTAGACAGTTTCCGGCTTATGAAGGTTATTAACCAGGTAAATTAAATAGGCGACAGTTGGGACTTTTAAAGTTTTTCGCGATAGACAGGATTCCGCCTAACACAGGGTCCGTCTAAGACAGGTTTCACTGTATAATTAAATAATACTTAACTAGGGGAATACTTAAGGGCTTACTTGCTGATGTGTTTCGAAACAATCGTTAATTTTACAAAGCAAATCCTCTACTAATTATTTAATTATAGTTTAATCAGTGAATTCAAGATGATGTAACTTTATAGCAACCAACGGTCATCAGTAATCAACCTCTACCGACGGATGAAACTGAAGATATACAAAACTTCCCTCCATATTTCCTTTAATACCCAATGCTTCAAACATAATTTAACACTTAAATACGCCAAAATTATAATAAATAACAAAACACCTGCTGCAGAGTAGAGGCTTTGGTTCGTAAAAGGAACGATTGTTTCGAAAAGCGTCAGCAAGTAAGCCCTTAAGTATTCATTCAGTTAAGTATTACGTAATTATAGTTCAAAATGTAAATTCAAGAAGATTACAAAAAGCATAACTTTTTATATCGGAAAAATATATTTCTGAACATTATAGACAAATTTTGAAATAATGTAGGCTGTAATTACTAAAGGCACTATATAAAAACAAAAAGAATAATGAAAATCTTTGTTTTGTCTGAGCCATTGCTTATAATGACTAATTAAAGTGGTCTATGATACCTAATGTTTATTTTCACAAGGGCCAATTATACCAATAAATATTTCTAACGTAAGCAACTATTATGAGGCAAAATATTCGGAGAAGGTAACATCACATTTCATAATTTCTTTTGGGGGAGAAATTTGTCGTAAAAAATCATTAAGTTTGCCTACAGCTGTTCTTGTTAAAGAAAATAAACAAAAGAGAATCTATATTGTCTTAACAAATACAATGTATGACCTTAAATGTGTATTTAGTATAGTGGGAGCAGAATTATACTGCAATATTGTACTGGAAGAGAAATATATGCCTATGACTATTTTTTTTAAAAAGAGAATTTTTAAAACTCGATTTACTTCCCCCAATGTACAGTAGATTTTTTTCAATGTTTGAAAGCTGAAAATCTTCAGAACAATTTTTCGTGGAACTTACATAGTATAACATAAATAAATGAAAGCTCTCAACCACAAATGACTTTTTTCTTAAACCTTATGTACATTTCGATTGTATAGCAATCATCCTCAGGGGTAATTTACAATAAAAATTCGTAAAAGCAAAATAGTATTTTTATTGTAAATTACCTCTGAGGATGATTGCTATGCAATCAAAATGTACATAAGGTTTTAAATAAAAGAAAAAAGTCATTTGTTGTATAGATGTTTCATTTATTTATGCTAAACATTATGCCACAGTTGTTTTATACAGTTATATAGTATATTATATTTCTTTAGTCTACAATAGTTTTTTTACCATCTATCATATTCTAGAAAATTCTATTTTAGGTATTAAAAGTTAAATTTGAGTTGTGAAAAACATTGTCTAAAACGTTGTGCTCTAGTTTATTGGCTAAGAAATTAAAATCAAATTTCCACTTAGACGGATTATTTCTAAACATAAACCTACCACCATCTACTAGCTCTAACTGATAGTATTTGTTTAAACAGTAATAGGACATTCTATCACAAATTGTTCTGCTATAGTGGCAAACCAGATAGTTGGGATAGAGAGGAATCTGGAAAACAAGAATAATGAGGAGCTAGTGTTGATGCCATGCCGACTCCAAAAAAATATTTTAAAATATTCCATTCTTTATTAGTACAAATCTTATATAAAATCTACAAAAAAGTGTATACTTCTTTTGATTATCTTATTTCTTTTTTTATATATTTAATTACAATAATTATAAATTTTCAAAAATTAACAATAAATAAAAATATATCAGCAAAAATCAATAAATAGCGTACATTGTACAATAAGAAACCAAAACTGCTGCAATTGATTTTTTATGTATCACGCCCATATGAGCGTGAGGGCTTTGTCAGAAAAAATATTTCTATTTCTACAATCATTCCCTGAAAAAGGTACTTTTTAATAACAGGCCTAGTTGATACCATTCTGACTATTGGTTTAATAAGGCCTAACAAAAAATGTAACAAATTAAAGTGAAAAATGAAAAGTTAGGTAGAAAGAGGTTATTGAATGCTTTTATGGTATATCACTAATTTAATGTTAATTTTTTTTGTACTTATGTGGTTTTGTACTTATTCTTACTTATTTTTTTCCCCCGTCACTTATTCTTTTCATTACCTATAACCTAAATTTGGGGAAATAAAATCACAATTTTATTTATAAATATATATGTTACAAAATTAAACAGGCTTTTAAATTTCACTACAGCATAACAAAAGTTATGTTGTATGGTAAAAGAATTCTTAAGACTAATAATGCAAAAAATGCCCGCATTTTTGCAATACTAGATTACAAAAAAACAAAATGTTTAAATAATTTACAGATAGTTTGATTTTTGTAATGATACAGCAATGAAAGAAAAGTAATTTTTTAAAAAAATATAAATAGTTGAAAATATGAATTTAAACTTTTGATGTACTTTTGAAAAGCTTATCCAATCCTACATGATTCCTTCTTGTATATGACTGAACAATATAAGTAACAATTTATGTTATTTTAAAAAATATTACAATAAATTACAATTGTATTTTATAGCTATAATAAAAAATAACGGTTGTAGTTTTTGTGTTACACATCTAGAGCCTTCTTAAAAAAAGGTTTTAATTGATACACTTGGCAAAAAAAAACACTACTTACTGATATTTTTCAGTGTATATAGAAATATTTTGATTATAGAACAAATGCAATATTGCCTTATTAAATAGCATATTATAAATAACTATGCTATAGCATCAAAAAGGCGTTAAATTATTAGGAGAAAAAGATCTAAATTTGGTTATTTTTATGGTTATTCAAATTATAAAAGTTATATAATAAGAGAAAAAAGAATAATCACACTTTCCATAAAATACTTATTAAATTAAATAACATTTGTTGCTTAAGTTATATTTAACTATAAAAATGAATGGTTATTTAAAATCGGTTATAAAAAAGTTATATATAAGCTACATAATACTTAAATAACTTTCAACCATTTTACAAGATTCTAATGCATTCATTTATTGTGAAAATATTCCAAATTACTAAACAATTCCAAAGTTTGAAAATACATTTCCAGAAATAGGAATGGTCCGATTCCGGTTCTCAAATTCAGGAATCGACGAGTCTAATGGTATCGGGGAATTGTTGATACTCAATTCTTCATTGATTAAAGTGCCGATTCCGATTCTTGTTTTTTTAAATGTTAAAATACGTGTGTGGTGTAGTTTATTAGGAAAATAATTAATTATCAAATATGCCTTATTTATGTATCAGTTGCTTTGAGTGAATTAAACGTTTAAAACAAAAGCCTATTTGAGTTAACAAAAATATTATTGATTGTGCCACCGCTTCATAGATGTCAAAACAAAACACAAGAAAAGGTAGTTCCACTTTATCTACTTATACAAACTGAAATGGCTATTACAGAAGTTATATTGTAATTGTAAACGGAAGTTCATAATTGTAATTTTAAATGAATCATTACTTTTATCCAATATGTTTGTCATACTTTCAGAAATTCCTATTCATAAATCAAGGATAAACGTTTTGTGTGTAACAACATTAAAACTGAACTTTTAAAAGGCTTCACCATATGGCCAAGATGTTAACTAAATTCATTATTAGAGAATATCATATAGCTCTATATAACTTGAAAGAATCGAGAATCGACATAGAAAATTTTAGGCATCAACAAATCCACATACCCAGAAAAATATTTGAATGATTATAAAAAACTACAAAATCATTCTTTAGGAATAATTTAACAAATAGAGAATGAAAGGTAAATCACGTTCATGGTATTTTCCTTATTTGTTGTTAATGTTAATTTTACTTTTGTACATAACTTGCTCTCATTTTTCTAATTAGAGTAACAAGACAGTCATGATTCTTGTGAATGGTAGAATGAAGCCTGAAATGAAGTGAATGAGTGGAGCTATGCAGCAAGTTAGTTTGGTTCAGTTTTAGAGAATTATTTTTCAATTATCCCGCATTTTATGGTTTTGAGATTTCATAGTATATATATTGTAAAATTAAACAAAAAACTGTTTAAAACCATAAAGTGCAAAAAGTTGATAATTCGTTTTATAATTTATCTTATTCTAAAATTGTATAGATTCCATAAAATATATGATTTCTTAAAATTACTGGACTGGATGGATGGTACGATAGGAGAGGTATCCTTTTCCTTATTTCAATGGTAACATTTTATATTTTTATTTAAAAAAGTCAATAAATCCGTTAGCTATATTGTTTCCTAATTTCTTTTGCAATTGTACTAAGCTGCATATTGGACGTCCCTTCGTAAATTGCTCCAATCTTGACATCCCTGTAAAATTTTTCCTGAGGATACTCTTGAGTAAACCCAACACCTCCCATCCAGTCAATACACTTCGTAGAAACATGCTGAGCAACTTCTACAGCAGAAAGATAAAAATAACCATTACTGTCGTATGGTTTATTCATGAACTATCCAAATTAACATTATTAAAGTTGAAGTTTTACATTGTATAAGGAAGCTGGTTTAAAACACTAGAAATAGGTAGGATTGGAGGTTGATCAATGGGAAATGTAAGAAAATATAGTTACATACAATCACTGGTTGATATATATCATCAAACAAATAGTATATACGGATGACAATGGTTACAAAAGATTGAAGAACACAATCAAGCTAATTAATAAAGAACAATATAGCAAAACAATAAGGTATAAAATACATTATCAACAAATATTGCTATTTACATTACATACACATACGGTACAGAAGAAATCGTTGGAATGTTAGGAACAGAAACTCTTAAAAGGGACATAAAGAAAAAAGGAATGTTGGTAATATAATTGAAGGCATACAGCACAGTCTTAAGATTAATAAAAGGTAAAGTAATTAGTAAAACAATGAAGAGGCAAGGACAATAGAAGTATAGAAATGGAATAAAGATAGAGAAAAATATAATTCTCAGAAGAACAATTGATGGAAGAACAAAAGATAAATAATTTAAATTATTTAAGTAAATTGTTTCGATAAAACACTTTTGATTTGAATCATTCCTTCGTTAAAACTATATACGTCCTGTGCCTATGTTTATAATAATTGCAAAATGTAATAATACTGTGCATTATTTATCAGGTTTCTTGTTTTTTTGCTTTTATAGTCTTTAAATCATCAATGATAACAATATCAAGTAAAAGTAAAGAACACATTGAAAATTTAGCAAAACAAACATATAAATGTTCGTTTCACTATATTTTCAAAAAAATGTTCCTTTCATAGAGCTTCTTTTCAATCAAAGTTTTATATACATAATTATGTTATCTTTTTTCCTTGTTTTATTATACTTGAGTTTAAACTTTCAACAGATGCATCCTGTGATTGTACAGAATTTCACATAATTTTATAGCTGAAACTCAAAGGCCATGTCCATTTTTAGCTTGGGGTGATAGTTTCTTCTATGACCTTCAGTGAAGAATGTAATTATTAAATGTTTCAATAGATTTCAGTTAGTGTAATTAATACTAAAAACTTTTATATAGATGTTGAAAAATATGCTGAATAAAAATTTGATTTAAGTTTGTTTTTGAAAAGTGTCATACATGCATAAGGAAGTTTTCATTAAAAAATTAGAATAAAAATATAAACTATGAAGTATATAAAAAATATACTTATCATTGTGTTGACTTTATTAGAGTAAGATTTGTTAAAATATAAATTAATATATTTATTAATACTATGACTGCAGGTGACTGGAGGTTCTCACAGCAACCCTCTTATGTGTGGTGAGGGACAACTGGTTGTCACATCAATTTTAAAAATTTTTAATTCTTCCTTTTAACTCTAAAATGAAGTAATCATAGTTTGCTTTTACCATTACGTCAAGTAAAGCCTTTAAAATTCTCAATATTTTAATGCCTTTTAACTCTACTTTTTTCACTGAACTTATGTTCAGTGATTACTAGTGGCTCACTTAAAGATGGAATCAACAAATGTCTACTTTTTTCATTAAAAAAAAATTCTCTTAAAAGAAAATTGCACATGAATTATTATTGACTCACATGAATAATTTTTATTGACTAATATACTCATAAAAATTAATTATAATATTTTAACATTTTCAAATGTTAAAATATATTATTTCTACAAATACATTTTTTACACTTTAATTAGAAGATGTTACACCTAAAACATTACATATTAAGGCCAGAATTTAGGTAATCAAAACTAACCTATTGCAGTTTACTGTCTACGTCAGCTAGTCATGACAATTTATTAGTAGTATGTATAAAGACTCATCCAGCTTATCAATAATGTCCTCATTGTTTCATTGATTTGTTTGCTTTGAAAAAGTTAATTTTTTGATATGTCATGCACAAGATAATATCTTGTTTTTCTAAGGGAATTTATCGCCTGTCAAAACGCAGCATAAATGAAGAAAGATATTTATAGCCCATTGACCTTCTATTGGATATCTAAACATAATAGAATGCTTCAGCAGTTTTTATGTCATCTGGAGTGAGAAGCTTAGTATAGCTTTTACTTGGCATTGGTTAATAGCTTTAATTAGTATGTTCTTGTGTACATATGAAATGAATAGTTATAGTGGGAGCCTAGAGTTTAAAGCAAACTTCAAATCGTAAGTAACTTTTAATTTGTTTTTACTAATTATGATTACACATAATAATAAATAAATAAATAATAAAAAAACTTAAGTACAAAATAACGAATAAAAAAATTGCACTCGTATAAAAAATATAATATTTAGTGGTATATAAGTGAGAATATTTATGTAGTGAAATACAACTAAATTGATGCTAGGAATTAATTCGTACTTACTAGTGTCCACAGAGCGCTCGCATCAATGGGTTAAATGGTGGATTTATGAAGGTACTAGAAATACTGGATTTTTGTAATATAGAAAGGTTAATGGCATTTTTGTGATAATTAATATCTAATACAGTTTCATTGACAGAAAAGTAATTTACAAAAACATACATTTATGAATTTTCAGTACAAAAGAATTAAATTAATATTATTTATAGGACGTAATTATAATTATAAACAAATTTACATTATCAACTAGTATAGTTTTTGCTTAATATGCAATTTGTCTGCTAGCGGCAACAATTCTTAAAATGTACCTCATTATATGAAAGCCCTTTTGACTCAAAATAAGCCATACTGGGAATTTATAACATGATTATAGCAACAATACTATGGAAAAGAGTTTTGCGTCTTGATGAAAGCCGCTCGATTAAACTGCAGTGCAACTGCCGCATGGATATGTTTCATCAGTGCCTCATTAATGTCATTTTTTAAAGAAATATTGATTAGTAACATTTTAACTTATTAATGTACAATAAATAAATTAACATAATCTAAGCCTTAAAACATATGTTCTACAACATAAATGCAGTTGTTGTATGAAATTAGTTGTTATCACTAAATTTAAGCCAAATCTGTCATGTTCAAGTCTCTATTGACATGAACAAAAGAATTTCCATCGCAAAAAGTTTCAGATGCTCCAGAAAAAACTTCACTTCAACATTGTATTGTTTTCACTTCCATACAATATAAGAGACAAGCTCATGTTACTAAATTAAAAGTATAGATTCCAAAATGAAATAATGCTGACAACTTACCTGAAGCAAAAAGTTTGGCCATTGCAGCTTCCTTAACAAAAGGAAGACCTGCTTCCCTCAACCTGGCTGCATTGTAAACCATTAGTCTCGCTGCTTCTACCTGAGTTGCTGCTTGTGCTATTTGATGCTGCATTGACTGAAATGTTGCATTTTCAAATCAAAATAATTGCTTACACATAACAAGTAAATGATGTCTAATTTTAAAAAAATACAGAACATTACAAATGTTTACCAATAAAATACAGCAATCTTCTTTTTGTAAAATACCTTTCCTTACATAAATCGACTTTTGTGGTATCATAATTTATTTGTGGTAGAGGCAGTTGATAGTTATTGAATCTCAGAACAAATACAACTTACTAACATTCACAACAGTTAATAATATTACAGGTAAAAAGTTGTAACCAGTAAGTTTTGCACAGACATTTACCTAACCAAAAACTAAGTACATTTGTGCCTACTAAGCTTAATAATGGGATGTACCTGAAGGGGCAAAATTACAACATAGATCACACCCTAACTAACAAAATTGAAATTAAGTTCAGTTTAAATAATAGATTTAACTTGTCAACCTACAATGGTCATGTGACTATGAATATACATAGTTCAGTTGGGTTGAAGTATTGAAATAAGAATCAAAGAGCTTGATCACAGTTTGGAGAATAGTGAAGATGGTTCATATATTGTGTGTTGTCCATAATCACTGTTTCATCATCAAACAAATATTAAAGCGACTTAGTTAAGAATGATATTAGAATATTTCATAACAAAGATTTGAAGAATTATTACCAACATTTTTGTTTTAATTTTTCAACAGAGAAAATGTCATAAGTAGTAGTTGCGTAACTCAGTGAACATTTGACTTACGCGTTGACGCATTTCGAAACCATTGTTTCATTGACGAAGCCAACCAGCTACTGCTGACGAGTCAAAGTTGCAGGCGTATAATTTATGAGTGTAGAGGGGGTGGGTTAACTGGGTTATTTAATGGAATAGGGTGTTAGATTCGAAACTTGACCCACACCCCCTCCACATTCATAAATCATAAGCCTACAATCCTGAGTGATCACTGATAGTAGCATGTAGGCTTTTTCAATGAAACGATTGTTTCACAACGGGTCAGTAAGTAAGTTAAAAGTTTTTACTCAGTCACGCAATTATTACTTATGATTTATTAAAGATGATTATAACAAGCAACTAGTAAAATATATTTACATCTTACTTTAACAAACTTTGGTTAATCCATCTCCATTCTTTGAGTCTATACTTTGAATACTTTTTTTCAATTCCTAGTATTAACCTTATCTGGGTGTTATAAAACTTTTTCAATTTCTCTAATCTCCATCCCCTCTTAGGTTCTATTAATTTCAATTACAGACATGGTTGATCACCAGTTTACTGGGTGATGAAAATTATAATTTAATTACATTGTAATTTAATATAACTCCCCTTGGATAAGTATACTGCCTTAGATAATAATGGTTAACTAACTACTCCAATAGTACAGAAACCATCCATGAAAGAAAGACTAAACTGGCCTCTTCTAAATCAGATTGTCTTGTCAAAGCATGTACAAAAAGAAAAAATTACTTTTTATATTTTTGAGGTTTTGAGACTCTTTTAAATGTTGGTGCTTGTGAAAATAGTGTAAAACAAAGTATAAACTATCCTGAGACAATGTTCAGTCTTAAATATTTTCTAGTGACTGCCCAAATAATTTGAATACATTCCTGCTAGAGGATCATTATCTTCTTCAAGAACAATTAATTAATTTTACGTACTGAGACAAAGATAATGTTCAATACACTGTGTGAACATTATATGGTTAAATACTTAGAAACAAAGTACACATAATTTATATTTCAAGAATAACTCTGTAGTAGCTAATAAAAAAAATCCAACTAAGTCTTACAAAGCATGGCTAGTTTTATTTTTTTGCAACATTTTAAAAAGAAATGTATCTATAATAGATTTTTACATGTGATTTCAAGCAATATTTATTTGTTGTGGGTAAACAGTATATAGTTTTCAAAGGGACCATCCTTATCAAAGAAAAAACAAGAGTCCATCTATAATCGATACCCGATTTTTATGCCTATCTTAAGTTTAAAGTTTTCTATAGATAAAACAATATTTATTTTGTAATTGTTTTCCAAATTTCAACCTAATAAAATGCTTAGTAGAGGAAAATAATTTGCATCTGAAACTATACATACAGAATGAACTATTCTCCTACAAACCCAAACTTAAAAGGAAAGAAGAATGAGGAACATAAAATATGATAGTAAAACAATTAAGTTTTTGTAATTATATGGAATAAGTATAATGATGTAATGATATTGAACTGAGAGGCAATAGAACATAAAAATACAGTTAGTCCATGGTCTAAGAGGAGAAATGAGAGGATCAAAGTCTTTAACTAAAAATGGACGGTTTCCATTTCCACAACAAATAGGTTTCATTCAAAGATTTTCACAACAATTTGATTAGTAATTTTTAGAAGCAGATGGGTTTATTAATTAAAATAAGAACAAAAAGATAGTACTTTTTAATCTTCACAAACATTGATAAGAATAATTGTAAGACATTACTCAATAATCATATTATATATAGCATAGAAGATTTAAAAAATCCCATTATTTGTTTTCAGAAGAATAATCAGGATGTAATACTTCTGAGAAACTTAAAAATTTCTGTTTTGCACTAGCCTTAAAAAAATAATCTTAGAATCTGACAGATTAATCCAGTTTACTGTTTAATTAAAAGAATAGTTGATAAAGAACAAAGTATATGTGAAATTTGCAAAACAAATGCAAAGAGAAGTACTAAGCAAGTAACAGTAATCCGGAATTACGGGTGACTTTTTAATAAATTACCACAACAGAAAAAAAAGAAAATGCCTAATGTATATGGTGATCCACTCCCTCGTTCTGTTTTCACTCATGATTCCATTTCTATAAACATCACAAACGACAATAAATTTTAATTGGCTTCTAGTTTTTTGCCAACAAAAACCTAATCACTGAACTTACTTAACAAGTGGCTGGATTTTCAGTTGTAGCACACATTTTAAATGTAGCAACAGGGAGAAAAATAAGAGCAAAACAATCCTACCACTATCTCAACTCGATGTGTTAAAGTGTAGGAATCTTCTGGCAATAAGATGGCGGTTATGCCCCACACACTGTCACATTAGTATCAAAAGTCTATTACTTCCTAGATATCCCTCATATATTTAATAAATTTTAAAAACATGCATAAAATAAAATATTTATTAATTGTTTACCTGAAATGAAAATATATCAGTTCCAAACTGTTTTCTTTCTAATGTGTAAGGGATTGTAGCATCCAAAGTCCCTTGTGCAATTCCCAACATTTGAGCTCCAATACCAATTCTTCCTTCATTAAGAAATCCAGCTGCATATTTGTAACCATGGCCATACTGCCCCACGATATTACTTTCTGGTACCTGGTAAAAAAATTCATTTATTATTTGCTTCTGTCCTTTAACTTAAACTGCTAGTTTACAGTTGTACATGTTAATATATATACCAAATAATGTAAAAAAACAAACTAATACACAATAACGAAAAAGAAAACACAATAAATAAATACACATTTGTTGATTCCATCTTCGTGTGAGCTACTAGTACACATCTTCAAACTACACCCTACACACATACTCAATACACAATTACATTACAACTCACACACACTTTTTAATATCATAACTCCTAATACACCCACACCACCAAAAAATCCCACCCCCACCCTAACCTACATAACCCTTGAGATCAGTTACGGTCTCAGTTGACAAAGGGACATATCTCCCGAAACGGCCGTCCTCAACAAACAAAGTAAGTGCTACTATAGGCAAGTTTAAAACATTTAAAAGTGTTTAGTAATAAATAAATAGTATTATTACACTAATCAAACACATATGTAACCTAAATTACTTTCAATTTAACAATAAATACTATAAACAAACAACAGGACTCCAAATTGGATCACCCATATCATCAGTCATGTCAGAAATATATCTACAACACTTTTAACAAATAATAATATACTAAACACACATAATATTTTACTATGGACAAGATATGTAGATGATATACTTGTAATATACCAACCTACCATTCACAACGAACACATCATAATACTAAACAAATTAAATACATACAACAAAAACATACAATTCATTACATTAAATATAAACAATAATAAAATAGAAACTAGAGTACACAGAAAACAAACTTCCAACAACACCACAATGCACTACAAATTTAACCACCCCTGGACACACAAAATCAACACTTACTGTAACATGATACATAAAGCAATAAAATACACACAAGATAACAAACAAAAATTAAATGAAGAATTCAATAACATTACAAAAATAGCAATAGAAAATGGATACAACAAACACCTTATAAAAAACATATACAATAAATTTACAAAAAAACTTAACATCAACACAACACTACAACCTGAACACAAAAATAAAAAAATCTAGGTAAAAGATAAATACACCAATAACAAAATAGAAAAAATAACAAATATATACAACAAAGAATACTACACTCCAACATACAAACCAAACAACAAAATAATAAAATATCTTAATAACACAAACCACAAAACAAATTCAGAAAAACATAACCTATCAGGAATTTACAAAATTACATGTAACAACTGTAACGCATTTTACATAGGGAAAACAACCAGATCATTTAAAATAAGATTTGAAGAACATTATAGAGCATTCAAAAACAAAAATTCAAAAGTATCAAATGTTGCAGCACACCTAATATCACATAAACATGAAATAACAAATTACGAAAATAACCTAACCGTACTTGAAATAAATAATAACCCAATAGAACTAAACTCACTAGAAAAATACCACATTTATAAAAACATACACAACAATTTAATGAATCTACAAACAACATATACAGAAGACATACTATTCAAAAACATAATACACAAGACTCAAGAGGAAACGTATATGACGTCAACAATTACCAACACAACGGACCGAACATCCGCACCAGAAAAATTAAGAAAAAATAATCAGTGATTCGACAATGGTCAAGTGACTGAAAGGCGCCTCATCACTCAAGGTAAAATCATTGCACTTAATGGTGGATAAAATTACTTACAATAGTAATATATTAACTTCATAAAGTCAGTGCAATGGAAAAACAATGGATAACGTAAAATATCAAGAATATATATATATATATATATATATATATATATATATATATATATATATATATCCCTCTTTCAAAGAGCAATTAATATTTTTGACAGAAACAACAACTTTGATCAACAGTTTGTGGTCAAATCACTTATAAAAATTAACATTTCTAAACAATTATTTTAGGTTTTTAAACAAAAATTGAAATTAACAAAATTTATTTCAGACAAAAAAAATTTAGATAAATATTTTTTTCAAGTACTGTATTTATTTTTCAAAGGACTGGCAGTGACACATAAACATTATATTCTTCCATACCCTTCACTTTTCTTAGAAGAGAAATTTAAATTGTTTTACAATTTTTCTAAAGTTGAGTTATTTAAAATACTAGGGTTGTATACAATATTTTCTAATCTGTTTTGACCAAATTCACCACACTCATCTTTGTTTTTTGTATTTCTAAATATTTAAAAACAATCATCACTTTAACTATTCAAAATTATGCAAACCCATTAAGTATATGCCTAAAACTACTACCTAAGCTTAAAATAAGCTACAATATCATTCTAAAAACATTGCAGATAATTATAAATAAACAGTTTTTAAAAGATTAGAAACAAGACAGTTGACTGTCAAAGCTATTTTCATGCCTTTTGGCAGGCAAGGCAAAGCCTGTACTTATTTGGCAGTGAACTATATATTCCCAAAAAAAAAACTCTTGCTTTCTACTAACGTAAAGCCAGATCAACTAAATGCTATTCTAAACACCTTCACTACATGAACCAACAGATTTGATAATGAAAGTAGATAATTATGTTACAGCAATAACATTCATACTTGTTTCTGTATAAAAACATGTCATCGTGAAGACTTTATTATGAGTTAGCTCATAGTGGGGTTACTATTGTGTCCACATTGCAAAATAAGTTAATATTAATTTATTCAAGGTGTATGTTACACAATGATTGACAGCAATTATTTACTTATTAATATTATATTTACTTTTTTTTATTGCATCTCATATAATTTCAATAATACTTTTACACATAATTCGTATTACATTTAAATCATCTGCTTTTACTCCTACTATCCCATATCATGAGAATATTTCCCTAAATTTTACTAGAGTCTTATAGACAAACTGAAATTTTACTGGGATCATACAGACAAACTGAATTTTATTTGACTCTTACAGATAAACTGAAATTTTACTGGAATCTGACAGATAAACTGAAATTTTACTTGAATCTTACAAACTGAAATTTTACTGGAATCTTAGAGGCAAACTGAAATTTTACTGGAATCTTACAAAACTGAAATTTTACTTGAACCTATACATCTGTACATTTCACATTACCAAATAAGGTGATGCCAGTGTATATGGGCATCCATATTTAAGTTTTGTAGGGGAGCTAATGTGAAGGCATTGCATACTAAAATATTAAGCAGCTAAAAAATTCAAGTTTTAACCTTGTTTAACCTATAAAGTACTAGGCAACGGTCTTTAATGTATAAAGACAATAAACACATTAACTAATTACATGTACTTTTTATTAAAAAAACAATAATATGTATATATGCCAAAAACACATTTCTTTACATAAATATTTTAGTCCTAAGTCATGTCCTACAATTCACAATTTTTTTAAATGACTTTCTCAAAAAATCCACAAAAGACACAAGGATATTTAACTTTTTTTTTTAATCTGGGGGTAGGCTAGGCAGTCTGCACCTTACACATAATAATTATTATTTCCATCTTCAACTTTATCTACTAATTTACACTTACATACTTTAATATATATTAATATGTAAACACTTGTCTATCGTAAGAAAGTTTTAAGTTAAAATGTATAAGTATAGAAATGGTTAAAAAAATTGTTAAATATTAATAAAATACTTAAGGCTTAAAAATACTTAAATCTGTTTTGTAGGTTCACATAGCCCTATCTGATCAACTCACAAAGATAACAGATAACGCTCATTCTATTGCTGGCAAACAGAGTTAAGTTCAACTCAAATATTTGTATAGCAACGCTGTATATTTCAGGGCCAAGCAACTCTGGGATTACGTAATCAACTAATAAAGTTTTCTACTAAAAGATAAAAATTTATCTTTTATAAATTCTAGGTGTGTGTAAACTGTTTTAACTTTAGATCTGTTTCTTTTCTGGTAATGATAATTATGTTATAAAAATGAACAATAGTTATAACACAGTCTTGTAATGGCTTAAATATATTAACTTTAATTACACTTTTAATATCACTTGGCAAAAAAACCACTCCTTATTGATATTTCTCAGCAGATGTTTTGCACTAGATAAGTCCATTGTTCAATGCTGTGAGTCACGGACAAGACTGTTCCGTGACTTTACTACTTTAAAACCAATATTAACTTCGTTATTGGTTTTTATTGGTGATTTCTTTGATTTTTACATAGTCAACATTAATTTTAAAAATTCAATAATTAAATTGTTTAATCTGTTTTGAAAATGTATAGTACTGTTCTTGAAAAAAACTTTTTTTGTGTGTTACACTCAAGTAAATTTAAAAAATTTAATAATCAAAGATACAATTGTACAAATACAGATTTTACAATTTAAGTTATAAACCTAGTTCCTTCAACACACCATTAAAATATAAATTATAAATTAAACTCCTATTTAAGTTCATTTAATATAGTTATTTATAGAATAGTATTTATTTTTCTTAACAAACGGTAGTTGTATTTTATTTAGGTAAAAAAATAATTTTATTCTTTAAAATCTTATTCTATTTTCAAATGCAATAAGTATTTGTACACTTACTCTAACATTATCAAAATGCAGAACACATGTTCCAGAAGCTCGAATTCCTAATTTCTTTTCTTTTTTTCCAACTTCAAACCCAGGTGTGTCTCTCTCAACTAAAAAACAAGTGATTCCTTTGTAACCCTGTTTACAATTAAATCAAAAATAAAAGTTTACATGTTAAAAAGTAAAACATATTAAAGAACAAAATAAATAATTTTGAAAGAAATATGCTAATGATAAACTAGGTAACTGATATACTTAGAAAATACACAAAATAATAATATACAAGATGAGTTTTTGAGTATGTATAAAAATAACAAGAAATGTTTTTATATTTGTTGATTCCATCTTCACGTGAGCTACTAGTTTTCACTAAACAATTATAAATAATTATAAACTTGCCTATAGTAGCACTTACTTATATTTGTTGAGGACGGCCGTTTCGGGAGATGTGTCCCATTGTCAACTCCTTGAGATCAGTTACGGTCTGAGTTGACAATGGGACACATCTCCCGAAACGGCCGTCCTCAACAAATATAAGTAAGTGCTACTATAGGCAGGTTTATAAATATTTATAATTGTTTAAAGAAATGTTTTGTTAAACAAATTTATTTTTTCATTAATACATGGATCTTTATATTACTTCAAGGAATAATTAATTATGCAATAACTGATAATTATTTTGTGATTAGCATTAATATTAACAAATAACTAGTATAAAAATTAATTGCTAAGACACTTATATAATAATCAGATCAGTTTCATCATAGAAATCATTTACCTGATATACCAACATTACTTCTAGTAAACTCAGAGAACTGTCTCAATATTTAATCAATATTTTTTTAACCAGGAGGAGATTCAGTAACCAATGATGAAATTGTAAGATGCCTGTTCAAAAAAATTATTTTAAATCATCTTTTTTATGCTTTATCACTGGTGACAAATGGCTGTGCACTCTGATTCTACAGTAAACACTTTGTTTCAATTCCTTCTGTTAGTTCACACACTCCTTATATATATATGACAAAGACCAATGTGTGGTTGAAATATATCATTGGTTAAGTGCTTTTATATGTTTCTATTTCAAGACTACAGAGTGGACTCTTACCAAGGTAAGTCTGTCAGTCTCCTAGTCCAACAAATCTATATATATATATATATGTGTGTGTGTGTGTGTGTGTGTGTGTGTGTGTGTGTGTATGTATAGGAAATTTTGGACTAGATAGGAGACTAACAGACTTACCTAATGGCAATAGTCCAAAACTGCAATATCTTGGAAATAAATCATTTTTTTTTTATTGACAAAGATCATTTTAGATCGAATTATTTCAATAGTGTGATAAGTTTTTGTATGTGTCTATTTATTTATTTCCAAGAGATTGCAGTTTTGGACTATTGCCATTAGGTAAGTCTGTAAGTCTCCTATCTAGTCCAAAAATTCCTAAATAAGCTTTAAGCTCTACTAGAACTAACCTAAATATAAATATATATATATATATATATATATATATATATATATATATAAAATACATTTTCTTGTTTAATAATTTAAAACAACATAGGTTATTCAAGTACAAGAATATTTATTATTTTATATCCAAAGCTTTTCGTTGGCAAACAGTACCAACATCATCAGGAATGAAAATTACAATAATGTAATTGTTCTTGTATTTGAATAACCTATGTTGTTTTAATATATATATATATATATATATATTATAACATAATTTCCAAGACGCAATACAACGATGTTTTCATATTAAATATTTATTTGAATGATGATATCAAATTTCTATTTAAAACAAAAAACTACATTAATAATTTAAAATTCTTTATTACAATTATTTTTATTTCAACATTTAAACAATAAACAATAAACAGAACAAAAATAAACTTAACAAATTTTAATACAATATACTAAACTTAATTTCTTTGATTTTTAGTTACAAGGTTTTTATACCCTCGGCTATTTCTGAGATCTCTTAATATCTCGGGGTTTATATGCATGGGCTATATTTTTAACTCTTTTGTTAATTAAATAAATTTTGAAAAACAAGATTAAATTTAGAAAACAGTTTTAATAAATAACTTCCTGATGGAAAAACTTAAATTTGGAATAAGCAAAAAGGCGAAACTATTTGAACTGGATTATGTTCTTATTACTAACTATTAATTAATCACAAGATATTCTAATAATGTACAAATTTAAACTTCCTTATTATCTTAAGAGTCCACTAAAGTTTATTTCTATAGCGCTATATACTCAACTTAATAAATATCGAAGTTCTGCTGGTCGCTTATGTAAGATTCCGTTCTCTTTAAATTTTACTTTTAACACACTTATTTTCTTTTTAGTTACATCAAATTATATTAACACTGTATTAACTCTTTAAATTCACTTATCCCTGTTTAATCTTGCCAAGTTTCTACACAAAACTGTATAATTTTGACGAATTTCTTCAAATGGAATTTTGACTGGTCATGGCAGGTCCGATCTCGTAGCGTCCCCACGCTATAACTAAACTAACGCGTCCTATTTCATTTAAAAATTGTTTAAAATATGGCGGCCTCTCCTTCTTCTAAAACACATGTTGCTATAATTTAGTTCGATTTCTTCTCACTAGAGTCGACTGCAACTGACCTACTTCTTGTTTTACAGCTGTTGTAAACAACGAGACTGTTTACAATGGCGTTTTAATTTGGTTAACATACTGTTTCAATTTTCCGATCCCTAACAAACCTTCCAGTGTTTATTTAATTATTATTATTTGTGTGTGAAGTGTCTTTACGTTTTACTTTTGTAATAATTCCGAAATGTGTGTGTTTTGAGCTGAATTCATACAAACATAACCTTTCTAATCTCATTGTTTACAATCGTGTTTCACTTTCTCCTTCAAGTAATTACTTATGCCCTATGTTACTAATATTTACAATTTTGTTTAAATATAATTATTATTAGATTATCTTGTTTTAATTTATTTGTTAGGTTATTTGATATAACAAATTTCCTCATGGATTTTACAGTTCAAATACCTTGTTTACATTTCTAGGCTTTTACCTAAATTTAGTTTCAATTTAATCTAACCAATCTTTTAATGAATTTCTTTTTAAATTTTGTGTGAGTTATTTCTAATTTATTTTTCCAATTCTTAAAGAACATTATATAGCCCATTCTATAAATGTTACAATATATATATATATATATATATATATATATATATATATATATATATATATATATATATATATATATATATATATATATATTCACTCAAGTTCAAATACATTTTTTTAAATTTGTAGTTGATGACACTTAATACCAATAAAGTTTTTTTAATAACTTATTTATAATTTAATTAAAATTAAAAATTATTTTTTTTATTTTTATATGGGAGTAAGATTTTTCTCAAAAGGGGCCAAGGTATGGAATATTGTTATTTCATCCAATTTGGCTTAAAATAAGAGATAAAAAATTATTTCCTAAAATAGCTGATTTTATATTACAGGTTATGTTGTAGAACAGCTGTTTTAACCTTAGGATATGTTAGTTTTTTTTTATATTTGTAATTATTTAATAAAAAAATAACTACACTTTTGGTATTACCTTGGCAAAAAGCCAGTACTTATTGATATTTTCAGCAGACATGTTTCGCATTAAGTCAGCACATTATTCAATGCTGTGGTCACAGACAAGCTTGTTACTCAGGTGTGTTGTGTTAGTGTGAGTCTGTGGTGTACTGGTGTTCTGTGGTGTGTTATTGTTCATAGAGTAGTTGTTAATTATGAACTATATTTGAACACATAATTAACAACTACTCTATGAATAATAACACTCCACTGAACACCAATACACTACAGACTCACACCAACACAACACACCTGAGCAACAGTCTTGTTCGTGACTCACAGCATTGAATAATGGGCTGACCTAGTGTGAAACACGTCTGCTGAAAACATCAGTAAGTAGTGGAATTTTTTGCCAAATTAATACCAAAAGTGTAATTATAGAAAAACTTCAAGATGTACAAAAAAAATAACAAAAATAAATTTTTTTTTTGGTGGATCTAAGTAGGAATTGACTTTAAAAATCATTTGTTTGTATTACTTGTTTTTAATTACATTTTTTCCTAATTATTCTTGATAAATATTTCAAAACTAACTACAGTCAATTTCCGGTTTTGTTATCTTAAATATACATAACAAATAGTCCAGTACTGAATTATAAATATTCACTATTGCTGTACAATTTTTTTAAGGAATACTGATTATCATGAATTTAGATTCAAGCTCTACTTACCTTCTTGTTTAAAAACTATCCTGCCCTTTAAAGTAATTTTAATTTTTATTGGTGAAAACTACCCCTTAAAGCATTTAATTTTAAAACTGTTGATTATACAATCTAATATGTCAAAATAATGTTTAAATGAGTTATTTTTTATTCCCTTAATATTCTCAAACATGATTTATGAGACATCAAAAAGTTTAAACCCTTATAAATCATCTCCTGGAGGTATAATATAAAAATAATTTTTAAAAGATTTTTAGAACTTAAAATAATTTAAATGAGCATTCATATTGAATTAAGATTACTAATAGGATATAGGCAAAATGTTTTTAATGACATTAAACAACCTTAGAGTCCAGTCTAATAAAAGCATTATGAAATTGTTATAGTTTATTCACAACCACAAAACCAAGGAATTTTGTATAGTTATACATTAAATTCTCTTTAATTAGTCCTAAATTTTAATGTTGATGTTTAACTTAAATTACGTGGAGGTATTGGTCTATCACTTCTTTTAATTTTATTTTTGTCTCTATTGGTAAATTGAAAAAAGCTACTTCTTTTAAACTAAAAACAGAGTACGTAAAATTATAAGTATGTTATGTATATATTATTAATTCAAATTAATCAAATTGGTTAAAATAAAAGCCCATTTGCAAATATACTACAATAATAATATACAAGAGTAAACAAAAATTTATATCACTAAAAACCACTTTCAAAATTTAAAAAAAAACCAACAACAATTTAGCACACACCCCAATACAATGCCTTTAAAACATTAAATTTCTACTGGTTGGAAGATGGGGGTTGCTTTGAACGGAGCTCGTTGTTAGGTGGTATTAAATTACTTGACAATGTTTCCTCCGTACCTTAAGACACAAGTGACCTTAAACCAGTTATGTATAAACATGGAGCTGCCACCCTAGACAGCTCCTACTCAACCTTCACAACACAAAGTACGGTCTATGCTGTCACCTATTATCAGTTCATTTAGACAATCTAGAAATGATCCTCTTGCTACATTAATAAAATATTATTTATATTTTATAATTTTTATTTTTATGGGATTCACGTACTCTTGTTCTTTTATGGACGAGTTGCCATAGCTTGTTGTACTGTGTTATACTTAAAACTGTAAAAAGATTTTTTTAACTATACTTATCATGGCATTCACTTTAAAAATAGTCATCCACATTTACATCTACTTTATTTTGAATCCATGTAGTGCTAATTTCAAATTATTTTCTGTAGCACATACGGTTAATAATAGTTTTTGTTTCTTTTCACAAGCCTCAGAAATAGCCTATCCACAGATTATCATATTGTCAACACAGTATGTTGGGAATCACAAATATTAGAATCTGTTTTTTTTTTACATTACGATTCTTGTCTAATTACTGCATACAGTAGAGTCTCAATAATTGGAGGCAGATAGGACCAAGACCCCCTCAGATTACCAAAAACTCGGATTACACGGAAATATGTTCCTGTACATTGGAAAAAATAGGAGTTTTAATGAACCCTAATACCATAG
Organism: Prosapia bicincta; assembly: GCA_036971475.1. Classification (NCBI taxonomy): domain Eukaryota; kingdom Metazoa; phylum Arthropoda; class Insecta; order Hemiptera; family Cercopidae; genus Prosapia; species Prosapia bicincta. The sequence goes on along the minus strand of JBAIZL010000002.1, from coordinate 80,201,846 downwards.
GTAATTAAAAACGCATTAAATAAGTTTATAAAACTTTATATGAGCATTTCTCGAAAGCTTATTAATTTCCTAACATATTATTGATATAAACATTTCTTCCAAGAACAACTCATTTCCTTTCCATTCCTTGACATAAACATTTCTTGGAAGTCCGATTAATTTCCTACCAATTAGCCGGACTTATTTCCTTTGCATACCGTTTGACTATAAACATTTCTCGGAAGCCCGACTCATCATTTTCTTTTAAAATGATAAAATAGGGTCAAATAGAAATAGGCTCAAATTTAACAAAACTCGAAATATCGAGACTCTATTGTATATTGAATTGAAGTGTACTAGTTGTTATTAGTAATATAGAGTATATTGAAATTTTATTTGAATTCTTTCCAGTATACTCTTTTTGATTCCAGCAACTTGAAGAGATGGAATTTGGTTACGAGTGATGAAAATTTGTTAGCAATCAAAATTGGTGCATGTAGATTGCTGGAGGTAGTCTTCATAACTTTTTAAAGAACTTAGGATTGGCCAGAAAGTTCTTTCTTGGGAGATTGGCCAAAGCAGCTTTGTTATCTGGCTGAATAGAGGTCACCAATGATAAAGGTATGAGGGAAGAGTTTAGGTCTCATGAAGAGCTCAACCCTTCAAGCTCAATAGTATACTTGTAAAATTGTTTACAAAGTAAAAATTTATCCTCCTTGCCCTATAAATCTACCAACGACAATGTATTTGTAACAAAAGTATTACTACAAAAAGTATGTTTAAAACCTCTTACTTTAGATGGATCTGCATTTGCCATGACTAAGAAAACGCCAGCCATATCAGAGTTTGATATCCACATTTTTGAACCATTAATAATATAGTGATCGCCGTCCTTTTTTGCTGTTGTTTTTAAAGAAAATGCATCTGATCCTGCAGAAGGTTCAGACAAGCAAAAGCTTCCAGCCTGGAAAAATATTTTCAAAGTATAAGTTATTATTAAAAACATATTCTATTAAGTTTTAAAAATAATTAAAAATTTTCATACCTCAAGTTGTATTTTGTAAAAATAATTTAAATCCCAATAAAAGTTCTATTTCTAATAATAAGTCCTAACAAAAAGTAAAGAACAACTAGAAAGTCAGTTGTTGCAGCCTAAGATAGCAATGTGATACAGCTCACGAAATGCCGGTACTCATTTAAACATAAAGTAAATTCAACTATAGGCAACGTTTACCTATGGACATTTGTTTTAAAGTGCTTAAGTTTAATCAGGTAGCTTTATTTTTAATAATCAAATGACTTTTCCATCAGTGTTGTAGCTAAGGATTGATCAAGTCATTTAAAAGTTTGTAATTTTGTAACAAGTTGTTTTTAATTTTTTGCATTTTTTCTACTATGATAACAGTTATCTACACAGTTAGTTAGAGAACATTTATTTGCTTTTACTGTATTTTTAGTAAACACATTGTAAATAACTTCAAATATTCAAACATGTGTCTTTAAATGAAAGATAAACTTGTAGGCTTACTCATTTACACTTAAAGTTTTTAACAATGAAAGTTTTCTAAAACACATCAGCTATAAAACTCAATTTTCAGTTTTAGTTGAATAATTTAATCTTGAACTGAGATTTATTATACTTACTTAGAACTATAAACTGAACTATCTAATCTAAGCATTTATGATACATCAAACAACAATCTTTTTATATTTATTTCCAACTTCAACTTTAGTCACTAATATACACTTATATATAAATCAATACATAAAAACTTACTTTGTGCTACTTCAGGCAATATCTTACATAATGTATTACTGTAATGATAATGCATATTAGCAAATACTTTGTATCACATTAAACAAACTTTATATATAGTAAATTTTATAAGTCTCCTATACAACTACTTTATTACTATAAATACCACAAAAACAAGAATAAAATTTAATCACTAAAACTTTTTAGCTTTTTTCCAATCATCATTGTCATCATTATCAACAAGTTATCATGGGACAACTCTCTGTTTGTAGTTTTTACTAAACATCATAAGTTGTTCTTGATAATCCTTACAATGATGGTTGGCAAAAATCTTCGATCACTGTATGACAAAATTTGATTCTTCTTCATGCTTATAGTAATGTTCTAATTATATATGTATACAATTAGAAAATGTACTATTAGAAAATGTGTATTCTTTATCCTTTAGGTGTACATTAATTTAACAAATTATTTTTATACCAGAAACTACTTACAAAGTTATCTTTGCTATTAAGCAACATCTTTTGATATATAACATTTTCTTTGTATTTGACTCTATAGATAATACCCTATAAATAATATCATGAATTAGGCATAAAGTGAATTATCCATACACAAATTATTAGGAGTACACTGTAGACATATATTTCTAAACCCATCGTCCTTTAGTTGACGGTTTCATTCCTTTCTGCTCTCAGCTAGGAATAGGGTATAATTTTACATCAAAATAGAACTGTGTATACTATTTTTTGTGTATCTGCTAAACCTAAAGATGCTTGTGTAAGAAGAGCAATTATTAGTATAAAGACACTTGTGGTAAGTAACTATAATCATAATTAGACCCTTTCTGGACACAGATATAACCAGGGTAGAGTTTTTAATCAACATATTTTAATTATACTAATCAAAAACTATGTTTTGTATATTAAAAAAATACTCATCAAAAGAAATTCCTCCGGGAGAACTCATAAATAAAAAATTCAGTCACAAGGTACATGTTATACATCAATATAGTAACATTTTAACTAAACAACGATAAACCTTTTGATTTTTTTTCAACATTAATAGAGAATACAGCAGAGTCTCAAAAATCCGAATCTTGATATTTCGAGCTTCCGTATAATTCAAGCATATTTCTATTGAGCCTATTTTATCTATTTCAAAGGAAATGATTTGGGCGTCCAAGAAATGCTTATAGCCATAAAGAAAATCAATTGGGCGTTCCAGAAATATTTATATCAATAGCCATAAATATCAAGGAAATGAGCCTTATATCTTTGTTTATTTACGCTGTAAGTTTTGACAGTCAACAAATATCCCTGCACAAATGTCTAGTCTTTTGTGTTACATATCAGAAAATAAACTCTCTTGAAGCAAACAAATCAATCAAACAATGACGACACCCAGCTGGACTGGTCTTTATTCCCACTATTAATAAATCGGTTCGGGCTGTTGCCCCATTGATCTGGATATGAGGGGTTTTACTTTATTAGGGTTCATTAGATGTCCTATTTTTTCTAATGCTCAGGAATTTTTTCCGTGAAATCCGAGTTTTCCATAATCCGAAGGGGTCTCGGTCCCATGCACCTCGAATTATCGAGACTCTACTGTATGTATATAACTTTCCATCATATAAAATTTTCATCATATAACTGTCAATAAACAACCACTTTCCAAAAATTTGTGTAAAAAGACCAACCACATTCCAAAAATATTTTTAAAAGTGAAAGTTTGTGTTTTTTTCATTTTTTAATATAGTATTAGGTCTTTTCTTCAAGTACAACCTAACTTTCAAGTATAATGAATGTAGTGCATAATATGTTAATTTTGTGAGTAATGTGTAGTGTATAAAGTGTTAGTGTTCAATGTGTATTCATACTTCTATGTTTTATTATCAATAATCTGAACATGCCTTCAGTGAGTTAAAACATGTGATTATAAATTAAACCTTTTTCATTTGGTTCTACTACAGACAGAAATACTCTTAATCATAAAGATTAATATACAGGTAAAACTGGATACTATTTGTATGAAATAAAGCAATATATGAAACTAAACACATAAAAATAAAGAAATAAAACCCAATTAAAAAACATAATTATATTATTCAAAATTATGTATTATCTGTATTACATACCATTTTCTTAGAAAGTAATGGTAAATATTTCTTCTTCTGTTCTTCCGAGCCAACTTTTATCAGAAGAGCAACTACTAACGTGTTATGAATGTCTACCAGTGCACTAACTGAAGCATCTACTTTTGCTAACTCTTCCACAACAACCATAGATGACAAGAATCCAGTCCCTGTACCTTCATATTCCTCAGGTACTTCTAAACCCATGAGCTGTTTATTTTTAAAAAAACACATTTATATAATTAACCAAGCTTAAAAAGTACTAAATAAAACAGTTTTTATTTATTTACAAGCAATTTATTTATTTATTTAAACTTAAGCAATAAGAAATGGGTAAATAGAGGATGAAAATTTTGTAAAATTATGGTATCTGAAAATTGAATTGTTTTCCAAACTACAATGTGTCCTATCAAAGTTAATATCATAAAAATCGTCCTGCAATTAACAAAAAAAAAATACATCAAGAAACTCCAAAGAAAAAAAAAAAAAAATATATATATATATATATATATATCACTTTCACTTATGTACTTAAACGAGAATCTTACTTGGTATTTATGCGAGCTAACTTTCAATGGCTGGCTGTGCCGTCATCCTCCGGCATACTGAACAAGGGTTGTTGTAGACTGCGAGCTGAGTGGATTTCCTGTTGACCTTGGTGTACTGTTATGTTCTATTTTTAGATTCACTGCACTGTGCGAGTTTTTAAAGTTTGTTTTGGGGTTAATATTGTCTATTATATTGAATAATTTATCGGTTTTTTATGTTATTTGTATTTGTTCGTTAATGATATTATTTTTATTTTTATAAATTTCTAGTTGTTCCCAGATTGTCATTTTGAGGCCTTTTTGGACCTTTTTTCAAAATGACAATCTGGGAACAACTAGAAATTTATAAAAATAATATCATTAACGAACAAATACAAATAAAATAAAAAAACGATAAATTATTCAATCTAATAGACAATATTAACCCCAAAACAAACTTTAAAAACTCGCACAGTGCAGTGAATCTAAAAATAGAACATAACGGTACACCAAGGTCAACGGGAAATCCACTCAGCTCGCAGTCTACAACAACCCTGTTCAGTATGCCCGAGGATGACGGCACAGCCAGCCATTGAAAGTTAGCTCGCATAAATACCAAGTAAGATTCTTGTTTAAGTACATAAGTGAAAGTGATAAGTGTATACAAGAAAACAGTGTTGCATAACTACAAATATATATATATATATATATATATATATATATATATATATATATATATATATCGCAGTATGTTTTCTTGTGTATTAATAAAGAACAAAAGTCTAAATTCAAATACAAGAATTATAATTGAATTTACAATTCAAAGCTTTTCGTTGGTTAACAGTACCAACATCATCAGGAATATTAAACAATTAAAATTAACATATGTGCAAATTAGATCAAATAAATAGTTATGCCAAATCAATTATAATGTTGTTAAAATTTTTTATTTTGCTGCCCTAACATTACAAACACTGAATATATTATCAAATTTAGATTTTACTTGTATTTGTTCATTTATCAACTCATTATTAGTATTATATTTATGTATTTCTAAAGCTTCATAAATATTCATTCTCAGGCCTTTGTTAATTTCTTTTATAAGTATCATATTATCTATATTAGGAAATAAGTGATTATTATTAATACAATGACTAGCAAAATTTGATTTATAAATTTCTGGCTTTTTATATGCATTAAAATGTTCTTTATATCTATCTTTAAGTTTTTTCTTAGTTTGTCCTATATAAACTTTATTACAATGATCACATTCTAATTTATATACACCGTTTTTTTCATGCATATTAATAATATTATTATTATTCATTATATTTATTAATTTATTATTAGTATTATAAGCGAATTTTATGTTGCTACCTTTAAACAATTTTGTGATATTTTTTATTTCATTACCAAAAAATGTAAATGAAGTCTATATGATATTTTCATCATTATATTTGTAAATTAGATTATTATTTTGTTTCTTTAAAATATTATAATTAAGTTTATCAACAGTTTTCTTTTTATAGCCATTCTCAATTGCAATTTGATAGATAATGTTTTTCTCTCTTATCTTGTTTTCATTATTCATAGGTATTTTATGTAATCTATATAATAAATTGTATAATGCAGCCATTTTTTGATTATACGGATGGTTAGAATTATTAGGTATAATTTGGTTAGTTTGTGTCGGTTTACGATATATGTTAAATTCAAATTCATTAATATGTCTTATAATTGTTATATCTAGAAAGTTGATTTTATTATTTTTCTCCATTTCATAAGTAAAATTAATATTTTTATTTATCATATTTATTTTATCTAAAATAGTTATTAAGTTTATACCATTATTATTAGATACACATAAACCATCATCTAAATATCTAAACCAACAACCATTTTTATCAAATGTCTGTATAATTTTATTTATTTTATCATCTATATATTGCAAAAATATTTCAGATATTATATTCGATAAGGGAGAACCCATGGCAAGACCATCTTCCTGTTTGTAAATTTTATTATTATATGAAAAATAATTTTGATTTAATATTATTTTTAATGTATTTATAATTTCTAATATTAATTTTCTATCTTTTTCATTTTGCTCTAATCTAGATTTTATAATATTAAGAGTCTCTTTTATAGGAATATTTGTGTACATATTTTTTATATCTAATGATATTAATTTTGTTTTATTATCAATATTAATTATTCTTAATTTAACAATAAGGTTAATAGAATTACTTATGGTATGATTATTATTTAGTTTCATTTTATCTTTAAGAGTAGATGTTATGATTTTAGATATTTTATAAGAAGGGGCATTCATAAAATTTACTAATGGTCTAATTGGTTTCTCAATTTTGTGTAATTTAATAAGTCCATTCATTATTGGAATTTTTGGATTATCGTTCATATAATTACTAATATTATATTTATTAAATAATTTATAAGAAGATTTTATTAAATTTTTTATTTCATTTTGATATTTCTTTGTAGGACCCTTATATATTTCACTAAATTGATTTTCATTTATATATTTTTCTGTTTTATTTATGTGTTCGTCCTTATCAATAATTACAATAGCATTACTTTTAGCAGCTTTTACTTTAATTAGATTGTTATTTTGTAGTTTATCTTTTAAATCTTTAACTCCTAAATATGTTTGTCGATGGGTTTTATTATATTTATATATATATATACAGATTTTAATAAACTGGTGTGTGGATGTTTCTGTAATGATGAGATTATGTCACACAAGTAATGCATTAATTTACTCTCAAAGTCACATTTAAACTTCATAAATTAACAACTTGCCGGAAATCAAATTAAAATTTATTTATGAAAGAGCTTACTGAGACTTAACATTTTTGATCACATTAAAAGATTGTCTTTAGTATTTAGATTGATTGCTGGGAAGCATCATTGAGCTAGCAGGCAGCAGTTTTAAAATCCATGAATGTGTTTGTTACCTTTTTTATAGGACAAACTCCCAGGAATTTTCTTACATTATTTTCATTCTTTTTTACTTTAAAGGATGTAAGCTGACTTTTGAACTATCTAACAAAGTTTTCTTTATATATGTGAACTGTTTCATTACTTTTAAAACTGATGTTTATTGAAATGCCTTCAATTTATTGTTTGGTTAAATTCATGGTTTAACATGTTTCCCTAAAAGGTTGTGCTCCAAATCTAAAAGAAAATTCTACATGGCAATGAAGCGTTCCAAAAAGATTTTGTCCCAAACCATACTTCCATGAGAGTGAAAAGATTTTTCAAACAAAAACATTGTCATGATTTCAGTTTTTTAAAACAACTGAAAATCTTTTGCAATAGCGAAAAATCAACTCTCGAAAATATATTGTAAAGTGCAGAGCATGTAACTGTGCACTTGGCCTTGAGAGATCGCAGTAAGCGAGACAAGTAGGCGAGGGGTTGAGGGTCAGTATAAATACTTTCCTACAAACTTTATAAAGTCTGTCAAAACACTGGCCTGCATGAGACGATCGATATTAGATAAATTAGCTTCAGTATGTAATAACTCATATGTCTATAGACATATCGGAGAAGCGGTTGATTTATCGAACATTCTGAATATGTAACATGTTTATAGAAGTGGAAGCACACGCAAGGCCAAGTGCCTGGTTACGTGGTCCACACTATACTACAAAACATAATATAATGTTAGCATAGTATTGTTTCGTAATAAACAAATTTTAAAAATATATACTACACTAACTGACTTTATACCTAATAGTGGATGTAAAATGATTAAGAAGAAAGGAGGATGTACAGTTAATAAATATTCATAAATTGTACTTACATATTATTTTTCATAAATAAAGTTACATTTTATTAAATAACATCTAAATTTCTGAGTTATATCCAAGCTACTGTTTGGTTAACACAATTTTCCTGCCCAGATTTGCATTGTTTTTCAATAGCATTTATGTAAAATATAAGCATTTTACATAATAGCTATAGAAATATTTTTTACTGAACTCAAAATGTTTGAATAAAATTTACCACTGCATCATAAGCAGAAAATTAGCTCATTGTGGCAAACTATATGATTACACAAAAAAGTCTAACAGTGGGTAATAACCTTTATTGCTGAACGCTTTAAGTATAATAATTCTTTCTTTTTAATTTATTAAAGAATTAGTGAAACAATAACTTTGTTGTTATAGTTTTAAGTCAGTCAGTCAATTTATATTACCTTTGAAGGTTAGTGAAAGAATGTTAGACTGTGTATGCGTTTTACCCTTGAGATAAATTTAACAGAACACTCTTAAATGTTTTAAACTTTCCTATAGTAGCACTTACTTTGCTTGTTGAGGACGGCCGTTTCGGGAGATGTGTCCCTTTGTCAACTCAGACCGTAACTGATGTCAAGGTTTACGTAGGTTAGGGTGGGGTGGGATATTTTGGTGGTGTGGGTGTATTTTGTGTGTATTAGGAGTTATGATGTCAAAAAGTGTTTGTGAGTTGTAATGTAATTGTGTATTGAGTATGTGTGTAGGGTGTAGTTTGAAGTGCCTGTATATTTCGTATTGTTCGGTTGTGAAGCGTTGGTTATTTCTGTCTTGTTTATGAAGAATTTGTAGGTTAGATGTTATGTCTATGTAGTCATGTTTTGTGGAGTTGAGATGATCGGCGAAGTTTGATTGGTAGTTATTGTTTTTTAGTGCTTTTATATATTCTTGGTAACGTGTGTAGAATGACCTCCCTGTCTGGCCTATGTAAAAACTGGGGCATGAACTGCAAGTTAGTTTGTAAACTCCAGCGGTGTTGTAAATGTCGTCGATTTTGTTGTTGGGTTTAAATCGTTTATTGAGAGTGTTGTGTGTGGAGTAAGCTATTTTGTAGTAGTATTTTCGTAGTGTAATGGTTAGATTGTGGGTTTTGGATGATCTGTATGGTATTGATAAGTATTTTATGGGATTGTTATCTTGTGTGTTTGTATTTGGGTTATTATGTTTATTTTTTAGAAGGTTTTATAATTTGTCAATCATTGTTGGGTTGTATCCATTCGTTTGTGCTATATATTTTATGGTGTTTAACTCCTGTAGGAACTGTGTATGATCGTATTAGTACTGGTGGGTTTTCGGTATATGTTGAATTTATGTGTTTGTTTGTCTGTTCGTTTAATTGTGAGGTCTAAGAAGTTGAGAGAGTTTTGTTGTTCTGTTTCGATGGTGTATGGAGTTATAGGACAAATTTAAGTTCTACCAGGGTGTCAGATAGATTTCCAGCCCAAGGAACAATAACAAATATCATATGTAATTATTTTTAAAACGTAGTGAAAATATAAACTTACAGGCTGGCTCGTTTTATTGTTCATCAATAAAACATTGGTCTTGAAATGCGTCAGCAGGTTAATAATTTGTTACTTATGATTTATTCAGAGATATCATGGTGATTAAAACCTCAACTTTAATAAAATAACTCTTAAATTTTGTAGTCCATTATGTTCGGTGAAACTTTAGTAATCACTTTTATATTAGTTATAAATTATGACTATCCGAATTTACAAAATTTAAAGTTCGGATGGTCTTAAACTAATGTAAAAATAAATAACTAACATCAATTAATAAAAAAGTGAATACAGTTTTTTTTAATTAATGTAGATTATATAGATCTGGTAGAAACACAATTGACAGAAATACGTTATATTTTTTTTTACTTAACATAGAGGTCTGATTATTTTTTGATAACTAGGATGTTACCTTGAGTAAAAATTACACAAACAGTGCTGTTTTTTATGTTTATTTTTATCAAGACCTTGTCCTTTTTATCAAGGTCAAATCTAAGATATACATTACAATATAATAAACAAAGTTGATTGACATACTGTGTTCGAGTCAGCGCTCGAAGTTTTGAACTTGCTTTTGATCTACCTATCAGCTGTGCCGTGACGTATTGGTCACGTGATCTCTGACCCGCTAATCGATATTGGAACAAGTATTGATTTTCTGGATGAACGCTCCGCACCCCCCTCCCCTCATTATTTTACGTACTTCTTTTCCGTTTCAACACATAGTGAGAAGTGTTGTGACCCTCGAATAGAGCAGTCTCGTGCAAAACCGCGCCGCTTAATCCGCATGGGTTTTGTTTCAGACAATTTAAAGTACCGCTTTCGTTCATTAATTTGTGCGTAAGGTTCGGACCGCGTTGATGAACATTTTTAACTATATTTTTTCGCCGTTTCGTTAAAGTGTCGCTCGATTTCGCCGGTTGCGCAATCTCAGTGCGTGGACTCGCGGCAAGAACCTAAGTGCTTTGTAATTTTAACTTTTACTTTTACTCATGACTTCAATTGAGTTTTTAGTTGCGTGACCGCCTTCAAGACTTCTATGCTGCCTAAGACGACCACAGTACTGTGGAAGCTTCAACCTCGCTCCTTCGAAGGCCACTCCACTTATTACCTAGGGTAAGTGCGTAGCTAAGGAATATGAACAATTTATAATTTATTTGTATTAAATTCAGTGTCGTCGCGTTTTATTGTTGAATGAATCGATTTTGCTTAGAACAGTTCTTAAACTTGCTATGTTAAATATTAACGTAGATTACGCAACCCAGAGTAACCTTGTTAACAATAGGGTTTACCGCACCTCGTGGTTTTAATTCTAACTTTTTAATCTGCGGATTAAACATTTGGTCCCCACTGGGCCGGATAGTAAACATTTGGTCCCCACCGGACCGGATAGTGAATTATTTCAGCGATAAAATTTATAAATTTAAAATTTTTGAAGTTGTGACTAACGTAACCATGTGCTTACCACGACGTGGAGAAATGTGCGTCACATCAATACAGGAAAACGGTAACCATAAATACCGGTGCCACATTGCGCAATAAGCCATGTGGCTCATAGTTGCATCGATCGATACACGATTACGAACAAGGAAGTGTTTATGCTTGCTACGACTTACAAATTTTATACAGTCCACTTTATTACCGCGTTTGAACTTATAGTGAGTTTTAAATTTTAATTGTTTGTGTTTTTTGAAATTTATTATTAAAATGGAAATTAATACGGAGTATTATTTGTCTAAGTTGAGAGATATTGTAGGCGAGCTGGAACAAGTGAAAAATGTGCTTAACGATAAAGAAGTACCAGAAGGCCTCGCACGGGAAATTCGACGCATTCAATCCAATTTTATTGAAACTTATGATATATTAGAGAAAACGTTCGCCAGTCAAGTTGCCGATCTTGCTGAAAACACATTTAAAATTAAAAAGCAATTTCAAGATATGTATTTGCCAATGTTGGCTAAATATCCGAACATTATTTAGACCGAGGTGAAGTCAACCTCGCAGGTTAACCCCGGTACAAGTTCGCCCAACTTACCTAACCTTACAATGCCTAGCTTTTCAGGCAATAGTAATGAATGGACCGATTTTATAACAATGTTTGACTCAATGGTACATTGCAATTGCAGTATTAATGCAATACAGAAATTTCAGTATTTAAAGTCAGCGCTTAAAGGAGACGCGTTAGCCATTGTCACGGGACTTACAATATCTGAGCATAATTATGATATCGCATATCAAGCCTTACGCAATCGTTATGCTAACCCTCGCCGTTTAGCCGATCATTATTTTCAAATCATTAAAGACTTTAAACCTATTAAGAACGCGTCTCAGAGTGAACTTAATCGATTTTTAACCGCACATTCAAATGCTGTGTGCACACTAAAGGCTGTCCAGTTAGACGACTTGGCGGACTTCTTGCTTTTTCAAATGTCTGTTGGTAACTTAGACGCACAGACTCGACTTAACTTTGAAACCAGATTGGGAACAAATCAAATGCCCACATACAGACTTTTAAATGATTTCGTCACTGAGCAGGCTAGGGCCTTGGAATTACTTAACCAAACTTCTGCCGCGGCTTCTACTAACATGAAATTCACTCAGCAACCCCGCGTACTAGTTTCATCAGTCAATGAACCTGATTCACAAGGGGCCCATTGTATAAACTTTGACCATGTCGAAACTAACCTCGAAGCTGAACATAGTCCAACGGTCCAGCCGTCGACGTCTTATGTTAATACAGCTACGTCTCAAATGCTACCACGCACGTATGAGCCCAGACCTGTGATGCAGAGCCCTATACGGCCGTCTGCAGGAGGGAGACAAGGAAATGTGCCGCCAGTTATGAGCGCGCCTAGGCTATCAGTGTTCCGACATCGGTTACCCCCGCTTCACATGGCTCAAGCCAACATCTCAACTAGTCATACTGGGATGTGTTATTATTGCGGCTCAAACCATAATGTGTTTAACTGCCAGTCGTTTTTGGAATTAACTGTGTCCGACCGTAAAAATGCCATTAGCAAATTACGATGTTGTTTTAACTGTCTGGGATCGCACTTTCAGGCTAAATGCAAATCTCTGAAACAGTGTAAACAGTGTGGAGAGTCACACCACACATTGTTACACGACAACACTCCTGTACAACAATGACTATTTTCACCGCGACACCCTCGTTCAACAGCTAGACCTGACCTCGCTACTCAATCGCTATCGCATGCTCTTTCTTGCAATATTGAAGCTCCTCTCGCCCTGTTAGGCACCGCGCAGGTCATCATTCAGGACCAATTTGGCCAACCGCTTCCATTTAGAGCACTTATAGATCCAGGCAGTCAAATCTCTGTCATAACTAAGCATGCGAGCACTCTGTTGAATTTACCCGCTCGGAAATCAAATCTTTCTTTGATTGGTGTCGCAGCCAAGACAACCCGCATTCATGAGTTCGTTACTTTGCTTATTTTCTCGAGACATGACCCAGGTGTCATGCTGACCGCAGAAGCCGCTGTGCTTCCCCGCATTACTGACCCGCTTCCATCTACCGCTTTGGCGCCTTGCATACGTGCTCAATATCAGCACTTACCGCTAGCTGACCCTCAGTTCGACACCCCTTCCGGTGTTGACATCATTCTAGGTGCTGACATTTTTACACAGATACTTGTGAACGGACCTTGCAATATTATCCACGGACAACCCTCAGCACTCAACACCAGGTTAGGTTGGGTCATCATGGGTTCCATACCTTATAGCATGCCTCAGCAGCCACGTGTATTCATCACTACTTTGAAGTCAATCGATGACAGCATTAGACGCTTTTGGGAAGTTGAGGAAGTCGCACCCGCAAATCACCTCAGCCCCGAAGATCAACTTTGTGAAGAATTGTTCACCACTACCACTGATCGTGACGCAACGGGAAGATACATCGTAGCACTCCCATTTAAGCCGGAAGCTATCCCGCTCAAGTCTAACCGTAACACTGTTCTTGCGAGTTATCATGCGTTAGAAAAGCGTTTAAACCGCCAGCCTGAGGTAGCCCTACAATATCATCAGTTTATGGCCGAGTATATCGCTCTAGGGCACATGTACCCCGCCCTCAAGGCTTCTGACTATCTTATTCCGCACCATTGCGTATTTAAGACCACCAGCTCTACTACTAAGCTTAGAGTGGTATTCAACGCGTCATCACCCGATTGCCACGCAAACACCCTGAATCAGCAAATGTTATCCGGTCCTAAACTGCAGAAGGACTTGGCTAATTTAATCATCTCTTTCCGTTTGTATACTTACGCTGTATGCACCGACATCAAGATGATGTACCGTCAAATTTTGGTCCGACCTGAGGATCGTTCTTACCAGCACATACTTTATCGGTCTTCACCTCAATCACCGTTAACCGAGTATGAACTTGCTACGGTCACCTATGGCCTAACCCCTTCCGCTTACTTAGCTCTGCGAACGCTTGAACAACTAGTAAAGGATGAGGGAACCTGCTATCCTACAGCCTCCGAAGCAATCCTTCGTCAGACCTACGTAGATGACGTCGTCGCTGGAGCTGACACGCCCGAGGCCGCTAAGACGCTAATACAAGAACTTATCGACATTTTCGCTCGCGCCGGCCTGGAACTCAGAAAATGGTCGTCAAATGAACCCTCGCTACTCGCAACGCTACCTTCCTCTCACTTGGAAAATCCGCTGTTGTTTCAGGACGAATCCGCTGCAATTAAAATATTGGGCTTGCAATGGAACCCCTCTTCAGACTCGTTCTCGTATCAAACTCAAACTTTTACGCTGGTGCCCACAAAACGCACCATCATGTCCTATGTCGCACGCACTTTTGACCCGCTTGGCTTCTTAACGCCTATTACCTTTTGGATTAAGTCTTTTCTTAAACGCTTGTGGTTGGAGAAACTGGACTGGGACCAGCCGCTGCCAACCCCTCTGCTCGATCAATGGGACAGCTTCATTGTCCATTTCGCTTGTTTGTCTGCTATTCAAATTCCTCGCCATGTAGGCACGCGATCAGCCAGTCATCGCATCGTTGGGTTTTGTGATGGTTCCGAAGCAGGCTATGCTGCTTCTATCTATTTGAGATCTGAGCTTAACGGGTTCGTCAACGCCAGCCTGTTGAAAGCTAAAAGTAAGGTAGCCCCTGTTAAATTACTTACCATACCTCGTTTGGAACTTTGCGGCGCAGTACTGCTGGCTAAGTTATACAAATCAATTCAACCAGCTCTTGATTTCATTCCAATCGCTAACACTCTCTTCTTTACTGATTCTGAGATAGTACTTCATTGGATTCAGACCCCGCCTCATTAATTGAAAACTTTCGTAGCTAACCGCATCACTGAGATTGTGTCAATCACCTCCATGGATCATTGGTTTCATGTCTCGACTCTTGATAACCCCGCAGACGTTGCGTCTCGCGGTTGTTTGCCTGATCAACTTGCCACACACCCGCTTTGGTGGCATGGACCTCCTTGGTTATTACATTGTCCTACCACTTGGAATCTGTCTAGGCCTAAAGGCACTAACCCGGATCAGACGGAAACAAAGGTTGAGGCTAAGGTTAATTGTGCCGCTGTGCAAGAGCCCAACCGTCTTATGGAAATCATTGAGCAACATTCGAGCTTAACCACTCTTCATCATGTCTTCGCGTACGTATTACGATTCATCGACCACTGTCGCAACAAGAGCCTGGCGATCGGCCATCATCACAACACACGCTATAAGGCCAAAGCAGCCTCAGTCAAACCTACGCTACGACCGCTGTCAGTACAGGAGTTGGATAACGCAAAAGCTGTATGCATTAAACTGGTACAAACCTCTGTCTTCAGTGAAGCTCTACAAAAGCTTCAAACTGGTAAACGCGTCAACGACCATTTACGTAGCCTAACACCATTTATCGACGCCCATGGTCTACTCAGGGTGGGCGGTAGACTTGATCATTCGTCTCTTAGTTATGATTCTAAACACCCGCTTCTGTTACCAAAGCGCCATCATTACGTTGACCTCATCTGTGACCATTATCACAAGCTGGCCTTGCATGCTGGACCGCGTACCACTCAAGCCTTGATCAATAGTGAATTTTGGGTCATAGCTCTACGATCATTACTTCGACAACGCATCCATGCGTACATTCGATGTTTCCGCATGCAAACTAAACCACGCCAGCCCATGATGGCACCTTTGCCCTCATCAAGAGTTACGCCGTCTCCACCTTTCTATAGAGTCGGAGTAGATTTCGCTGGACCTTTTGACACAAAGGCCAACCATTTGCGCACCTCCAAGCTATTGAAAGCTTACCTCTGTTTATTTGTATGTATGACCACTAAAGCAGTTCATTTGGAATTGGTGACCGACTTATCTAATGATGTCTTCCTCGCCGCATTACACCGCTTCACCGCTAGACGAGGTCTACCTTCAGAAATTTATTCCGATAACGGCTCGAACTTTACTGGCGCTTCTAACCGACTTAACGATGTCCACAAGTTTCTGGACCGCTCTAACTCGCTTATTGAACGCAAGCTAGCTGACCAACGCATCAGTTGGCATCTCAATCCTCCGGCTGCCCCTCACTTTGGAGGACTTTGGGAAGCCGCTGTCAAATCCGCTAAGTTGCTATTGCGACGCACTGTCGGCAACACCACCCTCACCGCTGAAGAGCTGTCTACTCTGTTCATCAGGATAGAGGCCATTTTGAACAGTCGTCCTATTTTCGAAGTTTCGCCAGACCCCAGCGAAGGAGCGTCCTTTCTCACTCCTGGGCATTTTTTGATTGGCCGTCCGCTACTGTCACTTCCTGAAGAATGTTATACTGAACCTCGGCTTAAATCTCGATGGTCTATGCTCCAACAGATGTCCAACCGCTTCTGGAAAATTTGGTCCACTCAGTATCTACACACTCAGATTCAACGGCACAAGTGGAATAAGGACTCGTCGCCACTCAAGGAAAATCAACTCGTCTTCATAACTGGAGAACACCCAAGCCCCCTTCATTGGCCTATGGGAAGGATCATCAGTCTGCATCCTGGAAAAGACCACGTCTCTAGAGTAGCCACGATCCAGACCGCTCACGGACAGCTGAGGCGACCAGTCAACAAGCTCGTCGGCTTTCCGCTTCATCATTAGTTCTTCACCGCTTTCCTACAGGTTCTTTCTTCGGCGCTCTTGCCCCTGTTGTTTCTTTTGGTTTTCTTCGTTTTCCCTGCCACTTTTTTCTTCGGCACCTTCGGTTCCCGGTATTTTATGGTTCTTCGCCCCCTACCCACCTGGCGGATTAAAAACATTCGTTTTGGTGAGCGGTATGTTCGAATCAGCGCTCGAAGTTTTGAACTTGCTTTTGATCTACCTATCAGCTGTGCCGTGACGTATTGGTCACGTGATCTCTGACCCGCTAATCGATATTGGAACAAGTATTGATTTTCTGGATGAACGCTCCGCACCCCCCTCCCCTCATTATTTTACATACTTCTTTTCCGTTTCAATACATAGTGAGAAGTGTTGTGACCCTCGAATAGAGCAGTCTCGTGCAAAACCGCGCCGCTTAATCCGCATGGGTTTTGTTTCAGACAATTTAAAGTACCGCTTTCGTTCATTAATTTGTGCGTAAGGTTCGGACCGCGTTGATGAACATTTTAAACTATATTTTTTCGCCGTTTCGTTAAAGTGTCGCTCGATTTCGCCGGTTGCGCAATCTCAGTGCGTGGACTCGCAGCAAGAACCTAAGTGCTTTGTAATTTTAACTTTTACTTTTACTCATGACTTCAATTGAGTTTTTAGTTGCGTGACCGCCTTCAAGACTTCTATGCTGCCTAAGACGACCACAGTACTGTGGAAGCTTCAACCTCGCTCCTTCGAAGGCCACTCCACTTATTACCTAGGGTAAGTGCGTAGCTAAGGAATATGAACAATTTATAATTTATTTGTATTAAATTCAGTGTCGTCGCGTTTTATTGTTGAATGAATCGATTTTGCTTAGAACAGTTCTTAAACTTGCTATGTTAAATATTAACGTAGATTACGCAACCCAGAGTAACCTTGTTAACAATAGGGTTTACCGCACCTCGTGGTTTTAATTCTAACTTTTTAATCTGCGGATTAAACATACTGGAAATAAGAACTACAATTTCATTTAAAAATAAAATAGATATTTTTAAGGGGAAACTATGCAATCTGATAATTTACAAATCTTAAAAACTATTGTACTAAAAATAAAAATTAAAAAAAAAACAAATTATATATATTACTTCCTATGCTACAGAGATTGGAAAAATATTGATAAAACCTTTGGAAACAACAGAAACATTTTCTATATTTATTATTTAACTTAAATAAACAGAAAATTGAAACATACTGGCAGTGAAACATCTTGACCTATAAAGTAATAATAATATTTTTTTTCAAAGTTACAAAAAAGGAACAGGTAATACATATCATTCAATTATGCACTTTGGAAGACATTAGTCTTGCCTTCTGTTGAAAAATTTTTAAAATTGCCACCATTTGTAGGAACAAATGACAATTAGAAATATGGCAAGCTTTACAAATTATTAACTGTAATTGTAAAGCCATTTACAATTCTATTGTTTTTGAAAGAATTTAATAATTGTTTTAAATACTAGAATTTGGCAATTGTTTTATTCACTAAAATAAAAATTAAATATAATTTAATAATTGTACACCTATTTTAAATATGTTTGAAGAGAAAATAAAAAGGATATACTACTAAAAAAAAATTTGAAAAATTGGGGAAAGTGTAAAAAACTGTAGAATGATAAAAATGTATAGAAAAGTAAGTAACAATAAAAAGGCCTAATATGTGAGGTAGTGATTAGAAAAGAAATGCAAAATTTGTAAATGGTAAAAGGAAAATCCATAATTTTTTAAACAACATTTTTTACAAGAAGATTAACTTTCATAAAATGTATTTATGTAAATAAACTTACTCCATTTTCAAACAATGCATCAATTACAGTTTGGTCAAACTGATGTTCATCATCCATCTTCCTTACTAGAGGCAGTATTACTTCCTGGGATAATTTCGCAACTGTAACAAATTACTTCAAAATAAAACCAAAAAACAAAATATATAAACACTAGGTAATTCTTGACAAAAACTGTTTCAATTTCGATTTTTTTTTTGCATATTATCCAGAAATACATTTAAAAAAAGAAACCAATCAATTAATTAAAGTGCACAACATGAAATATAACCACAATATATAAATACAGATAAAACTGTATAAAGTAAATGTTTCTTTATAAAACATAAAACTATTTTACATTGCACAAAATATTGACATTTTATACCCTACCAACAAAGTGCCTAGTTATGACAGGTTAGTTATAAAGAAGTTAATAAGTTCAACAATGGTAACATTGAACTCTGCAGAACACATAACAAAGTTTAGTTAGGTGCAATACTGTATAAACTAAAAGCCTCTAAATAAAACAGAGCATTATATTTCTATATAGCTATATTATAATACAGCTACATATCTACAAAATATAATATACAGGTTACAATATTATACAAGATAGGCTACAAAAACAAATTAAATTTTATCTAAGTAAGCTAGTGATGTTGTCTCAATAAATATTCAAGACGATGATTGAAGACCAAAGTTACTCCTTGAACACCACTGTGGCTTATTTTACATGAGAAAATTCATTTTTTAAACCCAAATATTTCTCAACCTAATTCTTTATAACTATAGTTATAATGTAGTCAAACTTCGTGTGGTAATTTGTGAAGAATTAATTGAAAAATGAGTTAATTAATCAATTAAATTAATTGAAAACTTCACTGTTTTAACAAGATATAAACTGTATACTTCACTGTATATTTACAAGATGATAACTAAAACTACTACAAGATGATTAATTTTAACTACTATTTGTGGTTTGCAATGCTTAAAGTCACTTGTTTCTTGTATATGATGTATTTTTTAGTATACGTAATGGGAAAAAAATCAGGGTTGACACAGTCTGTCAAGTATTAAAATAATATTATGCAATATTTATAGCAGTTAATTCATATTTATTAATAGAGCTAATATCTTAAGTTCTTACTTGTTTTCTAAATTTAAATTAAATTCTTGAATTTTGTATTCCATTACATTTGATGGACTTAATTGATCACTTTTATATAAGTTTATGGCTATTAGAACTTTAATTTATTTTGTAAAATCTTACTGAGACAGAACCACGGAGCGATAAAAAATGTTCTGTGTCAGTAGATTTTAACAAATTTACAAAATAAATTAAAGTTCGGATAGTCATAAACTATTGTTTAAAGTGATTAGATAAATTGAATATTCTGTAAGACTTTTTAAATTGTCAAATGAAAGAATTTAGATGTCAAATTACAGGTCCAATTTAATTTTAGAACTGTTTTGCTAGAAAACTTACTTCAATCTGATAAAAGGTTACCTACAAATTAGATATTTGTTAATTCCATCTTCACGTGAGCTACTAGAGCTTATGAACATTTTTCCCATTTAAAATATAATAGGCCAGAAAAATCAGCTAGGGCGAAGCACTGTTTAGAAGAAAACCATGTATTCAAAAGGGATGATGTAACCCTTATAAAGAATATAACAGATTTTAAAGAATTAGATGCTTGGGCAACCTTATAAATAAGTAGATTTACAAACGTAATTGTTAATAATAAATTAGGGCCAATTCAAATTTCTATATTATTTTAATAAACATTTTTTCTCAACATTCTTCTTTGTTTTTAATAAAAGGTATATTTTACAAAATGTAATTGTTATTATTGCATTTGAATTCATGTAAACGTTTTTTTTTATTTATTGTAAAACTTTTTATATTTGTTGATTCCATCTTCACGTGAGCTACTAGTTTTCACTAAACACTTGTAAATGTTTACAAACTTGCCAATAGTAGCACTTACTTATATTTGTTGAGGACGACAGTTTCGGGAGATGTGTCCCATTGTCAACTCAGACCGTAATTAAACAAGGTTTACGTAGGTTAGGGTATTAGGGTGGGAGGGGGGTATATTATAGTGGTGTGGGTGTATTTTGTGAGCATTAGGAGGTATGATGTCAAAAAGTGTTTGTGAGTTGTAATGTAATTGTGTATTGAGTATGTGTGTAGGGTGAAGTTTGAAGTGTCTGTATATTTCGTATTGTTCAGTTGTGTAGAGTTGGTATTTTCTGAGTTGTTTATAAAGAATTTGTAGGTTAGATGTTGTCTATGTAGTCAAGTTTTGTGGAGTTGAGATGATCGGCGAAGTTTGATTGGTAGTTATTGTTTGTTAGTGCTTTTATATGTTCTTGGTAACGTGTGTAGAAGGACCTACCTCTCTGGCCTATGTAAAAACTGGGGCACGGGCTGCAAGTTAGTTTATAAACTCCAGTGGGGTTGTAAATGTCGTCGATTTCGTTGTTGGATTTTAATTGTTTATTGATAGTGTTGTGTGTGGAGTAGGCTATTTTGTAATTGTAATTTCGTAGTGTGTTGATTAGATTGTGTGTTTTGGATGATCTGTATGGTATTGATAGGTATTTTGTGGGATTGTCATGTTGTTTGTTTGTATTTGGGTTATTAGGTTTATTTTTTAGGCGGTTGTATAATTTGTCAATCATTGTTGTGTTGTATCTGCTAGTTTGTGCTATTTATTTTATGGTGTTTAACTCCTGGTAGTATTCTTCTTTGTCTAACGGTGTTTTAAGCAGGCGATATATCATGGTGTTGTAAGCGACTAGTTTATGTTGGTATGGGTGGTTTGAGGAGCTATGAATGGTCATATTGGTACTAGTGGGTTTTCGGTATATGTTGAATTTATGTGTTTGTTTGTCTGTACGTTTTATTGTTAAGTCTAGGAAGTTGAGAGAGTTTTGTTGTTCTGTTTCGATGGTGTATGGTAGTTTTGGGTGTATGGAATTAAGGTGTTTTAAAAATATGTGTGCTCTGCATGTGTTACCTTTATATAATGTTATGATGTCGTCAATTTATCTGTACCAATAAATTATGTTACTATACTATGATATATTCACGATAACATATACTATACTTATGATAACTACACTACAAAAAGACCCAAAAACTAATTACAACGCTCAAGTGAAAGAAGCAATCAACAAAACAAAACTTATAATCCCACACTACACCAAAAAGCACCTTAAACAAATAAAACCAATAGCCCCTTAACTAAACACCCTGCCCAAACTTCACAAAACAGACATCCCAATACATCCTCTAATCAACCACACAAGCGCCCCTTCTCCTCTTCTAGCCAAATTCCTCGACTAAACTATCCAAAACCATATAAAATTTATAATCATTGTAGCATAAAAAATCTAATAGACAAAATAAAAAACGTAAATATCCCACACATTTCCACTTTAGTCTTTTTCGATATATCAAATCTATATACCAACATCCCCATTCCAGACACAAACACACCACATACACACATTGACGAAATCATCCTCCTTACAAAATGAATCACTTCTCAAAATTACTTCACTTACAATAACACATTCTACAACCAAAAAGATGGCATACCCATGGGTTCCCCCATAGCTAGCATCTTAGCAGAAATATTCGTACATCATATTGAACAAAACCACATTTTATAGAACAATAAATACTCAGATAACATAATTAACTGGGACAGATGCGTCAACGACATCATAACATTATATAAAGATAATACACGCCGAGCACACATATTTTTAAAACACCTTAATACCATACACCCAAAACTACCATACACCATCAAAACAGAACAACAAAACTCTCTCAACTTCCTAGACCTAATAAAAAAAACGTACAGACAAACAAACACATAAATTCAACATATACCAAAAAACCACTAGTACCAATACGAACATTCATAGCTCCTCAAACCACCCACACCAACATAAACTAGCCACTTACAACACCATGATATATCGCCTGCTTAAAACATGTTAGACAAAGAAGAGCACTACCAGGAGTTAAACACCATGAAATATATAGCACAAACTAACGGATACAACACAACAATGATTGACAAATTATACAACCGTCTAAAAAATAAATCTAATAACCCAAATACAAACAAACAACAGGACAATCCCATAAAATTCTTATTAATACCATACAGATTATTTTCACTACCTAACCAACGAAAATACAACTACAAAATAGCTTACTCCACACACAACATTCTCAATAAACAATTTAAACCCAACAACAAAATCGACGACATTTACAACGGCACTGGAGTTTACAAACTAACTTGCAGTTCGTGCCCCAGTTTTTACATAGGCCAGACAGGGAGGTCCTTCTACACACGTTACCAAGAACATATAAAAGCACTAACAAACAATAAGTACCAATCAAACTCGCCGATCATCTCAACTCCACAAAACATGACTACATAGACATAACATCTAACCTACAAATTCTTCATAAACAACTCAGAAATAACCAACTCTACACAACCGAACAATACGAAATATACAGACACTTTAAACTACACCCTACACACATACTCAATCCACAATTACATTACAACTCACAAACACTTTTTGACATCATAACTCCTAATACATACAAAATACACCCACTCCCACTCTAATACCCTAACCTACGTAAACCTTGTTTAATTAAAACTTTTTATGTAAACTGAGGTGTGATTGTAAATCTGGCCACACCCAAATTTGGTTTTAACCTTTATGTATTAATAAGAAGTGTTATCATTCACCTGTTTAAACTGCCCCACCTAGAAAATGTCCTCCCTTGCAGATACCCGCCCTACATTCAGGCCCTGTTCCTGCCTTGCAAATACCCCTCTTTACCAAAAGCCCTGCTCCTATATTCCTACCTGCAGCCATTGTCGGTCGGTGACAGACGCTGCATAACCTCGAGGGCCACTCAACCTTCTCCTTCTCTGACTGACTGATAGGGTTGGTCGATCCAGAGGCTTTAAAGGATCGGTGATGTTAGTGACAGCACCAGATTTGGATCGGTGAGTTTTACCGATAACTTTAGTACCGGTGACAAGGGATACTATGAGCCAAGCGGTAAGAGCAAAGCCAGTGACAGCAAAAATCAACCAATATTGCGGCATTTTGCCCAATCACAACAGAGACAACTTCCGATGGATCCATTGTCACTTGAACTGGCATTTTTCATACCACCAGAGACAAGTCACTGTGACAGAAAATATAGAACATCCCTAGTGACTGATCACCTGTTTAGTTGCAGTTGTAAATTTGTAGCAGTGTCACTGGTGATGATGACACTGTTTGATAATAAATTGTATTGTTTTTGTTATTGAGTTCGTGTACAGTTATTCATTTGTTTGTAATCAATTTATACACTTCAAAAGTATACATTGTGCAATATTTTTTTTATAGTATTTTTGAAATTGTATCCTTTCTTATACTTGTATAAACTATATTTATAAACCATATTTATGACCACACACACTTTGAAGCCAATAGTCTTTTCAAATACATCACACAAGACGCCGACACCTCACCTAATGTCATAAATCCAACCCTGTCATACCGTTTGTAAAGAGCCAAAAGCCGCTAGTAGAAGGTTAGCTTCGTAAAAGGAACGATCGTTTTGAAACGCGTCAGACAGTAAGCAATTACGTATCCACTTAGTTAAGTAGTGTAAAATTAGTATATTTATAAAACTACTTAGTTTTCCTTTTCTCCCAATATTCTTCTTGCTTTTTGTTTTAATACAAAAATTACATAACATAGTGTCTTGAATTTAACTGTTTGCACTATATAAGGATTAAACAGATCTCCTTTTGTATATGGTAGAGTGGTGATCACCTCTATATCACCTCTTTTTGTCATTGAAGTGAATACTTTTGCATCGTGTGTACATATACAAATAGAGGTTATTATTTTAAATCATATATAACTGTTACTTATTTATTATATACCTAGCTAGTACTGAAATTCTTATTTCTATATTGTTTAATTGCTTATTTATAGGTAAATTCTTACTCATTGTTTTTAATTCTTGTAGGCATGTAGTTTTAATTCTTGTATGGAAACCTACACTCTTTTGCTGTGTTTATAATTTTTTTTTTCTAGCTGTTGATAGCCGTGTTATCTTTTAAACACTCAGATACGGAAAGGTTAAAGTTAAAAGATAGGTATTTGTTTTTTATTACTTTTTCAACTCTATAATATTATTACATAATATTTTTTTATTGTGTAGATAACTTGGCTATAAATAAACCTGGCTCTTGTTAACATAAGTGAAGAACTCAGATAAAACATTACAGAGCAAATTTCAATTTTATAGTTTTTAATAACATAATTTTAAAAAAACATTTTCAAATTTAACTCATACAAATGATCAGATATTTTAATAAATTTTAATTCGAATATTTAATATCATCCTTAATTGCACTATTCATAGAAAGGGGATGCCATTGCCTCCAAAGAGGTTGGACTTCTGTCTGTTTGGACCATGGGAGGTAAGTGAAATAATTGCTATTAAAGAGACGCTTGCCCACTTTTGCTCTTTTCCTTCTCCTAACAACTCAATAGAAGAAATTGTAATTTTCTCAGACTTAAAATCAGCACTTCAAGCCATACATAATGGTGAGACAAGATTGACACAAGAAATTAATAGTCTTCTTCATTCATTAAATATACCTTGCATTCTCCAGTGGATCCCTGCTCATGTCGGAATTGAGGGTAACGAGTGTGCAGATGCCCTTGCAAAGGTAGCACTCAACACCATACATAATGGTGAGACAAGACTGACACAAGACATTAATAGTCTTCTCCATTCATTAAATATACCTTGCATTCTCCAGTGGATCCCTGCTCATGTCGGAATTTAGGATAATGAGTGTGCAGATGCCCTTGCAAAGGTAGCACTCAACACCATACATAATGGTGAGACAAGACTGACGCAAGACATTAATAGTCTTCTCCATTCATTAAATATACCTTGCATCCTTTAGTGGATCCCTGCTCATGTCGGAATTGAGGATAATGAGTGTGCAGATGCCCTTGCAAAGGTAGCACTCAACACCATACATATTGGTGAGACAAGACTGACGCAAGACATTAATAGTCTTCTCCATTCATTAAATATACCTTGCATTCTCCAGTAGATCCCTGCTCATGTCGGGATTGAGGATAATGAGTGTGCAGATGCCCTTGCAAAGGTAGCACTCAACACCATGCATAATGGTGAGACAAGACTGACACAAGACATTAATAGTCTTCTCCATTCATTAAATATACCTTGCATTCTCCAGTGGATCCCTGCTCATGTCGGAATTGAGGATAATGAGTGTGCAGATGCCCTTGCAAAGGTAGCACTCAACACCTTACATAATGGTGAGACAAGACTGACGCAAGACATTAATAGTCTTCTCCATTCATTAAATATACCTTGCATCCTTCAGTGGATCCCTGCTCATGTCGGAATTGAGGATAATGAGTGTGCAGATGCCCTTGCAAAGGTGCACTCAACACCATACATAATGGTGAGACAAGACTGACACAAGACATTAATAGTCTTCTCAAAGGTAGCACTCAACACCATACATAATGGTGAGACAAGACTGACGCAAGACATTAATAGTCTTCTCCATTCATTAAATATACCTTGCATCCTTCAGTGGATCCCTGCTCATGTCGGAATTGAGGATAATGAGTGTGCAGATGCCCTTGCAAAGGTAGCACTCAACACCATACATAATGGTGAGACAAGACTGACACAAGACATTAATAGTCTTCTCCATTCATTAAATATACCTTGCATTCTCCAGTGGATCCCTGCTCATGTCGGGATTGAGGATAATGAGTGTGGAGATGCCCTTGCAAAGGTAGCACTCAACACCATACATAATGGTGAGACAAGACTGACGCAAGACATTAATAGTCTTCTCCATTCATTAAATATACCTTGCATCCTTCAGTGGATCCCTGCTCGTGTCGGAATTGAGGATAATGAGTGTGCAGATGCCCTTGCAAAGGAAGCACGTGAGAAGATCAATCTCTAAAAGTCACTTATACAGATTCGAATACTGTTGCCAAGTGAAAAATCTACATCAACCAGCATTTTAGCAAGTCAACCATCCCCGATCTAAACTGCCCAAGAAACCTCTCCTCTACAACAGCTAGGCTATGTAGTGGACATTTAAATTGCACGAAGATATCACCAACTAATATAAAATCTTATCCCATTTGCAAGTATTGTCCCCAATCACAACTAGCCCCAGATCATGTTTTTGACTGCCAACCCTTTGTCCGTTCCCTCCTTCAACTTGTAGCCCCACTAATTGAAATACTTCATAGCCATCGGGCTCCAGAACTGGCAGATCTTGTCATCAGGACTTTTGGAAAAATCTGAACTTTTTGCACTTTGCACATCAATAGACACGACAAGAACTTCAAAAATATAATCCTTGCATAATTACTTTATTTTTCACTGATCAACTTCAGGAGTCTATATTTGAACTCAATTGGCTGTAGAATACTAATTTGTTTTGAAAATAAAAACTTCCTGAAATCAATAAGTACACAAGAAAATGCAAGGCTAGGGGACATCAGAATTTTTTACCCAATATAAGAATTGAGATTTAGTCCTCCCTAAATCATGAATCTTTAAACAGTTGGTAAATTTTCTTGGCTTAGCAATACATCAAGGTCAAATTGCATAGACAATTACATTTATCAATACAAATTTTAAAAATTAAAAAAAGAAACTAATACTGTGAAATCTACTGAAAGAGTCATTCTTAAATATTATCAATCTATGATTTGTTCTTAACAGATCAATTTCAAAGCTAGATTTTTATGAAAACTAAAAATTCATTAACTTCAATTAAAATTAATCAAGATTAATTAAGATTCACCAAACATAATGGATTACAAAATTCAAGAATTTAATTAAAAGATTAAATTACAAAAGATACTTTGTGTAGGTGCATTAAAATTGTCTGTTTCTTTCTAAAATGACCTTCTTCATACTCCTATATGGCTAGTTTTAGAAAACTTTCACTCGGAAAATCTAAATCTATATGGGTTTATTCAATTTGGATTCTACATTTTTGAACTATTGTTCACCTCTTACCACTAAAGTTTTGAATACATCATCCTTCTCGCTAACTAAGAGGATGTTCAACTACATAATTGATCTGTTATTATTTTCCAATATTTTGTTGAATTATTCATTGCAAAATGGTTACTACTGAATTTAAAATTCTGAAAAAAAATAATTCAGAAAAAGAATTAAAATATAAAAAATTGAGTAGAAGGGCAAAGATATAATTGATAGAAATATATAAAAAATGTATGGAGTGTACTGTTATTTATGAACCTAAGCAATACAAAATTTAAATTATGACTCTTGAATTAATCCTACAAATTAAATGACAGAAAATTTACTACAATTAAAAACAATATTTTAACAGCAGTATTACAATTCCAAGTGTGTTAGTAAATGGAATTTGTTACTTTACAACTAATCATATTGTCCATGACAATGACTTAAATCTTGACTTCCAAGGACATTTAATATCATTGCTTCTGTCAGTTTTAACAAATTCCTTTAAAGTTTATTTGACTTATTTTGGTTTGTTTATTTTACCAGAAGAAGACAATTTAATTTACTTTTTTTGTTATGTTTCATGTTATCCCTCTATAATACTTTTATATGTTTGTCTATTGTTAGACATTACATTTTATATTTTTATTTTGTAGTAGTGTACCTTTAAGAATATTTTACGATATTATTATAAATATATGATGTTTTTAAAGTTTCAACACGTTAATCCTTGACTTTTTATTTATTCGTTATTTTTTTACTTCTATTTATCAACTGAGGGGAAATATTATTACACAAAAAGTTGTCCATTAGTCAAAAAACTAAAAGTAAAATTAATCATCAGGTATTGTTAATTAGTGCTTAGTTAATGAGAACAATTCACCATAAGTATAGGCCTAAACTAAAAAAATTGACTAATCTGACTAATCACTAGTTAATGTAACCAGGCTAGTTATGTTGCATTTATCAGTGATGGGCCTACACTAAAAAAACTCTGAAGAAAGCAACATAGTTGCCAAAACTAGGTTGAATAAACTAGTGATTAGCAGAATTTTTAATAGAATGTTTTAGTATTTACCTTTGGTAGTAATCAAATGTAAGATAAAATCAAACAAAAAATCTCGTAGAAAAAATGCCTAACCAATCAGTCATGTAATTAATAAAAATTTATCAGTCGGTGTTTAAAAAATCAAGAGTTGGTCAAAAAAGATAAATAAAAAAATATTCTATTCAAACCCAACTAGAAGTAGATACATTTAACTGTTACAACTCAGATTTTCTATATGTACATTCAAACTGATATCTAGTATGCAAGCGCAGGGAATAGATAAAATTATTAAACAATTTTAAATGTTTTAAACTTGCCTATAGTAGCACTTACTTTGTCATTTGTTGATTTCATCTTCGCGTGAGCTACTAGTAATCACTTACAACTTTTTTTTAAAAAAATGTTTTAACTTGCCTATAGTAGCACTTACTTTTTTGTGTTGAGGTAGGCAAGTTAAAACATTTTTTTAAAAAAAAGTTGTAAGTACTTACTTTGTATGTTGAAGACAGCCGTTTCGGGAGATGTGTCCCATTGTCAACTCAGACCGTAACTGATCTCAAGGTTTACGTAGGTTAGGGTAGGGGTGGAATATTATGGTGGTGTGGGTGTATTTTGTGTGTATTAGGAGTTATGATGTCAAAAAGTGTTTGTGAGTTGTAATGTAATTGTGTATTGAGTATGTGTGTAGGGTGTAGTTTAAAGTGTCTGTATATTTTGTATTGTTCGGTTGCGTAGCATTGGTTATTTCTGTGTTGTTTATGAATAATTTGTAGGTTAGATGTTATGTCTATGTAGTCATGTTTTGTGGTGTTGAAATGATCGGCATAGTTTGATTGGTAATAATTGTTTTTAGTGCTTTTATATGTTCTTGGTAATGTGTGTAGAGGGACCTCCCTGTCTGGCCTATGTAAAAACTGGGGCGCGAACTGCAAGTTAGTTTGTAAACTCCAGTGGTGTTGTAAATGTCGTCAATTTTGTTGTTGGGTTTAAATCGTTTATTGAGAGTGTTGTGTGTGGAGTAAGCTATTTTATAGTTGTATTTTTGTAGTGTGTTGGTTAGATTGTGGGTTTTGAATGATCTGTATGGTATTGATAAGTATTTTATGGGATTGTCATGTTGTGTGTTTGTATTTGGGTTATTAGGTTTATTTTTTAGGCAGTTGTATAATTTGTCAATCATTGTTGGGGAGATAAAACTATATTATAACATGGTGTAAAGTATATATATATATATATATATATATATATATATATATATATATATATATATAGATTTTTTGGACTAGGAGACTGACAGACTTACCTTGGTAAGAGTCCACTCTGTAGTCTTGAAATAGTAACACATAAAGGCACTTAAACAATGATATATTTCGACCACACAGTGGTCTTTATCAATCGAAGAGAAAACACAAAAAGAAATATGAGAGAATGAAATAAAATAATTGTAATCACAGATTGTGTAGAGTAGAAATCAGATGTCACAGATGCACAGATTAAAGATATATATATTGTTTCCATGAACATATGAGTGATTATAGTTTATATAAGTCTGTCAGGGGAAAAGAGATAAGGCTAGTTGGAAAAAAAAAAAAAAAAAAAAAAAAAAAAAATGAATGGATTTATCTGATGTTGAGGTTAGGGGATTCTCTGGACTTGGTATACCACTGGTATGATAGTTCCCACCTTCTCAGTTCTGAGGGATTGCAATCAGGGGGGAGTGATTTAATTATTTTTGTGGTATAGCAGTCATCAAAAGTTGTGATGTTGTGACTCGCAGCATGTTGAGCTGTTGGTCTATCCATATTCATAATTTTAACATCATGTCTGTGGCCATTCATTCTGATATTCAGACCATCCGTGGTCAGGCCTATGTACTGTGCTGAGCAAAGTTTACATTGTAGCTGGTATATGACATTTTTCGATGTACAATTATGATGACCCTGTATTTTGAAGACCATTTTTGTTGTTTGGCTGTTGAAACTATTTGCTGAGGGGTGTATTGGACACGTCTTGCATCTAGGTCTATTACATGGGAAGGAGCCATGAGGAAGTATGTGTGGTTTCTCTGCATCAGGGTCTGGTAGTTTAGGATGTACTAGGATGTTTTTCAAGTTGGGAGGTTGCTTGTACCAAATTTGTGGTGGATCGGTGAAAAGATTTTTGGTGTGGACGGAAGCTTGAAGAATTTTGAAGCCATCTCTCAATATCTTGTTGAGTTTATGTAGACCAGGATGGTAGTCTGTTATTAAAGACAGTTTATTTTGTTCTGTTTGTGGTTTATGGTGAACCGAGGATTGTGCTGAATGAATTTGGTTTTCAATGAGTTTTTTTGGGTATCCTCTTCTCTGGAAGGCTGTTGATATCTTTCTATTAAAATCTTCCAATTCCCTATCATTCGAACAGATTCTCTTACCCCTGATTGCTTGACTGTATGGAATGGATCGTTTTATGTTTATTGGGTGGTTGCTGTCGAAATGGAGATATTGTAGGTGGTTTGTAGGTTTGATGTGAATTCCTGTGTTGATATTTCCATTCTGGAGTGTTACCTCTACATCCAAAAAGGTGATGGCTGATGTAGATTTCTCCCAGGTAAATTGAAGTGTGGTGAATTGTGTCAGGCTGTCTAAAAATGCCTCAAGTGTTGAAGCACCCTGTGTCCAAATTAGGAAGATGTCATCTATATATCTATACCAACATAATGGCTGGTGTGCTTGTGTCTTTAGAAAACTTTCTTCCAACAATCCCATGTACAGATTTGCGTACGATTTGTTGGAAGAAAGTTTTCTAAAGACACAAGCACACCAGCCATTATGTTGGTATAGATATATAGATGACATCTTCCTAATTTGGACACAGGGTGCTTCAACACTTGAGGCATTTTTAGACAGCCTGACACAATTCACCACACTTCAATTTACCTGGGAGAAATCTACATCAGCCATCACCTTTTTGGATGTAGAGGTAACACTCCAGAATGGAAATATCAACACAGGAATTCACATCAAACCTACAAACCACCTACAATATCTCCATTTCGACAGCAACCACCCAATAAACATAAAACGATCCATTCCATACAGTCAAGCAATCAGGGGTAAGAGAATCTGTTCGAATGATAGGGAATTGGAAGATTTTAATAGAAAGATATCAACAGCCTTCCAGAGAAGAGGATACCCAAAAAAACTCATTGAAAACCAAATTCATTCAGCACAATCCTCGGTTCACCATAAACCACAAACAGAACAAAATAAACTGTCTTTAATAACAGACTACCATCCTGGTCTACATAAACTCAACAAGATATTGAGAGATGGCTTCAAAATTCTTCAAGCTTCCGTCCACACCAAAAATCTTTTCACCGATCCACCACAAATTTGGTACAAGCAACCTCCCAACTTGAAAAACATCCTAGTACATCCTAAACTACCAGACCCTGATGCAGAGAAACCACACATACTTCCTCATGGCTCCTTCCCATGTAATAGACCTAGATGCAAGACGTGTCCAATACACCCCTCAGCAAATAGTTTCAACAGCCAAACAACAAAAATGGTCTTCAAAATACAGGGTCATCATAATTGTACATCGAAAAATGTCATATACCAGCTACAATGTAAACTTTGCTCAGCACAGTACATAGGCCTGACCACGGATGGTCTGAATATCAGAATGAATGGCCACAGACATGATGTTAAAATTATGAATATGGATAGACCAACAGCTCAACATGCTGCGAGTCACAACATCACAACTTTTGATGACTGCTATACCACAAAAATAATTAAATCACTCCCCCCTGATTGCAATCCCTCAGAACTGAGAAGGTGGGAACTATCATACCAGTGGTATACCAAGTCCAGAGAATCCCCTAACCTCAACATCAGATAAATCCATTCATTTTTTTTTTTTTTTTTTTTTTTTTTTTTTTTTTTTTTTTTTTTTTTTTTTTTTTTTTTTTTTTTTTTTTTTTTTTCCAACTAGCCTTATCTCTTTTCCCCTGACAGACTTATATAAACTATAATCACTCATATGTTCATGGAAACAATATATATATCTTTAATCTGTGCATCTGTGACATCTGATTTCTACTCTACACAATCTGTGATTACAATTATTTTATTTCATTCTCTCATATTTCTTTTTGTGTTTTCTCTTCGATTGATAAAGACCACTGTGTGGTCGAAATATATCATTGTTTAAGTGCCTTTATGTGTTACTATTTCAAGACTACAGAGTGGACTCTTACCAAGGTAAGTCTGTCAGTCTCCTAGTCCAAAAAATCTAAATAATCTTTACCAACCAAAACTAACCTAAAAATATATATATATATATATATATATATATATATATATATATATATATATATATATCAATCTTGAATTTAAGCTACTAATGTACATTTACAGTTTTAAAAGGTTTGGTCCAAACTGATAATGTGACACATCTTAAAACAATCTTTATAAAATAAAAAGTGTACCCTATCCCACTTTGGGAAAATATTTATTTTTTAAAGTGTTCATGTGATCCAATATTTTTTTAAAGTTAAAAATGAAAATTGAAAATGAGATTGAGAGATAAAGACAGGAAAAATGGAAATAGATAATCATATAACCTACATGTAATCTATTGTAACAAACAGAACAGACTAGAATCATTAATGCACACTTTACGAAATATTTTTTCCTAAGATAATGTATTAATATATACTACTAATAAACTAAATAAAAGACATAAATACTGTTTGACCCAAACAAATCTAAAATCAATTTACATATCTAAAACCAAATCAGGATACCCAGATGGCTAAAATACCAGCAAAACCTATAAGAAGGAAATAAAAGATAACAATGTAAATTTAAAGTAGAATAACATTGTAATTAGATATCTGATTACACAACTAAAATCAATACACACGACAAATATGACTCTCTTTCACAAGGAAGTAATTGTTAAAATTATTGTGAAATAGTCATTCTTGGAAATGGGATTCCAACTAATTTAGGGAAAACTAGAGAAATTAAATAAAGAAATATAAATTAGGAAGAATAAACTAATAGAAAAGTATAAGAAATTTACAAGTCAAAACTTTCACGTTAATTAATTAACTCAAGATTATTTCTTTTAATCACTTAAACAATAGTTTATGACTATCCGAACTTTGTCATAAACTATTGTTTAAGTGATTAATAAGATTCACCGAACGTAATGGACTATAAAATTCAAGTATTTCTTTTAATTTGATATTATGTACTTACTTTTCGTTAATAAATTTTACCTGCTTTATATTTTTTAATTAGTTTAGTTATATTTTAGATTATTTTGACATTTTTTTTAGTTGATTTATTGAAAGTTTGTTAGTAATTATAAATGCATTTAGCAACACACTTTAACAAACTGTTTACGTAAATAATTTTTTTTACTACTGCCATAAATTGCACTTATCCAATAAGATATAAAGGAAGGTCATAAAACCTTTAAAATATCTTTTATATCAGAAATTTACCAAACATATCTAAAATACATTAATTTGAACATTTTATACCTAATTATTGAGTAACTCAAATGGAACATAGTTATAATAAATATACAATACAATAAGTCGACAAACATCTTCTACTCTAATATAAGCACAAATATTTGAAAACTTGCTAAAATATGAAGAAAATAATTACAGAAGAAAATAATTACAAACTCAATAGTAAACACTCTTCATCCATAAAATGTATGACAAAGTTAAATTTAGTGAAAGTGGTACCATCTGTAGCATTACCAATAAATCATAGGTATCTAATCATAATGGCAGGAGGTATTAAAAAGCACAGTGAGAGCTGTATAATTAAAGTGAGAGCTCAGGACTCTAAACTTTTGTTTACACGCCCTGGAAATTTTCTAACAAAAACATTATTTATGAACACTCTTTATAACATAAATTAAATTTATTACATATTACATTCTTTAAAAATATTTATAATCTCAATTGTTGCTTCAAATATACAAACATTTGCAGAATAATATGCTCTGAACATAAATTCATTTATGCCTTATAACTCATGGCCATAACATTATTTTTCTTACTGTAATGTAGGTGTTATAGTTTGTAGATAGGTAGGGTAAAAGGGACTGACACAATCATTTAGAACATAGAGTAGTAACAAACAGTATACTGCATTTTAGGGTTTCTAGATAACAGCTAGGGGTACCAGGTAATCATTGTAGAAAAAAAATTCTTTAGTCTAACCAATTTATCAACTGGTGTCAATATTTCTTCCCATCTAATTGTCAATTAGTTAAGCTGACAGATGTCAGTCACTATAATCAGTGTCTTCAGAACATTTTTAAAATTTTAATTAAGGACACTAATCACTAATTATTTGGAGTAATTTACTGTGGTTAATTAATAATAGATAATTACACTTTTGGTATCACTTGGCAAAAAAACCTCTACTTACTGATAATTTTCAGCAGACGTGTTTCGCACTAGGTCAGCACATTGTTCAATGATGTGAGTCATGGACAAGACTTATAGCATTGAACAATGGACTGACCTACTGTGAAATGTGTCTGCTAAAAAAATGTCAGTAATAGAGATTTTTTGCCAAGTGATACCAAAAGTGTAATTATGAGAAAAATTTCAAGATGTACAACACAAAAACTGAAAATAATAAATAACACACACAAGCTTCTAACCACATATATAATTTTTCATACTTCATATATATTTCGGTTAACAAGTAACAACCCTCAGAGCCATGATAGCACATGCCAATGAGATAGATACATGGTATTGGATTGTATATCAGGATAGAATAAAAATATTTGTAGTTAGAGGTTGTATGTGTATTATTTATTTCAGTTCCTAATGGTATAAGGGCAGGCATGCTTTAAGCTTTTTTAGATTGAGAGGGCCATTTTTTCCTTGCATTTGCCATTTCAGGAGATGTATGCCATTGTCAACTCAGATCGGGCAAAGAATGAGTATGAAGAAAGTTTTATAAAATAGGAATTTAATATAAAGACTAAAAATAATCATAAGCACCAAGCTGTAACAACCCTTTAAACAAATTTATTTTAAAGGGAAAGAAAAGTGGCCACTATGTTAGGTAGTATGGCAGACAAAGTTTGAAACGACTTTTGCAAGAATCTCATTTGAAGGGTTGAGTTGGATTTAGCTGGTATAAGTTGTAAGTAAGAAGCTCATAGAGGTACAAATTACCTCTATGTCCATATATACGAGGGTATGTGAGGGTGATGAACAAACATACATAAACAAACTCACAAATAAGATAGCGCACCAATTCAAAAAAGCAGGATACATTGTAGCTTACAGAACAACAAATAAAAGCCAAACGGCTATCAGACACAGCATTAATAACAATACCAACACATACAATAACCGAGGAGTATACAAACTAAAACGCAACAACTGCAATAAGTTCTATATTGGACAAACAGGCAGATCTTTCGCAGAAAGATATAAAGAACACAAAAGGGCACTGCACACTACTATTGTATCCACATTCGCAAATCACCTCATGGACACTAAACACTCATGCAAAAGTATGGAAAATAACATGAGCATCCTCCACACACGCAACAAAGGCCATAAATTAAACACACTAGAACAGTTTGAAATATACAGACACAGCAACACACATGAAAATAACATCCTAAATGAACAAACACAGCACAGATCACACATACTTTTCTATCACATCACTTCTAACTTTCAAAAAAATGGTACCGAGGAAGCACACAACGGCAGCATTTCTAGCGCCAAAAATACGAGGCTGAAGAAGTCGAAACGTTTCAAGTGTGTTGTTAGTGTTTCAAGTTATTTCCAAGTGTAAGTTACCAATTAACAACTTTTAGTTAAGAAATGTCTGGTCGCAAGTAATAGCAAAAGTGTAATTTGTAATTTACAACCAGCTCGTCATGAACAGCAACAAGATATCGATACTCATACAGGTATTATTCACACACATCATTGGCATATTAATATAATAATATTGACTCTAAAGATTCAACTAACACTCTGGTTAACATGAATAAATCTGAAAATTACAAAATTAAATACAGTATAAGAAAAATTAAATTTGAATTTAGTAAATTTGTTAAAACTTACTGAGACAGAACGTTTTCAAATCGCTATGTGCCGATCTTCATCAGTGACTTCTGCTTGGAGATGTTGGGTCAAGCTGTGACGGTTTTAAAGGTAGGTTTTTGATAGTATCAAAGAGTATGTGTGATTTGTATTGTGTTTGTTCGTTTAATATGTTTGTATTTTGTGTTTTTGTGTGTCTGTAAATTTCATATTGTTCTAGTGTGTTGAGATGTGTTCCTTTTTGTTGATGTGTAGGATTTCTAGGTTATGGTAAATGTATGTGTATTTGTGTCCTGTATCTTTTATGTGGTTGTAAAATGCTGAGTTGGTGTTCTGTTTATGTTCTTCGACTCTTTGTTTAAAGCTGTGACCTATTTGTCCAATGTAGAATTTGTTACATTCGTCGCAGTTCAGTTTGTATACGTCTGGTGCTTGTAGTTTAACCTTGTTGTTGGGGTTGTGTTGTATTGTAACTTGTTATTAGTTTTGTATGCTATTTTGTATCCTATTTTTTGAAATTTACTGGCTATTTTGTTTGTTGTTTTGTTTATGAATGGTAATGTGATGTATTTGTTTTCCCTGTCTGTAGTGTTAATTTTAGTGTTTTTTGTATTTTGTACCATAGTTTGTCTATTATTGTGGTGTTGTATCCATTTGTGTATGCTAAATATATGCCAGTTGTGTATGACCCAACACCTCCAAGCAGAAGACACTGATGAAGATCGGCATATAGCGATCGAAAACGTTCTGTCTCAGTAAGTTTTAACAAATTTACTAAATTCAAAGTTCAGATAGTCATAAACTATTGTTTAAGTGATTAATAAGATTCCCCGAACGTAATGGACTATAAAATCCAGAAAAAATTAACTATTGAAAAAAATCCTTGTAAAGAATAATGTGTAATTATATAAACTACTACAACAGAAAAGTTATTTAGAGATAAAGGGACTGGGGAAGCCCACTCCTGATTTCAGTATGTGTTACCTATTTATGTGTATCATAATTATAAAAACTTCTCTATTATACACACACACACACACACACTTCTAAAATAACACAAGGTTCTGAACCATAAATATGGAACCTCATATTTAAATTAATCATATATTGATACATACATACATTTGATAGTGTTAGTTAAAACTAGTTAGGCCTGGTCGGTTCAGATTAAAAGAAAACATTAAGACTTATATAATCGAAATACGATTTGTGCATTGGAATTGGCTTCAGTTTAGCAAAGTACAAATAATCTATTGTGAACCTTGGTCTTTTACCTCAGTAACCTTAATGTCATTTTTCATAGCATTAATATAACTTACCAGACTCCTTCATCATGTTCTCTTCATCAGTTAAGACTGTGAGAGGTTGTACGGAGCCTCCAAAAAGTCTACATTGTGGTATTTGTTTCTGAATTTTGCATGATGACAAGACATTTCTGCAAATCTGTAATAATGAGAACTTGAATTCAGAAAAACAAATATATAAAGAATGTACTGAAACTACCCAAGAATACAGAATAGAGTAACTGTACAATGTTCCAAATTTTAATACAAACAGTTGTTCCTTGAATGTTTTACATTTGTTACCATATTTTTTGTTTAAAGTTGATGTCAAAATATCCTACTTTCTCTAAATTTTTAAAATAATCTAAATTAAAATTAGTCTCAGTGATTTTAATGTCCATAGCACAGAGTTCCATGTCACAGTGTCTCCGTTGTGTGAACTCTGCGGTGTGGAGAGCGAAACAATTGAACACATTCTGCTGAACTGCCCTTACCCATTACCTACAAGAAACATCCTCAGACCAATTGTGACAAAGTGGCAAGATATTCTAGTTAAGAAGAACCTGTGGGCCATAGCATCATATATATATCGTGGACATCGGACCATCGGCTATAGTTAAGCTGGACGCCTGCACGACGAAGTAAGTCAATTACACTAAAATCCTAATCAGTATCTCAGAGATATTGTCAATGATCACGTCAAATAATGCTTTGTCTCAGTAAGTAATTTTTTCATAAATTTCCTTATATTTTTTAAAATTTATTGTCACTAACTGGTTTAATAATAACATTAAAATTAGTCTTTATCTTTATGAAAGAAACCTATGAACATATTTTTACTAACAATTTCCTTCAGTTATAGTTTATAAAACATTCAATAAAAATGAATTCAAAACTTCTAGGTTATGGTAAATGTTTGTGTATTTGTGTCCTGTTTCTTTATGTGATTGTAAAATGTTGAGTTGGTGTTCTGTTTGTGTTCCTCGACTCTTTGATTAAAGCTGCAACCTGTTTGTCCAATGTAGAATTTGTTACATTCGTCGCAGTTCAGTTTGTATACGCTTGACACTTGTAGTTTATCTTTGTTGTTGGTGTTGTGTTGTATTTTGTATTGTAACTTGTTATTAGTTTTGTATGCTATTTTGCATCCTATTTTTTGAAATTTGTAGGCTATTTTGTTTGTTGTTTTGTTTATGTATGGTAATGTGATGTATTTGTTTTCAATGTCTGTAGTGTTAATTTTAGTGTTTTTTTTTTGTAATTTGTACCTCAGTTTGTTTATTATTTTGGTGTTGTATCCATTTGTGTGTGCTAAATATGTAATTGTGTCTAGTTCTTTGTTTATGTTTTCTGTGGTCATTGGGACTTCTTTAAGTCTATGAAGCATGGATCTGAAGGCAGCGTGTTTGTGTTGGATAGGGTGGTTTGAGGTGTTGTGGATAAGTGTGTCTGTCGTTATTGGTTTCCTGTAAATGTTGAAGCTGTGTTTTTGTGTATGGCTTTTTGTTATGGTTAGGTCGAGGAAGTTTAGGGATCGGTTGGTTTCAATTTCTGAAGTGAAGTGGAGTTTTGGGTGTATTTTATTAGTGTAGTTGAGGAGTTTTTCACATTGACGGGAGTTGATTCTGTATAGTGTTATGATACCATCGACGTATCTGTGCCAGTAAATGATTTTGTGTGCGTGTGTATTGTTTGTGATGAAAAGAGTAGAGACAGCACGAACGCAGTCCCCACTACCAAATATTACGCGCTCGAAATACCCACATTTGGGTCAGCCCAACTGTAGTGCAATGGAAGGGCCTCGTCCTGGGGGAACTGCCTTCTTGGTCATGGTAACCCCTACGCCAGGTAAGTATTATCTTTTAGATTGACATATTAAGCCAGCAGTGGCTAAATTCCTGGAGTGGAAGCCTTTGAATCTACAACTCATCCATTAATAAAATAATTAAAGAATAATGCTTAGTAAAATTTTGGTTCTTAGTATTTCCAAAGTAAAACTATTGCAACATTTTGTAAGTCCTGTAGTCTTATTTTTTCTCAGACTGCACCACAAGAAGAAAATGTTTCAGTTTGACTTCCAAATTGCAAATGAAAAATATCGAAATCTTGTTGCTGTTTATAACGAGCTGGTTGTAAATTACTTAAAAGTGTAATAGAGCAAAAGTGTAATAAGCAAATGAAAAAGTTGTTCTGCCAAGTCATTCAAGAAAGTAGCAATCCT
This sequence comes from Prosapia bicincta, assembly GCA_036971475.1. Taxonomy (NCBI): domain Eukaryota; kingdom Metazoa; phylum Arthropoda; class Insecta; order Hemiptera; family Cercopidae; genus Prosapia; species Prosapia bicincta. The sequence continues at coordinate 80,161,432 of JBAIZL010000002.1, read as the reverse complement.
ATGTATGGCTAAAACACTTTTGCTAACAAGGTTAGTAAGTTTTTTAAACCTCTCAACCATTTTAACCAGTTTAAAATTTGAAAAAGGTGTTGTAGTTACATAGTTGAAAAATATGGTTGTTACATAACTCTGTCTTTAGCCAACCAAAGTTTAACAAACAGTCAGTTCCATTACAGTCTAGCCAAAACTAAATATAGTTAAACTTTGTTTATTAACTGTTAATCACTATTGAATGTGTTTAAGGTTAATGACCGATCACAGACCAATTCATGCTGCTACAAATACACTCTACGTTTCGATTTTCTATCTGAAAATCTTTATCAAGAGCTAAAAGTTTAACAGTCTAATATTAAACCATGATTTACAGTTTTGAACATACATAAACAGTAATTTTAACAAAATTGAAACAAAAATCATTATTCTTAATAAATATTAACATTTACAAGTCAAATTGCCCTACTAGACAAATAAAATTTTGATTACATTTGTCTACATTTATTTGTGAATTGTCTACATTAATTGTGATTAAAATTTGACTTGTCTAGTAGTGCAATTTGACTTGTAAATGTTAATATTTATTAAGAATAATGAAATATTTGATTTTAATTATGTTAAAAAATGTAAATTATGCTTTAATATTAAATTGATAAACTTTTAGCTCTTGTTAAGGATTTTCGGATAGAAAATCAAAACGTAGTGTAATTGTATTAGCATGAATTGGTCTGTGATCTGTCATTAACCTTAAAGACACTAAATATAGTTCTCCAATATAAAATCATTGTTCTAAAAGAACTTTTCCATTTTCTTCTTGATAAACTGATGATTTAGTGGTGCTATGTGAACCATTAGGAATTTTTAAAGGATGGAACACGACTAGTCTTCATTAATGATGTTATTTTCACTAGCATTTGGATATCTGTGACATACTCTGTCTGCTAAGCAAAGAATATTTTATCCATGCATACTATGCACAAAAGAAACAAATTTACCTCAAAACCTTAATGTTTGTAGTTTATAGTTTATAATTTATAACTTTCTAATTCAGTATTAATGTTATGAATCATTTAAAGTTTAATTTTATTAAAATTATTTAATAGATTGTTATTTTTCTGGTTTCAACTTTCAATGAAAGATTTTATTCAATATTTGTTGATTCCATCTTCAAGTAAGCTACTAGTTTTCATTACAACACTTGTAAATATTTTTTTATTCCACTAAAATTTATCTAATTAATAATTACTTATTACCTACTTACTATTACAACTTATTACACTTTTGCTATTACTTGAGACCAGACTTTTTGTTAACTAAAGTTTGTTAAACTGTTAACTTACACTTGGAGGAAACGTTTTCGTCTTAGGACTTCTTTAGCCTCCTCCTAGTTGGAGAAACGAAAGCGTTTCCTCCAAGTGTAGGTTAACAATTTAACAACCTTTAGTTAACAAAAAGTCTGGTCACAAGTAATAGCAAAAGTGTAATAAGTGATTAACAACCAGCTCGTCATGAACAGCAACAATATTTCAATAATTACATTAAATTCCAAACATCTTGTTTATTATATGCTGCTTTAAAAATTACTATTTACAAATCTCATCTTCCATTTAGAAATTAATAATCTTTTTTATGTTTACTCAAAAAATAATCACATATTATAAAAAAAATTCATAAATATTTGGTTTTTACTTTAAAACTATACAAAACTCTGAATATTTTTCAATTCAAACTAGTATTTATCAAGATCAAGCTGAAAGTATAAAGTAACAGTTTTTATGTTTGCTTAAGCCTTTTTTGTTTCAACATTCAAAAAAGTATACAGATTATTTTTCATTGGAAGAATTATTTATCAAGATCAGCTTAAAGTCCAAATAACTTTTATATTTTTAAAAAAACTTCATTTAGACCTTTTTTAAAAATAATAAGACACTTTTCTATATCAAAGGATTTATTCATTCCAATTTATTCGAAGCAAATTCAGTAACTTTTCAAATAAATATACAGTATTTTAAAATATAATGAATTAATTCAAAAACTAACGCAAACCTAGTTTGAGTACTTTGGTAAATATTAATATTTTAATATGTCCAATTTTATTTAATAATGATGATTTTAATAATAATTTCCTTTTATTAATACATAACCTTATGTATAATCCTGAAATTCTTATATATGTTGTTTGTTAAGGCTGTAAATACTATGCCTCAGGCAAAAAGACAATACTCTTGAACTAAAAAATTTCCTTCAGAACTAAGGGGTTTTAAAACAAGACAAGGGAGTTATCACAGAACAGAAATAAAACAATAGTTTACTCTTGAATTTTCTATATTTGGTGAATCTTAATTAATCACTTTAATATTAGTTCATGACTATCCGAACTTTAAATTTTGTAAATATGTGAAAACTTATGATTTTTCACAAATTTACAAAATTTAAAATTCTGATAGTCATAAACTACTGTTAAAGTGATTAAATAGTTTACAAAAAGGTAACTTAGACAATATGCATTTTTTTAATCGGACAAAATAAAAATAGTTTTTGTTAATATAAAAATCTGTAATCATTTTTGGATACTCCTCGTGAAACTAAAAATTTCTTACCAGATTATTAAATAATTTAATTTATAATTTTATCTGTTACCATTTAAATGCTTTAAGTGTATTGGTGTTTATTTTCAGCTCAATTAAACTTGAATATTGTATAAATAAAACTTGTTTAAATTTGAGCATGTATCTTTTACTATTGTTCTTCAATGTAAGATTTATAAGGAGCATATATTTTATTTTTTTGTTCAATTTTGAGCATTTTGTTTTCATTATTTTAATAATTAAAATACTGAACAAGTTGATCTCAGTACTATTTTTTATTTCTCAATATCAAAGAAGTGAATAAATGAGCAGTAACAGAACTACAGAGAGCAACTAGTTTATGTCAATGAACAATGACTGAGTGCATATTGGTCTAGTGGGAAAAGCATGTGTTAAAAATATCAGTAACCTATTGGTTTATCAAATATTTTAATTATAGTAGAAGAAGTACTTAATCCAACATGGTAAGAGGAGTTGTTTTTGATTAGTCTGAAATAACCATGTTTTAGAGCGTGATCTTAACAATATGTCATAATATTGTATCATCTGAATTCAACAAGCTAGATACCACCTTATTGATTATCTCCATCCCTTATAGAAAAATCAGGAACAAGAACATACTAGCTACGGGGTAATTCGTAACGTGGCAGTAACACTTAAATGTGCTGACAAATGAAAATCCACTGTTTGGCTTCTTAGAGTCTTTCTTTTGAGATCATTCTGTGCCTCCGAGTTATTTTACATTTTTTTTTAAAATATATAATTTTAAATTTCATACCTTATTTTAAATGTTGTGTAGCTAATTATTATACTTTGTAAAAGATATTAGGCTTTAATTTCATAATACATATTTACCCCTTCTTAATTTTAATTATTTTAAAATTAAAAAATCAACCTAGAATGCCTAAATTATCTTCAAATGGTGTTTTGTTCACCTAGTGATTACTCTGTTATTGATTACGTATAACCTATGAACAATAAAAGTATTATTTTAAATGCTCAACATACTTTATATTTGAAACTGTATTCAATTGAATGCAGCAAGTCATTTACCTGTGTTAAGTTTCAGTAGTTTATTTTAAGATGTTAAAATTAACATGTGTACAAGTCTGTGATACCGACAAGAACAGCAATAATGCTTTCAAACTTTATATATATATATATATATATATATATATATATATATATATATATATATATATATATATATATATATATATATAATGTTGTAATGTCAATAATATTAAACTGACAAAAATCTTTGGGCCATTATATTTTGAACATTCTTGTTTTTTATTAAATGTATATTATTATAGGGTATATGCTGTATAAACTGGCCTGTACCTGTATATATAGTCACATTTGTTGATTCCATCTTCGCGTGAGCTACTAATAATCACTTACACTTTTTTAAAAAATGTTTTAACTTGCCTATAGTAGCACTTACTTTGTTTGTTGAGGACGGCCGTTTCGGGAGATGTGTCCCTTTGTCAACTCAGACCGTAACTTTGAGTTACGGTCTGAGTTGACAAAGGGACACATCTCCCGAAACGGCCGTCCTCAACAAAGTAAGTGCTACTATAGGCAAGTTAAAACATTTTTTAAAAAAGTGTAAGTGATAACTAGTAGCTCACGGGAAGATGGAATCAACAAATGTTAATATTGCAAACCGAGCATCAACCATCCATCGAGTTACGGTCTGAGTTGACAAAGGGACATATCTCCCGAAACGGCCGTCCTCAACAAACAAAGTAAGTGCTACTATAGGCAAGTTAAAACATTTTTTTAAAAAGTGTAAGTGTATATATAGTATTCAATTTTTTTATGTAATAAGTTTGAATGTCTATTTATAAAATGAATGATTACACCTTCATTTGTTTTTTATTCCTTATTAGTAAATCTTAGAACTGTTACTGTTGATAATTAGTTTATATGTTAATGGTAACGTGGGTATTTTGAAAAATAAATTTTTTACCTTATCAAAAGTCTTTTTACAACCTTATAGAATTAGAAAGACAAACAACTCAGTACAAAATCCATCCACTGAGAAATATCAGCAAGTAGTAGCTTTTGCTAAATTAAATTGATAAGTGAATATGAGTAAAACTAAACAGTAAATCAACAGTCTTTGAAATAGCTACTCTTAGACATATTTATAATTTCTAAAATATTTATCAATTTTTAAACTACAGTTTACTGGTAAAATGTTTTCTGTTCTCTGCTTTTGATGTTGAGTAAACATTTTCTAGGTTAACAAGCTGAATCTATTCAAATCAAAGTGACCTTGGCATAGTTATTTCCTACTAAATTAGATAATTCTTCCCAAAGTTTTAAAAGATAAGTAGCTTGTTAAAAACATGAGAACATGATTTTGTTGAATAACTACTTAAATGTAAACCAAAAATATCATGATTTATAAGTTTAGAATTTTAAGAGGGAGCAATTCTATATAAGGTGTAATTCTAGAAAAAAACTGAATTTTGTAAATTATGTGATGTATACTTGTGTACGTTATTTAAAATATTTCTTATATTATTATGTTTCACTATTAAATTTTATAATAGTTATAAAAACCCTCAATAATAACTAATATAGACTATATATCTCAATATGAACAACATACAAATACAGAGAGAGAGAGAGAGAGAGAGAGAGAGAGAGAGAGAGTTATTATGTGTTATTGTAAACAATCATTCCTCCATTAAGTGCAATTAGTTTTTACCTTAAAAAGCCCGAACATTACAAATTTGAATTCACCATTTGTTTACAATAATTAATATTTAATATTTAAAAACACAAGAGTCAACACATTTTTTACACTTAAAAATAACTATCACTGTAAAAGCTGTTCAAAATTAATTACATTTATCAGAGTTTTAAAACAGTTTCAAGAATAAATAAGATAAATCTTGTAAACGTTTTACATCTTTTACATATATAACTATTAAATAAAATGATTACAATTTCTCATCAATATGTTATAAAATGTATATAATTAATTATGATTAATTGTTATGCATAACTATGATATGTTGGTAAGTATATTCTTGGTAAACGCCTAAATCTGTATGTTAAACTAAACTTCATCAAAGTTTCAATATAAATACTACATTTTTCATAAATTCATCTAAAAAACTAAAGTCATGACAATGTACACCAAACAGCACAAAACAGAGGGTTTCCAACCCAATTAAATAAAGAGAAATATTTATCCAGTCAAATTACATTTGGTATAAATATAAATTCAATGTAAAATCCTTTGAAAAGTTTCTAAAGAAAAAGTAAGAGAAATATGGTGACTAAATAAATTATAATTTGCATGCATCAACTTTTATATAGATATTTTTCAAATCACACAATATGATGGATGCGGTTCATTTGGCAAAATGTAATGCACTCAACCATTCCAGAGATGAAGATGACCCATTTAAGGAGGTTCGTGTATACTGGTCAGCTTGTCATCAAATGGCTCAACAGCCAAAGGTGGCGTTGGCTAGTATGTAAGTACGTAAATCTTGTTCAATTTGTTTTCATAAGAGGGGCCAAAGAGGCCTGAGTCTCTCCCGAAATATATAAAATCAAGTAATAATTTTTATTAAACTTCTAAATAAATGTTTTTAATGATTAATCCAAAATCAAAAGTATATTAATATTTAAGGTCGATTTTTAAAAGTTTATATTAATATATGTTATATATTATTATTCTTTGTTTAAAAAAAACTAATGTAATTTCATAAAAAGTAATTATAGATTTATTATTATTTTTTTTTTATTGTTAATTTGAATAGCAAAAACTTATGTAATAATTTACACAAATTGTTTACAACACCTATAGTTTCTTAAAATAATCACACACACAGACTCACACACGTGCATGCGCGCACAAACACAAACCGAGATATACACACAGACGGACACACACATAGAGACAGAGATAGAGAGAGAGAGTGAGATAGATGCACACAGACACACACACAAATGTATAATTATCACATCTATATTTAATGTGATGTCATTTTAGGAGATATAACTGGCTTTCAACAGAACCTTAATTAAGAAATAGGATATATCTGTCAAAATAATTTGATTATTTAGAGAAACTTGCTATCAGAAAGATAAGAATATTCTGCAACATGTTTTTCAACTTGCCTGTAGATAGCATTATAGGTCATTTGTTGTTCTGACAAGAAATTAATGTTTTTAGTAAAATCCTCCTTAATTTCAATGCATGATTGAATTTTCATAAAATGAAAATTTTATAATTTTCAACTACGTTGAATTTTTATTCAAAATTAAATAAATATTGTTTCATGGTTCATATTTTATAAAATATGTTATAATAAATATATTATTGATGCTATGAAAATTAGAACTTGGAAATAACAGAATTGGCTGTGTATTAGTACTTAGAAATATTAAGGACTGTGACAATTTTAAATTTTAAGAAGGAAATGAAACTATGCTAGCTATTCGATAGGTAGGTTTAGGTATGTTTAGTCAGATAGAAAATCATACTCAGAAAATTATTTTGAGGAAGTCTGACACACAGGTTATTCCATTCATATAACATAGGGAATTCTGGGAATTATAACAATTCAACATCTGGAAACTCCATTTCACGTTTCAAACACAAAAACACTATAGATAAACTTTAATAATTTTTAAACACTTTTAAATGTTTTAAACTTGCCTATAGTAGCACTTACTTTGCTTGTTGAGGACGGCCGTTTCGGGAGATGTGTCCCTTTGTCAACTCTGACCGTAACTGATCTCAAGGTTTACGTAGGTTAGGGTGGGGGTGGGATATTTTGGTGGTGTGGTGGACACATCTCCCGAAACGGCCGTCCTCAACAAGCAAAGTTAAGTGCTACTATAGGCAAGTTTAAGGCATTTAAAAGTGTTTAGTGATTAGTAGTAGCTCACGCGAAGATGGAATCAACAAATGTTTAATAATTTCAACCGGGATATGCAAACTTAATTAAATTATTTTTATAACACATTTAATGGAGGTTGAAATTTATATAAGGACTCCAAATACCATTATTTTTTTCCTTGAAACCTAAGACTTTGATGGCATTTTAGTTCTAATTCATACCAATTTGAGTTTTTGACTCAAAAGTCTTAAATCAATAAAGAGCAGTAATCAAAAGTTTCAAAATTTCCAAAAACGGCTACTACAAAAGTTGACTCGAAGAAATATCAAAAAAGAACAGGTTTGTTGACTAAAAATAAATTAAAATAACAAAAACGACTTTAAATATCACAGATATACACTTTCTTTCAAAATTGTGGACACAAAAAAGTAGTTAAAAGAAAAGCACCTGTTAGGGGTTTCTTAATCATAAAACAACCATATAAACATTTCACATAAATAAACAATGTCTATGCTGGTTTGTAATCATCTCAATTTCACTGATTGTACTAATTAAAAAATTAATTAAGTAGCAGTGGGGCTTTTTCAATGAAACAAAATTTTCAAAACACATCAGTGGTATGTTACTCAAGTTTTTTTAGAGTAATGAAACATTTTTTATTAATAACATCTATAAGTCTTCTGATTTGACCATAACATTCCTATGTACTGGACACATTTTAACCCAGGCCTACCTTTACCGGTTCTATTTAGCAGCATCACCCAAATGCGCCCTATGCAAAGTGAAGAAGACCTAGAGCACATCCTAATTAAACGCTGTTATCCAAATCTGGCCAGGGACCTTAAAAGGACAGAGGATTTGGACATCAACACCTTACTCATAAACAAACATTATTGGAACTCTGTGATGACAATGTATCATGGAAATCAAGCTGGTTACAACTGAAGCTGGACGCCTGCTGGATGAAGTAAGAAAGAAGCAAGACCATAACATTACAAAATCATACAATATAGCAGAACAATGCAGAACATAAATCATTAAAAAAATCTTAACACACTAAAAAAACCTATGATAATTTTTTTTAAACCAATATACCAGAATGAAAAAAATTCTCACATTTACATATACAAGCAAGACCTCAAACAGAATTTAAACTCCAAAAATCAAGATACAAGATAACATTAACAGCACATAAATAATTTAACATGAAACATTTAACATATAAACAAAACATTTAAGTATAACATCAAAAACAAAAGACAAAATTTAAGAACCAGGTATAAACAAACTAAACTGAACTAACTATAATGCTGCACCTTTCAACAAAGGTACACATCCATTTAATAAAAATAACAGTTCATCTTTATCTAACCAAATAATAGAATAGTTACAGACATTAACTACAGACTAGAAATTGTCAACATCAACAACAGGATCTTTTCTCTGAACAACAGGATCTATGGCAACATGAAATTTATAAATATACCAGGCAGCAAAATAAAAATGACACTAAATGACAAATATACTAAGCTAATCAAATTTATATGATCATATTATTGAAAACCTGCCTTTAAAACCTATACTACTTAGCTCAACAACACATTCTGGTGGCCAATCTAAACACTCATGATGATCCCCAAAGACCTAATACAATTAATTAGAATACATTTCTCACAAAGTTTTTTAAAAAATTTGATTCTCTTATAATCATCCAAATACAATGGATCTAAGGAAGATGTGTGTTAAGGAGAGCTGTTTTTTAAAGTTGTATCCCTTTGAGAAGTAATCAGCTCTAAAATATAAAATTAAAAACATATTAAATTGTGTTAAAATTAACTTTTAGCACTAATTTAAATGTAAAGTGCATAATTATGACAAGATATTATAATTTAATATCTTTAAAAAAACAACTTTTAACAGACTAATTAAAAACCAATTAGTGTTAAATGTTTATTTTCTCCAAAACTATAAAATAAATATTAATATGTCAAGTAGATTAAATTATATTAATATGTCAAGTAGATTAAATTATTACAAATTAAATTGTATACAATATTTGAAGTTTTAAAAATATTAGTAAAATAAAAAGGGTAATAAATTTTTAAAAAAATACATACAACATGGAACTTATTTTTTAAAACATAAATATAATATTAATTTTAACATTTCGTCATATAAATGAAATAAATTTTTTTTCAACATTATATTTAATTATATGTTTAAAATACATTGGATCAAAAACAAACTGATATTTTTATGCGGGTCATAATTGAGTTGTGTATTGCGACGTGAGATTAAATGCCCCAACATCCTACTTGTTGATGTATTCTGCAATAAAATGTTGCAAATATATTTAATCAAAAAATGTTCTCATTATGTTTACCTTGGTCGCCAGACGAATTCCTTTAGTAAAACTCATATTGGAAAAGAACCTTCAACTGGAACAATCAACCGCGTTTTAATATTTTTCAATAATAATTTAATAAACTTTCAAACTGAATGTGCCAAGAATGTTAATCAGGTGACGTGATACATGAATCTGAATACTTTCGGATGAAGCGGGGAGGGGAACATATTTACAATCATAGATTAAATTGCCATAGAGATACATTTAAGAACACAGTATGCATAGAGTAACGTTATAGAGGAGATGGAATCTAATTAGAAATTTAACCAATATTATATTTCATAATTGGTTCAAACGTTATTTTCTACCTTTCTTAACTATTCATTACTGATGTTAATACTATTCGTGTAATAAATAATGGAATAACATATCTAGGTATGTTAAAACATGAATTATTGTTGTTTTATGAATTCGCTAAAATGAGTTATAACCTTTCAACACTCCCTATTGATAAAAGTTCTGTCTTTAACTTATGTTATTGATCTTCATTAAAAATAGGCTAGAACTTGAATGAATCTAAGATAACATACTATAAACACTTTCCTAAAATTTACATTAGTTCAGTACTTTTGGTATTAAGGGTGAGAGATTAATTTTAAACTAATACATATTTGAGTTATTATGGATGTAAGGTTTGAGATTCAATCATATGAAGGAGAAAGCATTCAATGAATTCTTAACAATTTTTTTTATACAGTATTAATAATAATAGAATGCCAGAAATCGATTGGGCAAAGTATCAATCTGTGAAAGGCTTAAAATTATCGGTTGAGATGTTTCTTGCAATTGATATAATTTTCATATTAATTCTGATCGTTTATTACGATGATTATAATAATTCCGTAATTAAAATAGTATCCTTTACAATTTGTATTCAAAATTGTCATTGCAAATGAATATAAAGCGTACTATCCTATATTTAACGAAACTTTTGGAAAAAATCAGTCTACACAATAAATAAAATAACTTATACATTGACTTCTTAAGAAAAACTTTAAAAGTTTAAAAAAATCTGTTAACTCAATAGTTCAAATCATTAATTTATGCCAATCTAAATTGTCGAAACAAATTTTAATTTATTTTACTCAGAACTTTTGTTTGTTTCAAACATAGCTCAGTTGTATTCAGTGATATCTTTGCAGACGTTTAAATTTCAACCTGCCTGTCTTCAAAGGGAAAACTATATTAAGTCAAACAAAATCTTTAAAATAGATAAAATATTCTTTTCAGCATACAAAACTAATAACAAGTTACAATACAAAATACAACACAACACCAACAACAAAGATAAACTACAAGCACCAGGCTTACACAAACTGAACTATGACGAATGTAACAAATTCTACATTGGACAAACAGGTCGCAGCTTTAAACAAAGAGTCGAGGAACACAAACAGAACACCAACTCTACATTTTACAATCACATAAAAGAAACAGGTCACAAATACACAGACATTTACCATAACCTAGAAATCCTACACAACAATAAAAAGACATCTCAACATACGAGAACAATATGAAATTTACAGACACACTAAGTACAAACATATTAAATGAACAAACACAATACAAATCACACATACTATTTGATACTATCGAAAACCTACCTATAAAACAGTCACCGCTTGACCCAACATCTCCAAGCAGAAGACGCTGATGAAGATCGGCAGATAGCGATTGAAAACGTTCTGTCTCAGTAGGTTTTAACAAATTTACAAAATTTAAAGTTCGGATAGTCGTAAACTATTGTTTAAGTGATTAATAAGATTCACCGAACGTAATGGACTACAAAATTCAAGAAAATATAAGAATTTAGAAATAGTAAGAATCCCAAGATGTAGGCGTTTTTAAGCCTTTTGTACACAATCTGCTTAAAAGCATGTAGAATAGGTACTTCAGGGCATGAGTTAACAAGCAAGTTGATGAACAATGGTGTAACAGAGCCTTGGAAAATGTCAAAAATACTAAACATCAATGAAATGGATATAGTACCTACAAAACTTTTATATTACACTTTTAAAATGTTTTAGACTTCCCTATAGTAGCACTTACTTTGCTTGTTGAGGACGGCCGTTTCGGGAGATGTGTCCCTTTGTCAGCTGAATTGACTAATAAAATATTGTCAGTAAAATATTAGACTAATCTATCTCCCAATATACTAATTATTCTACATTTGAACATAAAGACATTCTCAATAACTTGGTATTGTCATCTAAATGACACACCAATGAGAATGTAAACTTTCATAAATATATGTCAACCTTCTCTGAAACAAGAAACCATAACTGATATTCAGGTGATATTTATACACACTTACCAATATTTAATAATTCCCTCTAGCAGCACTTAAATGATATTAAAGTATCCATTTACCAAATATGATCTCAACCTACAAGCAAATACTACTAGACAGGAGAAAGATTTTGCAAAATTTTTGTTTTGAGGGGCCTTGGTTAATTTCCAACTTTATTTACATTATTTGTAACTTTTTCTGCTGCGTCTATCTTGGTAGAATTTTGTAATTGAATTTAAACAAACTATAGTTTATGACTATCTGAACTTTAAATTAATAAGATTCACAGAACGTAATGGACTACAAAATTCAAGAATTAAACAAACCTTTGAATGAGTCAGACTTGAGCAGCTCAGGACTGGATGTTTATGCAATCATATTGGGTTATTTATAATTCACCACCCAAGGTGTTGTAATAAATATGTTAAAAACAAAAGTAGTTTGCATAACAATTGATATTAATTGTAGAAATTTACAAATAATGAAAATTATGAAGTATAACTACATATAAATAATAAACAAAACCAAATATTTTACAACTTTTTTTCTCAACATACAAAAAGGTATAAAATAAATTTTCCTCTACATACTTTGAGAATTTAAACTATTCAACTTTTTTCGAATAAAAAAATAAACTGAATCAATATTAATCATGTACGTTAGATAGTAAAAAAATGCAGGTTATTTATTTAATCCCATATTTGCTGAAGTTCTTATAACTAAAAATTAAATGTAGAAAAAAGTGTATTCAAATATATAAAATAAACCACTATTTTCTTTTTAATCCTTAGAAGATAACTTGATTATCGACAAACACGTAAAACAAGATATCTTGTATTTATAGGTTTCATCTACTCTATTGAAGTTCGAATAAATAAAATAATGCAGGATAGTGTCAGAATGATATATGCATGCTACTCGTCAGCAATTTGTTATAGGCTTGACAGAATGTATTTGACATGAATTTTCAAAATCCATCAGACATTCGCTATGGCCTGAACATGCTTGCATTCTGTGTTTTGTTATTTGTTGAATTTAAACATTTGTTCTGATTGTCAAACTTGTGGAACTAAACCTGTTACCTTTAGACAGATGTTTTCAAATTTATCAACACTGAAAACTATGTTTACTTTTTTTTAATCTCACACACACATATATATATATAGATTTTTTGGACTATCTTCTAGTCCAAAAAATCTAAATAATCTTTACCAACCAAAACTAACCTAAATATATATATATATATCTTGATATTTTTCATTGTCCATTATTTTTCCGTTGCACTGACTTAATGAAGTTGATATATTACTATTGTAAATACTTTTATCCACCACTAAGTGCAAATATTTTACCACACAAAGTAAAATTATTGCACTTAGTGGTGGATAAAAGTATTTACAATAGTAATATATCAACTTCATATATATATATATATATATATATATATATATATATATATATATATATATATATATATATATTTAGGTTAGTTTTGGTTGGTAAAGATTATTTAGATTTTTTGGACTAGGAGACTGACAGACTTACCTTGGTAAGAGTCCACACTGTAGTCTTGAAATAGAAACACATAAAAGCACTTAAACAATGATATATTTCAACCACACAGTGGTCTTTGTCAATCGAAGAGAAAACACAAAAAAAAAAAGCAATCATTGTTTAAGTGCTTTTATGTGTTTCTATTTCAAGACTACAGTGTGGACTCTTACCAAGGTAGGTCTGTCAGTCTCCTAGTCCAAAAAATCTCTCTCTCTCTCTCTCTATATATATATATATATATGAAGTTAATATATTACTATTTTTGAGTAATTTTATCCACCATTAAGTGCAATAATTTTACCTTGAGTGATGAGGCACCTTTCGGTCTTTGACCATTGTCGAATCACTGATTGTAGATGAACAATCAGTGATTCGACAATGGTCAAAGACCGAAAGGTGCCTCATCACTCAAGGTAAAATTATTGCACTTAATGGTGGATAAAATTACTCAAAAATAGTAATATATTAACTTCATAAAGTCAGTGCAACGGAAAAACAATGGATAATGTTAAATATCAAGAATATATATATATATATATACAAATTTAAATACAACTTTATAAACAAGTAAAAAATATACTTTGAACATAAATTTCGCATTAGGTATAAATATGTCTACTTCATATGAAGCACATTAAGGATTAATATCAATTATTTATAAAATACAACAGAAATCATTGTATGCCTTAACATAGTCATATGTATCCGTAATAAAAATCTATTGCAAAAAGAATAAGATATGTGGTGTGAAAAAGGACTACTCCAAAATATATTTGCATTGTGTACTGATTGAAAATAAATGTTATCGACATAGGTAGCTGATAGCCTATCTTTGCAGAAAATTTGGTCAGGGATACTCCAGGTGCAAATTGCAATCATGTATTCAGATATTTAGTTTGACTGTAGTGATTAGGCTGTATAACTTGGTTAAATAAAACATGAAAGGCCTCTGAAAGAACAACTTTTCTTGAAAATAAAAATTATGCAAAATTATATATACATACATACACTAAAATGAACAAAAATTCAACTGCAAATTAATAGAGAAAATGGTAAAAAGCATGGACAGCAAACAACTGGTTTTTATTTATAAACAAACGATACAACAATTATGATGTCTCCATTGCGGTTGTGGTTTCATCAGTATATTTGCCTTTGTCCTTATCTTGAATGAGAGCCCGTCCTTTGGCTCTCCTATCAATAATCTTTTTCCTGTCCTTGTCCATCTTCAGTTTGACAATAACAGTCTGCAAAAAAATGTTATGTTATAAAAATGTCAAAAATATATTTTGATATCATCTAATCTGAAATTTGAGTCAGTGCCATAAGTACATCATATTAATAGACAAAAAGTCAATTCTCTGACATATATATTAATTGCATGTAACAGTTTCTTGACTCAATAGATTTATTTTCTGAGAATGGTTTGCTAAAATATTCATTTTACTTGCTCAAAAATGTATCAGATTTCTTTAAAAAAGTTGATTATATGTCTACTTCCAATGATGGTTACAACTTCAGTAAAACTAGTAATGTATTTCAAATTTCTACTTAGAATATTTTCTATATTAAATTTAAATTACGTAATTGCTTACCTGCTGACGCGCTCTAAAACATTCGTTCCTTTTACGAAGCTAACCCTCTTAAATTTAGTTTAATCAGTGAATTCAAGATGATTACATCAAGCAACTTCAATTTTTATATGTTGAACAACAAGAGTGAAAGCAGAAAATCTTGATTTTCTTTCATGAAGATAATCAACAAATATTTTCCCACCAAACAATTCGATATAAAAAATTAATGTAGCCCAGAGCATAACCCCCTTCAATGTAATTGATAAAATTATATAGATATATGTATACTATTACACCGTAATAATAGGATAACCCTGCTTCGTTTAATTTTCCCATCTGGTGTTTCATGCAGGTTATCTTTTTATTCCACCAAAACCATTTAAAAATCAGAACAAAGAAAGTGGCAATATTTTTATAATAATTATTTGTTTTGTGCCTGTCATGTGTCAATCTATTTTCCTGCCATAACAGCAAGAAAGTGGTGACATTTTACCAGGATATATTGTGTTGTACTTTTTATATATTCCACATTGTGTGACGTAGCAGAAAAAATAATCTCTTGTGTCTAAAATGATTCAACGTTTTTGAAAAGAGGGTTTGAATTTTTCAAAATATATATATTTTTTTGTCAACAAATAGTTTTATTTTTTCAGTTTTGATATAACATGAATAAAAAATTTGATTCCCATAAATATTACCTCATTTGAATTTAAGATTGTTCAAGCCGCTCCCCTACTAACACCTCTTCACTCTTGGATTAATCAAATAATAACTAACCCATTACAATTCGCCAGCATTCTTAGTTTAAGATTCCAATTCTTAGGTAACAATAACCAATATTTTTGGAACATAAACATGTCACAACATGGATTGTTATGTTTCAACAAATCATAAAACTTAGGTTTGAAAAATTTTGGGTTTTGTAACGAGAACTGTAACTCATATCCTACATTTTATTTCAAAGGGATAACGGTAATGATTAATAAGAGTTGAGCGTGTAGGAATTAGAACTTGTAGGATCAAACTTCGAGTAATTCTTTTTCATAATTTGCCTTCACGCTAATATTTACTACCTAGTACAGTGGTAGAAAAAGAACCGAGCAGGAGAAGAATTAAGTATGGCTTCCTATAGTGAAAATTAGCAGTTGTGATTTTTTAACATAGTTCAACAACTTCACAATTTGAAGGGAGATGACAATTATTGTATCAAAATGATTTGTTTATATAAATACTTTTTAAAAATAATTTTCATATCTCTTTAGGCGATGTTTTAGAAGACTGACTGATACTTACAAATGGAGTTGCGTCATAAAAATAAAAAAATAATTGATTAAATTTTTTTACAAGGTCACTGAGCTCAGAGCCATAATTGCTTCATACAAACAGAAAAGAAGTAAACTCCTCCATAAAGCCAAGAGAACCTTGACTATACAGGTTTGTTAAATTCATACATCTATTTTTCTGAGAATGGTTTGGATCATCATTGCTAGCTTATAAATATAACCTCTACAAATTTCATTACGAAAATTTCAAAAAAAAACATTGTTAGTACTTTATTAAAAGCCAATATGGTTCCACCTTAACGGCATTTAATGTGGATTAATTCAGTACTCATTGCTTAATATCATATTAAATGCAAGAGTTAAATGTAATATTAACATACAAAATATGTACATAGGATAATACTTTACTTATTCTGGGTGATTAGGGTCAACCCTTGTTCAAATTAAAAAACATTAAAGGAATTTATTGATTATATAAAAATAATGATTTACTGAGAAAAATAATGAAATTTATATTCTTAGTTTAAAATTCCAGTACTAAGGTAACGATCAACATCATTTTATCCAACATAAAACCTTTCAATCACATGCAATGGTATGTTTCATCAATTCAAACAACTTAGATTTCAACAAATTTTGTTTTTGTAACTAGAATGGGAACTCATAGCCTTCGTTTTGTTTTAAAGGGATAATGGCCATGTTTAAAAACAAGTAATATGAAGGAAAAAAATTAAGTAAATTTCTACTGAGGTCAAGATAAAAATTTCTACTTTTTATTTTATAAGTACAATTAATATAAATATATGATAGACACCATATTAAGTGTCAAAATAGAATGCGAATTTCCTTGCAATTTTATTTCCCTCTCTTTACAGTATATGGTGTTTGATCATTATTTTTCTTTGTTACTATTTATTTGTTTTCATTTTTAATTTATGAAGCTGGAGGTGGTATATAATTTCTCATTATATCCATCTCTTATAATGCTTTATTATTGTAAACCTTTCTCTTATAAATTCATATACTCAATGACATATGTCTAGCTATGGGAAAGTTGGCTTAGTCAAAATGCTGGATTTCAAACCTGTATACAGTTTGAATCTGACCGAGACATCAATTTAAAAAAATTAATTAATGAATAAATATTTGACAAAATGTATTTAAACATCAATTGCCATCCACCACAGTAAAATAAAAAGTATTTGAACTCGACAAATGTTATTTTATCAACAATTGAAAATTTGTACAAGATATATATAGGAGAGTATGAGTACCAGACGACAGAATAATACTTATGGGTGGAGTCAGTAACAAAAAATGAACAATATAAGGTGTTTTTAAATTTTATAATTTTTTCTTGTACAAGGTCATTGAGCTCAGAGCCATAATTGCTTCATACAAACAGACAAGAAGTAAACTCCTCCATAAAGCCAAGAGAACCTTGACTATATAGGCTTGTTAAATTCATACATCTGTTTTTCTGAGAATGGTTTGGATCATCATTGCCAACTTAACTATAACAATTACAAAAATTCAATTGTTGAAATTTTGAATAACTTTGTTAATACCTGTACTTTATTAACACCAATATGATTATACCTTAGTAGCTTTTAATTCACTACTCATTGGTTATTATATATTATCATAATTAAGGGTAGGATTTAAATGTAATATCAACATAAAATATATGTACTTATAATACAGTAACTTCTCGTTATTTTCGGGATTTATGTTCACTGAACTTACCACGTTGTGAACACTGAAACTGACTTTATATGGAAAGGGGAGGGTTAGGTTCCACATAAAAATTGTCAACATTAGTTACAGCTATACTGTACAGTTAAAATACAGTAAGGTATATTTACATAGACTTTGCTTTTACAAAAAAAAAAAATCAATTGCTTTTATCATGTTTTATCACCAGCACTAAAGCACAGTAGAAAGATCCTCTGCGGCTGTTAAGTAGATTTCTCCTCCTTAGGTCAGAAGGTTTGTGAAGGCATTCTTTTGCCAAAACAGTTCAGTCTCATCCGCGTTAAAAATTTGATTAACTGTATCCTGCCTCCGAAATAAGTATTTATAAAATGCATTGGAAATAAGTTGCCGGGAATTTTCACGTTGGGAAGAGAAAACAGTCTCCTGAACTTGTTGAACCAGCGTTTATTTAGTGAAAATGGATGACTGTCAGTACATTGACCAGTTTTAAACATTTAGCTTTTTCACAAATAAAACTGAACTCAGTGGCACCTTTTTTTGTGATTGATCTTCTATCCACACTCAAAGTTTCTTCCATTTTTTCAATATTTATATCACAACGCACAGAAGTAATTTTCGCTAATTGACAAGTCCCTTCTCTAACACTCCTACTTAGATTTTCTTAATTTTTCTTTATGTAACACACTGTTGACTCAACACTAAAATGCTTCATGACAGATTCAATACTTTCAACTCATTTATTTTATCTAAAAGGTAAATTTTCTTAATCAACGGCATAATGTTATTTGTCTTTTTTTTCCCCTATCAGAGTTTGATGACATTCGGGCTTGAATAAATAATTAAAAGGAAAAGATAATACTAAACAAAACTGATTCACTCAACAATTCCACAAGTGGGCCTGGCGTTTCGAAAACTACGGAACACAAAACCTGTTTGGTAACTGACAGGAAAACTGATACAATTATCGATTTTGAAAACTACAGCTGATTTTAAAAATCAGCAGTATTGCTACGGATTGATTTATTGTTGCTTGCAGTGATGAAAATATCACTTGAAAGATTGTTGTTATAAATAAGAAATGCCTATCTTTTGAGTATTATGCCTAGTAATGTACTGTATAACAGATGTTTGGAGAATAATCAGATTTCTTTGTGACAAAAACCTACAGTACTGTACAAAGTATATAAGATCAAAACTCGTTATACTACAATCTGCATGGTAGAAATATTATCTTTCTTGTCTTTGGTTTTAAATACATATTTGAGCGAAATGCCATAATTTTGTCAACAGCAAATAAATGCCATAATTTTGTCAACAGCAAATAAATGAAATCGCAAATACCAAAATAGCGAGGGTCTACAATAATACTTTACCCATTCTGACTGATTAAGGTTAACCCTTGTCTAAACTACAAACATTCTGAATTAAAGACATTTTTTGATTCAATACAAATTTTACTAAGAAAAATAATGAAATATATATTTCTAGTTAAAAATTCCAGATCTTAGGCAACAATAACTATAATTTCTTAATTATAACTTAAATTTCAACAATTTTTTGTTTTGTAACTAGAAATGGAATCTATATCCTAATTTTTATTTTCAAGAGATACTGGTAATGATTTAAAAAAAAAAGTGTCAGTTACTTTTTCATAACTTGCCTTCACGGTAAATTTGACTACCTAATACATAGGTAGAGAGAAAAGAAGGCAGGGAAAGAATTGAATAGGGCATGGCTTCACATAGAGAAAAAAGCTTTATGCGATTTTCAACATAGTACAACGACATTCACAATTTGAAGGGAGATGATTATTCTGTATGAATGTATGTGAATACTTCCTTCAAACAATAATTTCTATTTCTCTCATAGGTGAGGTCACAGAAGACTGACTGATACTTGTAGGTGGCGCACGTGTCAAAAAATAAACAATATTAATGATTAGGTTTTTTTAAAATTTTACAATCATTTCCTTTACAAGGAGATTGAGCTCAGAGCCATAATTGCTTCATACAAACAGACAAGAAGTAAACTCCTCCATAAAGCCAAGAGAACCTTGACTATACAGGTTTGTTAAATTCATACATCTGTTTTTCTGAGAATGGTTTGGTTCATCATTGCCAACTCTTAAAACTATTACCGTTACAAATTTCATTGCAATTTCAAAAAACATTGTTAATACTTTATTAAATGCCAATATGATTCCACCTTAGTAGCATTTAATATGAATTAATTAAATTAATTCATTACTCATTGGTTAATATATAATATCATAATTAGGGCTGGAATTTAAATATAATATTGAACACAAAATATATACATATAATAATAGTTTACCAATTCTGACTGATTGGGTTTAATCCTTGTCAAAATAAAAAATATACTGAATTAAATGAACTTTTTAATTCTATACAAATTTTACTAAAAAAAATATTAAATTTTTATGTTTAGTTTAAACTTTGAATTCTTAGGTAATAATAAATACCATTTAATAGGCATAAAACCTTTTAATCACATTCATTGGTATGTTTCATCAATTCATACAACTTGGGTTTTGTAACTAGAATTAGTAATATCTTACTTTTTATTTCATGGATAATGGTAATGATTTTATAAAAAGAGTTGCATGGGTAGGAACTTTTGTATTGGACATCGAGTCATTTTTTCATAATTTGCCTTCATACTAAAATTGGATTTGGTACAGATAGGGGGAAATTGCATACGGCTTCCTACAGAGAAAAAAAGCAACTGTGATTTTTCAAACCTCGTAGAACTCTAATTATTCAAACTAACTGTTAATGGCTCCCATTTTGATAACAAAAAATTGAAATAGTTTTAAAAAAGGATCTATTTCAATTTATTACTGTATGCATGTTGCAAATGAAATAAAGAACATTTTTTATAGTTTTATACTTTTGTCTAAGCTTGTGAGCAAATATCTTAGCTTTTTCACAAAGAATAGGACCCAAAATTTGGTTTCAGACAGAATATTGCTCCAAAAACATCTTCATTGTCAAACTATAATACATAATTTAAAATCGCAAGTTTGCTCGTTTTAATGTCTGAAATCGTTGATTGTCCCAACACCATACATTTAACCAACTGTTTACCCGCAATTGCTTTATCTGGTTAATCTATAATTAATTTGCTAACGATAAGACACCTTGTTTTTTGGAAGCAATAGTAATCAAGAAACACACATACAAACAAAACAACGAACCCATGCTAAATAAAGAGTACATCAAATTAACAGGTCAAAGACACATTGACCGACTAATCACAAGGAAGTGATAGTTAACCAGGTGTCAATGGAGGACAATCAAACTACACAATACTGTACTGAGACGGTGACTCAGCATCCAAATAATGTTTGCCCTGCGCCTACACTAGCTTCAGTGAAATAAGGATAATTATTTTGAGAAGTGCAGTAGGCTTCAGTCATTTCCCCCCCTAAAACTTTAAAGCGGATTTGGACAGAGTTCTACTATTGATTGAATTCACAATTAGAAAGGAGATAATGATTAGTTTTGTTAGAATGATTTGTTTATGTAAATATTTTTATAAAACAATAATTTCTGTCTCTTATAAGTGATGTCACAGCAGACTGAGGCCCTAGTGGGTGAAGACATGTGACAAAAATAAACGATTTAGAGGATTATTTATTTTTCCTTTACAAGGACATTGAGCTCAGAGCCATAATTGCTTCATACAAACAGACAAGAAGTAAACTCCTCCATAAAGCCAAGAGAACCTTGACTCTACAGGCTTGTTCAATTCATACATCTGTTTTTCTGAGAATGGTTTGGTTCATCATTGCCAACTTGAAAACTATAATTACAAATTTAAATGTTGAAATTTTAAATAACATTATTAATACTATATTAAATACCAATACATTTCTACCTTAGTAGCATTTAATGTGGATTAGTTCACCACTCATTGGTTAAGATATATATCATAATTAAGGGTAGAATTTAAATGAAATATTAACACACAAAATATGTACATGTAATAATACTTTACCAATTCGGACTGGTTGGAGTTAATCCTTGTCCAAATTACGAACATCCTGAATTAATGGAAGTTTTTGATTTTATACAAATCTTAGCAACAAAATATAAAAATTAATAAAAATTTATATTTCAAGTTTAGCAATCCAGTACGTAGGTAACAATAACTAACATTTCATGAATATAAAACCTTTTATAAAATTCATTGTTATGTTTCATCAATGGTACAACTTAAATTTCAAGAATTTCGGGTTTTTAACTAGAATTAGAACTTACAGTAGAACAACTCTATTCGTCACGCTCAGATTAGAGGTTCTGATGAATTCGAGAAAAAGACGAATCACGCAAGTCATGAAATTGATGTAATTGTGAAAAATACAGTGTATAAATAGGTAATGTAATGTAATTAATTTTGTACTTACATGATTTATGTCGGCCAAAAAACACTATAAAAACGCTAGTAGCCACCAGTATTGTTTGTAATTACAAATACAGTACGTTATTTTATTTTCATAAAATAATATATAACAGAACCGTGTAAGAACAAAACCACTAAAAAAAATACTATTAAATTTATCTACATTTTAGTTTTAAAAATGTCTATCGTTCTTTTCTATCCTACTTTAGTTCACAGGTTTAATGGTAAAAAGAGAGTATCGATCTTCAAATACTGTTTTTTTAAATTTGTTTTCATGCTAATATTCACTATCTAGTATGGTGGTAAAGAAAGAAAACCAGCCGGGAAAGAAAAGAATATTGCTCCCTATAGAGAAAAAGAATTGTGATTTTTCAACATATTTCAACTTTACAATTTAAAGAGAGATGATTACTGTGTTAGAATGATTTGTTTATGTAAATATTTTTATAAAACAATTTTTATTTCTCTTATAGGTGAAGTCCCAGAAAATTGATACTTGTGGGTAGAGTTGCGTGACTAAAATAAACAGTATTAAGGGTTTAATCTGGTTTAAATTTTACAATTTTTGCCTTTACAAGGACATTGAGCTCAGAGCCATAATTACTTCATACAAACAGACAAGAAGTAAACTCCTCCATAAAGCCAAGAGAACCTTGACTATATAGGCTTGTTAAATTCATACATCTGTTTTTCCGAGAATGGTTTGGATCATCATTGCCAACTTATAAATATAACAATTAAAAATTTCATTGTTGAAATTTTGAAAAATTTGTTTAATATTTTATTAAATGCCAATATAGTTCTATCTTAATACCATTTAAAGTGGATTAATTCACCACTCATTGGTTATTATATACTATCATAATTAGCGTGTATGTTATCATATATATCGTTCTCCTCTATCAAATTGAACAATACATTCTACCAAACAACAAACATTCACAAAAAATAATTTACTACTGTATATATGTATATTTTACTATTATACAACACCAACAAACGGCAAATCATACAACTTCACAATTACACCAATTCCATACATCAAAACCTTACATCCAACTTCGAATTAGAAGAGATCATCAAACCGCCACACAGACAAAAAACAATAAATACATATCCCTCCCATACCACAACAGACACAAACACAAAATTGCTTCCACATTCAGATAACTCAATTATCAAAATATCATATAAAACAACAAATACTTCAAGACAATACATAGAACCCTTTCAACAACAAACAGATAAATACAATCTATCCGGTATATGTAAAATAACATGTAACTGGTGTCCCAGTTTCTAAATCGACCAAACCGGTAGATCATTCAACACATGCTTCAAAGAACAAATTAACGAGATAAAAATACAAACCCAAAATCCAGCTGTGCAACACATACAAAACTCTTACACAAACATTCATACTAATTTAAATGCTCTCCATATATTTAACCATAGTAAAAAAACTAACAACTACAGAAAAATATGAAATATACAAACATCACGCAACAAATAAAGATAATATTACAAACCACACACACACACACACACTTTAAATTCAACATTTTTTCCATTACATAGTAAACAACCCACTTAACCTACGCCCCCCCCCCCCACACTCATAAATCTTATACAGACAACCTTTTACCTTCTGCAACACCGCTAGTAGAGGTTTTGCTTTGTAAATGAAACGATTGTTTCGAAATGTGTCAGCAAGTAAACTCTAAAGTATTCACTTAGTTATGTAATAATGACTTGCAGTAATAAAATGTTTGTCATTATATTTCAGAATATTGTAACTGCAAATATACCTGAAAATGAATTAAGAATCTACCACAGATCTTTTAAATGATCAGTATAAAAGCAGGAAGCTTTGATCCAAATACCCCATCCAGTCAGCACAGGACAATGGGGCAATTTCACGTTTGACAAAAATTTCTCTGTAGTACAACACTCGTTAAGACACCATTAAAGAATACTCTATTGGAATTTGAAATAATGTTGTTTACTTGCAGGTATTTACTCACAATTCTTCAGTACCATGATGTCATGGAGAGAGTTACATAAAATGCATAGTATTTTGATACTGCACAAATATTCACTGCAGCATCAGAATAGAACCGAAGGATTTTTTTTCTTGAATGCTTTTAAGCTACGACAACTTAACCCATTGACAAAGCTATCTCGTCTCTATAAAATGTGTTTAGTGGGCATACAGACGAAGTATTTTTATCATCAATTTTTGACGTTGCTTGAAGAAACTATATCACTTTTTTTTTCTTGAATGTTTAATTTGCATGACCCTTGTTAATCTGTTATTTCCATGCTTCAAATAAAAGCACATGCAACAAGATCCTCATGTCTAAGCAATTGCTTTTTTTTAGCTGCTTAATACAATTTTGTTGATCCCCCGACTTGACGAATTAACTTGTGCCAGTAGATTGCCAATAAAATCCGTGATATGTTAACCCATTGCCTTCCACGGACAAAACTATCTCGTACCTATAATGTTGTTACTAGGCAAAAATACTACGATTTCTCTTTTACCTTTAGCATAAACAGAATTTGTTTCATTCCATAGTTTAAAATTTTACTAGATAATTTAACACATGTTATGAAAGAAAAAAAAAACAAATTTTGATAAAACTTAAATTTGAAAAGGTAAAGTCTCCTAAACTTGGCCACAGGTTAAAATTGTCTGAATTTTACATAATTTTAGAAGTAAACATATCCAAAATTATTATAGGCGATTTAGATGTGTAACTGCAACAATCTGACCAAACTTGAGTTTGATGCCACAACATCATACAATAAACAAAAAGACAGTTCCCCACTACAATTCAAGAAAACCTTAAACTTAATGGTTTGCTGCCCTCATACATTTATTTATCTAAGAATGGTTTAAATCATCACTTTCAATTAAAATATTAGAAATTTATATAATTAGTTATTAGCAAAAATCGTTATAGTTTTGTTTACCTTTGAAGGATGGATTCCAACATAGACACTAGCGCCATTGGCCTTCTCTCTCTGTATCCTTTCAATGTACATAACAAATTTTTTTCTGTAGACTTGAACAATTTTGCCTACTTGTTGGCCTTTGTAGTGGCCTCGCACAACCTAAAATTAAGAATTTGTAGTTTAATAACACAAAAAAGTATTCTCTACTAATAAAATTTGTTGAATAAAGCTTCACAAATATATCTTCAGCTTTTAATAACTATGTACTGTGTTACTATTTTCATAAGTCATATTATATCTTTAAAATGGTAGTGATTTATATTTTAAAATTTTATTGTTTCATACTAACAAAAAAACCTGAAAATTGTGGCAGACAAACTCTATGCAAAGAGTAGGGATAGCACATTAACATAAAATTCCCATTCAAGTCTCGAGTTAATTAGAGTTTAACTAAAGAGAACAATTCACAACAGTAAACAGTTTACTCTAAATCTCACTACACACTAGTTTATTAAAACAGACTAGTTTTGATGACAATGTCGTCTTCAACATGCTTGACTCTTACTGTAGTAATCGTAATTCCTGATTGTTTTATGGCACTAATAATTCGCGTTGTAACGGTTTTTTATGTATTACAGCCAAACTAGTATTTTACCGCCAAATAGTTCTGAGAGCAAACGGTTCTAATTGCCGCTGCAAGATAGCGACAGCTGACCTATAGTAAAACAGCTGAGCGGGTAAAATTTAATGTTTCCGGTATATGTAGTTTTAAAATGAAATAGAGCAGTCATAGACAGAGACTCAGAATCCCCATCGGTGGTCACCCTGTATGTATTGTTATAAATATATTTTCATACCTGTACTTCATCGTCCTTTCTAATGGGCATGGTTTTTACATTGTATTTCTGTCTAAGTTCTTTAGACAGAGGAGCTGACATGAGACGCCTGCGTACATGGGAAGGAGCAGTAAAATGTCGCTTGCGATTCTTCCTCCGAGAAGATGTTACCATAGAATTGAGTTTCATTGTTAAACCTTGAACAGTACATAAAGATATTACTCTAAAGAAATACAGTAAAAGATATGCAACTAGTTTATTTTGAGAAATCCTTGCTGCTTTTGCTTGAACCTGTAAAATAGTTTGACAAGACCATCTCATCACTCAGTAATTTGTTATTTTCTTATTTATCACAATTATCTATCCATGCTATATCCTAGAATATTTGAACTACAAATAATGTAAAATGTAATTTTGCAACAATAAAGTTTAAACCGGTAAGCAAAATTAGTTCAATAATATTTCAAAATATAAATGACATTGACAGCTGACAGCATATACAAAAAGAGTACAGTATGCAAACATGAAGCAACAAAAATATTTATGTAGTAGTCAAATCAATCAATTAATAATGAATTTCCATTTTTAGAGAATTAGTGTTTTGTTTTAATTTTTTAAAGTAAATCATCCTTAGAAACGTTGAAAAATTTTGTGATGCAAGGATGAATATGAAACTGAACATATATTTACATTCATGTAACAGATGTAAGTTGGGCAATGTTTATTTTGGGGCAGTAAAATCGGTATTGTTTACTTTAACCACGTTAGCGATTTTGGTTGAAAAATTTTACCAGTCGATGCTGAAACAACGAATACAAAAAAACGTATTTATTTCTAATGTCCAAGTGTATGATTTTAGCACACAACAAAACATTATACCCGTCAACACAAAAAAATAATGAAAATTTCTTGCTCAGGGAAATAAAATACCATTTTATCAAATTAAAATCGAGTAAAAAATTCAGAGTGAAGTAGTATGAAGTGCTACATCCGAGTATCAACGGCGTGCCGTACTACGTATACATATTTTAAATATTATTACATTATTTAAATATATGTATAAAGTCTCCAGTTAGAATAGATTTGGTTGTAACTTTATACATTATTATATACCTATAGAGTATTCTGTTCAGTCGGAATAGATTGTTATAATTTTAAACGATGTTACCTAATTAGATGACTACTTCCGCGGTGTAGTACTATTTGCCAGGTGACGTCATGTGATCTCTATTCTAGCCTTACATGTGTGCTTTTGGTTAAACATATGAAATTACAACCAAATCTATGCTGACTGGATACTTCATAGGTATCTAAAATTAACCTTCTGCACGTGGCAATAAAAAACAATAATTATCAATATAGCTTCTGGACAAGTTTTTGATTTATTTTATACGCATATTATTGGGGGTAGGCAATTTTCAATTTTACCAGTACTATTAGCACCAAGTATAAGGGAGAATGACATATTTCCAAAATTGTTAACTTTTGGGGCTTAAACAAGAGTTGTAATAATTTTGTTTGTATCCCTGATAATGACTTTCTGCGTCGACTGATATAATTTTGTTTGCTAAACTCGTACACTTGGGAATGGAAAATAATTATCAAAAATAAAAACACTTTCACTGATTTACCAAATAATTACAATTTTGGAAAACACTATTACACCACCTACCCCTTCCATGGTCACCTAAAATATTACAAAATCAATGTTCTAGCCTGAAACTAGCAGAATGCCTCATAAAGTATTTACTTTTTTTCAACCATGGAAGGTTAATTTTTTTAACAAATTTGAGTTAGGACTACATTTTTGGGCGCATATTAGCAACAGCACACTGTACTTTGTCTAGACATGAATATACCTATAAAGAATCTAGTCAGGATAGATTTGGTTGTAATTTTATACATTACTTTATACCTAAATTATAATATACCTATAAAGTATCTAGTTAGGATAGATATGGATGTAATTTTATATATTACTATATACCTGTATTGAAATATAAAAAACAAATCTACACATGTAAAGTATGAGATCAGCCAAAGAGTTTTACCGGACGATGTAGAAACTGATAATGAATATTTTAATATAGGTATATAGTAATGTTCTATAAAATTACAACTAATTCTAGGTAATTGTGAGATTTAGCGGCCACCTACATTATTTTGGAAAATTATTCAAAACACCAAATAGGACAATATCCACAAGAATTTTTCTTATTAACCTCAGAAAATTTTATTTTTTTCAACTTAAAGTAGGGTTAAAAATTCAGTGTGGAGGCATAAGTTGTGAATGGGCCGCTGAGTGATACAAATGTTTCGTGACGTCATGCATACCTTATGTGTGTAGATATTTGAGAAACATTTTGGTTTCATTTTTAAGGTTTTTGCATGTTTATTTAAATATACTTATAAAATCTCTAGTTAGGATATATGTTTTAGATTTAGATAGGGTTTTAAATTTGTACATTACTCTATATCTATATTATAGGTATATCAACCTAGATTATAGGTATATACATACCTATATTTCAATAGTGTGGTATGTTTTTATATGTGTCTTTTTATTTATTTCCAAGAGATTGCAGTTATAGACTATTGCTTCTAGGTAAGTCTGTCAGTCTCATACCTACTCCAAAAATTCCTATATTAATATATACCTAAAAAGTGTCCAGTCAGGATAGATTTGGTTTTAATTTTATACATTACCTAAGTGGTTAAATGTATAAAATTAGAGCCAAATCTATCATGACTGGATACTACATAGGTATATTTTAATATAAATATATAAAATACACCTTCTCTGGTAATAACAAAAATAATAGTTATCAATATAGCTTCAAGCCATGTTTTTGATTCATAAAGTTTAGATTGCTAAAATACCAACTACAGTTGTGACGTTACTAAATCACTCCGTGTCCCATTCACAACCTATGCCTCCATACTGAATTTTCTACCCTACTTTAAATTGAAAACAAAAATAACTTTCCAAGGTCAATTAAAAAAAATTCTTGTGGATATCATCCTACTTAAGGGTTTTGAACAATTCACCAAAATATCGTAGGTGGACACTAAATGTCACAATTACCCAAATCTATCCTGATTGGATTCTTTATAGATATATTCATGTCTAAACTTACAGTGGGCTTGTGCTACTGTGCAGCCAAAAATGAAAATGTAGTCCCAACTAAAATGTGTAAACAAATTACCTTCAGTTGTAATAGAAAATGCAAATACATTGAGACATTTTGCTAGTTTCAATACAAAACTTTGATATTTTAAGGTTTTAAGTGACCGTGAAGAGGATGGGAGGTAAAATAACTCTTTTCCAAAATTAAAATTATTTGGGTCGTCAGCAGTCAGTATTTTAACTTTTTTTTTGTATTTGTTAGAGTTTCTGCATCAGGTGGAAAAATGTTTTGGTCGAAATGCCTTATGTGGCTTAAGTAAACAAT
Source organism: Prosapia bicincta (assembly GCA_036971475.1). Lineage (NCBI taxonomy): Eukaryota > Metazoa > Arthropoda > Insecta > Hemiptera > Cercopidae > Prosapia > Prosapia bicincta. Next base: position 80,131,478 of record JBAIZL010000002.1, on the reverse strand, counting down.
TACTGTAAAGTGTGATTATATATCTTCTTGCATTTACTAACATTATTAAAATTAGTTTTTCCTTTAGTGATGCTAACATATTATTTTTTCGGTAAAAATGCAGAAGCCCGGCGCTATACGATATTTTGGGAAATGGTTTAACATCATTAAATAAGACGATATCTACAAGAATTTTTTTTAAATTGACCTCGGAAAGTTACTATTTTTTCAATTTAAAGTAGCGAAAAAAGTTCAGCGCGGATGTAGAAGTTGTGAATAGGCGCGGAGTGATACAAATGCTTCGTGATACAACTGTATTTCAATGTATAAAATTAAAACCAAATCTAACCTGACTTGACACTTTTTAGGTATATTTTAATATAGATATACAGTATTGTATAAATTTAAAACCAAATCTATCCTAACTGTATATTTAAATATATGTATAAAAATTACGCGAAGTTGTGAATAGGCGCAGAGTTATGCAAATGGTTCGTGATTTTACAACTGAATTTCAATGTATAAAATTAAAACCAAACCTAACCTGACTTTACACCTTTTCGGTATATTTTAATATAGGTATACAGTATTTTATAAATTTAAAACCAATCTATCCCAACTGTAGAAGTTGTTTCTCAAATATCTACACACGTAAGGTTGCGTGACGTACCGCGGACAATGCGTACAACCTTATGCGCAGCACTGTGACGTAAGTATCACTCCGCGCCTATTCGCAACTTCTACATCCGCGCTGAATTTAGTACCCTACTTTAAATTGAAAAAAAGTAACTTTCCTACTTCAATTTTTAAAAAATTCTTGTGGATATCGTCCAATTTGATGGTTTTGAACAATTTCCCAAAATATCGTATAGTGCCGGAGTACTGCATTTCAACCATTTTTTCTTACAAAATCCTACAAACTTTATTTATCCTAAGTATAAATCAGTATTTTATTTTAACTGATTTTTAAAGGATTTAACATGTTTGCTACCACAATGTTAACAAAATGACTATTATTATAGACCAGCCAACTCACGTAGGCGCCATAGGGCTTCTCGTCCTGGACCGACATCTTACATATGTTCCACTTGGGGTAGTTGAAATGGACCAACAGCTCATTTGGGACACTGTTTGCACGTCACTTTTACTCGTCTGACAAATCAGTGGTTTATTTTAATGTATTGATATATTCGTATCTGTCTGTAGACATGCCTGATGTTAATGTGGGAAATTTGGTTTCTAGTTATCAAGGTCAATGACAACAAAATGTAACTCTTGTTTATTCCTTCCTGCCACTCAGACAGTTTTTGTTTTGAATGATCACGTGTTACTAGGTTTACTCTAAATGACATTTATCACAAAAGATGTAAATATGTCAAAAGTGATTGGTGCAGTTGTAATTATTCTGTACTTTGTTTAGAAATAAAAAGTAGACATATTTTGTCTTGTTACAATTATATTTATATTGTCTGAATGTTTTGATAAATAGGCCTATATAAGCATTCTGTTTACCATGACAAGAAAGTTAGGTGTTTGTTTATGTAAGTTTTTGTATTGGCTCTCATGAGGAGCACTAGGTCAACAATAACATTTTGTGCTAAAGACCGACTGGCTTATACATGCGCCATCCCCAAAAAAACACTAAAAACAAAAATATACGTTCAACAAACATACTTGTAGTTTTTTTATGTAGTATAATAACATATTACGACAACATTCCACTTTTGGACTGTAATGAAGGTCAGACCCACATTAACGCGGTTTGTGTGAAAAGATCGAATTTTAACCGCCAGTCTGTTGAGAGAAAACAAACATATATGCGCCACTCGGTAGCTAAGGTGTTAAATAAAAAATCATTTAAGAATAAAATAAAACTGTGCACACTTTGCTAATTACTATCTCAAATAAATAAATGTAAACTATAGGGTTTTTAGGCATCCCATGTACTTGTGATTAATGGTTTTTTTTAAAATTCCGTTATTTTTGTTACGGTAAAAATGCAGAAGCTCGGCGCCATACGATATTTTGGGAAATGGTTTAACACCACCAAATAGGACGATATCCACCCAAGAATTTTTTTTTTAATTGACCTCGGAAAGTTACTTTTTTTCAATTTAAAGTAGCGTAAAAAATTCAACAAGGATGTAGAAGTTGTGAATAGGCGCGGAATGATACAAATGCTTTGTGACGTTACAACTGTATTTCAATGTATAAAATTAAAACCAAATCTAACCTGACTTGACACTTTTTAGATATATTTTAATATAGGTATACAGTATTGTATAAGTTTAAAACCAAATCTATTTTAACTGGAGAAGTTGTTTCTCAAATATCTACACACGTAAGGTTGCGTGATGTACCGCGGTCGATGCATACAACCTTATGCGCAGCACTGTGACGTAAGTATCACGCCGCGTCCATTCAGAACTTCTACATCCGCGCTGAATTTATTACCCTACTTTAAATTGAAAAAAAGTAACTTTCCGACCTCAATAAAAAAAAAATCTTTTGGATATCGTCCTATTTGATGGTTTCGAAGAATTTCCCAAAATATCGTATGGTGCCGAGCTAATGCACAATAACCGTAAAATTTACAACAGTGAGAGTACCAAAGAATTAACACAAACAACCCTTTATACAATTAGTGGTAATATTTTGTGAATTTTAAGCCATCACTAAAAAATACCATAACCAAATTTTTCGAAATTTAGATTCACTTATAAGGAATTTAGGTTATTACAAAATAAAGTTATTTTGCCCGTCTAATAATAACGTTAATGACACAACTCTATGAATGAAACATAACCTAATAGCAGATAGTTTATTGTATGTAACCCTAATAGTAACAGTTTATAAAACATTACAGCGGTTTATTTCAAGTGACCCTCATTAATAGTAACCAGTTTATAAAACATTATATACTAAACATTCTCACAGTTTTTAATCGAATTACTGAAAACATTCACGTTTACATTGACATTATTCTCACACACTTAAATAATTACCTACATTAAACTACTCCAAATAATTAATTCTTTCAACTTATTCTTACTAAAACCTGTTGTAAAATAAAATAACGAATATTTTTATTAAATGTCTTAATTTTAAAGTTTAATTATTAATAAAATAACATTAGATAAAAACGGATGAAATGTTTTAACTTACCACTGTTGATGCCAAATATATAAGAAAAACCGGAAGACTTAGGAATAGGAACGGAAATACTAATTGCATAAACAGGGTTGACAACGTTAATGGTAGAATTTTCTGACAACATTTTTAACTTTTTATAAAATGTAATTAATATAAAATTCAATTAGATTCAAATAAGTGTTAAAACTTTTATTAAATTATTAACTTAATATTGATGAAAACTAAGCAGTAAATTTATATAAAATCAAAATAAAGGTTTTGTTAGAGTAGAATACAGAATTATCTTAAAAAATATTACTGAAAGTATTTTACATTTGATGTATATTTTTATAATTGAAGTTATTTAAAAGTATTTCAACATAACAAAACTTTACAAATATTTTAAAAAATTGAATACATTTGTTATAGGAATTATCATAAATGAATTTCATTAAACACGATATAAACAAATATATATATATATATATATATATATATATATATATATATATATATATATATATATATATATATGGTGACATAAAATAATTTTCATAAACAAGAATATACGAATATTACTTCATTTTATTGTTCATTGAAGCTTTTCGCTAATTTACATTATTAGCATTTTCAAAATATATGAATCACTGTCCAGTTATGTGACCAGAGTAAGACCAGTCTTACTCTGGTCACATAACTGGACAGTGATTCATATATTTTGAAAATGCTAATAATGTAAATTAGCGAAAAGCTTCAATGAACAATAAAATGAAGTAATATTCGTATATTCTTGTTTATGAAAATTATTTTATGTCACCATACATATTCAACAAGAAAAATAATTCATCTAAGTTTTACAATATATATATATATATATATATATATATAAACTTTAAAATGTTTTCACTCCTAAAATATAGTCAAATCAGTAGAAATCTATGGAATATATATTATGGTAAATATTATATTCCTGTAAATATTAGCTAATTTTAGGAATTAAATTTAAAAATTGTTTAGATAGTTTCACATTTTGCTCACTAGACAAACATTTTATAATTTTTCATCTATTCAGGGTATTAGCCTGGTAAGATTGAACTCCACTAGAGTTGTTAGTTAACACATCCGTTTGATATTCACAGCTCTAGTTCTCTTATAAATTGGCTGTAATAAATGGTCGGATTTTGGTTTGTTTTTGTTTTAGATAATTTGTGTTGCTAAAACTTTGGGATTTATTTGATATATAACTCTACAGACTAATTTTTGTTACAGCAATATGTCGAAAAGAAGAATAGAAGTTATTGATCCATATATAACTAAAAAAAGAAGGTAGGTAGTTTTCTCGAGATAGTTTCTAGCGTTGTGATTGACTATTAGAAACTATTTGAGTTAACAAAACTTATACAAGTTAAAAATGTATTTGAATCTTTTCTCTCCTACGATTAAAAATAGATGCCCTATTTTACTAAGAATCAGTAAGGCGATAAATTCGTTCTTTCGTCTATTAATTTCTGTTTTTACAAGGGCAGATCGTATAGGCCATATTATAAATAGGTCCTGACAGTGCCCACGTTTATTTTTTACACATAGTAACGATCATAATTTGAATAGTAATTTCCTGTTGATTTAATTAGACAAAATTTGCATGCATAGGAACAAAATATTATTTTAGGTTGCCTTCAAATATAAGATTCACAATATACATTATACGTTGTCTAGCTAAGTTACTTTATACAATGACTAAGGTATAATATAGGCAATTATTGGCATCTGAGGCATAATCAATATTTAAAAAAAATTCTAATGATGCAGAAAGATCTAAGAAGCCAAAATGATATAAATTAGTATTTATACTCAAAAAATTGCAAATTTTGAAAAAAGACAAATGTATTTATTTCCTGTTTCCATGTGTTCGATTTTAGTAAAAAAAAATGTGTACCAGGCAATCCAGAAAGTTATTATTAATACAAAAAAAATTATAAAAACGGTTAAAAGGCATAAGCGCGGCCACCTACAATATTTTGGAAAATTGTTTAACATCAGGGCGATATCCACAAGAATTTTTTTTTATTGACCTAGGAAAGTTACTTTTTTTCAGTTTAAAGTAGGGTAAAAAATTCAGCGCAGAGGTAGAAGTTTTGAATGGGCACGGAGTGATACAAATGTTTCATGACGTCACAACTGTAGTTCATGTGTTTGGAAATCTAAACTTTAAGTAACAAAAACGGTTGAAATGCAGTACTCCGGCACTATACGATATTTTGGGAAATTGTTCAAAACCACCAAATTGGACGATATCCACAAGAATTTTTGGTAAAAATGCAGAAGTTCGGCGCCATACGATATTTTGGGAAATGGTTTAACACCACCAAATAGGACGATATCCACAAGAATTTTTTTTAAATTGACCTCGGAAAGTTACTTTTTTTTCAATTTAAAGTAGCGTAAAATATTCAGCGCTGATGTAGAAGTTGTGAATAGGCGTGGAGTGATACAAATGCTTCGTGATGTTACAACTGCATTTCAATGTATAAAATTAAAACCAAATCTACCCTGACTTGACACTTTCTCGGTAAATTTTAATATAGGTATACAGTATTGTATAAATTTAAAACCAAATCTATCCTAACTGGAGACTTTATAAGTATATTTAAATATATGTATAAAAATTAGGCGAAGTTGTGAATAGGCGCAGAGTTATACAAATGCTTCGTGATTTTACAACTGAATTTCAATGTATAAAATTGAAACCAAACCTAACCTGACACTTTTTCGGTAAATTTTAATATAGGTATACAGTATTGTATAAATTTAAAACCAAATCTATCCTGGAGAAGTTGTTTCTCAAATATCTACACACGTAAGGTTGCGTGACGTACCGCGGACAATGCGTACAACCTTATGCGCAGCACTGTGACGTAAGTATCACTCCGCGCCTATTCACAACTTCTACATCCGCGCTGAATTTATTACCCTACTTTAAATTGAAAAAAAGTAACTTTCCTACTTCAATTTAAAAAAAATTCTTGTGGATATCGTCCAATTTGGTGGTTTTGAACAATTTCTCAAAATAACGTATAGTGCCGGACTACTGCATTTCAACCGAATTTTTTTAAAATTGAAGTAGTAAAGTTACTTTTTTTCAATTTAAAGTAGGGTAATAAATTCAGCGCGGATGTAGAAGTTGTGAATAGGCGCGGAGTGATACTACGTCACAGTGCTGCGCATAAGGTTGTACGCATTGTCCGCGGTACGTCACGCAACCTTACGAGTCTAGATATTTGAGAAACAACTTCTCCAGTTAGGATAGATTTGGTTTTAAATTTAACAATACTGTATACCTATATTAAAATTTACCGAAAAAGTGTCAGGTTAGGTTTGGTTTTAATTTTATACATTGAAATTCAGTTGTAAAATCACGAAGCATTTGTATAACTCTGCGCCTATTCACAACTTCGCCTAATTTTTATACATATATTTAAATATACTTATAAAGACTCCAGTTAGGATAGATTTGGTTTTAAATTTATACAATACTGTATACCTATATTAAAATTTACCGAAAAAGTGTCAAGTCAGGTTAGATTTGGTTTTAATTTTATACATTGAAATGCAGTTGTAACATCACGAAGCATTTGTATCACTCCGCGCCTATTCAAACTTCTACATCCGCGCTGAATATTTTACGCTACTTTAAATTGAAAAAAAAGTAACTTTCCGAGGTCAATTTAAAAAAAATTCTTGTGGATATCGTCCTATTTGGTGGTGTTAAACCATTTCCCAAAATATCGTATGGCGCCGAGCTTCTGCATTTTTACCACAAAAACATGTCTTGAAGCTATATTGATCACTATTATTTTTGTTACTGCCAAGGAAGGTGAATTATATATATATATATATATATTGTAACATTTTGAAGTAGTATACATATAAAAGGCACTTACCAAAATAAGATAAATATATAAAAATAAATTCAGTATGTAAAAATTACTAAAATATACCAGGAACGAATTGTAAACATAACCTAATTTCACTTGTGTAGAAAATGCACACGGCCACATTTTAGATCTAATCACAAGATTTTATATAAAAGAAAAAAAAACACACAAATCACTATTTATAAGAATATGTATTAGAAATAATTGATAGGTAACAATTTAAATAGAACTATGTAAAAATACACTTAAAACTTTCACACGGCAAGCTAGTGAGTGTTCTGTAGTAAACACGATGTAACGGATTTGTGGAGTTGCGTGCGCATTGACCGGCAAAAGATATTCGTTTAAATATTTCTCGTGGAAATATAATATAAAACAGTTTTGGATTTAAATGCAAAGAAATTTAAGTGCAGTTGTTAAGAAGAAGAAGTGTATCCGTAAAGAAGAAGAACATGACATCCGTAAAGCTGTTACTTGCAAGGAATAAACGAAAAAATAGCGGAAATTCACGACTTGGCCATTTTTTGCTAACAAAGGTAGCGTCAGTAAGCAGTTGGAACAAAGCATTGGAACGAGGAAGACGTATTCAGAATTGGCTGTCGAAATTTTATTTTTTTAACTGGTGCGGAAAGTGCAGTATCGTATTTAAATCGTAATTACAGAGTAACAATAAGCCAAACCATTGAACTGATCAATTAAGAAGACATTATTCAGGAATTTATTTAATTAGGAACTAAAATAACTTGTAAAAATTTTAACCTGTAAGAATTGTAATTTAGATATTTTTTTTGAAAGTGCCAACTCGAAATTTATTAGTCAAAATTTAGAAAACCCACCTATTTAACCCGAGATAAAGAGAGCTCAAGCTCAAATTGAAATAATTAAATCAATTTCAATTCATATTAAATTTTATAACTAAACTTCTTGCTGCCATAACAAAATTTAGACTTAGGCTAATAAAACTTAATTTTTGTAATTCTTTGTAGAGGAAATAAGAAATTTTAATTAGTAAGTGACTTTGTAAAAGATAACAAGGAATGTCATTTTAAGATATTAAAAGTTTATTGTAACAAAAAGCAGCATTGAATTGTTATTTCTTTTAAATTATAAATTTTATTAAGATATTTATAAAACAAAATTACCAATTATTACATTTGGCACACAAACGTGGGGCTCGATTATAAAAAAAAAAAAAATTTTTAAGAATTAACCTCAAGGCACTTTAGATAAGATTATTAATTAAATATTTGTATTAATATTGTTTACTTTTCAGGACTTTGCAACCATAAGTCAATAATTTTTTTTAATTTTCAAAATTTAAATAGAATAAAGGGGAATTTTGAAATTTTAGATAAAGAAATAAAAAAAAAATGGAATCTGAAACAGGTACATATAATTTAAGGAGGGAGAAAGCGAAAAAAACAGAAAAATTAGAGGAATATAACAAACATAGTAGGTCTAGGAAGGGTACAGCAGTTGAGGAAGCTGCAAAAGGAAAATATGTGACATTAAAAGAAAAAATAGATGAAAAAGAGGAAGAAGCTACAATAGGCCTAATAGAATTGGAAGAAGGGACAAGCCTAGAAATACAAGAGACAGAAACGGAAGGCACAGATATGCCTATAGAAGAGAGTGAGGTGGAAACCCAAGTAGATGAGGCTAGGGGATTACCACTGATGCAAACCCAACAGAAAAAGGGAAATAATGAGAATGAAGATTTAAGGGAGATGATGAGAACTCTCATGGAAATGAGTGTAAAAGGGAGAGAGGATCTACATAGACAATTAGATAAGATGGACGAAATAAAAAAAGAGTTAAAAGAGAATATAAACGAAGTAAAAGGAGAGATGAACAGAGGATTTGCCTCAAGTAGGTTGGAAATGAGTAGGTTGGATAAGAAATTCGAAAGCCTAAAGGAAGAAAATAGGAGAATGATAGAGGATATGAGGGAACAGTTGAGAACAGAGAATAATGATGTAGTAGGAGTTATGAGAAGAGACTTAGAGGAGAGGATTAAGGAGAATTTAGAGGAAACAAAAGAAATAATAGCTGATGTGACAGAGATTAATAAGAAAGAGATAGAGAAGGTAAAAAAAAATGACAATACAGAACAGGGAAGAGTTAAGAGTTTTAAATAAGGAGATAGCGATTGAGAAAAACAATAATAATGATAGAATTGACCGATTGGAAACAGAAGGAAGGAGGAATAATGAGAAACAAGGGGAATTGACCCAGAGAATGGAAAAGGTAGAAAAGAAGGTGGAAGAAAATAAAGGAGGAGAAGGCCTAAGGATAATACAGGTGTCATGCGGGAATCAGGAGGAGATGCCAAAATTTAATGGTAGGAATGGGAACCCTATGGAGTTCCTAAAAAGACTGGATAGGTATGTGGAGAGAAAATTTGGATGTAGGACAGGGGAAGGATTTGAAAATGAATGGAGAGGAATCATAGATAGAGCCTTGGAAGTAGGAGCGGCAAGATGGTGGGAATCAATTAGAGAGGAGGTGGAAAATTTCGCGGATTTACAAGATAGGTTTATAGAAAGATACTGGGCCAAAGAAATACAGGAAGGCATCAAAGAGAGAATAGAAAATGAAAGGTATATAGAGGGAAATGGAAGAGCCAGAGCAGATTATTTCATAGAAAGAGTCATAGTTTTAAAGAACATGACACCACCGCAAAATGAGGAAGAGATAGTCCGGAGATTAAGCCGGCATTTTAATGAAAGGATACAGTTGTCAAGAAGAGTACAAAATATAAAAACGATCCGAGAGATGGAAAGGATGCTAAATGAGGAGGATATAGAGGAGAGAAATAAGGAAATAAGACAGAGAAACAGGGGACCATGGAATAGGCCTACCCCTAGAGAGGAACAGAATGGAAATAGATTTCCACCCAGAAGGGGTGAGGAAGGGATGAGACAGCAGGGAAATAGAAGATTTCTAGGACCAGGAGAATTGTATAGAAGGAATGAATATAGAAGTGAAGGACGGCCATATGTCCAGTTTTTTAACAGAAGAATAGATAATCATATGAGGGGGAATATTGAACCAAGACCAGGGCAGGAAAATAATCGAGAAAATAGAGGAGACAGGAATTACAGAACAAATGACAGGAGCCAGAAGGAAATAAATCAGATAGAGACAAGGAGATGTGTGGGGACAAGGAAGGAGGATGGTGCACATAGTCAAACGGAAAACTAGAGAACACTGGTATCGTCGCCTTGGATCAGGAAAAGGAGCATCAAACAGAACAAATGAGGTTGCCAGTGATAAAATTTGATAAAAGCTCCTACGATAAAATTAAGTTAACTATAAATAATGTATTAATCAGTAGAAAATTTTTAGAACAAGAAGATGAGGAGAGAAATTATAATTTAGGAATTGAAAAAAAAATAATAAACCCAGAGATAGAGATTAAGATGGAAGATACAAGTTTACTAGCATTAATAGACACAGGCAGTAACGTAACATGTATCCAGGAGAAATGGATGTTAGAGAATAAAAATAAAATAGGAAAAATAGAAATCTTACCAATAAAAAATTTAACCATTCGGACTGCAACAAATAAGAAAACTAAAAAGATAAACAAAATGATCATGGTAATAGGAGAAATAGAAGGGGTAAAATATCCATTTCAATGCCTAGTGGTGCCAGGCTTATTGAGAAAATTTATTATAGGTACGGATATGTTGATGGATGTGGAGGCACAACTTGATTTTGGAAAATGGGAAATGGAGTTTAAATATGAAAACAAATTACATAAATCAAAAATGAGTGTAGATGGGCAGACAAAATTTAAAGGGGAGATGAATAATTTTGAAAATGAGGTGGAGGAGGAATTGAGTTGTGATGAACAGGAAGGAATGAATGATATGGAAAAATGGGAAGAATTTGAAACTTTTGGAAACCAGAGTAAAAATTATATTAAAATTGTACAAGAGGAGGGAGAGATAAAAAAAGAGGATATTTTTGAAAGAATAGGGAATGAAGAGGTAACTAAGGAACAAAGACAGGAGATGAGTGATTTAATAGAGAAGTATAAAGAAGTATTTTCAGACCAGCCCGGTTTATGCACTGCATACAAACATAAGATTAAAGTTAGGGAAGATGTACCATTTTACCAAAGAAATTACCCAATTCCTACAAAGTACCAAGATCAGGTACAAGAAGAGATAGAGAAAATGTTGAGGTTAGGTATAATTGAAAGAAGTACTAGTCCATATATTAATCCAATAGTCCCAGTCATCAAAACCAATGGGAAAGTTAGATTATGTTTAGATGCAAGAAAACTAAATGAAATTATAATTCCGGATTATGATTGCTATAGAGGAATAAATGAGATTCTACACAGAGCAAAGAAAGTTAATTGGTTAAGTACCATGGACCTCACTAACAGTTTCTGGCAGGTTGAATTGGAAAAGGAGTCAAGAAAATATACTGCATTCCAACATAGAGGGAAAACATACCAGTTTGTTGTTACACCCTATGGATTGAAAACATCTCTAGCAGCATTGGCAAGAGCTATGGACAGTATTATGAGGGAGGAATTAGAAGATTTCACCTTAATATATGTAGATGATATAGTCTGTATGTCTGAGACATTTGAGGAGCATAAAAAACACCTAGAAAGGATCTTCCAAATTTTTTTAAAAAACAACATGACCATTAAATTTGATAAATCAGAGTTCTGTAGAAAAGATATTTCATTCTTAGGATATAGATTGACTACAAATGGAGTAAAAATGGATGAAGAGAAGGTTAGAGCTATATTAGAATTTCCATCACCTAAAAATCCTCGACAGTTAAAAGGTTTTATTGGAATGGCTAATTATTATAATAAATTTATAGAAAAATATTCAGAATTTGTACAACCATTATTAAAATTATTATCTAATAGAAACAAATTTATTTGGACAGAAGAGGAGGAGCGAAATTTTATTAAATTAAAGAAAAAATTTTTGGAAACAAATGTACTTACTCACCCAGATTACCAGAAAACATTTTACCTACAAACAGATGCCAGTGAATATGCCATAGGAGGACACATCTATCAGATTGATGAAAAGGGGGAGAAAAAGGCAGTAATGTTCATGAGCCGCACATTAAAAGGAAGTGAAGTTAAATATTATACCACTGAGAAGGAATTACTTGCTATATTGTTTTGTCTGCAGAAAGCAAGACAGATCATCCTAGGAAGAAAAATTGTGATCCAGACTGACCATCAGGCCTTAACTTTTATTAAGACTTGTAAAATTTTAAATTCAAGATTGCATAGATGGATATTACTAATGCAAGAGTATGATTATACTATTGAACACTGTAAAGGAAAAGAAAATGTAGTTGCAGACCTATTGAGCAGGAACCCTTGTGACAAAAATAAATTTGAAAGAAGAGACCAAAATTCAGAATTACAAATAAATTATATAGAAAGAGTTATGGATATGGAAATGTGTACAAAATTTAAAGAATTTAGTAAATTACAAGTAGAAGATTTGGAAGTTAGAGAAATAAAAGAAAACATTCAAAATTATCTTCAAAATTATAAAATTATTAATGACTTAGTATACAAAAGAAATAGGGAAAGTTGGAAAATAGTAGTACCAAAGGGAATGATTAAAGAAATAGTGGGTACTTGTCATGAATATTACCTGCATGCAGGAGCTAAGAAATGTCATACCATATTATCAGAGAGCTTCACTTGGAAGAAGATGGGAAAAAGCATTAGGGGAATTATTAAAACATGTAATATTTGTCAAAGAGCTAAAAATGTAACCCAAGGTAATTTTGGAGAGATGAAAGGGATCCAAGTGGAAAAACCAAAGGAGCAATTGTCAATTGATTTTATAGGACCATTTCAAAGAACTGTAGGAGGCTATAAGTATTTATTAGTAATGTTAGATGTATTTACAAAATTCGTTCAAATCTATAAATTGAAAAAGGCAACCACAGGGGAGGCAATTAAATGTTTAGAAAATTATATAGAAAATTTCGGGAGAGTAGAAAGAATACAGACTGATCATGGAACCCAGTTTAATAATAAGAAATGGCTGGAGTATATAAAAAATAGAGAAATGAAACCAATATTTTCTCCAATAAGGAGGCCACAAAGCAATATCGTTGAGAGGGTGAATAAGGAGATCATTAGATGTTTGAGAACATATTGTCATCATAACCATAGAGAATGGGGAAAGTATGTAGAGGTTATTAACCAGGCAATTAATGAAATTCCTCATGAGACTACAGGATACACACCTAACCAGCTACAACTAGGAATTCAGGATGAAAGGTTTTGGCAAAAGGAAATAAAAAATTTTGGATGGAGTTCAAAATTAATAAATTTAGAAAGACATTTAGAAATTGCTAGGAGTAGAATTAAGAAGAAGGCTCATAAGAGAGCAGAGAAATTTAATAAAACTCATAAAATAGAAGAATTAAATGTTGGGGACAAGGTATTAGTAAAAGAAAATTGGCAACCACAGGGTATAAGAGGTGAGATGGCAAAATTATTTTATGTATATGATGGACCTTATGTGATCACCAAGAAATATGGCAAAGCGACTTATGAAATCAAAGATGCTAGAAGCAATAAAATTAGAGGAATTTTCCATATTAGCTTGTTAAAGAAATTTTATGAACCAAGGGAGGCACACCAGGGAGAATCAGATAAATTTCAGGTAGAACAAATTAAATAAATAAAGGGAGAAGTCGAGAGAAAGGAAAATAACAAGGGATAATAAGATGGTAACAACAGGAATGACTCAGGATATAAAAGGTATTAGGAGAAGGAAGCGAATGTAGGAGGGATAGATAACAAATAAACCAGAAATGACTTAATAATTAAACAAACACTTAAAAAAAAAAATATGTAAATAAAAATAAAATAGGAAGGGATGAATGAATAAGAACAAGGACCTAACCTACAAACAACCTAGACATGCTATGACTCGGTTAGGCTAAAATTTAAAAAAAAAGAACACTGTGTCAGAAGATAGATTATATAGATAAATAAAAAGACTTATGATTGGAAAGATTCCATTCTATTAAATTTAAAATAAAGAAAGAAAAAGAAAAAGTTTATAAAATAGACTCTAAGAATCAGAAAATGATTAATGTACGAGATGTTAAGAGTAAGAGTATTGTTGATTAAATGTTAATTGTTAATTTATTGTATTGTTAGGAGTTAAGTATATCATATGTAATTAGAGGGCAGCAGACAAGCAAGAAGGATAGAGTAAGAGTTTACTCCCAAAATGTGAAAATTGAGAGTTAAGAGTAAGAGTATTGTTGATTAAATGTTAATTGTTAATTTATTGTATTGTTAGGAGTTAAGTATATCATATGTAATTAGATGGCAGCAGACAAGCAAGAAGGATAGAGTAAGAGTTTACTCCCAAAATGTGAAAATTGAGATTAAAAAAAAAGGAATTTTGGAATCAAATTTTTTTTTATCTAAATTTGGGGACTATGTAACATTTTGAAGTAGTATACATATAAAAGGCACTTACCAAAATAAGATAAATATATAAAAATAAATTCAGTATGTAAAAATTACTAAAATATACCAGGAACGAATTGTAAACATAACCTAATTTCACTTGTGTAGAAAATGCACACGGCCACATTTTAGATCTAATCACAAGATTTTATATAAAAGAAAAAAAAACACACAAATCACTATTTATAAGAATATGTATTAGAAATAATTGATAGGTAACAATTTAAATAGAACTATGTAAAAATACACTTAAAACTTTCACACGGCAAGCTAGTGAGTGTTCTGTAGTAAACACGATGTAACGGATTTGTGGAGTTGCGTGCGCATTGACCGGCAAAAGATATTCGTTTAAATATTTCTCGTGGAAATATAATATAAAACAGTTTTGGATTTAAATGCAAAGAAATTTAAGTGCAGTTGTTAAGAAGAAGAAGTGTATCCGTAAAGAAGAAGAACATGACATCCGTAAAGCTGTTACTTGCAAGGAATAAACGAAAAAATAGCGGAAATTCACGACTTGGCCATTTTTTGCTAACAAAGGTAGCGTCAGTAAGCAGTTGGAACAAAGCATTGGAACGAGGAAGACGTATTCAGAATTGGCTGTCGAAATTTTATTTTTTTAACTGGTGCGGAAAGTGCAGTATCGTATTTAAATCGTAATTACAGAGTAACAATAAGCCAAACCATTGAACTGATCAATTAAGAAGACATTATTCAGGAATTTATTTAATTAGGAACTAAAATAACTTGTAAAAATTTTAACCTGTAAGAATTGTAATTTAGATATTTTTTTTGAAAGTGCCAACTCGAAATTTATTAGTCAAAATTTAGAAAACCCACCTATTTAACCCGAGATAAAGAGAGCTCAAGCTCAAATTGAAATAATTAAATCAATTTCAATTCATATTAAATTTTATAACTAAACTTCTTGCTGCCATAACAAAATTTAGACTTAGGCTAATAAAACTTAATTTTTGTAATTCTTTGTAGAGGAAATAAGAAATTTTAATTAGTAAGTGACTTTGTAAAAGATAACAAGGAATGTCATTTTAAGATATTAAAAGTTTATTGTAACAAAAAGCAGCATTGAATTGTTATTTCTTTTAAATTATAAATTTTATTAAGATATTTATAAAACAAAATTACCAATTATTACATTTGGCACACAAACGTGGGGCTCGATTATAAAAAAAAAAAAATTTTTAAGAATTAACCTCAAGGCACTTTAGATAAGATTATTAATTAAATATTTGTATTAATATTGTTTACTTTTCAGGACTTTGCAACCATAAGTCAATAATTTTTTTTAATTTTCAAAATTTAAATAGAATAAAGGGGAATTTTGAAATTTTAGATAAAGAAATAAAAAAAAAATGGAATCTGAAACAGGTACATATAATTTAAGGAGGGAGAAAGCGAAAAAAACAGAAAAATTAGAGGAATATAACAAACATAGTAGGTCTAGGAAGGGTACAGCAGTTGAGGAAGCTGCAAAAGGAAAATATGTGACATTAAAAGAAAAAATAGATGAAAAAGAGGAAGAAGCTACAATAGGCCTAATAGAATTGGAAGAAGGGACAAGCCTAGAAATACAAGAGACAGAAACGGAAGGCACAGATATGCCTATAGAAGAGAGTGAGGTGGAAACCCAAGTAGATGAGGCTAGGGGATTACCACTGATGCAAACCCAACAGAAAAAGGGAAATAATGAGAATGAAGATTTAAGGGAGATGATGAGAACTCTCATGGAAATGAGTGTAAAAGGGAGAGAGGATCTACATAGACAATTAGATAAGATGGACGAAATAAAAAAAGAGTTAAAAGAGAATATAAACGAAGTAAAAGGAGAGATGAACAGAGGATTTGCCTCAAGTAGGTTGGAAATGAGTAGGTTGGATAAGAAATTCGAAAGCCTAAAGGAAGAAAATAGGAGAATGATAGAGGATATGAGGGAACAGTTGAGAACAGAGAATAATGATGTAGTAGGAGTTATGAGAAGAGACTTAGAGGAGAGGATTAAGGAGAATTTAGAGGAAACAAAAGAAATAATAGCTGATGTGACAGAGATTAATAAGAAAGAGATAGAGAAGGTAAAAAAAAATGACAATACAGAACAGGGAAGAGTTAAGAGTTTTAAATAAGGAGATAGCGATTGAGAAAAACAATAATAATGATAGAATTGACCGATTGGAAACAGAAGGAAGGAGGAATAATGAGAAACAAGGGGAATTGACCCAGAGAATGGAAAAGGTAGAAAAGAAGGTGGAAGAAAATAAAGGAGGAGAAGGCCTAAGGATAATACAGGTGTCATGCGGGAATCAGGAGGAGATGCCAAAATTTAATGGTAGGAATGGGAACCCTATGGAGTTCCTAAAAAGACTGGATAGGTATGTGGAGAGAAAATTTGGATGTAGGACAGGGGAAGGATTTGAAAATGAATGGAGAGGAATCATAGATAGAGCCTTGGAAGTAGGAGCGGCAAGATGGTGGGAATCAATTAGAGAGGAGGTGGAAAATTTCGCGGATTTACAAGATAGGTTTATAGAAAGATACTGGGCCAAAGAAATACAGGAAGGCATCAAAGAGAGAATAGAAAATGAAAGGTATATAGAGGGAAATGGAAGAGCCAGAGCAGATTATTTCATAGAAAGAGTCATAGTTTTAAAGAACATGACACCACCGCAAAATGAGGAAGAGATAGTCCGGAGATTAAGCCGGCATTTTAATGAAAGGATACAGTTGTCAAGAAGAGTACAAAATATAAAAACGATCCGAGAGATGGAAAGGATGCTAAATGAGGAGGATATAGAGGAGAGAAATAAGGAAATAAGACAGAGAAACAGGGGACCATGGAATAGGCCTACCCCTAGAGAGGAACAGAATGGAAATAGATTTCCACCCAGAAGGGGTGAGGAAGGGATGAGACAGCAGGGAAATAGAAGATTTCCAGGACCAGGAGAATTGTATAGAAGGAATGAATATAGAAGTGAAGGACGGCCATATGTCCAGTTTTTTAACAGAAGAATAGATAATCATATGAGGGGGAATATTGAACCAAGACCAGGGCAGGAAAATAATCGAGAAAATAGAGGAGACAGGAATTACAGAACAAATGACAGGAGCCAGAAGGAAATAAATCAGATAGAGACAAGGAGATGTGTGGGGACAAGGAAGGAGGATGGTGCACATAGTCAAACGGAAAACTAGAGAACACTGGTATCGTCGCCTTGGATCAGGAAAAGGAGCATCAAACAGAACAAATGAGGTTGCCAGTGATAAAATTTGATAAAAGCTCCTACGATAAAATTAAGTTAACTATAAATAATGTATTAATCAGTAGAAAATTTTTAGAACAAGAAGATGAGGAGAGAAATTATAATTTAGGAATTGAAAAAAAAATAATAAACCCAGAGATAGAGATTAAGATGGAAGATACAAGTTTACTAGCATTAATAGACACAGGCAGTAACGTAACATGTATCCAGGAGAAATGGATGTTAGAGAATAAAAATAAAATAGGAAAAATAGAAATCTTACCAATAAAAAATTTAACCATTCGGACTGCAACAAATAAGAAAACTAAAAAGATAAACAAAATGATCATGGTAATAGGAGAAATAGAAGGGGTAAAATATCCATTTCAATGCCTAGTGGTGCCAGGCTTATTGAGAAAATTTATTATAGGTACGGATATGTTGATGGATGTGGAGGCACAACTTGATTTTGGAAAATGGGAAATGGAGTTTAAATATGAAAACAAATTACATAAATCAAAAATGAGTGTAGATGGGCAGACAAAATTTAAAGGGGAGATGAATAATTTTGAAAATGAGGTGGAGGAGGAATTGAGTTGTGATGAACAGGAAGGAATGAATGATATGGAAAAATGGGAAGAATTTGAAACTTTTGGAAACCAGAGTAAAAATTATATTAAAATTGTACAAGAGGAGGGAGAGATAAAAAAAGAGGATATTTTTGAAAGAATAGGGAATGAAGAGGTAACTAAGGAACAAAGACAGGAGATGAGTGATTTAATAGAGAAGTATAAAGAAGTATTTTCAGACCAGCCCGGTTTATGCACTGCATACAAACATAAGATTAAAGTTAGGGAAGATGTACCATTTTACCAAAGAAATTACCCAATTCCTACAAAGTACCAAGATCAGGTACAAGAAGAGATAGAGAAAATGTTGAGGTTAGGTATAATTGAAAGAAGTACTAGTCCATATATTAATCCAATAGTCCCAGTCATCAAAACCAATGGGAAAGTTAGATTATGTTTAGATGCAAGAAAACTAAATGAAATTATAATTCCGGATTATGATTGCTATAGAGGAATAAATGAGATTCTACACAGAGCAAAGAAAGTTAATTGGTTAAGTACCATGGACCTCACTAACAGTTTCTGGCAGGTTGAATTGGAAAAGGAGTCAAGAAAATATACTGCATTCCAACATAGAGGGAAAACATACCAGTTTGTTGTTACACCCTATGGATTGAAAACATCTCTAGCAGCATTGGCAAGAGCTATGGACAGTATTATGAGGGAGGAATTAGAAGATTTCACCTTAATATATGTAGATGATATAGTCTGTATGTCTGAGACATTTGAGGAGCATAAAAAACACCTAGAAAGGATCTTCCAAATTTTTTTAAAAAACAACATGACCATTAAATTTGATAAATCAGAGTTCTGTAGAAAAGATATTTCATTCTTAGGATATAGATTGACTACAAATGGAGTAAAAATGGATGAAGAGAAGGTTAGAGCTATATTAGAATTTCCATCACCTAAAAATCCTCGACAGTTAAAAGGTTTTATTGGAATGGCTAATTATTATAATAAATTTATAGAAAAATATTCAGAATTTGTACAACCATTATTAAAATTATTATCTAATAGAAACAAATTTATTTGGACAGAAGAGGAGGAGCGAAATTTTATTAAATTAAAGAAAAAATTTTTGGAAACAAATGTACTTACTCACCCAGATTACCAGAAAACATTTTACCTACAAACAGATGCCAGTGAATATGCCATAGGAGGACACATCTATCAGATTGATGAAAAGGGGGAGAAAAAGGCAGTAATGTTCATGAGCCGCACATTAAAAGGAAGTGAAGTTAAATATTATACCACTGAGAAGGAATTACTTGCTATATTGTTTTGTCTGCAGAAAGCAAGACAGATCATCCTAGGAAGAAAAATTGTGATCCAGACTGACCATCAGGCCTTAACTTTTATTAAGACTTGTAAAATTTTAAATTCAAGATTGCATAGATGGATATTACTAATGCAAGAGTATGATTATACTATTGAACACTGTAAAGGAAAAGAAAATGTAGTTGCAGACCTATTGAGCAGGAACCCTTGTGACAAAAATAAATTTGAAAGAAGAGACCAAAATTCAGAATTACAAATAAATTATATAGAAAGAGTTATGGATATGGAAATGTGTACAAAATTTAAAGAATTTAGTAAATTACAAGTAGAAGATTTGGAAGTTAGAGAAATAAAAGAAAACATTCAAAATTATCTTCAAAATTATAAAATTATTAATGACTTAGTATACAAAAGAAATAGGGAAAGTTGGAAAATAGTAGTACCAAAGGGAATGATTAAAGAAATAGTGGGTACTTGTCATGAATATTACCTGCATGCAGGAGCTAAGAAATGTCATACCATATTATCAGAGAGCTTCACTTGGAAGAAGATGGGAAAAAGCATTAGGGGAATTATTAAAACATGTAATATTTGTCAAAGAGCTAAAAATGTAACCCAAGGTAATTTTGGAGAGATGAAAGGGATCCAAGTGGAAAAACCAAAGGAGCAATTGTCAATTGATTTTATAGGACCATTTCAAAGAACTGTAGGAGGCTATAAGTATTTATTAGTAATGTTAGATGTATTTACAAAATTCGTTCAAATCTATAAATTGAAAAAGGCAACCACAGGGGAGGCAATTAAATGTTTAGAAAATTATATAGAAAATTTCGGGAGAGTAGAAAGAATACAGACTGATCATGGAACCCAGTTTAATAATAAGAAATGGCTGGAGTATATAAAAAATAGAGAAATGAAACCAATATTTTCTCCAATAAGGAGGCCACAAAGCAATATCGTTGAGAGGGTGAATAAGGAGATCATTAGATGTTTGAGAACATATTGTCATCATAACCATAGAGAATGGGGAAAGTATGTAGAGGTTATTAACCAGGCAATTAATGAAATTCCTCATGAGACTACAGGATACACACCTAACCAGCTACAACTAGGAATTCAGGATGAAAGGTTTTGGCAAAAGGAAATAAAAAATTTTGGATGGAGTTCAAAATTAATAAATTTAGAAAGACATTTAGAAATTGCTAGGAGTAGAATTAAGAAGAAGGCTCATAAGAGAGCAGAGAAATTTAATAAAACTCATAAAATAGAAGAATTAAATGTTGGGGACAAGGTATTAGTAAAAGAAAATTGGCAACCACAGGGTATAAGAGGTGAGATGGCAAAATTATTTTATGTATATGATGGACCTTATGTGATCACCAAGAAATATGGCAAAGCGACTTATGAAATCAAAGATGCTAGAAGCAATAAAATTAGAGGAATTTTCCATATTAGCTTGTTAAAGAAATTTTATGAACCAAGGGAGGCACACCAGGGAGAATCAGATAAATTTCAGGTAGAACAAATTAAATAAATAAAGGGAGAAGTCGAGAGAAAGGAAAATAACAAGGGATAATAAGATGGTAACAACAGGAATGACTCAGGATATAAAAGGTATTAGGAGAAGGAAGCGAATGTAGGAGGGATAGATAACAAATAAACCAGAAATGACTTAATAATTAAACAAACACTTAAAAAAAAAAATATGTAAATAAAAATAAAATAGGAAGGGATGAATGAATAAGAACAAGGACCTAACCTACAAACAACCTAGACATGCTATGACTCGGTTAGGCTAAAATTTAAAAAAAAAGAACACTGTGTCAGAAGATAGATTATATAGATAAATAAAAAGACTTATGATTGGAAAGATTCCATTCTATTAAATTTAAAATAAAGAAAGAAAAAGAAAAAGTTTATAAAATAGACTCTAAGAATCAGAAAATGATTAATGTACGAGATGTTAAGAGTAAGAGTATTGTTGATTAAATGTTAATTGTTAATTTATTGTATTGTTAGGAGTTAAGTATATCATATGTAATTAGAGGGCAGCAGACAAGCAAGAAGGATAGAGTAAGAGTTTACTCCCAAAATGTGAAAATTGAGAGTTAAGAGTAAGAGTATTGTTGATTAAATGTTAATTGTTAATTTATTGTATTGTTAGGAGTTAAGTATATCATATGTAATTAGATGGCAGCAGACAAGCAAGAAGGATAGAGTAAGAGTTTACTCCCAAAATGTGAAAATTGAGATAAAAAAAAAGGAATTTTGGAATCAAATTTTTTTTTATCTAAATTTGGGGACTATGTAACATTTTGAAGTAGTATACATATAAAAGGCACTTACCAAAATAAGATAAATATATAAAAATAAATTCAGTATGTAAAAATTACTAAAATATACCAGGAACGAATTGTAAACATAACCTAATTTCACTTGTGTAGAAAATGCACACGACCACATTTTAGATCTAATCACAAGATTTTATATAAAAGAAAAAAAAACACACAAATCACTATTTATAAGAATATGTATTAGAAATAATTGATAGGTAACAATTTAAATAGAACTATGTAAAAATACACTTAAAACTTTCACACGGCAAGCTAGTGAGTGTTCTGTAGTAAACACGATGTAACGGATTTGTGGAGTTGCGTGCGCATTGACCGGCAAAAGATATTCGTTTAAATATTTCTCGTGGAAATATAATATAAAACAGTTTTGGATTTAAATGCAAAGAAATTTAAGTGCAGTTGTTAAGAAGAAGAAGTGTATCCGTAAAGAAGAAGAACATGACATCCGTAAAGCTGTTACTTGCAAGGAATAAACGAAAAAATAGCGGAAATTCACGACTTGGCCATTTTTTGCTAACAAAGGTAGCGTCAGTAAGCAGTTGGAACAAAGCATTGGAACGAGGAAGACGTATTCAGAATTGGCTGTCGAAATTTTATTTTTTTAACTGGTGCGGAAAGTGCAGTATCGTATTTAAATCGTAATTACAGAGTAACAATAAGCCAAACCATTGAACTGATCAATTAAGAAGACATTATTCAGGAATTTATTTAATTAGGAACTAAAATAACTTGTAAAAATTTTAACCTGTAAGAATTGTAATTTAGATATTTTTTTTGAAAGTGCCAACTCGAAATTTATTAGTCAAAATTTAGAAAACCCACCTATTTAACCCGAGATAAAGAGAGCTCAAGCTCAAATTGAAATAATTAAATCAATTTCAATTCATATTAAATTTTATAACTAAACTTCTTGCTGCCATAACAAAATTTAGACTTAGGCTAATAAAACTTAATTTTTGTAATTCTTTGTAGAGGAAATAAGAAATTTTAATTAGTAAGTGACTTTGTAAAAGATAACAAGGAATGTCATTTTAAGATATTAAAAGTTTATTGTAACAAAAAGCAGCATTGAATTGTTATTTCTTTTAAATTATAAATTTTATTAAGATATTTATAAAACAAAATTACCAATTATTACAATATATATATATATATATATATATATATATATATATATATATATATATATATATATTTTTTGAAATATACCTATGAAGTATCCAGTCAGGATAGATTTGGTTGTAATCGTATAAATGTAACCATTTAGGTAATGTATAAAATTAAAACCAAATCTAACCTGACTGAACACTTTTTAGGTATATTTTAAAATAGGTATATAGCAATGTATAAATTTAAAACCAAATATATCATAACGGGAGACTTTAAAAGTATATTTAAATGTGTATATGAAAATTAAGCCAAAACGTTTCTCAAATATCTACAAACGTAAGGTTGTGTGACTTACCGCGACCGATGCGCACAACCTAATGCTGAGTTCTGTAACGTCACGAAACATTTGTATCACTCCGCGCCCATTCACAACCTATGCCTCCGTACTGAATTTTTTACCCTACTTTGAATTGAAAAAAGTAACTTTCCTAAGTCAATAAAAAAAATTTCTTGTGGATATCGTCTTATTTGGTGTTTTTGAATAATTTTCCAAAATATCGTAGGTGGCTACGCTTATGCATTTTAACCATATAAACTTTCCCTCACGTCCTAAAAATTAAACATTTTGGAGAATAGTAGTTCCTCCTACCTTCCATGGCACACCTAAAATGTTACAAATTCAACGTTTTGGCTTTATTTTTTTGATGTTACTCGCAAAATGTCTTGAAATTTAATTAAATTTGCTGATGATTAAAAAAATTACAAGTTCAAAAAAAATTCATTGTTACATCGATTCAACATGCTTTGTGCGGTGTAACTTCTATCATTTGTGACGATAGAAATAAAAAGTTTGTAAATGTTCAATGTCATATTTTCTGTTTTGTATGTGGAAAAGGGCCTGTAAGTGTTTGTTTTGTCCTTTTAAGTAATTTTGCGACATTATTGCCAAGAAATAAGATTGTGAGTATAATTCTATAAGGTTTGTGTGCCGGGTGAAATGTGGTGCTTTGTTAAAGTTGATTTTTGTGTGAAATTTATAATTTCTAGGAGTCGACAGCAAATTAAATTACATTTTGAGGCACTGCGAGATATTACGTCAACAAAATTAAGCCAACACTTTAAATCAGTAATGTTTCACATGTGCTGGGAAGGGGGGGGGGAAATTTCTATTTTCCAACATTTTTAATTTTTGGGGCGTTTGCGAGAGTTTTTATCATTTTTTTCTGATCTCTGATGACTTTCTGCGTCACCCAGTATAATTTATTTTTACTGTAATCGAATAGGGAACAGGAAATAAATACCATAACACACATGACACAATAAAATGAGGATTTAAAAAAATGAAACAGAGCATGTTATATTATCTTAAAATATAACAAGTATTTTTTAAGGATAGATTTAGCTAAAAAAAAAAAACAAAATAAAGTGTGTTAAGATATGCCAACTGTTGGCAAGTGAAGTAGCCGCCATTTTGTATGTGTTTTCATATCACATCCGTGCGTTAAGGCAATATTTGACTTCTAATGATCAACTATTTATGAAGTTTCTTGATGTAATCATCTTGAATTCACTGATTAAACTAATTTTAAATACTTAACTAAGTGAATGCGTAATTGCTTACTTGCTGGCGCGTTTCAGCAAGTAAGCAATTACGTATCAGCTATTTATCTCACACATTAGTAAACTTTATTTTTTTTGAGACCAAATCCATACTATACTTGTGACTATTTTATAGTGATGTCTTTTATAAACAAAATCTGGTAATATTTGATTAAGTATGGAAACTTTTCGACTTGTTTTATTTATATTCTTAAGAAATAAATTATAAACATGAAGCACATTATTTTAATCATTGTTAAACATAAATAGTGCCTATAATTTGAAAAAAAAGTATAAATGTACCAACACATGGGAAATTTTATAAACTTTGTTTCTTAACCGAGAGATGGTATAGCGGAATTTTTCTCTGTGTTTCTATAAACGTGTTGAATAATATTAATAGTACACGATCAGCATTCACTAAACTCCATATAATTAACAAGACTATTTCTAGGCATAATAACATCTCATTAATTTAACAACTTTCTGTTTGACAGACAGTGATTTGTAAAACAGTGGAGAATTTATCTGGTTTCTACCTCTTGTGTTACTATCATCTTGGAGTAAATATTTGTGTGCCACCTTATGCATTTTGAATAATGTAATTTTAGTATTTCTACATAAATATTGATATAAATGTATTAAGTATTAATTTAACTTGTTCAGATATAAAAAATATTTTAGTGCGTATTTTAACATAGATCTAAAAGAAGAAGAAAGAATAAATAGGCTACTATTTATTAGGCTTACTCAGGAGTTTGATGTTCTTAGGCCAACCGGTTGATTTGGGAGACGGCTTTTTGATAATAGTTGTTTAGAAGAAAATATAGACATCATTGTTGATGATGACGATGGTTTTTGTATAATGCAAGAAATTAGAAGTCATGAAGTGAGTATTGGTAGGTAGTCAAATGCCAAGAAGATATTGATCAAGTTCAGAAACATCTGGTTTTATTGAATGATTTTGATGATATTAAAAAAAATTCTTTTGCTAGAGAGAATAAACAGTGCAATTGTTACATAGCAAAAAAGGGTATATAAGCAGACATAAAAATACACTTTGGGACTTAACAACTGCTACCATCTCAAACTATATCAGTTTTGAAATCAGTGCCTCCTCTGGGGGGGGGGGGTTATTAACTTGGGAGCGGGTTTAAACTGCCCGAAGCACCGCTACCTTATAAGTATATTGTACTTACCTCCCTGATCTAGTCAAAGAGCCCCTTCCCTCTTACCAGGTTTAGAAGTTTCCTGACTAGTGTTTTACCTTCAGCATCCTCTTCCAGAGCTGTGCTATCACCAAAGAGGTTGAAGCGCCTCTCGGCAAGTGCTTCACATCTATAAATGATGTATGTGGCGGTCTCCAGTTCTTGCCCGCATAATGTGCACACTGGTTCATCTTTGAAGATACCCGTATTATGCAGATGTTTCCTTAGTCCACAGTGTCCCGTGAGTAGACCTGTGGCTATCCTCAATTCCTGCCTAGACAGATAAATGAGACTCCTGCAGCCCCAAGGAAGGTTTCCTAAGGGTTAGCTTACTGTGTCTCATTCCTTCAACCCTGACCCAGTGCTCACAGTGTCTTTCAGCCATCCACCTTCGCACTGCAATCTTGACCATGGATTTGGAAATACCTACCGCCGGCTTCGGTCCAATTAGGGGAGTTGAAGAACCCTCCCTGGCCAGTGCATCTGCGGCTTCATTTCCAAATATTCCCCTATGCCCTGGCACCCAACCTATCTTGATTTGATTGTGCCTTGCCAGGGCTTCTAGGTTATTTAGGCACTCCCTGGCTATGGCCGAGGTGACCACATGTCCGTTTAGTGCCTTATTTGCTGCCTGACTGTCAGAGAAAATAGCAATCCGGGTCCTGTGTATTTCCCTTCTCGCTATCTCTCCCAGACAGGCATTTATAGCATATATTTTGGCCTGAAAAACAGAGGTATGCCTCCCCAAGGAAAAAACTAGTTTTACCCTTGGGTTTTTACAATACACCCCCGCTCCAGTGCCGAAGTCCATCTTGGAGCCATCTGTGTACCAGATCTGAGCTTTCGATTTTACTGGCCCTGACCATTCCATCATAGTTTGGTAGGCCTGTTCAGGTGCAAACGTCCGAGTAAGGTGGTCACTGCCCATCTCCAAGACAAGTTCTTTGACCACGCACTCGATACTCATATGTCCCGAAACATCTGGGAGATTAGCCCAATTGTTCGAGTATGCAATCTCCATGCTGGGGTTTGGTGCTCGTGGTTGATTGCTTCCCACCTGTTGCACCTCATCCCTCACAACATCCAAGCCCTGGATGTTAATATGCTCGGCTCGGTTTTAGCCTCTTCTGTGTTGTGTGCTCAGGATTATTGGCCCTCCCGCTGCTCTCGCCTGATCTCTTCGGAGCCGCTTTCTGGCCGCTCCACTCATACGCTTTCTCCGTAGAGAAAGCGTGCTCAACTCTACAACCATTTCACTGGTTTCTGCAGTCGGCAGCTTGGTAGCCGCCCCCGCACCCCCAGTGGTGGTTGCCGTTGACACATCTACTACAGACTCACGGTTTGCTGTCTCATTGGCTCCCGCTGTCTGTGCAGACTCAACATCAATTTGTGTACTTACTTGGTCCATTAGCTTCCCAAGTATGGGGGAAAGAACGGTCAACCAGAGCAGAACCCCCACTGCCCTGACAAGACAACATACAATGAGGTTTTGTCTGGTTCCTCAAGGGGATCGTGTGCTACTGCATTTTATACCCTGCAGCCATTCATCCATCAGCACGATGCCTTCCACCTTGGATTGGGTATTCAGTCACTAACCTTGAAGCACACTTCAAGTTCAGGTCATTATTAACTGTTGCTCATGGAGCGAACAGCCTGCTTTACTCTCTTTTTTACAACTGTGTCGTTAGGGTAGTTTCCCGCCCATACTTCACAGCCCTTGGTTCACCTGGGAGGTGAGAGTAGCATTGTGAGGACTTAATTCCCAACTACCCCAGTCCCCAGTCAGAGCAGTTATTTCTACCACACCCAACCGGTTGACTGACGAGGAGGGATAATTCCATAAAATGTAATAAATTTGCTATACTGTCTATTTTTTGTGGACCTGGAGGAAAACTCCTTGTGCCATCTCATGAGTTTTGAAATCAGTGCCTCCTCTGGGGGGGGGGGGTTAATATAAAGCACTATAATACAGGACCCATATTTGGTCATGTATTACCAAAAATCTTGATTGTATAAAATTTGTTGTGTTAAAAAGTGAGGTCAAATTAGGGGTTTTTCAAAATTTTCAATAGGGAGCTGTTAACACAAAGCTTTATTATTCTATCCTGGTTCCTGTAGTGCCATTAATTGATGTATATTAGCTGACCCAGCAAACTTTATATAGCCTAAAAGCCAATGAATTAAAATTTAACATTAGCTAAACTTAATTTAGTATTTTATTAACAAAATAATAGCTGAACTTATAGTAGTTGAACAAGAAAAGTGTGACAATAAAAGTTCTTGATTGAATGTTATTTATTGAAGTGCATTCAGATGTACAATATTTTTTGTATATTGTTTGAAATGTGTTGGAAAATAATTTTAGAATGTTGAGTGTTGCCTAGCAACCAAAATTTGGAATGAATTGAATGAAATGTCTTAACTTAAGATAAGATAGAAAGTAATATTTTATGCTCTTATGGGATTTAAAAATTACATGTTAAAAAAAAAATTGTTTGTTTGTTTGTATATATGAGCCTTATGCATTACTAAACCACTGATCCGATCGTCATAAAACTGTGGGAAATTGTTGAGTACATTCCTTGGAAAGTTTTAAGCAACAAAAATTTTTTCCAACATGTAATTTTTTAGTGCAAAAATAGCATAAAATATGACTCTTATCTTATTTCATCTTGAGACATTTCATTGAATTCATTCCAAATTTTGGTTGCTAAGCAACACTCAACAATCTAAAATTTTTTCTAACACATTTCAAACAATATTCGAAATATATTGTATATCAGAATGCACTTCAATAAATAACATTCAATCAAGAACTTTTCTTGCTCGACTACTATAAATTCAGCTATTATTGTGTTAATAAAATAATAAATTGAGTTTAACTAATGTTAACACCCAATTCATTGAGATTTAGGTGATACAAAGTTTGCCGGACCAGCTAGTATTATAATAATATTTGGCTTTTCACTTTATTTTATGTTATGTATTTTATAATCTTATATTTGTTAAAAAAAACTACCTATAGCCTCACATTTTGCTTGCTAAATAATTAAACAAGGATATTAATTTACTATCATCTAATTTCTTATATCTGATGTGTCAGTAATTTACAATTTATACTTTTAAATACATTCAGATGATTCTGAACAGTATTTAATTGAATACTGATACTAATTCTAATGTAAAAGTAGACTCTTGAGGTTTTTGGTTCTTGAATACGATTTATTAAAATAGTGTTAATTAGTATTGCTCTCTTGGGTTTTTATTTGGGATCTTTCTATAAAGTAGAAGTGATGTGATCTTAAATAAAACTTGATTTAAATTTATAAATAGAATGAAATTAAATTTGTAAGGAATTTACTCTTACTGTTATTAAATCTTTCTTACTCTGTTATTAAATCTTTCTGATGGGTGAAATCTAATCTAATAAAGCTTGTACTTATTTGTTTGAGACTCCTTGGCTTCCACTTGTTGCAAAGGATTTAATTTTGACACTATCGCTTATGCAGTAATGATTTTAATCTTTACTTCCTTATCTCCTTAATACCTTACTTAAGTAATTACTAGTTGCACTTTTTATCAACCCTTTATATAAAATAACTTCCAATTCTTTATCATTTATTCATAATTCCCTTAATTATTTTTCTAAAAAACCTCTTTTAAAAACAATCCCTTGCATTCCCCTGAAGATCAAAACCTAGTCCTTCTTTTCCAAAGATCTTATTTTTGAATAACGAGCGTTTTATCCCTCCTTATGGCATTTCAGCCAATCAGAGTTTAACTTATAAAATTTAAGCAAGTAATGGTCGTTCAACGGTTTTCTGCTGTTTGTGTTTTTTCGTTGTTACACCCAAATTTCATGAATTCTAACTCCTCCAGATGTTGAATTTTGTATACACTTGATTTTCAGAATTAGATATAATCTACACCCTTATATTTGCCAACACATACCCGAGACTTCATTTATAACACAAACTGAAATTTACCATTGTTATCCTCTATTTTTTTCTCCAATATATTCTCTTGTCATTTTTCGTTTGATTTATTGTATCCTCTTCTTGTTCTCTTATGCTGCCTTCTTTTGTGTCATCTGATACAGAATTATCAATAGCTTCTACAACAGGTTTGTCAAATAGTTCTCATCTACTGCACCTAGGTTCTCTTTTCTTTTTTTACTACACTATCTAGTCTAAGAATTTTTGCCTCTAACTACGCCATTTTTCAAATAGATAATCTAAATGCTGTTACAATAAATTATTGTTTGTAATATTTTACCTTTTAGTCCACCACCTATGATTTTCTTGATATTCATATATGTTTCTTAAAAATACATTTGAAAACAAAAAAATAAAATGTCGGTAGCCATAGTCTTTAAAATAGTCCTTGCATTAAATTTTGGAATATAAACATAACCTTACTTGACAAGCTATTTCTGTATGAATAAATTGTTGAAAAATTGAGACTTGGGTATATGACATGACTATAAAAGATAAATTAAAGGTACAAATTATCTAAGATGGAATTGGTTTTTTAAAAAAAAGTAATTTGTTTAGGTTACATTAGGACAACAATTTTTGGGGGGGGGGGGTTTGGTTGTAAAAAAAGTAATTTGTTTATGTTTCATTAGACGACAATTTTTGTAACCGATTTTGCTCACAAAAAATTATACTTGCGGATGTAGAAATATTTTATGAACAAGAGAAAAAAAACATTGTGCTGACATCCAAAATTTAAAAATTTTAAGCATTTAATGCTCAGACTTGTTTTATATACTCGATTCAACTATATATATTTTGTTAAATTGGTTGGATTTTACACTCTCGTATTTTATTAATCTCAATAAAAAATGTTATTAAAAAAACTTTTACTGTTGCTTTAGATGAAATATATTTTGTTCTTGAATTTTAAATCTGAGTAAGCTATGGATGTAATATTAATAATGGTTTTATAAAAGGACAATGAAAACATCTACAATTTAAAGTATTATCTCCCAGATTAGGACAGATCAATAAGCCTGACACTGTCAGAAAAACTAGACATTACTTATTGATGCAGTCTGTTTTTGACTAGTCATTGGTTATTTATACAGACTATGTAGTAATGCATCCCTTGATATATTTTTACTATGTATTTGTACACTTTTAAGCTTCCTTATAGTGAAGTTGATTTATTACTCTCCATTAATATTTATTACTCTTCATTAATTTTTATTACTATTAATTAAGCTGCATTATAGTGAAGTTGATATTTATCACTCTTTATTAATAGTCATTACTCTTAATTAAGCTGCATTATAGTGAAATTGAGATTTATTACTTTTCATTAATATTTATTACTGTTCATTAATTTTTATTACTATTAATTAAGCTGCATTATAGTGAAGTTGATATTTATCACTCTTTATTAATAGTCATTACTCTTAATTAAGCTGCATTATAGTGAAATTGAGATTTATTACTTTACATTAATATTTATTACTGTTCATTAATTTTTATTACTATTAATTAAGCTGCATTATAGTGAAGTTGATATCTATCACTCTTTATTAATAGTCATTACTCTTAATTAAGCTGCATTATAGTGAAATTGAGATTTATTACTTTTCATTAATATTTATTACTGTTCACTAAGCTGCTTTATAGTGAAATTGATATTTATTAAGCTTCATTAATATTTTTACTTTTCATTAAGATGCTTTAAAGAGAAGTTGATATTTATTACTATTCATTAAGCTGATTTATAGTGAAGTTGATATTTATTACTTGTCATTATCAAAGTAGGCAAATGACATTGTTTTTCATAATATAAACTAAACCTTTGGCTGAAAAGGAAATAAATATACTATTCACAAAACATTTTCATATTTTGCGACATAGTTTCATCACAAGTTCATAACGGAACTACTGTTGATGTTAACTGGGCTAGTGTTTAATCTTGTAATCTATATGTATCTATTCTATTTTTTATGTCTACTGTATATTTTTGTTTATATTGTAAGTCGCACAATATTTTGTTTATTTTTATTTTTTAATGAGAAGTATCTATAGCAGTGTTCTTTTTTCATTAGAAAAAAGTGGAGTAAGTACATTTAAATGAATATCACTTGGTAATTTTTTTTACATGCTAATTGTAGAAAAAACTAAAAATTTCATAATAAATACAAATGTCTTTAAAATAATTAAGTTATAAATTCTAATTGAAAAAATAAAATTAAATAGTTCTCTTGGGTGGATTATTTATATAGTATTTTGTAAGTAATATTTATGAATTATATTAAAGAATAAATCTTATATGTGAGTTTACTTACAACTAGCTTTGAAACAAAAGAAAATAACTCATGGTCTGTATGTAAAAAATAGATGAATTGAAAATTACTAAAAAGAAATATTGATATGTTTATTGGTATTGTGTAATATTTGCAACACAAAAATTTATATAAATTTACACATACTTAAGAACAAATAATAGATGATAAAAACTCTATTGATACCACTTAAAGTGCTGAGTATAAGTATACAATATCAAAAGTGGTTAGCAGTTGCAAAAATTAGCTGCTTCTGAAGTTGCAGATGGGGAAAAGTGACAAAGTGATCAAAATGTATTTTTCTAAGTGTTTGGCAAGAACAAATTCAGCAGGATTTTATTCTACAAAGTTTGATAATTTTCTTTTTTAAGAAAACTGCTTTGCAAATGGTCGATTTATCAGGAAGCAAAAAAAGATTGGAAATAAATATAGAATCAAGAAAAGTTTACTTAAAAAATTGGCAGTCATGTAATGTCGGTTTGGCAGCTAACATAATAAAGAATTAGTATGGATTAGAGAGGTTTGGGTAGTATTCTGTACTTTGTACTTTTATGGTTCAGTAATAAAAAAGAGGCTTTTTTGGCCTCTTAAACTGGATTGAAAGTATACAAGTATGTTTAACTATTGATTGTAATTATTGCATTTGCATTCCCTAATACTGGTCCTAATTCTGTTATTTATATTTGTTTCAGTCCTGATGGTGAACCTGATCGGAACAGGTAATCAAAAAGTATTATTTATATAATTTTATATTATTTGCTATACTTTGAGTTGTCATAACTATAAACATTTATCAAATTTTAATTATGTGTACTCATGTTTTGACCATTTCAAATTTTATATTAAATATTTTTTTAGTAAATTTCAAAATTTCTAACATACAATGAAGGAATAAAATGTAGTATTATCATTACTTTTATTTATGAGAGTAGGATCTCAAACAGAACTTTCTCCAAACTTCCACAGTCTCTGGTTTTAAATTTATCTGTTTGGTAAATATTGTGTGCTACTGACAATAAATTTAATTTATTGTGACAATTTTTCAATTTGTTCGTTTTTATGTGTAGAACACGAATATTAACTTTATTTTCCCCCGCAGGGGGGTGCGGACTAGCCGCACCTACGAGGGATTTGGCGTCCCTCGCGGTACCCTAGCCTAACACTACACCACTCACAAAAACATACACACACACACATACACACACCAACACAATCTATACGCATTTCAACACTTACATCTTCGCTTAGGGAATTTTGACTGGTCAGAACCGTTGCGCGTTGGGAGTGCTGAAAAGTCCAGAGCGTGACAAACTCTGGTCTGGGATGCTGATGTGAGCTTGCTCTGCCGAAGACGTAAGCGCGGTTTCTGGTCTACCAGCCGCTTCGGTCCTTGGTCAGGGAGTGTCCGCGGTGCATGGGTGTCGGAGCCTGTGCACAGTATTACGAGTTCTCGACTGATGCCCATCCAGTCGAGCTAAGGAGAAAAGCTATAGGCCTCAGAGTTCTGAGGGTTGGAAATGATCTTAATGTGATCCAAGGGTGTACCCGTTCCTATAGTCTCGCCCGTAACGCTTGACACGATGGCTGGCTTAAAAAATTTATGGATTCAAAAACCCCGTCAAATATGACTAGTTTGAAAAGAACGCGCCAGGATTCTCCTGACGAATATATTAACAAGGATTTGAGTAAAAAGTCGATGGTGGCAACGTCGCAGACATTGCCATCAGCAAAATATTTAGTTGTTTCTAGTGCCGAAGAAGGGAAAGATCTTTCAAAAGTTTCTCCTTTCCTAATTAACAAGGCTATTACTGCGTGTGCTGGAGGCCCAGTAGCCTCTATTAAGAAACTTCGAAACGGAACACTTTTAGTTGCGACTTCCACCGACAGACAAACCCGCTCTCTATCAAAAATGACCTCCTTCTTTGACCAGGTCATGGTATCTGTGGCTCCCCACAGATCCTTGAATTACTCAAAGGGGGTCATCACATGTAGGGATTTAATGCACCTTCCAATCGATGAAATAAAGTCCGAACTGTCTTCTCAGTTAGTTACGGACGTTATTCCTATAATGAAAATGGACAAAGGAGAAAAGGTAGCAACAGCGTCTTTTATCGTGACATTTGGAAAGCCGGAAATACCCGAATACTTGCATGCAGGTTACCAAAGGCTCTCAGTGAGACCATACGTGGCTAACCCTAGGCGCTGCTTCAAGTGCCAGCGATTTGGGCATATCAGCTCTACGTGTTCGAAGCAGAACGTATGCGGTATATGTAGCGTCGAAGGCCATGATGATAAGGATTGTGTTAATTCTCCGAAATGCGCCAACTGTGGTGGTGACCACCCAGCGCGATCCTACAACTGTCCCACGTTCAAGGAAGAGAAAGCTATCCTAGGCATCATGGCGAAAGACAAGCTGTCGTTTCCAGAGGCCAAAAAACTCTATCGTTCCACTCAGCCAAACACAGACAGTAAGACTTATGCCGCTACTCTGACCGCTTCCAAATCGTCCTGTAACAACTGTGCCGAGCTGTCGAAAAAAATTGAAGTTCTAACTGAACAAGTTTCTCGCCTTTTGTCCATAGTCACGAATGGTCCTCCTACTTTGAACTTAGTACAACCTGCAGCGACGGATAGTGATTTACCTCTTGTACCAATCCCTTCCACTGGGGGGATTGGAGCACGAAACAAGTCATTAAGTGAGCCTTGTGTTTCTGTGCAGAAGATATTATCAACGGGTAATAAACCTTCTGTGCAGAAGACGTTGGAAAAATCCAAACCACGGAAACCAGTGTTACGTCAGACCACATCGCCTCCGTCGTTACCGGGTATTAAGAAAAATGCTAACAAAGGAGGGAATGTAAAAACTACCCCTCCTAAACCCAAAACTTCCTCAGATTCCATCCCTGAATGGGTGGATATGGAATCTGAGACATGTAAGCCTGAGACGTCTAAAAACGTCCCAGGCAAGAAAGGAGAGAGCACCAATGGATGTCAAATAAACCCTTTGCTAAGCTAATAAATGTCTTTGCTTAGGAAGTCAGTGATACAATGGAACGTCAACGGTGTTAGGAGTCACATAGAAGAACTTAAACTACTCGTGCGAGATGTGTACCCAATGTTTGTATGTCTACAGGAGACACATCTCCACGCATCGCATAATTTCCATTTAAGGGAGTATTCAGTTTTTAGATCGGACTTCGTTAAAGAAGATCGAGCTAGAGGTGGCGTAGCCATCCTAGCCCGTGACTGTATCGATGCTGTTTCTCTAAACTTAATAACTCCTTTACAAGCAGTAGCCGTTCAAACAGCTGTCCCGTATAAAATCACTGTGTGTTGTGTCTACTTGCCACCACAAGAAAACCTGCATCACAGTGATTTAGTGAATTTAATAAGCCAGTTACCAACTCCGTTCTTATTGGTAGGGGATTTTAATGCCCACCATTCGTCTTGGGGATCTCCGACTAGGAACTCTCGAGGTGACCTTGTTGAGAGTGTGAGAACGGAACTGGACTTATGTCTGCTAAATGACGGTTCGCCTACCCATTTAGCAGCATCTACTGGTGGATGGACAGCTGTTGACCTATCGATTTGCAGCCCTCAATTAGCTACTAGATGCACATGGTCGGTACTCAACGATTTGTATGGAAGCGACCATGTGCCTATTAAGATCAGTTTATGTGACTCCCAACCCTGTTATACCCGAAATCCCAGTTGGATTTTGCGAAAAGCCAACTGGGACTCATACTCGAATTACCTTGTATCACTTGACATGGATTATTTGACACCCATTGATGAAAATATAGAAAATTTTACGAAAGCAATTTTAAATGCCGCTGAAAAGACCATTCCGAAAACCTCTACGCATCCACGCCGACCGCCTGTGCCGTGGTGGAACGATGAATGCACAGAAATCCTCCGTTTACGACGAAGAGCTCTTAGGAAATTTAAACGACACCCAACGAATGGAAACCTTCAGGAATATAAAATACTCCGTGCGAAAGCACGGAGGATATTTAGGCTGAGTAGAAAGAACTCTTGGGAACAGTACATTAGCACAATTAGACGAACAACTCCGTCTTCCACAGTGTGGAGGAAGCTAAGATCAGTTTGTGGTACTTCCACTCCGTTGCCAGCCATTGCGCTGAAGCAACCAGATGGGAGATTAATCACAAACGGTGATGACATTGCTAATGTACTTGGAACATCTTTTTCTAACTTTTCTGCTACTACAGCCTATGATAGTTTGTTCCAGATTTATAAACTGAAGGAAGAAGCAATACCTTTTATTGTTGGGTCGTCTGGGGACTCTCCTTTAAACACTCCTTTCTCTATAGGGGAATTGGAGTCAGCTCTTGCGTCAACGAAGGATTCTGCACCAGGTCCTGATTCCATTGTGTACTCCATGCTAAAACATCTACCATCATCGGCGAAACTTGTCCTCCTTCGAGTATACAATCGTTTATTCGAGGAGCGCTCTTTCCCCGATGCATGGTTAGAATCGACTGTAATTCCTCTTTTGAAGCCAGGTAAAGAAAAAACCAATCCCAGTAGTTATAGACCTATATCCCTTACAAGCGTCTTATGCAAACTACTGGAGAAGATGGTCAACCGCCGTCTTGTCTGGTACCTAGAAACCAATGACCTTATTTGCAACGAACAGTGTGGTTTCAGGCAAGGACGATCATCCGTTGACCAATTGGTTTTGTTAGAATCCGCTATTCAAGATGCCTTTCTCTTGCGTCAAACACTCGTTGCTGTTTTCTTCGACCTTGAGAAGGCATACGATATGGCATGGAAAAGAGGAATTCTGAACACTTTAAAATCATGGGGTATACAAGGGAATATCCTAGCATTCATCGCTAACTTTCTTTCTAATAGATCTTTCCGCGTTCGACTTGGAGGCACGTATTCAAACAGCTATACACAGGAGAATGGTGTACCGCAGGGCAGCGTGCTGAGCGTCACGCTATTTGCCGTTGCAATAAACAGTATCACGAGTTATATACGATCCCCGGTTCACTGTTCACTCTTTGTAGATGACTTTTGTATATATGTGCCTGCTTGTAGTATGGCAACTGCGGAAAGATCTTTGCAGTTAGCAATAAGTAGATTAGAGGAATGGTCAAGAACTACAGGTTTTAAATTCTCTGCTTCGAAGACCCAGTGTGTAGCATTTAGTCGTCGTAGGCAACACCAGGAGCCGACCCTTTATCTTCATGGGATTCAACTTCAAACCACGGATAGTGTTCGATTTCTAGGTCTTTTATTTGATAAAAGACTCTCATGGATCCCACATGTTCGTGATTTGAAGGTGAGATGCAATAAGAAATTGGATATGTTAAGAGTCCTTAGTGGTGCGAATTGGGGAGCAGACAGAACTAGTATGCTTCGCTTTTATCGCGCGGTCGTTAGATCGCGCATTGATTATGGCTGTCAAGCCTATTCATCCGCACGACACAGTTCTGAATACTCTCGATGCTGTCCACCACTCTGGACTTAGACTGGCTACTGGTGCATTTAGAACTAGCCCAATCCCTAGTCTTCTTGTCGAGGCTGGGGAACCCGCTCTTTCAAGACGACGTCAGATGCTACAAATATCTTACGTTTCTGTTCTTCGAAGCAAACCCAACCACCCGGCATTTGAAAGAGTCTTTTATAATACGCTAAATCAAGTGTACAATACACATCAACGTTCGACCGCTCCATTTGGCATACGAACGTTAAGAATATTGGATGACCTTGAGTTGCAACTTCCAACTATGTTTGAACGACAAATGTGCTATCTACCTCCATGGATAATAAAAACGCCGCACTTCGATTTCTCATTGTCCAGTTATATAAAACACGATACTCCTGTTGTGGTCTACCACCAGGAATTTTTATCCATTTATAAATCTCACCAACACAGTGAAATTATTTTCTCTGATGGATCTAAACTGGACAATGGCGTTGGGTGTGCGTTTTATGCATCTGGTTGTACCTACACGTACGGATTGCCCTCAGCTTGCAGTGTTTTCACGGCAGAACTATTTGCTATTTTTAAAGCTTTGACCGTCATTCAATCTCGATCCTCGCATTATCTTTTGTGTTCGGATTCCAAAAGTGCTCTTCAGGCTCTTCAGGATGTTTTCTCTAGCAACCCTTTGGTTGGGGACATTTTGTGTGCTGTACACAGGCTTCAATTGAGGGGTGTGGGGGTAACTTTCTGTTGGGTTCCTGGACATTGCGGAATACTTGGAAACACAAAAGCGGATGAAGCGGCGAAGAAAGCTACAAGTTTGGTGCCTATTACTCAACTGGTTATGGCATCTGATTATGTGTGTTTCGCGAAACATTTATTGCTCGCTGCTTGGAATGACGAATGGCATACCGTGATTGAGAATAAGCTGAGGGAAATTAAAGATACCGTCCGTCCATGGAGGTCTTCAATTCATTCAAAACGTAGGGAGGAAGTGGTGGTTACACGCCTTCGCGTTGGCCACTCTTTTGCAACTCATGGATATTTGATGAGTCGTGAAGATCCACCAATATGCCAATATTGCGGTGATATCTTCACGATAAAACATATTTTAGTAGACTGTGTTAATGTAAGCAATGTTCGTGCCCTTTTTAATTTAAAAGGGAGTTTAAAGGTGGTGCTAAGGGACGATGCCTCGGCCATTGACCGAGTCATCGCTTTCTTGCACCACTTGAAAATATTTTTTAAAATTTAATACATAAATATATATTTTTTTAATTTTATTTATACATATACTTCTCTGTGTTTCTTTAATTTATTTTAATTAAATTTATTTTCTGTTCTTGTTATTGTTATTGAGATTTATTTATTGGTAAATTGTTACCTATTATTGTTTTACATATTATTTATTTACTGTTATATTGTTCTTTGTTGTTATTTTGTTATTTAGTTTTTAAGAATTTTTTCATTGTTATATTGTTGTTTTTTGTTTTTTATTGTTGGTGTTTTATTTTGTTTTGTAATTTTTGTTGTATTTATTTATTTGTTTATTTATTAATTTATTTGATTTTATTTAAAACATTGCGTTCTTTGTTAGATTTTGTTTGGCAATGATAACCACAATTGGTTTTTCGCCAAGGAAAAAAAAAAAAAAAAAAAAAAATTAACTTTATTTTCCACAGAAAACAGAAAGTTAATTTTTTATCACATTTTAGTTGAGACTACTTTTTTTGAAAATTGGTCGTCCCAAACTAACTTTAGCAAGTTTTCTGTGTAAAATAACGTAACCTAACCTAACTTTAGCGTTTTTCTGCAAAAAAATAAGCTAAGGTTAGGTAGGTTTAGTTATTTTACTACTTAATGAAAAGTTAAATTTTTACATTTGGGAATTAATCAAACGTCTTCTTCCACAGAGTAATACCTTTTGCCCAACAAAGTAGTCCCAACTAAAATGTGAAACAAAATTAACTTTCTGTATTTTCCACAGAAAATGAAGTTGATTTTCGTGTTCTACAAACAAAAGACGAGTGAGTTTTAAAAAAATTAATAAATTATTTATTGTCAATAGCACGCAATAATTACCATTTGTCGAATGTTATCAACATATTTGAAACCTATTTTACCTTTCAGCACAGTTTCTTTAAAAAATATTTTTTCCTTCTGTGTTCCATCTCTTGCTCACATTAATTTATTATATTTGTGGCTGTAATTTATTTTCTGAAAGTATCAGATTTTCTGTTTCTTAAAATCAAGGATCTCATGAATCCAGGAGTTGGTCAGGAGAGTTTATATTAAAGAGATAAAAAAGAAAAGCAATCAAAACATGTTATATGAACTTGCTCCACACCAACAAATAACTCTGTTACTTAAATAATAGGGAAAAAATGTCTAACCTAAAATATTTTTATTCCCGTCCTATTTTGGTTACCAATTAACCATCTTCAGAGTAATGAAATAAATTTGTGGTTAGTGTTTTTTTTTTGTATATTATTTGTTATTAATAAACCACAGCAAATTATTCCAAATAAATAAAGAAACTCTATTACACTTACCCAAAAGCTACAAAATGCTAAAACCATCTTGACATGGTTTTAAGTTTTTTTATCAGGTCATTGATTGTTTTAAAAGTAAAAATATTTTAAAGTTCATGTCTATGAATTTGACTTTTAATTTTTTACTGTAAAATCATTTATTTTTTAGTAATATTTTCTCCAAAATTAATTTATGCGTTCAAATATAATTTAGATCAAAGCAGTCAAATATTTTTTAAATAGAAGCAGATGTATCAAATTTTCCGCATCTGTACAATAGAAATAAAATGCATTTCTAAATGCAAGTGATTCAAAATCGACATAAACAAAGCCATTTTTTTGTCTTAGCAGAAAATAGTATGGTAAGAATACTATTAGCAGAAATGTATGTTAGTTTTTGTGATGGACCAACATTATCAAAATAGTTGAACAATTAAAAAAAAATTGAATTGTAGATTTTATAAAGTTATTATACATCAGTACAATTAATATATGTTTATTATCATTTGTATTGAAACCTCAGTAGGCCATTCTATAATTTATTTTATCTCTTTTCTTAGGACTTGAAATCTTTCTGTTTAAAAGTATAAAAATTGAATGTCTGCAATAAATAACAAAAAAACCATCCTTAACCACAATATTTATTTTTATTAATTTTGTTTACTTTCCTGTAAACATTTCCTGTAAACAAAGCATTTGTTCTCAACTGTACCAAAAAACAAACTCCATTGAGTTTCTGTTTGTTACCTTCTAGGAGGGTTGGTTATTTTAGTTAAGGGTGTTTTGTGTTATTTATTAAAAAGTTACCACAGTTTGTTGCAAAATAGTGATTTTTATAATTCAGTTTTAGATAAGCATGGAAAAGTTCTAAATTACTCTTTTTAAATCCTTTAGAATTTATAAGCAAACAAGTTTTTGCTATCTTTGAAGCCATTCTTGATAAAATTATGTTTGTTTTTGCTAAAATCATATATGGCATTCTAAATATATAACAATACAGTTTAATTGAGCTTGGTCCTGGTTCATGAATTTACAAAATTTGAAAACATGTGAAAATAAAATGGTCTTGTATTCAACTTATAAAGTCTCGTGCAAATTTATAAGGCATTTTGTTTACTTAGTAACTTTTTCAATATTTACTCATACGATTTATTATTGCCAATTTTATTTAGCTGTTTGAAAGATTAAATGAAAAATATTTATATGGATTATTTAGTAACTGTGTTTAATAATAATTTTTTAACTAGAGACCATGTTTGATTTAAAAAAGTAATTTGGCTTTAGTGACCTATAGTGAATAGGTCTAATTCTGTTTTCTTATTTTATTTAATTGTACTTGAAAAAGTGACAACTGGATAATTTTAAACACAATTATTTGTATCTAAGTGTAGTGTGTGTTTAGCATATTCCTTAAATATCTTATTATTTATTGTAAATAACTGTTAATTCAAATGTTAAGGACAATGGCTCCTGCACCACCTGCAATTTCACAAAAAACTACTGCAAACAATATGCAGATAAATCCGTTCACTGGGCTGCCTTATACTCCAAGGTAAGATAGCAGACATGTTACTAGTACATAATTGGATTGATAAAAACCAGTTTACTTTATGAGATTAGAAATATTTTTAAATACACTACAGAAATAAATAAGATAGTATTAATTTTTACATCTTATAATATTCTGTATCAAAGTACTCCATTAAGTCAAAAACAAGAGGCTTATTTAAAGGTTTTCTAAGATATATATATAAATTTTTTAAATTGTTACTAAAGTCAGGTGAATATTTGATTAATATTGTTTTTTGTTTTAAAATAATACATTGTAGAATAATAATTACATTGTTCAAAATTTTATTTCAGTAGTTTAGAAAGTACTATATTTATTTATATTAAAAAAATTAAAATCTAAATGTTAATTAGTAAATCATGTAAAATATAAAAATTTATCATAAATTTTGAAAAACTGTCAACAGTCATTTAATTTACCGATTTGTCATCTCACATTTCTTTTGTCAAAAGGAGAGCAAAGAAGCTTATATTTAAAAAATAAAAATTTAAAATAAATTATATCATTTGTTCTTCATATTCAAAAGGGTTTAACATTCATGTATATCAGTTATGAAAAGTTATTTGAATTTATCATATATAGTTGAGAATTAAAAATTGTAGTTGTTCATGTTTATTTGAGCACGAGGTAATTATTGAATAAATGATAAGCCAGTTGAATATTGAGTCAAAAGTTTATTTATTTAGTTGAATTTGACTTCCCTAATAAAATTCAGGCAAATACCTCCTAACTTGAATTCTCCCATTAATTGTCTTCCAGATCAGATTACTTTATTATTAATCCCACAACTTTCCCTTGATGCTTAGTTGAGTTGTGAAAGTGGTAGTTCTTTTGCAACACAGTGAAAAAAAAGGATGCAAAGAAGTTGTAGAGTTGTTTCCTAATAAATTTACTAAAAATTCTTCTCAATTCAATACTTTTGGTCAGATTTCAGGGATTTTTCTGGAAGACTGCTAGCTCCACCTCAACAAAATGGGATGTATGACGAGAAACAGGAATAAGGAAACATTTTCTGTACTGAATTTGCATTTAAAATACAGTAGAGTGTCAATCCGAATGCCTTCTTCAACACTCCATTATACACGCTGCATGGTATCCTTGCTTTTTTAGTTAATTTTGTAATATTGCTAAACATGCAGCTATATTTGAGTGAAACTCAAAGACATCTTCCCTTTACCCACCACACACCAGAAAAATTCGATTCAGTTCATCTTGAGATAATAGACAACACACAAAGACAGTTTAAAGAGGTTTTAGCAGAGAATCTCCACCTATTCGTGTAACTGTGTCATTCTTTTATGTTACAAACATTCTTTTACTTAGTTATGCTTATATCTTGTATAAATATTTGAGTGAAACTCAAAGACATCTTCCCTTTACCCACCACACACCAGAAAAATTCGATTCAGTTCATCTTGAGATAATAGACAACACACAAAGACAGTTTAAAGTGGTTTTAGCAGAGAATCCCCACCTATTCGTGTAACTGTGTCATTCTTTTATGTTACAAACATTCTTTTACTTAGTTATGCTTATATCTTGTATATATTATTAGTTTTATTTGTCAACATGGACGTGATTTAGAAGGACAACTTATTAATTTAGAAGGACTTTATTAATTTAGAGAGTATTTTATAAAACTCCAAATCGAAACCTAAATTGGTGAAGAATTCCCCACTTATGCTAGTGAGCTTTTTACCAAAAGTAAAGGTCTGCTAGTAGGATTTGAGGCATTTAGATAAATATTTCAACTAACTTTACCGTTTAATAAACAAAGGAAACTTTTTGTTCAAAAAGATAGTTAAGGCTCCAAAGATTGCAAAAATAATGAATACTGTATGTTTATTGCTAAAGCAAAATAATTGAAACAAATAAAAATATCCGAGCGTTTAACCGTGTTACTTTTTCTACGCATGTAAAGGAGGGAATGCTGGATTTGGCCGGGAGAAAACAAGTTTCGAAACTCACACAACCCAAAATTAGTGAGTTTATCATATGAAATATTTTAGTGATTTCGTACAGTTTTGTTAATTTGTTTTTGTATAGAGATACATACATTTGTAAATATGTATTGAATTGTTTCTGTAAAATAAGTGCATTCTTCTGGATTTAAAGATACACGTAAAACAAAATACAATAGTTATGTACATATGCAAGTACATAAAGTGTTTATTTTCATTTATCTTTACATTTTTAGCGTAAGCGTAACTAGGAATATCCAAGTTATTTTCGAAAATCCAAACCTCCCCCAGTCCCAATTAGTTTAGATTTTCGATGCTATACTGTATTTCAACATTGTGTGTGATATTATAAAATTCATTAAGTTATTATGATATTTGACAAATGAGATTTTATATTTTTTAGGTATCATGAATTCTTGAGGAAAAGAATAACTTTACCTGTGTTTGAGTATCGTGATCAGTTCATGAAACTGCTTGCAGGA
This sequence comes from Prosapia bicincta, assembly GCA_036971475.1. Classification (NCBI taxonomy): domain Eukaryota; kingdom Metazoa; phylum Arthropoda; class Insecta; order Hemiptera; family Cercopidae; genus Prosapia; species Prosapia bicincta. The sequence continues at coordinate 80,087,193 of JBAIZL010000002.1, read as the reverse complement.
CATCAGTGCATTGTATTGGTAGGAGAGACAGGTTCTGGCAAGACTACACAAATACCACAATGGTAAGTAAAAAACTTTACATGTTTGAAATTCATTGGTTCAATTGTTAGACAGATTTTTCACAATTGCATGGGATAAGTAAAATGTTACCTCTTTAGATTTTGTTGAAACATATCCTTCATATTATCACTATCTCCGTTGTATCATTCTTTTAGGGTTCTATTCATTGACTTTCAGAGTGGATCCCTTAGAACCTAAATTAAGTTAGAATCATAGAGATATTTTTTGTCAGTATCAGTTCTTTAGTATTTCGAATATCCTGAGTAGCTTCGAAAATAATAATGTTTAAAACGTGAAGATGAAAATTAATGTAAAAAGTGTTCTTTTTTTAAAAAATTGTTTAATACAATATTTTCTGTTTAAAATATAAATATAATGAATTTATAAATTTTCGAATTAATATGACTTATTATACGTTTGCTATTACTTGCGACCAGACTTTTTGTTAACTAAAGGTTGTTAAATTGTTAACTTACACTTGGAGGAAACGTATGTGTCTTACGACTTCTCCAGCCTTGTATTTTTGCCGCTAGCATTGCTGCAGTTTTGCTTAATTGGTACCATTTTTTGAAAGTTAGAAGTGATTTGAGTATGTGTGATCTGTGCTGTGTTTGTTCATTTAGGATGTCGTTTTTATGTGTGTTGCTATGTCTGTATATTTCATATGGTTCTAGTTTGTTTAATTTATGGCCTTTCTTGCATGTGTGGAGGATGCTCATGTTATTTTCTATATTATTGTTAACAATTTTTAGTTAGCAAGTAATATCAAAAGTGTATTAAGTAATTAACAACCAGCTTGTCATGAACAGTAACAAGATTTCGATAATATATGACTAAAACAATACTTTTTTTTAATATAACCTGTCTTTTTTAACATAATTATTTATTTTTACAAGCACATTTGTATAGACTTTTGTGTTTCTATGTTTAATTTTTATTTTTAACTGCATATACAAATAAAAAATGGTTTTAATATTTATTTATAGGCGGTTTAACATATATTTAAGTTATTTTTGATTCACTTTATAGGTGTGTTGAATATTCTCGATCAATTGGGTCAAAAGGAGTAGCTTGTACGCAGCCCAGAAGAGTAGCTGCAATGTCAGTGGCACAACGTGTTTCTGAAGAGATGGATGTCTGTTTAGGTCAAGAAGTTGGCTACAGTATTCGTTTTGAAGACTGCTCTTCTGCAAGAACTTTGCTAAAGTGAGTTTTTTTGAAATGTGTTGATAATTGGTTGGTTTATGTATTTAAAAAAAATTTTAATGATATAATTAAAGTAATGAGTTGACTGGAGTAAGTTAGAACTTACAACTTATGAGGAAAGTTAACTGATATTGTCGGTTAAAGTGAATCAATCGTTATTACACTTAACTATATTGGATTATTAACAATTTTGTTGTGAATTAGAAGGTTACTTAGATACCATCATTGTTATATGAAGTGTTGAAATACCATACATAATCAGGATTTTGTGACAAGTATCTACATAAATCTCTATTTCATAAGTTGATTTATGACATGTAAATTATTTGACCTCACCAAATCATCAAAGGAGCAAATAAAAGTGTTTGTTGTCTTGTCGATGAAAAAATAACTCCCTGGTTTTTTGTAGTGGGTTTAGTTAATTTTAAATCAATCTATTCTTAACATATAAATTATATTATTTACACTTTAAAAAGACTTCTGGGTCAATTGTTTATAATACCAATTGTATCTAATAATTTGACTAAGGCAGATTTGCTGTCTATTCAAATTGTTCTAAAGAAAGATCAGTTACATTAAAGTTCTTATTTTTTTCAAAAAAAAAAAAATTAATTGATAAAGGTAGATAAAATTATACTTTACATAACTTTAGACAATATTACTTTAATTTTAAAAAAATATTCACATCTTCTATAAATTAAAATGTAGATCTTTACAAATTATTTTATTACTGAACACTACAACAGATGCATACTGGTATATTTACCTATTAGATTCTAACAAATAACTTTAAAAAAATAATTATTTTAGAACATACCTTGGCAATTATTTGGACTTATTAATTAGGGCTATTTACTCATTAGAATCATTATTCGGCTTTACTCGTTTAACATATTTAATATTTGAAAACTTAAATGTAAAACTATTTACTATATTTTACATATCCTTTTTACTTATTATTAAATTTTGAATAGTAAATTGAAAGTTTAAATAAGCCATCTTACTGAAGATAACAGCCTACGACTGTCTTCGCTAAAGACTAGATCAAAACAGAAGGAGAATCAAGATTGTTCACGCATGGTTAACAGAATCCTCATCCTTGAGTGGTTACCAGTATTTAACATGCCTTCCTTCTCAAAGCCTCAAATTTTATAAACTAAAATATTTTAAAAATTTAGGTCAATTTTATTTTTGCTAAAACAAACAAACCTTTATGCATCATATTAAATTATTGCCAAAAATTTAACGTTTCTTAAAGTATTCCTTTCTCAAAACTCATTATCAACTACTCATAAAGTGATAATTAAATAATAATAAACTAACTCATAGTCATTATTTTGTCATGCATGTTTTATGAATAAAATCATCATTATCAATGAGTAAAATTCTAAACTTTATCAGTTATAGTTTAGAATTTCAGAAGTTGTGTTCATTGATCATAATAAATTTGTCATTGAAAAGCTATTGAGAAAATTAGTTACCGATTGTGAGTTGGTGTTTGGTTACTATTCACTATTACCTTTGCTGATAAGCTAAGCACAAATGTCGTTTTTAAAGTGGTTGAACAACATAACATTACATTGTGTTCAGACTGTTCTTACTGTTAGTACAGGTAATTTTGATTTTTTGTAATTTTTTGGAAGGAACCTGGTTACTATCTAAACTAATAAAATATAGGAATAATAAACGTCAATATTTACAAAATAAATTTATAAACAGTATCAAAAATCATAATAGATGGTAAGGATGGCCGATACCTAAAATTTTTTATTCCAATTTCGATTTCAATTCTAAAATTTTTCTCCCGATTCTTGATTTCTTCAAGTTATATAGGCCTATATGATATTCTCTAATAACGAATTTAGTTAACATCTTGGTCATATGGTGAAGTCTTTTAAAAGTTCGGTTTTAATGTAATAGGCTAAACAAAGCGTTCAACCTTGATTTATGAATAGGAATTTCTGAAAGCATGACAAACACATCAGATAAAAGTATTGGTTTATTTAAAATTACAAATGTGAACATCAGTTCACAATTACAGTATAATTTCAGTCATAGGCATTTTGTTTGTTTAACTGGAGAAATTGGGACTAGATTTGATTTGTGTTTTGTTTTGACATCTATGAAGCGGTGGCGGCCAGAGACGGAGAGAGGGAGTGTAAGAGTTGAGGTCACTTGAGTGAGAGTGAGACGAGTGGCGACAAACAGATCAGAAATGCTTCTGATCGTCTTAGTTTTTGCGTCATAAATAATAATAATAATTCATTATCTGAAATTGGCATTTGCTTTAATCGTTTAATTCATTCAAAGTAACTAATACATAAATAGGGTATAATTGATAAGTAATTATTTTTTCTACAAATTATACCGTACATTTTTTATCGGCCAAAAAAACAAGATTCGGAATCTGGAATAATGCCTTCCAATATTATTCTTTCCGTCAGTAGAAATTCTACTACTTATAACCCGTTTGTTATCATAATTATTGGATGTATCATTGAAATAAAATAGTTTCCATTTTTAATAGATGGTTTGACTTTTTAACAGAATTTATTTCAACGACCGTCTAAATACCCAATGCTCTCAATGCTACTTTAAATTATACTATTTGTTTGTTTATGAAACTAAAACAAGTATGAAAATTATATGCGTAATTACAGAAATAAAATAAGTCAAAGATAAAAATATCATAATTGTATAAATGATTAACAGAAATAAACTAACATGAAAAAAATGTGTATCGTTGAACAAATGGATTTCGTGTGATCATAAGAGAGCACCAGAATTTGCTAATAGAGCGGTTTAATGTCAAAGTAAATTAATCAAGCATATGAACTAGACACCTTATATTGCTTGGGATAATTTAAAAATCTAGCTGGATAGTGCTGGAACACTTTACAGTTTTTGATGCAAAGATGATGAACTTTATTCAACAGTGAGTGTGCCACTCTCTTGTTGGATTAATTAATAAAATGTTATTTATAAACAAAAAAAAACCAAAGCCAAAATTAGTGTTTTTAATTAAAATCCACTGGTACGACATGTTTCTAAAATCTGTAAAAATTGCCCTGTACTCAATAGATACATGACCGACGGTATGTTACTGCGAGAAGGTATGTCTGATCCAATGTTGGAAAATTATCAAGTTATACTGCTAGATGAGGCCCATGAAAGGACTTTAGCTACAGATATCCTTATGGGAGTGTTGAAGGAAGTTACCAAACAGCGAGCTGATTTGAAACTTGTGATTATGTCTGCCACTTTGGATGCTGGTAAATTCCAGGTAAGTTAGATGTAACAGAGGCAAAATGTACAGCTTGGACTGTATGTTCTGTAGTTTAATAAAATTTGTATAACTAATGCAGTGTGAACAATATTTAGAAATTGTGTTAGGATTTTTTATTTTTTGTGTGAATATTTATTAATTACTGTTATTAATAGGATTGTATATAATTTTAAGCCTAACAACCAGTATTAATGTTATAAGAGAGGTGAAAGAGTGTATTATTGGTTGTAAGAGAGGTGAAAGAATTGTAAATATAGTTATACCCTGTCTCAAGGGTAAGTTGAGCCAAGCCAGGTAATGGGCAGGTACGTACCGGCGAGTACATCCCATTAGTGAATCATCGCCGATTATTCCACTTAAAATCGTTAATCTAATAAATACGCAATATATGAGAAAAACGTTGATACGGTTTTCTTAGTTATTATTAAACAATTGTGTGTGTCTCTTGTTAATCTGCCAACTTTAAGTGTAATTACCAGCTACACTTCGGTAATTAAAATCTGTAATACGCTTCAGTTATAACACTTCGAGCTGACCGATTAACATGAGACAAACACAAAAGGGTTTGTTTAATAATAATTAAGAAAACCTTATCAACGTTTTTCTCAAATAATGCGTATTTATTGGATTGAAGTTTTTAAATAGAGTAATCAGCGATGAGTTACCAATGGGTTGTACTCACCGAGCCGTCCCCTCCTATTCATCGATCAAGCAATTCCTAACCCCTCAGCTTGCCTCAACTTAGACAGGGTATAGGTAGTCTTTACTGTAAATTAGGGACATACAACTCCATATAAGGGATTTCGGAAAATCATGGCACCACGTGTAGAGGGTTGCATACCTGAAGTACATGTACTCTTTATCAGGGTAAAAAAGAAGGGTCTATTGGTTACATCCCTTTGTAAAAAGAAAGATCAAAAGGCTAGATGGAAGGTAGGTCAGAGAAAAGGTGTTCAGGATATTTATGGGACTGGACGGGGAGAGTGGTTTATCTGAAATAGATCTACTGCTAAAATGGATGAAAAGAGGTGTCGTGCCACTACCTGACAATAATATAAATAATATTTAGTGGTGAATTACCATTACATAAGATCCATACCACAAGAATATTTATGAAGATCACGTAATTTTTTGCTACTGTGGCCATTATTATATTGCACACTATAGTGGTTAGGTTAGGTTATCATAAATATGGTACTATTACTTCCCTAGTATTATAAATCGGATGTGGCCGAGTGTTAAATAAAGGAACAAGAGGCATCAAGGTGCTGCCGGAATATATAAGTCGCGACTAGCGGCGATCCGTTCAACTCAATTCTCTCTAACATCACTTCATTTTGGGAGGCAGAAAAAAAACGATCCTCATAATGACAAGTAATTTTCACAGTAAGTCAAATAAAGTCTGTCCTGTATAAATATTTAGTGCTCTTACATCCCCTGCAATATTAATTCTAAAAATAGTGACCTCCGTATAATAAGTATGTACCATTTTTTAAAATAATTTTGTTAATGCTTAAACTATTATTTTCCTAAAAATCAACTGTTTACAATATAGTACAGTATAAATTATAGTATACTAATCTCACCTAATTGGGATTGACTCGTGTGAATTATTAGCTTTTTGAATTAAATTAAATATTTATATAATATAAAACAAGATTGCCTCACTAAAAATCACTGTATCTTACCTGTTTATAAAACATTGTTATCACAGGCTCTTTCAATTCAATAATTAAACCAAGATGGTTGCCATTACTGCTGACAGGTTTCTAGAAATGTTCCCTTCTACAAAAATAAAGTAAATAATCCTTTATAGCTATTCTTTGTTGTTTAACAGATATTAAGCATTATCTGTGTTACAATTATATAAAAGAATTTTGTACTCTTATTAAAAAAGTAAAGAATATTCTAGTTATTAAATTATGCTATTGGATACAGCTCCTCACAAAAAAAAGATGGAAGTTATTATGATGTCCTCACCAGTTTGTTGGGCTACAATAAACTTCACTAATTACTTGGAATAATTTACTGTGGTTTATTATTAATAAATAATACACACGGCCTCTAACAACAAATATTTTTATTCTAGTGTTATGTACATTTCGGTTACAAAGTAACCATTCTCAGAGACATGACAATACATCGTAACTGAAATGTACACAAGACTAGAATAAAAATATTTGTAGTTAGAGGTTGTGTGTATTATTTACAATAAACTTCTCTATTATATCGAACAACAGGCCACCTAAACCTTAAACATAGAATCTTGCAGTAGGACACCATATAACAGCTTTGATTTCATTTAAAAAAATTATATACAGACTAATCAAAACAATATCTTTGTATCATTCTATTCAGAAAATTTGAAATGGCTGCAATGAACCTTAACACTTTCAACACGGCGGCGATATTGGTGATCTCATCAAACTACTGTCTGTTTTTCGTTAACTTCCAGCTCTGACGGCAGTGGAACGCTATGCGGGTTGCATAGCTTGTCGTAGCATCTAATTATCGAGCCCGTTGTTTTCATCTCAATAATTTTATTTCCAACATATACATGTTTATTGGTGACATCAGAACAGTGTATTTGACTCTAAAATATTGTTTTATTTATCGGGTCACAATTTAAAAAAAGAAATACAAATGGTAAATTACTGTTTGACAAATAAGAAAACACAATGAGAAAAAAAGAAAATTTATATACAAAACTAAAGACTCAACTACTAAAATATATTACATACTAAAATAAGTACTCAACATTTAACTCGGAATGTTTGTTTCTGTTTGTGCCAAGTGTTTCGGAGATTGATAATCTAAATGGAGACATAGAAAATACATATGTCACGTCCGAGACTATTTATAGCCGAGATAAGCTGACATTTGTTTACTACAATCTTATGTTGACACATTAGGTTTTCGGGCGTCCAAGCATTTTGTCACTGACACATATTTACAATAGACTATTCCCACCTGGAGTTGGTTCATTCACTCTAATAGGACAGTTATCGTTTATTCCTACTTTAGTTCAGAAAGCTTAGTTAATTTTTACGATCGTTGTTTTTACCGGTTATTTCCACGTTAAATGGTTCAAACTAAAAAAAACCATTAAAATATAAAAGTTAAACCAAATTAAATCTGTTCATAAAACTCCCCGAAACATTGTTATAGTTAACTCGGGCACAATATTCTCCAAACTCTTTTGAAGCATTGACGTAAAAATCAAACCTTTATACAAACGCATATCGATAGTAGAGAAGTTTTAATTAGCTTGGGAGTGAGCGTGCAGGTGAGCTCGCCGTATCTAAGAAAATAAGCTAGGAGCGCATCGGCAGGCTCTCTGTACCTCGTAAGGGAACCCTGAGCATGCTGGAACACTAGCAGTGCTGAAAGTGTTAATAATATGTTTTGACTTAATCTAGCAATGGATTTTTCAATAAAGCTTGTTGTAAGGCTCATTTTCTCTGTACCATAACAACAGGGATTTGCTAATCTTAATTATGCTTTTATCCTTTTACATCCAACAGTTTCCAACTTGGTGACATATATTATACAGTGCCAAGTACATTTTGGAACTTACTAACATTACTTTTCAATTTACATTGGTAAATGTTTACATCCGCAAACCCAGCTACTTATTAGTATCGAACATTCCTAAACATGTCCTAAGGCTATTTTCATTGATATTTTATTTTTTTATCAATTTTTAGTTTGGTAAAATATTTATGCACAGTAGTAAGTTGTGCTATGGCTGCCTGCTTCTGCAGTGATACAGTGATGTCACAGCTGTAGTTGGTGTTTTAGGAATCTAAACTTTGGTAAATATGCAGATTGCCTACTCTCAATGGAATGCATATAAAATGAATCAAACACAAGTTATATTGATAACTATTATTTTTGTTTTTGCCACAAAAACTTTCAATGTATATACCTACATTGAAATATACCCATAAAGTATCCAGTCTAGGTAGATTTGGTTGTAACTTTATATATTCAACCATTAGGTAACGTATAAAATTACAACCAGATCTATCCTGAATGAACACTTTATAGGTATATTTTAATATAGGTATATAGTAATGTATAAAACTACAACAAATCTAACCTAACTGGAGACTTTATATGTATATTTAAATATATGTATACATAGTATATATATTTCATTAGAAGGTGTGTAAGAATAGGGCTGTACAGTTGAATAGGACTCCAGTTGTAAGTCACGTATCACTCCGCGGAAGCAGGCAGCCATAGCACAACTTGCTACTGCACACTGAATTTTTTACCCAACTAAAAATTGATAAAAAACTACTTCTCGACACACAAAAGAAGAGAAATATTAATGAAAATAGCCTTAGGACATGTTTAGGAATGTCCGATACTAATAAATAGCGGGGTTTGCTGGTGTAAACATTTACCTTTATATTCTATTTAGCTATTAAAATATTTTTGTCTGTGTGTTCACTGAAATGTCAGATGTCATTCATTTAAAAAGTAACTAACAAAATAATTTTTTTCTAGCAATACTTTGACAATGCACCTCTAATGAATGTTCCTGGACGTACACATCCAGTAGAGATCTTCTACACACCAGAACCTGAAAGAGATTATTTAGAGGCAGCCATTAGGACAGTGATTCAAATACATATGTGTGAAGAGATAGCCGGGGATGTCCTGCTCTTCCTCACAGGACAAGAGGTAAATTTAAAAACTAATCATACGTTAATTACTAATTTTGTAATATAAAATATTTGGAAACATTTCTGCTAAAAAAGTTGAAATTTTTCTAGATCATCCTAATTGTATGTTCTTGCTTCTAAGAGTTACAAGAAAAAACCTATATCTATTATTTATTTATATATATTTCAAAAAACTAAGATAACTGTTAATACTAGAAAAAACAATAAAATAAGTGAGTAATGAATTTAATAACGTGAATACAAGAACCTGATTTTAGATATTTTGTTGCAGTTTGTGAAGAGTCTTATAATCAAATATGTTGAAAACAATTCAAAGTACTTGCTGTTACTGCAATTATAAAAACATATTTAAATCGAACAATAAAATAAAAGGCTTTTATCTTTAAATTTGTTTTGATTAACAAAGTAAGTTTTTTCTTTAGATCAAAAAAACATTTGTAAAGTATTTGAGTTGTAACTATTGTTATTTGACTGTTTTCAGGAAATAGAAGAGGCTTGTAAAAGAATAAAACGTGAAATTGATAACCTAGGTCCAGAAGTTGGGGAGTTGAAGTGCATTCCATTATATTCTACCTTACCACCAAATTTACAACAACGGATTTTTGAACCAGCTCCGCCAAATAAAAGTAATGGAGCTATCGGGCGAAAAGTTGTTGTATCTACAAACATAGCTGAAACTTCGCTTACAATTGATGGTGTGGTTTTTGTAATTGATCCTGGATTTGCAAAACAAAAGGTAAGCGTTATACAAAACTGTTTTTAATGTAAAATAGTTTTTACGTAAATTTTACAATAAAACTGTTTAGTTTACTACAAGTTTGTTTCTCATCAGAAAAAAATGTCCATAAATATCCTATTCAATACAGTTCTACCTATCCAGCTTTCAGTTATTCGCTGTTTAATGTTTTCCACTGCACCGGGGTCATATCATTGAAAAATAGTCTATCCATAGCTTGTACTTCCTCTCTCTTACTAATGTGCTCTGACTGTATGTACCACAGGAATTCCCTTATCTCATTCTGTCAGTTGCTTGTATTCTCCCACTTAGTAAAATAATGTTTATTTGTTCAATGTGCTTTGAAGTTATTTTTTCGCAGTAAGTTTTTTAGTACCATATGGTCAAAGTGTTTTATTGTAGTCTTATTAAAAATCGTGGTTATGGAAATAAAAAGAATCATTATTATTAGAGGGTTAAAGAAGACTGGATAAAGAGGAAACATCATGGAACTATGGCATCGGTCATCGCATTGTTGGAGATTGAAAGAGCAATTATATTTACAAGAATAGTGCCCCTCACAGGTTTCTGAAGTCAACTTAAAAGATAAAAAAACTGTTATGAGAATACTAGCGAGGTCTTGTACATTTGGTTTGTCCAGTTTAGGGATGAAGGAGTGCCTATTTCAGGACCTATCTGAAAAGAAAATGATTTTGGCAGCTCCAAACAGATTTTAAAGATGATGATGCACATTTTATATAACATAGGCTGGCTGTAAAAATTGCGAAAGCGCTATGAAATCTGTCATTTAAACAATTTGGTGTGGTCATCGAACTTTGAATTAATGGAGAAATCTAAGAAGTTTCAAACATTTATTGAAGCTGCAAGAGTAACAGGAGATGAGATTTTTAACTGCAAGAAAACATACCTTAACTTTAAAATGTTACCGAAAAAGAGCCTCACAGATAAAGTTGAACCATCAGTCTCAGGGCATAAACTTAGTAGAGAGAGTAACCATTTTGGCCTGCAATAATGTTGCATTAAATTATAAAATGAAACTGGCAATAATTGGAAAGGCGTAAAATCCTAGGGTTCTTACGCAATTTCAAACATGCTCTGCCATTAGTAAAATATTTTAATCAAAAAAGTGCATAGATGAGCTTTAACATTTTAAAAATTTGTTTTTCAAAGTTTATACCATCTACAGAGTGGTTTTTAAGAGATAATATCCTACCCAGAAAATGTGACCTAAATATTTCTTCAGATATTCTGGGTTGTATCTTTTTTTTGTCACTTATTGTATTTCTTGTTTCTGACCTCTGCAACCTGGTGCTATTTAAATACAATAACATCTTGATAACCTAGAATGGTTGGGATCAGGAACAAGTTGAATTATCAAGTTTTTCACACTATTTATTTGTCTTAAGTTGGTCTTTTGATTTTGATCTTATTTGTACTTTTTTTTTAATGTTTTTGTGTTCTTGAAAAAAGTTATATAGATTATGTATAGATTCATCATTTTATGTATTTTCATTTTATAAAATAATTAACTGAAAACACGATATTATTTTTCCTGTATAATTAAAGTAGTGAGAGTATTTCTAAATATGTCAATATAGAATGAATACAATTACGGGTTGAAAACATAAATATTATACCTAACACAACACTTGCTCATTTTGAATTTATTATTGTTGTCTATAGAATCATTTAGTTCCTTTAAGATCAGGTTATCCTATTGGTTAACTATAACAAACCTTCCACACAATGATAGAATTTTTTTTAACTTTCACATATTTAATAATAAAAATATACTTTTGTATTCATTTTTATATTTATTGTATCTGAATAGTTTTACTAATAAAAACAATATCAAAGATAATTGGCATACCTTAATTACGAAAATAAAAAACACTCATTACTTATTGCCTATAATTACATATTCTATAATGTTCAAATAATTATTTTTCAGGTATATAATCCAAGAATTAGAGTTGAATCATTGTTAGTATCACCTATTAGTAAAGCTTCTGCTCAACAAAGAGCTGGACGAGCCGGCCGTACAAGACCAGGCAAATGTTTTAGGTTTGTAAAAGTTTTGTAATTTTCTATTTATAAAAGAATTATTTATCATTATAAAGTGAAGCCATATTTGGTGGATTTAGTTAGTTTTTTAATTTTTTGCAAAGAATTATGTTCAAAATTTAATTTTTAAGTTTGTTTTGCTTAAGTTTTTAAACCCCAGATTGTATTTGTTGTGTGGATACTTTTTATTTAAATATTTCATAAAAATTAACATTTCACCTTCTAAAATGCTACCCAACAATTACAGTAATCCCTCCTTATCCGCGGGTTCGGCATCCGCGGGATTCGGTTATCCGCGAATTGAGCTGATACAAATTTTCAGTATGTAATTCTTAGGAGCGTAGTTATAAAGCAATTCGTGGTACCCATCCCCCTACCACCCCTACCCGCCAGCTTCTTTCCCATTCCACTCACTACCTTCGTCTGCTTTGCTTTTGTAGTCTGCGCGCGCATATTCCCGCCATCCGCCACACAACACGTCAGTCAGTTAGTATCACTCGCCAGAGACGTGTATGCGTTCAGCTCTTTGTGACAGTGTTCGAGTGTAAAAAGTAAAAGTGTGTTCGATGTGTCGTTGAGTATCCGAGTGTGAGTTTTGTTCTGTTTTCTTCGGTTGAGTGAATTAACATGTCTAAGATTGAGAAAAGAAAACGTGTTGTGTTGTCCTTAGTTGAAAAAATAAAAATTCTTGATGCACTGAAAGTTGACAAAGTTGCTCCAGTCGCAAAAAAATATGGATTGAATGAGTCCAGTGTTCGGGAAATTCGAAAAAACGAAAAGAAAATTAGAGACAGTGTGACAGAAGGTGGACTTCTCTGTGCAAAAACTGCTTCTGTTTCTCGAGACGTGAGAATTGAAAAAACTGAAAAGGCGTTGAGCATATGGATAGAGGATCAAACGAGGAAGAAAGTTCCTTTAAGCTCGCATATTATCAGAGAAAAGGCCAAGCATCTTCACAAGCATTTTGCTGAGTCATTGATGGAGAGCAGTGAATCTTCAGATCCGGTACAGTTTTTAGCCAGTAAGGGGTGGTTTGAAAGATTTAAGCATCGTTTTAGCCTTCATAATGTGAAACTCGTAGGCGAGGCAGCCTCTGCAGACCACACAGCTGCTGCAGAATTTCCTCCAAAGCTTCAAAATGTCTTGGAAGAGGAAGGTTACTGTCCTGAACAGGTGTTCAACGCTGATGAAACAGGCCTTTTTTGGAAAAGGATGCCTTCAAGAACATTTTTATCAAAATCTGAAAAAACAGCACCAGGCTTCAAGGCCGCCAAAGATCGACTAACCCTATTGTTTTGTGTCAATGCTAGTGGGTTTATGATTAAAAGCCTGCTTGTTTATAAGTCTCAAAACCCAAGGGCCCTGAAAGGTAAAGATAAAGATCACCTGCCTGTATTTTGGAGGTCTAACAAAAAAGCTTGGGTTACTGGGGAATTGTTTCGTGATTGGTTCACCAACTGTTTTATTCCTGAGGTGAAAGCTTATCTTGAGTCCAAAAACCTGCCTTTTAAAGTCTTACTGTTGGTTGACAATGCCCCTGGGCATCCTCAAATTGACCATCCAAACGTTAAACTCATGTTTCTTCCCGCCAACACCACATCAATCCTACAGCCTTTAGATCAAGGAGTAATCGCTGCTTTCAAGGCTTATTATGTGCGCAGAACATTTGAGCGTCTTTTGAAAGGAATGGATGATGCCCCTGATTCTACCGTTTCATTGATGTGGAAAACCTACAACATCGCAGATTGTTTGATTAACATAAAGGAATCCATCAATGAAGTGAAGCCATCAACTATTAACGCATGTTGGAGAAAATTGTGGCCTGAAGTCGTTGGAGATGTAGCAGGAAACATGGATGGAATTGGAGCACAAGTGGTGGATTCAATTTTAGAAATCGCTCACAACGTGGAGGGTGAGGGTTTCTCTCAAATCGACCACCAGGACGTTCAAGATATGATTCAAGGGGACAATCAAGAATTGACAGTGGAAGAGTTGGAGGAATTGATGATACCCCAAAATGAAGAAGCCAAACAGATCGACGATGATGAAGATCCTGATGATCCTAGAACGATGACAAGATTTTCTCCTAAATCCGTCGGTGAAATTCTCCGCATGGCAACACAGCTCTCAGACCACGTGTTGCAGACAGATCCTCTCATGGAAAGGGCTCTTCGTTTTAAAAGAAAACTCCAGAACCTGATGCCACCGTATGAAGAAGTCCAGAAGGAACTTGAAAAGGAGAAGAAACAAGCTCCAATAACGAAGTTTTTCAAGCCAGCCTAAATTCGGCTTACTGTACCGTACACGTTTACAAAGACTTAACTGTACATATGTAACATATGTAATTTTTTGTTTGTGTTTATTAAAAATTCGTAAATATTAGGCCTATTTTGTATAGTTATACATACATAATCTTCTAAAAAATTGATAAATAAATATAGTTCTGTACACTTAAAATACATTTGCCTTTGTAAATTTATTCTGGAAACCTAACCCTCATTTTACCATTCAAATAAGGTCCCGTTATCCGCGGTTTCGCGATCCGCGGCAACCCGCCGGAACCGAACTGCCGCGGATACGGAGGGATTACTTTGTTCACATTTTTATACAGTGTATTTCTAAGACAATAATATAAATTGTGATCTATAGATAAAATGAAACCTGTTTTGAAAGAAGACATTTTATATAGACCCTTACAAAAGGAACCAGGAAATATATTAATCCTTTGTTCAGTATTGCAAAGAGTCCTTATCCTTCTTAGTCAAATAAAGGAATTGTGATGAAACAAGGATTAAGGATGATGAAACAATATTAGAAATCGGAGAATATTTGCTGAGTTTATGGTCGTTGTGTCAACAGCTTTATCAGATAAAAAAAAGGAGCAGAGTACCTAAGTTTAATCCCATTTGGACTTTACTCGTTCTCTTCAATCTTCCATTTTCAGGAGTTCATAATTTATGAACAGATTGAGTAAAAGAAAATTGCATGAAAAGTAATTGGAATACTTTTTACTTAATCCATCAAACCTATTACCTTATCTATAAAATCATCAGTAGAGCAGAGCAGATATAGGGTAGGGGTTATTAATATTGCTCATTTGCTCAATGAAAATTGACTCACTTTTTGGATTCCTTCTCTCAAGATTATTCTCTTTGAGGGCTATATACATAAAAACTAGTTCTGCATTCATTCCTTTAGTGTATATAAGATACTGAAGGACGCTTTCTGTCAGAGGGTAGGTAAAGTCCTTATTGGAAGATCAATTGGCAAGTAAAGTCCTTATTGAAAGATCAGTTGGCAAATATGCTGCTTTGTAGAATGAGAAAATATATACTACTCTGATCAACAAATACAGTGAATAATTTTGTATTTCAAAAAGTAATAAACATACATTGAATTCGATTTAATCTCCTTCAAAGTACTGTCCTTGGTTGGCAATGCAGTTATCCCAACGTCGAATCCATGACAGGAAACATTTCTGGAAAGCTTCTTTCTAAAGGGTCGTGGCCCTCTCAATGTCAGGAAAAGTGTCGAAACATTTTCCTTCAGGCACAGTTTTAATTTTTGGAAAGAGCCAGAAGTCGAATCGTGCTAATGGTTGAGTATGGTGAATGTGGATAGCCAGGAACCCTTTTTTCAGCAAAAAACTTGCGAATGAGAAGCGAGACGTGACACGTCTGGTGGAAAAGAAAGCCATTCCCCCATTTTTCTGGTCTCTTTTGTCGTATCTCGTTTTGCAAACGTAGTACGCCCTTATAAAATTCAGAGTTAGCAACTATTGGAAACCCCTTAGAACGAACTCTGATCGCACTATGCCCTCACTATCGAAAAAAAACCAATGAGTATGACCTTGATTTTCGATTTTGACTGACATGCCTTTTTAGGGTGAGGAGATGAACTGGTTTTCCATTGATAACTCTGTATTTTTGTCTCAGGACCATATTTATAGACTCAACCTCATCTCCAGTTTTAAATTTTGGCCATGAAGTCCGGATCTGCTTGAAGACGATCCTTCAACTCTGTGCAGACTGATGCACAATTTTCCTTCTGTTCATCACTCAAAAGTCTAGCAACATATTTTGCACTCACTCGTCTCATTTGCAAATTATTGGTTAAAATGCTTTGAGAGATGTTAAGATCTTCTGATAGCTCTCGGATAGTTATTCACCAGTTTGAAAGAACAATTGTTTCTACTTTTGAGGTTAATAGACGTCACAAACTCTGCTCTTTCTTCAATCGACTCATTTCTGCTTTTAAATCAGTCATATCGCTTGTACAGTCTTCAGAGTTACCACATTATCGCCATGAACAGATTCTAACATTTTGTGAGCTTCTTTGGCATTATTTTGCAACTTGAAACGAAACGTAATGTTAATGTGTTGTTCGAAACCCATGATGTGCGACAGATACAATATACACGAACTCACTCTAGCCGCTCTGGCAGTCGACTGACATACTGCAGCGTGTTTAAACTTGTTGCTGCCTGTCTCAACAGATCAAGCTACTAGGCAAATTACATCATATGAATGTAGCGTCAGCAGTTACTGCTATAAAAATTCATTCACTGTATTTTTTGATCACCCCTCATATGTATCTGTATAGGTCTGATTTGTTTTCAGACTTAGTTTTTATAGAAAAGTATAGTTTCACGGTTCTTGTGAAGGGTATTTTTGTTCTCTAGTCAGAAATATGACTATTTATGTTTATAATAAAATCCTTATTTTAATTTCAGGTTATATACTGAAAAGGCTTACAAAAATGAAATGCAGGAGAACACATATCCAGAAATCTTGCGTTCAAACCTTGGTTCGGTTGTATTGCAGCTTAAAAAACTTGGCATTGATGACTTGGTTCACTTTGATTTTATGGATCCACCAGGTAAACCATCAGCCATTTATATTTGAAAAAAAAACAAAAACAAATATTTTGATTTTGGAAAGTATAGTATGAGTAAGTTACAGACAGTAGTTGTAATATAGGCAAAAGTGTAAGTAGTAAAGAAATATGTATTTTTAATTTGATAAATATAAATTCATAACATAATTTCAACCTCTCTATTACAGTTTACTTCTCTTTTTACAAAGAGGAACAAATGAGAAGATTAAGGTTACAAATTGTGTATAGTAAAATGGATTATTTCTTGTAATTTTTTTTTTTTTTTTAACTTGGGAGCGGGTTTGAATTGCCCGAAGCACTGCTACCTTAAGGTATATTGTACTTACCTCCCTGATCTAGTCAAATAACCCCTTCCTTCTTACCAGATTTAGGAGTTTCCTGACTAGAGTTTTACCTTCAGCATCCACCAAAGCAGTTCCATCACCAAAGAGGTTGAAGCGCCTCTCAGCAAGTACTTCACATCTGTAAATAATGTGTGTGGCAGTCTCCAGTTCCTGCCCGCATAATCTGCACACTGGTTCATCTTTGTAGATACCCATTTTTTTCCTTAGTCCACAGTGTCCCGTGAGTAGACCTGTGGCTATCCTCAATTCCTGCCTAGACAGATAGATGAGACTCTTCTGCAGCCCCAAGGAAGGTTTCCTAAGGGTTAGCTTACTGTGTCTCATCCCTTCGGCCCTGATCCAGTGCTCACAGTGTCTTTCAGCCATCCACCTTTGCACTGTCATCTTGACCATGGATTTGAAAATACCTACCGCAGGCTCCGGTCCAATCAGGGGAGTAGAAGATCCCTCCCTGGCCAGCGCATCTGCGGCTTCATTTCCAAGTATTCCCCTATGCCCTGGCACCCAACCTATCTTGATTTGATTGTGCCTTGCCAGAGCTTGTAGGTTAATTAGGCACTCCCTGACTATGGCCGAGGTGACCACGTGTCCGTTTAGTGCCTTAATTGCTGCCTGACTGTCGGAGAAAATAGCAATCCGGGTCCCGTGTGTTTCCCTTTTCGCTATCTCTCCCAGACAGGCATTTATAGCATATACTTCGGCCTGAAAGACAGAGGTATGCCTCCCCAAGGAAAAAACTAGTTCTACCCTTGGGTTTTTACAATACACCCCCGCTCCAGTGCCGAAGTCCATCTTGGAGCCATCTGTGTACCAGAACTGAGCTCCCGATGTTAATGTCCATTCCATCATAGTTTGGTGGACCTGGTCAGGTGCAAACATTCGAGTAATGTGGTCGCTGCCCATTTCCAAGACGGGTTCTTTGACCACGCACTCGATACTCATATGTCCCGAGACGTCTGGGAGGTTAGCCCAGTTGCTCGAGTTGCGCAATCTCCATGCCGCCAGCCTCGCCTCTCCCCTAAGGACAAGCTCAAGGGGAGGGAGGTTAAGCATTACTTCCATTGCTGCACCTGGTGTAGTTGACATCGCTCCCAGTGTGCACAGACAGGCCAATCTCTGGATAGAGCTCAGTTTAGCTCTTGTCTGTGCCTGGTTGGCCTTTGTCCTCCACACCAGAGCTCCATAGGTAATCATAGGTCTTATCACCCTCAGATACATCCAGTGCATCATTGATGGCTTCAGTCCCCATTTCTTACCCACCATTCTTCTCACAGTCATCAGTGCCCTTTTGGCCCTGTTAACTGTCCTCTCAAGATGTGGGTTCCAGGTGAGTTTCCTGTCCAGAGTAACTCCCAGGTACTTCACCTCCTCCACAAACTCAAGGTATTCACCAAACAAGCTGGGCATCCTGGTCGTCAGATCTTTTCGCTGTCTGGTGAAGTTAATGAGAGCAGTCTTTTTGGGATTTAGCCTAAGGTTCTCCTTTTTACACCACTCTTCAATCAGTCATAGAGGATTTCTGATTACCTCAAGAACTGTATCAGGGAATCTGCCCAGGATCAGAACAACTATGTCGTCCGCATATCCTAGACAGAAGTACCCCTGTTCATTCAGGAGTTCAATAAGGTTGTCAACCACTAGGCACCACAACAGAGGAGAGAGAAACCCCCCCCCCCCTATGCACAGCCCAGACTTGTCTCCGCCCTTCTGACCTCCCCTGCCACCTCTACAGAAATGCTTCTGTTTGTTAACATGGAACTTATCCAACCACAAGTGGTTGCATCCACTCCATGGTGTCTTGCACCACTTACCATCGTCTCCACTGAGGGGTTATTGAAAGCCCCTTCAATGTCGAGGAAGGCACCTATGGCACAACCTTTCTTGGCGATCATTTCTCAATCCTACCAACCACTTGATGGAGAGCTCCCTCGCAGGATTTCCCCGGTTGATTAGCATACTGGTTCCAATACAGTGGTTTTATGGCCAAAGCACTCCCCCTAATATGCCTATCAACCAGTTTTTCAAGTCCCTTAAGAACAAAGGACATGAGTGTAATAGGTCTGTATCCTTTCCCTTCCGATTGGTTACCGGTGGGCTTAGGTATAAAGACCACCTTACTAGATTTCCAGGCTGCCGGCACATGCCCTAGAGCAATGCTTAGCCTGTATAATTTAGTAAGTACCAGTACCAGCAAATCCATTCCCTGCTGCAGCAGCACAGGATAGATCCCATCTGGACCTGGAGATTTGTAGGGTTTAAATGTGCCAATAGCCCATCTTACCCTTTGTGGAGTTACTATCCTCCTTGCCACTTCCCAGTCCTCCCTCTTACCACGTCTTGTGGAGAGTTTGGCAACTGGTTCAGTGTCTGCTCCCCCAAGTTTCCTCAGAGTACTGGAAGGGAAATGTGTTCTGATTAATTCTTCCACAGTTTCCCCTGCAGTTTTTGTTATATTTCCCAGTGGGGTTCTTAGCATCCCCACCGGGTTAACTGGGTCCTTAGAGAGCACTTTATGCAGACTTCCTGCGTGCTTCTCTAATTGCCCTGTTGTATTCGGTTAGTGTTTTCCTATACTGGTCCCACTCCCCGTTCTTTTTTGCTCTATTAAAGAGTCTCCTAGTGGTCTTCCGAAGTTTGGCTAGCTTCTTGTTCCACCATGACGGATCCCCTACTTTTCTCCCCTCACTGAGAGGGCAGTTATCAGTAAAGGATTCTAATATAGCCTCGCCAACCAATGTGGCAGAGTCTTCTAGCTCTCTCCTCCCACCATACTCCAATCCAGCCTCCTCAATCCGAACTCCCAGGTCCCTCCTGTAGGAGTCCCAG
Source organism: Prosapia bicincta (assembly GCA_036971475.1). NCBI lineage: Eukaryota > Metazoa > Arthropoda > Insecta > Hemiptera > Cercopidae > Prosapia > Prosapia bicincta. The sequence continues at coordinate 80,067,081 of JBAIZL010000002.1, read as the reverse complement.
TCTGTTCTTCTTGGATCCCTGGTTGGCCGAAGCATGGCTGGATTTAGAGAGATATCATACCTAATATGTCTGTGGTCAGAAGAAGATGGTTCATCCGACACCTGCCAGTTTAGTACATACCTAGCCGTCTGGTTCGATGCCACCGTAATGTCTAGGACCTCCTGTCTGGCCCTAGTGACAAACGTCGGCTCTTCCCCCTGATTTAAGACTAGTAAATTCTTAGAGCTAAGATAAGCTAATAGTTCCTCACCTCTAGTGTTGGTACCTGTACTTCCCCACGAAGTGTGATGGGAGTTAGCATCCATCCCCACCAGCAGCTCCTCATCCACAGCCCCGCAGTGCTCGACCAGCCTCCTCAGCTCTTGTGTTGGTAGAGCCCCCGCGTAGTCAAAGGGGAGATATGCCGTGGCCAGGTTCAGCCTCTTCATCCTCCCCTCCGCCCGCAGCTCCACCGTCACTGCTATTAAGTCCCTGCAGCAGAAGTCCGTTAGTACAAAAGCACTCAACCCCCTCCTAACCAGGATACACGTCCTGGGAACACCAGAGTCCTTATCGTACAACAACTTACCTCCAGATGTCGCCAGCCCGCATATTCGTCCTCCAGAAATCCATGGCTCCTGGATGAGAACCAAGTCCACCTCTCCCCTGTCCAGCATCCTACTATCTCGCCGCCCTGCTATGCTGTAGGTTCACTTGGAGGATCTTGATCATTGTTCTGCTTAATTTGCAGTCGCCTGGGTCCGCAGAGCAGCCCCAGGACTAGACATCGTGCTCAACTCTACAGCCACTTCACTGGTTTCTGCAGTCGGCAGCTTGACAGCTGCCCCCGCACCCCCAGTGATGGTTGCCGTTGACACATCTGCTACAGACTCACGGTTTGCCGTCTCATTGGCTCTCGCTGTCTGTGCAGTCTCGAAATCAATTCTTTTACTTACTTGGTCCATTAACGTCCCACGAGTATGGGGGAAATAACGGTCGACCAGAGCAGAGCCCCCCACTGCCCTGGCAAGACAACATACAGTGAGGTTTTGTCTGGTTCCTCAAGGGGATCGTGTGCAACTGCATTTTATACCCTGCAGCCATTCAACCTTCGGCACGATGCCTTCCACCTTGGATTGGGTATTCAGTCACTGACCTTGAAGCACACCCCAAGTTCAGGACTATTAACAGCCTGCTTTACTCTCTTTTTTACAACTGTGTCGTTAGGGTAGTTTCCCGCCCATACTTCACTGTTGCATTGCCCTTGGTTCACCTGGGAGGTGAGAGTAGCATTGTGAGGACTTAATTCCCAACTACCCCAGTCTCCCCAGTCAGAGCAGTTATTTCTACCACCCCCAACCGGTTGACTGACGAGGAGGGATAATTCCTCACCTTTGAACCATAGCCTTGGTCCAGGCCTGCATATTCAGAAACCTTCCGGAATCCTTATTCACAGGTAACCTACATTTCTGTAGGCCGTCCCACTATCCGCCACCTGTGGACCCGCCCGGTTGCTCAGGCCAGCTTGCCAGGTTCTTGTAATTTAACTTGGAAAGTTTTAAAACAGAATAAAATAGCGCTGATCTCTCTAACTACCACAATCAGATAGGTCCTTCTCTTTTATTCCTTGGAGCACCAAGTCTATTTCAAGCAAGCGATCATACCTACACAAGTTTCAATTTACTTGCTTCTGCTAAGAGATTATTATATGCATTTATTATGATTTTACATTGGCCTAAAATGGGTATTTTTCAATTCCTTTTATTAGGTCACACTCTTTATTTATATCTTCCTCAAATTTACAACCGTTAATAAATTACTTTTTTTTATTCATTTTTTTTAAATTTGTAGTGGATGACAATTGATGTTAATACAAATTTTTTCAATATTAATTCATTAATTAAATTTTATAATGAATTAATTTTAGTTTTATATGGGAAAAAATATTGTCACGAAAGAAGCCAGGTATGCAATTGTTATTTTGTCAAAGTTCTTGCCACATCACAGCCTTTCTATAATCTTTGCTGATCTTATTTATGTGATAAAATCCTGGTTTACATCAAAATAAAAAATCTAGAGTAAATATTTCTTATTTTAAAAACATTATTATTGTATAAATAGACTGCATTAAGTTATTGGCTTTTTAATTATTAATAAATAATAAGTAGCTTTTAAAGATAAGGAATACAGTAGTCCCTTTATAATATAGCATATCACTATTCTAGCACCTCTTTCTTTGTAATCCCACGAATTTCCTTTTAACTCCACTCTGTTTTGTATTATTTTTTAAATTTTAGCAATGGATTTTTTAATGAAATGTCAATGTATAATAATAATAACTCAAAATAATATACCTTAATTATATTTTGGCTAATCTGATAAGATGTCTCTCGAAATATTACTAAAACCGAAATAGGATTGAGATAAAAATCAGCACGATACTTGTTTTTTAATTTTTGCAAAAACTAGTAATGCATTTATTTGTCATGTACATCAAGTAGAATCTTATATGCTTTTCCAGTCTGTCATGTGATGGAAAACTCTTTACATTTTAAAATTATTTTAATTTCAGCTCCTGAAACATTGATGAGGGCTTTAGAACTGTTAAACTACTTAGCTGCACTTGATGATGATGGCAACCTGACTGATCTGGGTTCTGTGATGGCTGAATTGCCTTTAGATCCACAACTTGCCAAACTGCTTATATCCAGCTGTAGCCTTAACTGTTCCAACGAGATTCTTTCCATCACAGCAATGCTGTCAGGTAGACTCCAGAAACGTAATGTTTTGACTTTCTTTCCCTTCCTCTCCTTACAAAGCATGATTAACAAGTGAAACCATTTAAGGAAATTTTCTTACTAGTTAAAAAAATCACCGATATATTTTTACAAATAATTTATATCAAATTTATTTTTTTTAGTATTTTTGTAGTGTTTTTTATTTTGGCGAATTTTGTATTCCATTACACTGATGAAGATCGCCACATAGCGATCGAAAACGTTCTGTCTCAGTAAGTTTTTATAGATTTACAAAATTTAAAGTTCAGATAGTCATAAACTAATGTAAAAGTGATTAATCTAGATCTAGTTTCTACAGTTTATAATGTTTGATTGGAAATTTTACAAGGAAAATTAGGCTGTCATCTCAAAAGCCTTTCTTGAAAAATATTTTTTTTTCAAGTATTACCGTTATTGACTCCTAAAGCTTCTCCAATCTTCAGTAATATGAAGCTTCATAATTTTTAATATTTGGCGTCTGTTTACTGTTTTGCTTCTCCAATTTTAGACATTTTCTTCTCAGTCGTTCATTTGTGCATGTACCTAATTTCTTGTTTATATCTTATAGTATAGGCCTACATTCTTTTACCAGCTTATGCATTTCCATTAAAAGTTCTCTAATGACGCAACCTTTACAGGCTGTCTTTAGATTTAGGTTTACAGAATATTCCTTTCAGCTTGATTTATAATTTTTGCTGCTCAAAAATTGGCCTGAATGTCTTTCCCACACCAGTAGTTTCTCTTGTGAGGTTTGATGTTTTGCTGTCAGATGTTCCTACAGAACTGATTGTAGCTTTGTTAATAGTAACCTTTGCTTTAAACAACTGGTTTTTAAAACCAGGCTGTATTTTGTCTTGGTCAGGTTATTCTTTTTCTATTTTATTGCACTAGGTATCTTCTTTTGCAATTTTTTTTTTAACTCAAGTCTTTCTTATCGTCTATAAACCAAATCTAGATTGGCTTTGTAGATACAAAATAGAGATCCTGATAGTCATCTTTTTTATGTGCCACATAATCATAGGAAATAGTTTCCTTTTGAATCAAGGTCAATATCTTTTTCAAATGTTCATATAATTTGATTGTAGAATTTTATAGTTACCATTTCTGATTCCAGAATTTTTCATAAAACACTCAAATGCATATAGAACTTTTACACTGTGTAATATTCATTTAGAATCTGTCTACATTGTAATTGTGTTTTAGATTTATATATCATGATAAAGATTATAGTAGATAATTTTTTGACAGCTGCTATAAAATTTCAATCTGATTCAACTTTGATATAGATTGATTTTCGGCAATATCTATTTACTGATATGTTTTATTTAACTTACTGGATTTTTCATTATTCCAAGGCTAGCTTTGAAGGTGTCTTCAAGTGTGTTAACATTTTTTTAAAATGCATACAATCTCTTAAATTGCCTTGCTTGACTTTCAAGCAAGTAAGTAAGTTTTCCATTCTTGTCAATAAATAATCCGAAGGATTGAAATATTGTCTGCAATGGGCAAATTGTCAATTAACATGTTCTTTCTACAAATATAATAAGTAGAGTTGAAAAGGCCTTCTTGTCTAATTCTTGCTTTGATTTTGAATGCATTGACATCTTATTTAATAAATTTACATTTAGAGTTGAGTTATTTCAATGTTTTTTTTGCCTCGGTTTTCTAGTCAATTTTTTCAAAACCTGTATAGATGGGTTTAGTTGACTTAACAAAAAAAGAATTTTTATATTAACAATGCAATACATTTTACAATTATTATATTTACTTTATGCTTATAAAAAATTTGGTCAGTTTAAAATACTTTTTGTTTATTAATACTGTTGAAATACCATACCTAATTAACAAAGTAGTATATTTACATATAGCTCTATATTTATCTTGTAGTATAGTTTCAGTTTATGGTTTTATTTTCAAATAAATATAATTATAATTAATTATTCATAATTAAACAAAAAGTTTTAGGTGACATAATTAAATATTAGTAAATCAAATAGCAGTTTCTTTAAAATTCTTTTTCAATACATTTTTATAACAACAGTAGGATAAAAGCAATGTTCTTACAATTTTAAAAACATTTAGAAATTTGTTGTAAAATTTGATAATAGTATTCTTGGACAAAATATTCATGTAATTAAAAACAATTCTCTTATATTATCTATTGAAAGTTGAAGGTATTGGATCTGTAACAAAACTATTATTAAGAGTTTATTCTCCAATAAATTCATCAAAGACATAGCCTTTTCCGATTAACTAACATGGATATAAAATTTACTACTAAAATGATCCAACCCCTGTATTATAGCATTATTTAAAGGCTGTGAGTGAACAAAATGAATTGTTAATTCCTAGCTACAACCATTATTTGCTGCAAGTACATCTGGACTGGTTTTGCTCAAAAGCTGAAATAAGATGTAGGGTAGTAGAAAACATTTGAACCTCAAAAGCTCGACCATTATTTTCTTAGAGACACTATCAGGAAAAATTTAACTCAAGGCAAATTAGAGAAAGATCCAAGATATTTTACAAGATTTGCTACTCAAAGTATAGAAAGTGTTTAATTTTTCTCACGATGCAAGACCCCTCAAGAACCAGTACCAGTTAATTGTAGCTCCTGTTACTGTATTCTCTGCACAGATTTTTTTAATAATTTCTTATAGCATTTCTTTGGATTTTACTAATAATGCTTCCCAGTTGAGTGCAAGAAAGTTTGTGTGTCCTTTGAAGTCAGTTACTTACCAGTAGATGTTACTTATCAATTTCTTTGCTGTTTACATTTTTAAATGAATGTACATTTTAAAATGTCACAAGATTGTAACAATATCATTTCCCAAGGAACATTTATTGGAAACAAGTAATTTTGTTTTGTCTCTGTTAAAGTACTGATTAATTTGTAAAAAATGTGTAGCAACCTCTCCGAAATTTTTAAACACGCAACAATTGGTATTTCAAAGATATTGTTGAAGAAAATATTTATTTAATAATGAAGATTGTTTTTTTTTTATGAACCTCCTAATAGATTTAAAATAAGTCATTAGTCTGTTACAGATCCCATTCTAAGTGGCTCCTAATAGCAGTAATATGGGAGAGGGGTTACAGAGGCAGTGATGAAATGTTCTAGTTCATCACAAGCTATCTATATTTAGAAACATCCCATGTTTCTATAATTTATCCATTTAAATTATTGTGGGAAATGGCTGTTAATGTATTTTAAATTGAAAAAAAAATATTGGTTAAAAGTAAAATTAGGGGATAGTTTTAAAGATTAGCATAGGGTCATACTTAGTATGACAACTAATGATGACAAGATAGAATCTTGCTTATAACTTCCTTTTTCCTTACTACATGAATTTGTAGTACGGATTCAGAAAATTGTATCAAAAATTGGTGTTTGGCATTAATAAGATATGTAAATACGTAAAAAGAAAGTTTGAAGCATTTTACAATCTCTATGAATTGAATTTTTTTAAATCGCTTGGAGCAAGATCCTAACTTGTCATCAGGTCGTATAGGTGGCTAGTGTTTGGTGGCGCTACTATATGGGTTGGATGGTCGGGACTTCTTTCCCCCTCCCCCACTGTTGTTTAGTCCCGCAGTGCTTTGTTCGACCCAATGAGGCCAAGAAAGCAGCAGACGATGCCAAGATGAGGTTCGCACACATCGATGGTGATCACCTGACGCTTCTCAACGTCTACCATGCATTCAAACAGAGTAAGTAACATGTATATAAAATTATTTTATTTTTATATTTAGGAACATTGTAAGTCACAGTTTTATAAATTGGGTGGGTTAGGTCCTTTTCACACATATTAGATCCGATTCTGAAAAGTATCTAGGTGGCCACTGAACCAGGAAAAAGCCGTAAATTTTATGGACCGGGGGAAAGCCCTGAAGTAACCGTGAATTTAGATTTATAGTTGGGGAATTAACTAAAATCTGTAGAACAATTACAATAAAATTAATAAAGTTAAGAGAAATATGAGATTTTTGTTTTTTTGTGCTATATGAAGATGGCTGATAGTTGTAGTAAGTTATTGTTATAGCACGAAAGTCTTCTCATCATAGACTGCTTGTCCCATGTGCGAGCCACTACCGTGGAAATAGTGGAGCCCTATGAAATCCAAACGTGATATTAATGAGAACAAAATTTTAAAAATTATTTAATAAAGTACGTACTAAATTTTGCTACTTACATAAAACCACTGAGATGTGCAATATATTGGAAATAACACTATATACACGTAAAAACAGAAATGTCATACAAAGGCTTATATCAACAAACACTCAACTAACTTGTCTTGGCTAGTCATACTAGGCACATTGTTTGTATAGGCTAAATACTGTATTGAAAAAATAGACAATATAAATATTATTGTATCAGAGACAAAATATGTTTACATTTGAGCTCCATATAAATACAGAATAGCTACAAATTAAATAATTTGTGACATGTTTACATCTTTTGTGATAAAATGTCATTTAGGTACATTCTTTGTGATTATTGCAATCGAATAGACTGGTGCTACAATATTTTCTTTGTATAACGCTCCATAGCAAGTTACTGTAGTTAAGATGTAAATAATGAATGCTAGGTATTTCTTTTGTTTCTACATGTATGGTATTAATGTAATTGTGTAGTTGTTTGATTTGTCTACACAATTACATTAATACCATAAACCAAAACCTCACATTTAGCCTCAAATTAGAAGAAAACAATAAAATATACTTTCTAGACCTTACCATCACCAAACAACACCAGACATAATATACAGAAAACCAACAACTACCGATACTGTCATACATAATACATCTAATCACCCCACACAACACAAACACGCTGCATTTAATCATATGATACACAGCCTAATCAATATACCAATGCTACAGAAAGACTATGACAAACTTAATACCATAAAGTACATCACTCAACAAAACTGCTACCAACACACATTCATAGACAAAATACTCAGGAAAATTAAACATAAACACTATCAAACGGCCACATAGACAAACCACACAAAAACAACAAATACATATCCCTCATCTACCACAACAAAAATACACACAAAAGCCTCCACATTCAAAAAACTCCATTACCAAATATTCTACAAAACAAAACACTTTAAGACAGCACATACAACCTTTTCAAAAAGAAACTGACAAATACAAACTCTCAGGTATTTACAAATTAACTTGTAACGATTGTCCCAGCTATTACATTGGCCAAACCGGCAGGTCATTCTATACACGATTTGAAGAACACATTACCCCCCCCCCCAAAAAAAAACCCCTTAATCCAGCTACGCAAAGCACTTAAAACACACACACACACACCAACATACACACTAATTTAAATGTTCTACACACATTAAAACAAAGTTAAAAAAACTAACAACCTTAGAAAAATATGAAATATACAAACACTACGCAACAGATAAAGAAAACTATTAAATGATCATACGCACTTTGAAGCCAACAGCCTTTCTATTATATGACACACAACCAAAACAACCCACCCCATTCCACAGTCATAAATCCATTCCCGTTAGGTCCTTTATACCTTACCGATGCCGCCAGTAGAGGGTTAGCTTCGTAAAAGGAACGAATGTTTTGAAAAGAGTAAACAATTTATGTATTCATTCAGTTAATTATTTTTAAAATTAGTTTAATCAGTGATGATTAATTCAAGATGATTACATCAAGCAACTTCTAAACCCATTAGCTTCAATATTTACTATTGTTTCAACTGTTATTAATTATTGTTTTATTTAAAGCACACATTGTTTGATATATATTAGTCTTTAAGTCAGTCTTGTTTCTTCGTCTAGCACTGGTGTGGTTAACATGTTGAGTGCGGCAATGTTTTATAGTTGCGCATCAAAATTGCTGAAATAATATTATTGATTACTTGTATTGAAAATATTGTTGATGGACCCAATATGTCATCTAAAGTTGGCTAGGCATTCATTTTTGTATCTCAGGTGATAGTTGTTGACTGTCTAACTGCTCACTCTCAATAGTTGCTGGATACCGACAAACCTTTTTTTCCAGCCACAACACTTAGTTATAGTCATAGAAAATGTACCACAAAAAATTTTAATACCTACAACCCTTCCTCTGTCGCCATTTACAATGTATTTCCATAATAAAAATAAGTTTACACACAATGTCAATAAGTAATTCATATCTAAATAGTTCTAACACAGTGTTTTTAGTCATTTCTAAAAAATACAAAATAAATACTATATACAACCCCACCGGGGGGGGGGGCTGAGCCATTTTAATACTCAGCTTTAGTCCTCCTGTTTTCGGACATACAGCACAAATTTAAATGGTTAATTTCTTTTTGCCTTCTTTTGCACAAACTCGGCATTTTCTTTGAATTCGACGTCCATTTGCTTTCCTTTTGTTAATCTTTGAGAGCCTGTGTACGCTGTTTTGAGTAAGAGTCACCACAATGTGAGCCTGTTTAGGAGGTAGAAGTCCTTTAATGACTTTGAGACAGAAATCATACAGGCTCAGTTTATTTTGGTGTGAAGAAATGGCCCAAAAAATTCTTTCCAGTTTGTGATTTGTGACGGCAGTGTTTTGGGGACCACAAAAAAATTCCATGGCATATCTGTTTGTCTCAGCAACAATTATCTCTAAGAAAATAATGTCTATCAATAAATTAAATTAGTTGGAGTATTGTTACGGGAATGGGCACTCCAAGTCCAGAATCTCCTGTGAAAGACAAGTCTATCATGCTAGTGGCGCCAAGTGTGGGCCGACATGTTGAAGACACCTCGTCGTCATTGTTAAAGCTGTCAGAGCTATCCTTGGAACCATTTTCATTGTCAGAGTAGACATTCTCTAATAATTCAACCTCATTATCTATATTCATTGTAAAAAATATATTAAACACAACTATAACACACTTCAAGTAACACTAATACGATAACACAGTCCCCAATCCGACAGCAATGGTGGAACAAAAAATGAAACACACCAAAATGTTCACAAATAACTATAAGTGATACAATGTTTTCTGGCAATGGCTAACCTCACACTGAACCAATGAATTGTGAGTAAACGTGGGGCATACATGAACGCCTATTGCCAGTGAGGCAAGGGCATTCATGCACGCCCACCGCACTCAGTGTGTTAATCTGGTCGCTGGGCGGAGGAGTAGGAGTGGAGTGGAAAATAGTTATTAAGCCTTAGGATTTAGATCCCAGTGTATGTGTAACTTGATGATGCTCAGTTAGCAAAATGTACAGAAGGTTTTGTAAATATTTGTAGCTAATGTTTATTGGTTAATTATTGAATAAATGTTGCGTAAATATTACGGGAACCAACTAAGCTTTAAACCATTGGAAGCATTTTATTCATTTTTTGTGTGTAAGTATTATTATTTTAATTCATGACTGTTTTTTTTTAATAATAATGATTTCAATAAATCAATTAAAAAATAATAAATTACCACAACACAATTCAATTGCTATGACCACTTACGCAAAGAATTAATTTGTGCAAGCTAGACCGTGAATAATTTAATCCTCAATGTGTTAATGGTCTGAGAAGAACATGTACGAGGGTGGTCCACAAAGTAACCTCCGTTTTGAAATAAAAAATAAACCAGTTGATACAAAAATGTTATTATATACATGTTAAAACTACAGCTTTTCTCTACTTTTTTACATATTCACCATACAAATTCAAGCACTTATCATATCTTATAACAGTTTTTGAAATTCCGTCTTTAAAAAAAATCTGCCGCCTGAGAACGTAGCCAGCCTGTCACAGCGTTTTGAAGCTCTTCATCACTCGCAAACCTCTGAGATGCAAGCCACTGCTTCATGTACGGGAAAAGATGGAAATCACTGGGAGCCAAGTCGGGGCTGTAGGGGGGGGGGTCAAAAACGTCCCATTTAAACTTTTCCAAAAGTTCAGTTGTTTTTTGAGCTGTGTGAGGGCGGGCATTGTCATGGACAAACACAACGCCAGATGACAGAAGACCACGATGCTTGTTTTGAATCGTTTGTCGCAGCCGTTTTAAGGTTTCACAATAAGCTGCAGCTGTAATGGTCGTACCACGCTCCATAAATTCAACGAGCAAGATGCCCTTAGTATCCCAAAAAACTGTAGCCATCAATTTTCTCGCTGAAAAGGATTGGCGAGCTTTCTTTGGTTTGCTTGGCGAAGCGGTATGACCCCATAGCATTGACTAATGTTTTGTTTCGGCATTCATATAGGCTACCCAAGTCTCATCTCCTGTAACGATCCTGTTCAAAAATTTTTCTCCTTCAACGTCATACCGAGTAAGAAAGTCTATGGCAGAACTCATTCTTTTCATTTTGTGATCATCGGTGAGCACTTTTGGAATCCAACGAGCACAAAATTTCTGATAGCCTAGTTTTTCTGTCACTATCTCATATACAAGACTTCGAGAAACTGATTGTTCCGAGATTGTGAAGCGACGGTTCTCGTGAATTTTCTCATCCACTTTGTTCACCAAGTCATCACTGACGAGAGATGGCCTACCACTCCGGTCTTCTTCCATTTTTAAAAAAACGAACCCATTGACGGACTACACCTTCGCTCATAATGTTTGGGCCATACACCACACTCAATTCACGATGAATTTCAGCTGCTGTGTAACTTTTCGACCACAGAAATCTTATTACACCTCGCACTTCACACTTGGCGGGATTTTCTATCTCGGTACTCATGTTTTTACGTTATAACAAAAGAACGCGCGATCGTACGATACTCTCCCTTGCACAGCTAGAAGCACACTGAACGGCTGCGCAAACCGATGTGAGAATGGCGGCGCTACCCCCACTACTTATCGCGCCACGCCCAAATGGCGGTTACTTTGTGGACCGCCCTCGTATTTAATTACTTGGTTACTGACTTGAGAATTATATTCACTCATTGTTCTAAACATTTTTTAAACCATATAATTGCCTTGTACTTAAGAATAATATCTTAATAATGGTATTCACTAATTACTTGGAATAATTTACTGTGGTATATCATCAACAACCACAGTTGTTGAGGTTGTATGAATAAATAATACACACAACCTCTAACCACAAATATTTTCATTCTACTCTTATGTACATTTTGGTTAAAAAGTAACCAACTACACAGTTCCCTTATTTATAATGAACTAAATTACTTGAATAATTTTTTTTTTTTTGAATTTCGTACGTGTTTATTTTAAATTGTTCGAAAATAAACTCGTTTTTTTTACAAATTATATGTATTTGTTGATCATTAACAAAGTTAAAGAACTTCAAAGCTAAACTTAATATGTTTTGGTTACTGAGGTTTACTTGTTTCATCTAGATAACTTTCAAACTACTTGTAGCGGCAGTGTGTTGAAAAAATTGAAATTCTATTTTAGGCTACAAAATATCATCGAATTAATTATTGTGTTATTTGGATGTTATGTGGTATATCAATTGTTTTGATTTTACTGCACATAGATTCAGAGGATCCACAATGGTGCTACGATAATTTCGTCAACTATAGATCACTGAAATCAGGAGATAATGTTCGACAGCAGTTGTCACGTATAATGGATCGATTCAGTCTCAAACGTACCTCTACCGAATTTACGTCAAAAGATTATTACATCAATATCCGAAAATCTTTGGTCACAGGATTCTTTATGCAGGTGACTATTATATTTAATTACAGGTTTTTATTTTAAATAAGATCTTCACGTGAACTACTAGTTTTTAACTAAAAACACTTGTACATATGTTACACTTGCTTATTGTAGAACTTACTTATATCCGTATAGTAAGTTCTAAGGAGAGTGAGTAGCTCCGTAATATCCCTAGCAATAAAAATTAAATAACTGAAAGATTAATTTTAAACAAAAAACAACAAACTCGAAACCTAAACAAAAATTACACAAACTAAAAATTAAATAAACAAAATATGGGATAGATAAAATCTAGAATAAACAACACACTAATAAAACACTCATTATCTGACCAAACCGACATCTGTCGAACAAATGTCTGATAGCTCTCCGATATCGACAACACACGGGAATTACGTTGCTGTGGAAATAAATTCGGGAACCCAAGGTATACACAGGCGTAAGAAACTAGCAGTAACCAAATGGCCTGATCCATACACTAAGGATTGAAAGTGTTTAGATAATGTCCTGGTTTTCAATCAGGTGTCAGTAGTAATATTTGTATTATTCAGTAATGTAGAATATTATTAGCTATGAATGCGAAAATAGAATATTTTCTTTTTATATCAGTATGGAATCATGAACAAACAAACAAAAATGAAAGAAAGCTTTTCAAGTACAGTAGAACCTTGATAACTCTTGATTCCATTAGCACAGATCTCTGGATAACCTGCAATGATTTTTAAATAGAACAAAGAAATAACAAAAATCAAATGAGTACAGTACATAAATAAAAAGTCCAACATAATAAAATCACCTAAGACCTACAGATAAACAAAATAATTGACATAATGTGTTGTGCATCTTATGTTGAAAAGACTACACAGCACAATAATTCCACACAAAATTAAACAACCAAAATTGCCAGATTTATCTGCCGAGAAATAAATTGGTAGTGCAGTTTTTCCATAAGTACAATGTTTTCTTTAAATTTTTCCTTAGTTCCTGGCTAACCCAGATGGGCCATGATCTCATTAGTTCGAATTATCGAGGTTCTATTGTAAGGTACATTCAAGTATTTTATGAATATTTATATTATATCTTGATAGCTAGAAGGAGTCAATGGGAAAATATCTGTCATAAGTTTGTTAATGTATGCATCTGGTCAAGTTTTTCCTGTCCTAACCCATCGGGTTTACAAACAAGGTCAGTTAGGCACGAAAATTTATTAGTAGCGAGTATGAAGACTAGTGCAGCTAGTCTTGAATGTTATTATTGTTTGATTTCTATGCTTCAAGAGAGTTTAATTTCTGATTTGTTAGATTTCTGTGCTTTCTAAGGAATATTTATTGAGTCTCATAAATAAAGAAAGATTATTATGTCAACTGGAGTGGAAGCTCGGTATAGATTTTACTTGGCGTCAATTTGTAGTGTAAATATTTTTTATAATAATTAGTGTATTTTTTTTTGTACATACAAAATGAACGAACAATAATAGTGGGAGTCTAAAGCCAACTTCAGATTATAAGTAACTTTTAATTTGTTTTTATTAATTATGATTATACATAATTATAAACTGAGGAATAAAAAAATTTCACCCGTATAAAACATAAGTGAGAATATTTTTGTATAGATTTTTTGGACTAGGAGACTGACAGACTTACCTTGGTAAGAGTCCACTCTGTAGTCTTGAAATAGAAACACATAAAAGCACTTAAACAATGATATAATCTTTACCAATCTAAATAATCTTTACCAACCAAAACTAACCTAAAAATATTTTTGTATAGAAATACAACTAAATTAAATGGTACATGCTACTCTCTGTGATGAGCATGTAATTAAATCGGCAATGGGTATATAGTGGGTAGGTACCTCTCTTTGACCTAGACAGAGAATCTAGGTATCAGTAAAGACACTAGTCCTTTTATTATTTTATATTAGGCTTTAAGCATAATAATTAGTTTTAACAATTTATAATAAAATATATTAACATTTGTTCTAATTAAGTATTTTGCCACTTAAGTTGGTATGCTATTTTTTTTTATACCCTGTTTCAGAAAATATTGCTAAGTTGTTCTTGACTTACAATTCTTTCTGATCCTGTTACTAATTTTTTCTGCAGTTTTATGAACTTTTTGTTTCGGTTTACAAACAGTAATGTTCTAGTGTTGAATAATACTTTTTTTAATTTACTTTCAAGGTTGCACATCTCGAAAGAACTGGTCATTATTTGACTATCAAAGATAACCAAGTTGTCCAGTTGCATCCTTCAACCTGTCTGGATCACAAGCCAGAATGGGTCATTTATAATGAGTTTGTACTGACTACAAAGAACTACATCCGAACGGTGACCGATATTAAACCTGAATGGCTTCTCAAACTAGCAGCTCAGTATTATGACTTACAGAACTTTCCGCAGTGCGAAGCAAAGAGGCAGTTGGAGATATTACAGGAAAAATTGGATTCTCGACAGTACCAAGAAGGATTTTGAAAATAAGCTACTCCATTGTAAATGGCTTTTAGCATCTAAATTCTGTTAATTCAGATAGGAAATATCCCAAGTACCTATATTATATAAGTTTGTTCCAGTGTTATTTTTCACCTCGGCAAAACTAGTTTTGGCTTTTTGTTGTTGAACCTTGTGTGATTTTTATACTCAATTAATATCAAACTTTAGTGTAGAGAAGCTGAAACATTTAATTTGTTTCTTATTTTAAAGAAATAAAATTGCTTTTTTAAATTAATATCTATATTCTTATATATATATTCATTTTAAATTCAAGTTCCAACCTAGAATAAATATTACACTGTGATAGAGCAGAGTTAGTTTTTTAAAAAAATATAATTTGGGCATTGGTGTAGAAGTAGCATTAATGACAAAACAGATACATTTCTTCTTGGTCTTTTGTTTAATATCTAATGTAAATATACACCATAAGTTTGTTGTGTTTTAGCAATATGTATTTGACATTACATTTGTATTCACAGTTTGACCATTTTGTTTTATAATTAATTCCAGATTATATATATATTTAATTTTTTTCCAGTAAATTGTGTATTTTATTTTCCTTTTCAAAGCCTATAAGTACTGTTTCTAAAACAGCAGTTGGAAATTATGAAGACATTTTTTGAAATAATTATATTTGTGTAAAATAATATTGTATAACCAAGGTTAAGAGACTTGTCATTATGTTAATCTGGTCTGTTTTTTTGAAATATACACTCATTAAACATTAAGAAATCTTCTATGGACATTAAAAATGTTTTCGGCCACAAATTTGGTTCAAGCCACCTTCTGATCTAAAATACTTGATAGTATCAAATCCTGATGAGCTCTTTCTAAGCAACAGATTTAGATTTAAGTCTTGTCCAATACACCTCCAACAAATATATTTATAATTTGGATTTCAGAATTCAGGGCCATACTTGTATATAAAAAAATGTCATCTGACACCTTAATGTAAATTTTGTGTAGTACAATACACAGGCCTAACCACAGATATAAATATCAGAATGAGTTGCAACAGTTGTGTTAATTAAAGCATTACAAGTTGGCCTACTAATAAGCATGCTGTTAGTTACATCATGTTTTTTAGTTGTTGTTTTTGTGCCCATGGAGTTCTAGACAACATCGAAAGTCTGGACAATAGCAGCTGCAGCTCAGGAGCCTTTTGGCTAAAGAGAACTGCTCTCAGATGATCTTCAAATGGGACCATCCCCAACTTTAAAGTATGTGACATGAGTGCTGGGCACTCAAAAACGCGTCTTGGCGTTAGACTGCCATCTGGGCAGTTCCTGCAGGTTAGGTATGTCCTGGTCTTGTCTGGGAGAATCTTCATACAAGCGAGAGAGAATGTTTTTTAGTGAGTGATAATAACAAAAATAATCAAAGCTGCCCATCTCCATTGCAAAGTTGTCATAATCCCAGAATTTGGCATTATATAATTGAACTTGACATAACAAGGTATTAGTTAAGCCACAATTCTGTAAAATCTCAAAGGTTTCTTAAACCTTTGATTAGCATCCATGGACCAGTATGTGAGTAGCGGGAGCATTACTGTGTGTGAAGGTTCTATCATTTCTCTCAGATTAGCATTGCTGTATGTTTACGATTTTATTTTCTATGTATTTTACTGCACTCTATGTTCAATAATTGATATTATCTGAACAATAAATGCTACAGTTACACACATAGTACCTATTCTTTTGTGTGCAAAGTCTATGCTTCGTTTCCTGTGTTTACAGATAGTTACAAGATTTTGATACAAATAAATCAAGCATTTCTAACAAATTTGTTTTCCCATCAAAACCTAAAGAATTATAATTTTTCAAAATATTTTTTGTTGGAAAGTTGGTCAACAAAACTGTTGAAACCTACGAATATTACAACTATTATTATAGAAACCAACGAATATAACAACTATGTGCAAAACTACTAGAGCGTCTGACCATTCAAAACTTAAAATGTGGACTGTTACCAATGTTGATAAAATTTATACTTTCTTAAATATTAAAAATAGTAAAATAAATTAAAAAACTAGAGAAAATAGAGGAACAAAATTTCAAAAATATGTTGCTCCTCGGGGATTTATCAGGGTATGCATGTTGCGAATCAAAGGGTTGATAAAGAGAGCATTATTCTACACTATAAAGCTAAAGAGTATCAAATTAGGATAGATTTGGTTATAAAATTAGGTTTGTTAGTCTTACTGGATTAGCTATTTAGAAGTCATCTCAACATACATAGAAGAAACTCATTCTGCGGAAATCTAATATAGCCTAACAGTACATTTATAGAAGTACTGTGCTGAGTTTGAACAATTAGTTACTGCAAAAGTAGACTTGGTACCTGAAGTTGTGAGACATGACATACAGGCAAGGAATGATTCAGAATCCTCAGAAATTAATCTAATGCCTAATCGAAGAAAACTGGAGAATTAAAGCAGTAAAATTGATTCGGATAGTCATAAACTATTGTTTAAGTGATTAATAAGATCCACCGAACGTAATGGACTATAACATTCAAGAATAAAATTGACAAAAGTAAAACACTGATCATCAGTAAAGTAAAACCAGAGGAAGCAAGCTGAGAGGATTTTCGGATTGATAATACACCATATCGGTGGCATAGCTTGTATAACAAGGATCAATACAAGGAAATACACTATTTACATCATTCAATATTTGTACTAAACTCATCTTATTTATATAAACCTACAGAAAATTTTTAGGCTTAACTAGAATGGCAGGCAGAAAATATATAACCTATGTAGTAATTAATTCAATGACATTAATAATTTGTTTTCAATTGAAATAGTACCAAACAAAAATTTTCTATTCAAAAAGTCAAAATTTCAATAGCCGTTTGAAATAAAATTACTCATTGTCGTTTTTAAGGTAAAAACCATATTTCAAAGAATGTTTAAATAGTTTATATACATATATTTTTTCCAGATTTCTATGAAAATTACAATTCAATTTTAATTATAACAATGTCTACAACATAATGAATATAAATTGTGCTCCAAATTTGGTGTCTTAGCATTAGGATCCCTTAGCAACTCCAACTAAAGCAGGTCTTATACAGCGTTCATGAAGTTTGTAGCCAATCTTTGAAACAACTACGACAGTACCAGCTTCCTTGCCTTCCACTTCCTGCAATAAAAAAATGTTTACAATTTCAAACAAATTTTGTACAAGTAAATTGTAAGTAATGTAAAGAATTATCTAAAAGAAGAATCTTTATTTAAAAGTTTAATAGCCCTGTAAGGTGGCTTAGCGTTCATTCTAGTACTTTCTAAAGCTCCCAGTTTTTATCCTTGATAGCACCAAAAAATATCAATAGTCTTATTCAAATCTCAGACTTAATCAGCCTGAAGTACTAATTGGTGGTTGATGTGTAATAGTGGCATCACTATCTTCCTTGAATACCAAATTGCTTAACACGTTCAGCACGGCTAGCACACCGGCACACTCTGGGTCCCCTTACGAGGCACAGAGAACATGTCGGTGCGCTCCCAGCTTACCTTCTTACCGACAACGAGCTCACCGGCATGCCCAGGCTAATTGAAACTTCTCTAGTATCGATACGTGTTTGTATAAAGATTTGATTTTTGTGCCTGAGTCGTTTTTAAAACCGACCATCCCTAGTTAACTTTTGATGCTTCAACTGAAACAATGTTTCAGGGAGTTTTATGAACAGATTTAATTTGGTTTAACTTTTATATTTCAATGTTTTTTTAAAGTTTGAACCACTTAACGCTGCAAAATATCCGGTAAAAACAACGAACAAAAATTAACTAAGATTTCTGAACTAACGCAAGAATAAACGATAACTGCCCTATTACAGTGAATGAACCAACTCGAGGTGGGAACAGACTATTGTAAATATGAGTCATTGACAAAATGCTTGGACGCCTGGAAACTTAAAGTGTCATAAGATTGTAGTAAACAAATGTCAGCTAATCTCGGCTATAAATAGTCTCGGACGTGAAATATAAATAATATGTATTATCTATGTCTGTTTACATTATTGATCTCTATGGCTTTGTGAAACACATGGCACAAACAGAAACAAACATTCAGAGTTAAACGTTGAGTGCTTATTTTAGTATGTAGTATATTTTAGTAGTAGGGTCTTTAGTTTTGTATGTAATTTATCTTTTTTTTCTCTGTCTTTTTTATTGTTTTATTATTTGTCATACAGTAATTTATCATTTGTTTTTCTTTTTTTTTAATTGTGACCCGATAAATAAAACAATATCTTAGTGTCTAATACACTGTTCTGATGTCCCCTGATAAACATGTATATGTTAGAATTAAAATTATTAAGATGAAAACAACAGGCTCGGTAATTAGATGCTACGACAAGCTATGCAACCCGCATAGCGCTCCGCTGTCAGAGGTGGAAGTTAATGAAAAACAGACAGTAGTTTGATGAGATCACCAATATCGCTATCGTGCTGAAAGTGTTAAGAAAGGCAGCTCCTAAGCAACTCACAAAATCATCCACCTTACAAAATTAATCACATCTCAAAATTACTTCACCTACAATAACACATTCTGCAACCAAAAAAATGGCCTACCTATGGGCTCCCACATAGCTAGCATCTTAGCAGAAATATTAATACAACATATTGAACAAAACCACATTTTACACAACAATAAGTACTCAGATAACATAATTTACTGGTACAGATATGTCGACAATATCATAACATTATATAAAGGTAACGCACGCGGAGCACATATTTCTAAAACACCTTAATTCCATATACCCAAAACTAACATACACCATCGAAACAGAACAACAAAACTCTCTCAACTTCCTAGACCTTACAATTAAACGAACAAACAAACACATAAATTCAACATATACTGAAAACCCACTAGTACCAATACGACCATTCACAGCTCCTCAAACCACCCACACTAACATAAACTAGCTGGTTACAACACCATGATATATAGCCTTCTTAAAACACCATTAGACAAAGAGGAACACTACCAGGAATTAAACACCATAAAACATATAGCACAAACTAATGGATACAACCCAACAATGATTGACAAATTATACAACCGCCTAAAAAATAAACCTAATAACCCAAATACAAACACGCAACAGGACAATCCTATAAAATACTTATCAATACCATACAGATTATCCAAAATCCACAATCTAACCAACACACTACGAAAATACAACTACAAAATAGCTGATTCCACACACAAAATTCTCAATAAACAATTTAAACCAAACAAAAAAATCGACGACATTTACAACGCCATTGGAGTTTACAAACTAACTTGCAGTTCGTGCCCCAGTTTTTACATAGGCCAGACAGGGAGGTCCTTCTACACACGTTACCAAGAACATATAAACGCACTAACAAACAATAACTACCAATCAAACTTCGCCGATCATCTCAACTCCACAAAACATAACTACATAGGCATAACATCTAACCTACAAATTCTTCATAAACAACACAGATATAACCAACGCTACACAACCGAACAATACAAAATATACAGACACTCCAAACTACACCCTACACACATACTCAATACACAATTACATTACAACTCCCACACTTTTTGACATCATAACTCCTAATACTCACAAAATACACCCACACCACCATAATATCCCACCCCCACCCTAACCTACGTAAACCTTGATATCAGTTACGGTCTGATTTGACAATGGGACACATCTCACGAAACGGCCGTCCTCAACAAATATAAGTAAGTGCTACTACAGGCAAGTTTATAAATATTTATAATTGTTTATTTTAATATTAAAACAAACTCTAGACTTTAGTTTGCTGACATCTCATGATAGACTCATTTAAATTGTTTAAAATATGTAACTAAATAGAATACAGTATGTTCCCATTAGGTCGAAGAGAATGGATTCAATGACCTGTTTATAATTGGTAAATGAATCTTGATTTAACATAAGTTCTTGTCAATCAGTGTTTTTAATAATATTATTGGTAATTTTTTTATTTTGTCAACCAGAAAATTTAGATTTAATTGTTTAAATTTTTTATCAAGTTAATTATCATTAAAACAATTGTATCTAGAGCGGTGGCGGCTCCAGCCCAATTACATTGGTGGGGCTCATGACAAGGAGTCTCCCCAGATTTACGAGGTGCGGAGAAAATTTTGAAATTTGATACCCATTTAACTCGTTTTATATTCTAAGCACCTACAGATTTTATTAAGTTATACTTATTGATTAATATATTAACATTGCTATAACTAATAGACGTATTACGGTGTGATTTACGAAATGTTGTAAGGTTGGGTAGTTAAGTGATCGCCTATTGGTTGCTAAAGCGTCGAGTACTCTACGAGTAGTGTGAATCATGTTTTACTTTTAAGAGTATATTAGGCCACTGTGTATGCGCATCAAAGGATCTATAAATGGAAACAATACTTATCTAGTACATAAATATTATTCTTTAAAATGAGTTTAAAATAGTAGTTTCATAAACGCATATTATTATTAAATATAAAATTTGATTCGTTTATTTTGAGTCAAACGCACCAACATTTATTTGTGAGAACATTACAAATAAGCCTACAATGCTGCTTCCTAATCAGCAGCACTGATTAGTCATTTCTCAGCGCATGCGCAAGACGACGGGACTCCATCCCAGGCCACCCAAAACACGCGCATTGAGTGACGTCACCGCACGGTTTTGGCTGTTTCAGCTTATTCCATGCACACTCAATGCACTAGTCTGTGGCTCTCTGCTGTGAGCCCCGTGCGGAGCTTGCGGCTAATTTCGTGCGTCAACTGCTAAATATTTTACGGTTTTAACATTACTTAAATAATTCTAAGCTCTTCTTAACCTAATTTAAGACAAATGAATATTAATTAAAAATTAATTTTTGTAATTGGGAGGGCTGCGCCCCAGAGCCCTTTTGGACAAACCGCCACTCGTCTGAAGTGAAAGATTACGTAACTGAAGTACACCTCTCTATTAGGAAAATAAGAATGCAGGAAAATAAAAAAGGATAGTTGGAAAAAACTAGGTCCAAAGAGGGGCTATAATGATCCTGTAGTTTGGAATTTAGGAGAAATTTTCTTTCTGTCAGGGATACTACTTAAATTAATAAAACTTAATTTTCTACAGGGGATGAAAAAGATCCTAGTACCCTCTCTTATAATTAATAGAACAATTTGAATTGAAATTGGCAACAATTTATGTCTTTATTTTTCAGTAGTGTTGTGTCAACAGGGTTACCAACAAAGGCCAAACCACTCTCATGAGGCTAATCCATTTCCATTTCAGAAAATATATTAACATCATAAATTAAAAACAAATAAAAACTCCCTATGTAATAATTATAAATAAAAAATCTGCTGTAAAATATGTACCTGTTGAAACAAAGCTTCGTGTAGATTAGGATTGAATTTCTCATTTAATGGATTTACCGGAACTAAACCATGGCGATTAAAAACCTGAAAATAATTGTTATTTATTAGTTATAGAAAACACTTTGTCATAAATATATGAAAGGCTTAAATATATAAAGTAATAATATTAGATTTTGTAGCAGAAAGCGCATTTATACACTTTTATTGTCTGAAAGTAAAAAAATGGAAATGCAAGAGAACTAAAACCAATATAATGTTGAGCTAAAATTTAAAAGAAAATGTTAGTCAGTGTAAATAGGACAGATAAAAGAAATTCATTCATCACTAAATTAAATAAAAACTTAAATTCATTCAAGACACTATAGGTAACATGCACCTGTTTTTTAAGAGTCCCTGAAAAGAGTTAGTAGAAAATGTGATTAACAACAAATTTGATCATATTGTTTTTTTTTGTATATATTTAAAAAGGTGTATCACTTTGTTTTTCAATTGTTCTATGTGTAGACAGAATAGATTCAACATGAGGATTTCAAACTATGATAATGACTAAATGGTAGGTGAAACTGTCCCATTAAAATTAATTCTTGCTGTAATATGTTGAATTAACGAATCAGATTTGGAGAATAATCAGAAAAATACTAGATTGTTAAAATAAGGATAATAATTTATACTGATACTAGAAGATGGTAAGAATTGGGTTGGTATACTAGATTACACTTGAAGTAGACATGTTTTTTCCTAAAATAACTAAAAAAACAGCTACCACATAAACTGCCTGTAAAATTTACTATTTTTGAAAGACCAGCCGTGTCTTTTTCTATTTAATTGATGTACAAACTGAAGCATTTATAATAACAATGCAAGAGATTGTCAACTTCTCTCCTCATAGAATTTCTTGACAGAAATTTATATTATTGTTTGTTATAACTAAACAGGTGAGTATATATTGATGTAACTTGGAATTTAAAAACTCTTAGAAAAAATATTTGGTTTGCAATGTTACCTATAATTAGTATCTGAAAAAAAATTTATAATTTTGTTAAAAATAATGAATCTAAAGCTTTTATGGAGATCATATTCTTTAAAGTTTATTTTGTTTAAAGAAACAAAATATTTTTTATGCGTTAATTAAATATTAACATTATAATGAATTTTGAAATAATTATGATTTTATTCTTTGTTGTTTGTGAGTATTGAAGACAAACTCATGAGTAAAATAACTAATCGATAAACATTACATTCAGCTATACACACAAAAGCCACTGAAGCATATTGGTAAAAGCATTTTAAAAAACATAACATTCATATTATTTGAACATAACTACAGTAGGGGTACTAGAAAATAAATGGTTTGTACACTACACTAGAAATGTAATCCATCCATACTATTGAAAAATAGTAAAGCGAGAATTTGAACAGAAATTATAATTTAAATTCCTTCTGTTCACTCTCTCACAATTTGTTCAAATTTTTAATCAATAATAAAATACTTGTTTATTCATCGACTCAAGTTCAAATAGATTTTTTTTTAACCTGTAGTAGATGACAATTAATGTTAATACAGTTTTTCAAACATTAATTCATTATTTCTAATTAAAAAAGTTAGTCTGTAAGTTGGATTCAAACTAACTATGTTTGAAATCCATCACTCTGGCACTGAGCCAACTTCACAATAGCTGGAAATGTTTTTCTTAGAGAGGTATATGAAGAGCACTATTTTAACCATAACAGTGGATTGCTTAAGCTAAGAATTTGATAGTTTTGTAATGATTTATCACTTGGACAAGAAATTTTGCCACTTCATATTGCGGTCCTGTCATATGTATATAGATATTTGTATTAATTGTAATTATTTAATAAAAAGTAACAAACCATAAAGTTTTTCATTATTGCCCTAAAAAGTTATTTTGACTTGAAAAAAATTTTTATAATACTTTTTTTTAGAAAAAACAAATATAATACAGTTTATAAAATTAACCAAATGATATTAGAATATTTAATCTTTTCTATATCAAACAAATATCCAAAATAATAAAATCTTTTTCGTCAGAGATTTACATATGCTTAGTAACTTCAACTTTTAATCTGCAAGGTACAATGCTATGCCTTGACAACTCCGTCAAAATAACCATTATGATTTTTCTATTGGGGGTTCAATGTAATGAGTTCAAATGTACAGCCATGATGTTAAAGGTGTCCTTGTTAACTGTTACTTAAACAGTAAAGCCTGAAAAGAAACTGAAATTTTCAAATACACTAATGTAGTGAGAACAATTTGCCTTATAGGAATAATTAATATTATTAGGCATATATGTGTGTGTGTGTGTATATATATATATATATATATATATATATATATATATATATATATATATATATATATATATATATATATATATATATATATATTTCACTTATGTACTTAAACAAGAATCTTACTTGGTATTTATGCTAAGTACAAGTATTTGTTTAAGTACATAAGTGAAAGTGATAAGTGTATACAAGAAAACAGTGTTGCATAATCTACACTAATATATATATATATATATATATATATATATATATATATATATATATATATATTCTTGATATTTAATATTATCCATTGTTTTTCCGTTGCACTGACTTTATGAAGTTAATAAATTATCAATTTTGAGTAATTTTATCCACCATTAAGTGCAATAATTTTACCTTGCAAGGTAAAATTATTGCACTTAATGGTGGATAAAATTACTCAAAATTGATAATTTATTAACTTCATATATATATATATATATATATATATATATATATATATATATATTGGAAATTATTTTAAAAGAAATTACAAATTTTGTCAAAATATATGATCTAAACATCTGTTTTCAAATTCTCAACATTAACATAATATTTTTCAACAAGTATTTTCCTTTGTCTTTGAACAATTTTAGTTGAATTTCAAAATCATACATTTACAGCTGTGGAAAGTCACTTAGGGAAATATAAAGCACCAATTTCAATAAAAAAATCACAAATATTTACTTTAATTTCATCAGACTCAAAAATCTTCTAACTCAGTCCTCATCATAAACCACGGCCTTCTATTCTTCCCTGAGCCACATCTTCATCTTCTTGCAGTTAAAGGACATTTTATAAAATATATAACATAACACATTCCCATCCTCTTGTATAATTGAACTCATCATCTATTATCCCACAAGAATGAAATATTCTTGAAGAATTGAACTGTTCGTCTTATGTAATGCGTTAAACTGAGTATCTAGACATATAGTGTAAAGTAGATGAATTTAATAGTATTATCATTCTCCTTTAACGATAGACAAACTTTTAAGAGGTGTGGCTGAAATTTAAAACTTTGCAACTGGCGAGGACAATATACACAATTCTATGCTGAAGTACTTGTCTCCCGAACCCCTTCTTCAAGTATTTTTTCTGTTTAATGACATCTGGTTGATAGGAGATATTCCTCAGAAGTGGAAGAGAGCCTATTCGGAAACCTGGGAATACCTCCCTACTGGATTCATATAGAAAGATTTCATAAACATCTTGCTTGGGCAAACTAATGGTGAGGAAAAAATACACTGGTGTGGAGATTGGAGGCTGAGAAGAGACTGCATTTCTGACCATTTAGACAGAGACCATTAAGGAGGAACAATTGATGCCATATTGCGCTTAACAGAGTCTGTGTATAGAGGTACTCCAACAGTGCTATAGCTATGGCTGACTTGGACGCTGCATTTGACAGTGTGTCACATTCTAAAGTCATGTTGCATTGTTTGCTTGTGGGGATCAGAGGAAAGATATCTTAAAAATTTCTTTACATTAGAAAAATCTAAACAAATTCTAATAACACTCGGAGAAGTGGAATTCTGCAGGGAACTGTCCTGAATACTACTTCGTTCAACGTTGTACTCAATGACGTCTTTAGCATATTGCTAACCACAATAGAGGGCCGTATTTATGCTTATGGTAAATAACAATATGGAGTTCAAATAAGGACCCAATATCGGCTGCTCTACAAGTTCAAAATGCTTTTGAAGCTATAAACACTTGGACCAGCAATTGAGGTCAGGCGATTTCTTTAACAAAAACGGAGTCCTCTTTTTTTTAGAAGAAAACTATTCTTTAAGAACTTTATTCCAAAGATATATTTTAAAGGAAAAGGTATCGACTTTTCCAAATTTGATAGTCACTTTGGACTCTAAACATCTTTAAAAACCCATATTGAAAGATTGTACCAAAAATGCTAAACTTAATGAAAATTATAACCAGTTCAATATGAGGAGCTGATACTCTCATGGATAGACAACTGTACATCACATTTATTTTTATCTAAGATGATGTTATGGTGCAGAAATACGGAGTTCAGCTCCCAAGACACATCTGCATAGACAGGCTAATTCAGAACTCGTCACTGTGAATTTGCATGGAGTGTCTCACGGCAACTGTGTGAGCCATGGAAATGCGGTTCAGTGTTGAACCCACAGATTTTATTCTGAAAATAGCTGTTTGGTATAAGTATCTGCAACTTCTATAGCAAGTTCCGAGTCCCTGGATACTCGCCATAAACATTCCTTTTCCATCAAGTGTCCTTACTGGGATTAACCCCACCCGATACAGTCCCAATAGCATTCCTCTTTGCAACTCCGACCCCCTAATGTTGGGCTGGATCTACCTGGACTTGTTTCAAAGAAAGATCAAAGAGTAACTGTTCTTCAGGCTATCTATTGTGATTATGAAGCCTGTTATAAAATCTTCACTGATGGCTCACTAGACCAAGCTAATTCTAGATCCAGAGCAGACTACTTTGAAATGAGAATGCTGAAGAATCATTTTGTGCCTGCAAAACCATTTTCTAGTACTGACAATCAACTCCTAGCTATCAACGCAGTGGTTGCTCATATTGTGGAAAATACACATAAAAAGGTGTGCATATTCAATGACTCCATGTGGTACACCTTCAAGTGCAAAACATATACCACTGATAAGTTTATCAAAGGATACAGAGATTTGGTCCCAGTGGGTATCTGGGCCTTGTGGACTTTAGAGGAATGAGAAGCTTGATTTCAGATGTAACTCAACCAGATTGTATGCTTTGTCAGATTCGTTAAACTGTGGATACTGGAAGTAGGCTAGCAGTGTGTATGAGACATTGTGAAATAAGCTTTAATTGATGCTAGTTCCATACTCTAATTCCAGAAATTTATTAAATAATTTGTAGAAAATGTGATGAGACGTATATAGGTCAAACAAACAAAAAAATTGTAGTTAGATTTAAAGAACATCATGCGCATATTAAATATGATAGGCCAGAAAAATCAAATGTAGCAGAATATGTCGTTCATAATCACCGTGTATTAGATCAATGTTGTATTAGCTAAAAGTATTAACTCCAAAAAATTACTTAATAGTTATGAAAGTATTTTTATAGTTACAGCAAATAATAAATGAATGAATATAGATGAAGGCCCTATCCCTAACACACCTCTATATTCTTTGCTTTAATATTTATATTTTAAATGTGATGCATTATTTTAATTAGTTTTTTTTTAAATTTTATATATTGTTATTAGCTGTAATTTATGTTATATGTTTAATATTATAGTTTAGTCTTTTCTGACATAGCCTATATAGTTCAAGATGGCTGACCATTGGTTGTTTGCCTAGGGGGAGCTTACCTCATATCTATATATAGCAACTGCAGAGAACAGTTGGTGTCAGTCTAGTTTGTAATAAGACCTTCTGATGATGATGCCATGGTCATCAAAATGTACATAAGGGTTTAATCTCAAGTAACTCGTGAATTAGATATTTTTTATTACTTTTGTGCTATTGGGATTTTTTCCAATATTTTTATTGTAATTTTGAAGAAAACATTTCTTTATATTAAAAAATAGAATATTTGGAATTTTTTTCTTTGTATAAAAAAATATGGAGATTCTTCATTGAAGTGTATTTATTCTATTTAGTCCTGAATGAAATTTTTTAAACATTTTCTATATGCATGACTCTCTTAACAAAGAAAGATAATCTGTTACTAGTATATATAACTGTTACAAATATAATGAATTTTTAAAAAATATTACAGCTCATTAAACTATAAAAAAACATTTAAATAAACTATCAGGGGTATTTTTTCATAATTGACTTGAATATTTTTTTAAATTTGCTAGATGATATTTTAACTTTTATAGTTGAAAACTAAGCCACAAAGGAGTTTAAAAAAACAGTTCAGAATACATCAAATACAGAAAGCACATCAAGGGACAATTATTAACGCCACATATTGCATTTTCAGTAAGAAGACAGAAGAATATTTTAGACAAAATAAGTATGTCATAATTATACTTTGTGAAGCATCGCTTCCGTCATTCTTATGCCTTCATACAGTGTTTTAAGATGGGCTTCATTGTTTGAGATGTCTTCTTTACCATCGCTTAAAGAATTAGAAACCTGAAACAAATTATCTCTAAAATCCCCAAAAAAATTACAGTTTGTGCCATAATATATAAATTATAATGCAATACTAATCTTAACTGATTAACTGTATTACATCAACTCCTTTACAAAGCAAAAACTACTGGCTTCCAATGAACTTTGTTTTCTTTGACCGGCTGTTCTCCGTGTCTGATTTTGCCATAGTTTTCTATGAACTAAATGAGGATTTATTAAACTAGAATAGTTTTTAAGATGAGGATTTATTAAACAAATGCCATGACTATCCTGTCTTTGATAATGAGGATCCCAGTGACATTTTAGAGCCAGGTATAATTGACAAAGCAAACAGCTATAATTGAGTAGCAAATTGGCTTTGTCAACGAAATGATTGTTAAAAATGCATCAGCAAGTAAGTTAAAAATTTTCACTCACTTGTGCAATAAATACTTATGAAATATTAAATTACTTGTTATTTTTTAAATGTTCATTATACAGGAGCTGAGTGCAATGTTACATTGTGTAGAAACATAAGCTATATTTCAAATTATACAACTAAAAAAAAATTTGTAAAATATACTCAAATGTTTAATAGTGGTAAAAGTTATAAGTGTGTATCAAACATGATTTAAATAGTAATAGATATTACAATGAAAATATTGGAAAGAACCCCAATACCACAAAAATAACAAATAAAACAAGCTACTTAAGATTAAATCCTTATGTACATTCCGATGACCATGTTATCATCATCAGAGGGTCTTATTACAAAATTACAATCTAGCAAACAAGAAGCTACAATCTAGAAGTCATCACTCTAGATTGTAACTTCTTGTTTGCTAGATTGTAATTTTGTAATAAGACCCTCTGATGATGATGACATGGTCATCGAAATGTACATAAGGGTTTAATCTTAAGTAACTTGTTTTATTTGTTATTTTTGTGGTATTGGGGTTCTTTCAATATTTTCATTGTAATATATTGTATCACTGTGCTCTTAATATTGTGTAGTATTAAATATGTTTATAATACTTTTATTGTAAAAACGCTATTTAACAAAAAAAATTCGAAAACATTTTTGTTCAAAATTTAAATCTTTGTTAAACTTAATGTTTGTATCAATGAAAAGAAGAATGTAAGGGAATACCAACAATATAAAAACTTTATTTTTATTAAATTTAGTTTCAGAGTAATGATTTTTTAATATTACTAAAAATGGCCAGAATTAAAATGAGCTACTCTTATGTTTTTTACAGCCAGCACTCGTTAAGGGCATATAATACATATACTATTTGTTTGGTAACATACTTTTTTCAGTTCAGCTTCAGTTAATGTGAGGCCTTCATATAAATTCTTCAGATGAGGGTTGCTGTCTGACACTTCTTCTTTTGGAACACATTCAGTAGCTTTGCCTAAGATGTCTGCAACCTGTAAGATTTAACTGTTTAAAACTTTAAACAGGCAACGTTTCAATAATAGGTACGTTATTGTCCAAAGGCCTTATTTCTCCTGCACTCTATTAAAAAATAATGCTGTGACATAACCTTAGTATATTTATGAAAACAGCGCATATACACTTTCTTTGACTCACAGCACCTTTGTCCATGTGTACTAGTGATAAACTCAAGAAAGCTTGATTCCATAAAGCTGTTTTATAAATATTCTAAGGTTATGTCTCGGCGTAATTTTGTAATGGAGTGCAGGAGCAATAAGACCTGAAGACGATAATGTACCTGTTATTGAAAAGTTGCCTGTGTAAATAAATAGTTGTACCTGACACACACTGCTTTTTATTTAACAATAATTTCTGGAAGTTTAAACATGATTAATTTGTACAGTCACGTTTATGAAAATTCATTAGTCCCTAAAAGATCTTTTATCCACCACTAAGTGCAATAATTTTACCTTGTTGTGATGAGGCACCTTTCGGTCACTTGACCATTGTCGAATCACTGGTACTAGAAAAATAATCAGTGATTCGGCAATGGTCAAGTGACCGAAAGGTGCCTCATCACAACAAGGTAAAATTATTGCACTTAGTGGTGGATAAAAGTATTTACAATAGTAATTTATCAACTTCATATATATATATATATATATATATATATATATATATATATATATTTATATATATTTTTTTCTTCTTTTTTTTCCATTCTCTCATATTTCTTTTTGTGTTTTCTCTTCGATTGACAAAGACCACTGTGTGGTTGAAATATATCATTGTTTAAGTGCTTTTATGTGTTTCTATTTCAAGACTACAGAGTGGACTCTTACCAAGGTAAGTCTGTCAGTCTCCTAGTCCAAAAAATCTATATATACAGTACAGTCTCACTAATCCGGACTTGATGGGACCGGACCCGGTCCGGATCAACGAAAGTCCGGATTAGACGGAAAAAGCCAAACAAATGCATACAATATGTGTTTTAGGTGGGAAAACATATTGAAATTGTAGTTTTAGTGAAATTGAGGCCTAAATATAGCTTACAGTACAGTATTTCATAGCTTATGTAGCAAAAAATCCTATAATTATAACAGAAAAGTCATGACATAAATAAATATCTAAGCACCTTTCTCGTTGAATAAAAGTATTCACATAAAGTTATTTACACTATACTGTATAAACGCACAAAAAACTCAAACAAAAATGAAACTGAAACAAAAACAAACTTTAAAAAACTTAGTGAAAAAAGTCCGTAATGTTCTTTTGTTTTAACGATGAATGACGTCGTTTCACAGTACGATCTCGTAGGCGTTTCAAGGTCAGTAGCTCCGCAGTTGACGTATCACTTTGTTTCTCAAAGTAAGTCATCAACCCCTCCAGCATTGCAGCCGCCTCATCATGAGTTAGGCTGACAGGTTCGTCTGTGTAGTCTTCCTCTTCCGAGCTGTCATTTTCTGCGTTTGCAGTGCACACCGCGACGATTTCGTCCTCGTTGAGCACTTGATGACCAATGTCATTATCACTGATAATCCACTCGGAAATATCAGTGTCTTTCAACTCGGCACAACCCTCCAATTGTTGAAAAATCTGAACAAATTCATTGTCGTCATTAGTAGGTTGACTGTCAGATTTTCCACTTTCCTGTGGCATTTCAGGCCACAATTTTTTCCAGCTTTTTTGTAGTGTAGACGGTTGAATTTCCTCCCACGATTCTGCAGCCATATAAATGACATCCTTTATAGTCACTTTTTTAAGATTTTCAATAAATTTTGTAGCTGGATCTGCTTCTTGTTGTTCCAAAAGCGATAAAATTAACTTTTTCCTATATCACAGTTTTATCGCTTCGATCACGCCCTGATCCATCGGCTGAATGAGAGCCGTTACGTTAGGAGGAAGAAATTTAACAAAAATGTCACCATGACGCAATTCTTCTTCATTTGGGTGGCATGGGGCATTATCAATTAGTAAAACCGCTTTTCGAGGGAGTTTTTTCTCTTTTAAAAACTTTTCTGTTGTTGGAACAAAGTTTTCAAAAAACCAGTCCTTAAAAATTTGACTGTTCATCCACGCTGATTTTTGGAACTTGTATTGGGCCGGTAGAACACTTAAATTTACATTTTTAAAAACCCTAGGCTTTGCGGATTTCCCTATCACCAAAAGTGGAAATTTTAGATCGCCAGAAGCATTACTGCAGGGCAGCAAAGTCATACGTTCTTTCTTAACCCTAGTCCTACACACTTATTTTTCATAGCATAAAAGACACACTGGGGTGTGTCACACCCCATATAAAAAAATTTTTATAACTTTTTTTAATTTTGTTATTTATGGAAATTTCCTATGTTAATATTTTCTTTACATTCTTTAGGAATGAGAACAATGAATAATAAATGTTTTACTATATTTTTCACACAAATATTTATTATTTTTCATATTGATTGCAAAGGTTTATCACAAAAAAGTGGTCAGTAAAATATGTTTGGTAAAAAGTGTCTTATAAATGTAATATAGGAGAAAACAACACAAAAAGGACAAATATAAATTAGTTTTCAAGATACAATACAAAAAAATGAAAAAGTCACAAAAACTTGTCGTAGCCAAGTAGTCAAAGTTCCTACTCCACACACTCATAACACAACAGTACTCGGTGTTCGTCACACATTGGGCGCTGGCATGTTGAACAACATAGTTTCGTTTTTCTGTCTTTGTTTCTATCACAGAAACAACATCGTCTCTGGCGTCTTTCAGCAGCAGGAATCTGCTTTCTCTCTTCAATTGGGATACCAAGAATTTCGCTAATGTTGACTCGAAGACTTCTTCTAAGAGTGGTTGTCTCTAGCCTAGTTTGCAGGAATGGCTTCAACAATTCAAAAGAGAGCTGTTTAAGGAATTGTCTCCGTTTCATTTTACCATTTCCATCTCGCATATTGTAGATTATCATGGCATTTATGCCACTCTGGTCCAACATGTCAAACCAAATTCTGAGAGGCCATCGGTTTGTTCGTCTAGTTACTGTATAACTGTGACATAATTGGTCGAAGCAGTCAGTACCGCCTTTTGTATTGTTGTAGAATAGTATAGGATATGGCTTTTTTGTAGTGGGGTCAATTTCTTTGTTTCTATGCATTGTAGTTAATAGAAGAACATTTTTCTTACGTTTAGGAGAATAAGAAATCAGCATTTTGTTTTGAGTAAAAGTAAACAGAGAACTATCTTGAGCTTTTTGTGCAATGAAAGACGGGGGTATTTCACGTTTGTTGGATCTGAGGGTACCAACCATTGTTAGCTGAAAATTCTGTAGCATGTTGTCAAAAAGTGGAATGGAAGAAAAAAAATTATCCACTGTAATATTTCTATTTGTATGATGAATAGGTTCACTTAGTGTCCGGACGTAGTAAGACGGAACAGGTTCATTGTTGGGTGGCTTTATTTTGCAAACATACGGTATGGCATTTATCATATAAGCTGTTCTTGAATCATTTAGCATGAATATTTTCATTCCATATTTGTCTGGCTTACTCTTCATATAAACCCTAAATGGACACTTCCCACGATAACCGACCAACTGTTCATCTATAGTACAGTGTTCATAAGGAGAGTACAAACCTTTAGCATTTCGTACAAACATTTCCCATATATTTCTGATAGGTGCAAATTTATCATTTGTCCTCCTTTCTATTCTTGTGGTTTTATCGTCAAAGCGTAGAGTTTTAGCCAAAAACTTAAATCTGTTTAGTGGCATTGTTGCTCGAAAAATAGATAAGCCAAAACTGACAGACCAAAGCTCATCTAAGTGTCTGTTGTTATTTCTTTGGACACCAGCTAAATATAACAATCCAGTAAAAGCTAAGAGCTCTGTTTCATTTGTTGCATGATGGTAGGTTTGTATGTTTTCTAAAAGTAAAACATTCCTACCAATTTCTTCATTTGTCCTAAGGACTATTTCTTTCAATATGTCCACATCAATTTGAAGCAACCATGACTCAAGGGGAGTTCTTACCTCTTTCCCTGGTCCTCTAGCACACGGAAAGTGAGTTACCAAGTTCCTTGATAATGGTCGGCCTCTGCGTTGAGGTTCCTCTGAGCTCCACTTGTAACCATCTTTCCCTGAAAGAACAGCTACGATTCTTCTCCTTTCATTTATTTCCTCTTCTTCTTGTTCCTCTGCACTGCTTTCTTCAGAGTATTCTGACTCCTCTTCTACATAATCAACATCATTGTCTGTATCATCATCGCCAAATAAACTTTGATTTTCCTCGTCACTTTCACTTTCCATTAATAAATCACGAATTTCATCACTTCCAAGTTCACCAGACATAATTATTTGTATATAAATAACCGTGAAAATAAAATAGCAATATAATATAGTCTTATGAACAGTCTATTAATATAAAAATAAATTTAGAAATACAAATTCCAAAAGTTGTGCAAACTAAAACTGTTACGTAAAAGACACACTGGGGTGCACTACACCCCACACGACGTTTAGACTTTTCCACTGAGAAACTAACAAGCAGACTGGAGTAAACAAGTGTCAAGCCTGAGCAGTAATGCTGCCAACCTAATTAACATGGCCATCAAAATTTCCCTACACCAAATTTTAATGTTTCAGAAGAAAAATACTTTAGCGTGGGGTTTGTCACACCCCAGTGTGTCTGACTAGGGGTTTTTGGAACTTGTATTGGGCCGGTAGAACACTTAAATTTACATTTTTAAAAACCCTAGGCTTTGCGGATTTCCCTATCACCAAAAGTGGAAATTTTAGATCGCCAGAAGCATTACTGCAGGGCAGCAAAGTCATACGTTCTTTCTTAACTTTATGGCCTTTTGCTACTGAATCTAATTTGGAAGCTAAAGTTTTTTTTGGGAACATTTTATAATTTAATCCAGTTTCGTCAGCGTTGAACACCTGACAAGGTTGTAAGTTTTCATCTCTGAGAAACTTGCCAAATTTGTCTTTGAATTTTTCACTTGCATCACTGTCACCTGACAAAATTTCACCACTTATTCCGAGTTGACGGATGCCGTGTCGTTCCTTCCACCGTGACAGCCATCCCACACTGGCAGTAAAATTAGGGTCTCCTTTTAACTTTTCATTCAGTTTCAGCGCGATCGTTTGCAAATTTACACCCGATAAAGGAACACCCTGTTCCCGTTGTTGGCAAAACCAAACATACAAAGCATCATCTAGGGTTTCATTTTTTGGTTTTTTTAAAGTGCTTCTGCCGCCTAAACTGTCTTTACTAACCATTTTTGCACAAAAATCTTCAATTTCCTGTCGCTTTTTTTTCCAATCGGAAACAGTTTGTTTTCCCACACCTAACTCTTTTGCAATTTTAATAAGCGATTCACCTCCATCAATACGAAACAAAGCTTGGAGTTTTTGTTCCATTGTCACTGTCACTGACTTACGTTTAGTCGCCATTTTCACTGAACACTGAACGAGACGTAAATAAAAAACACAGATCAATATCGCACTAGAATTAAATGACAACTGAGCAGATATCTTGCGAGAAGCAGGAAAAGTGGCATCTGTCCGACAAAACAACTGACCTGACGCCAGACGGATAGACTGTTTATCCGTTTAGTCAGCGGTCCTTTATCTTTTGTTTATCGCAAGATGTCTCTGATGTCACGTACGTTGTAGTGTTGGGTGATCTAATTTGTATATATTTTTTCAAAGAAGTTTTTTCTACTTTAGTAGGCAAAAGAAACAAACAAGTGGTACACCTATTTCATATTTTCATGAATAAATTATATTATTTGAGTATTAAAGTAGGAAAACCCCTTTGAAAAATAACAAATATAGACGTATAAAAATAAATATTTTTGTGGACAGCAGACTGATTGTGCACTGTAAAATACTATAACTAAACAAAACTTTTGGGCCGTCCGGATTAGCCGGAGGTCCGGATCATCGGAGACCGGATTAGCGAGACTGTACTGTATATATATATATATATATATATATATATATATATATATATATATATATATATATGTATATATATATATATATATATACATATATATATATATATATATATATGTATATATATATATGTATATATATATATATATATATATATATGTATATATATATATGTATATATATATATATATATATATATATATATGTATATATATATATATATATATATATATATATATATATATATATATATATATATATATATATATATATATATATATATATGTATATGTATATATATATATGTATATGTATATGAATATATATATATATATATGTATATATATATGTATATGTATATATATATATATATATATATGTATATATATATGTATATGTATATGTATATATATATATATATATATATATATATATATATATATGTATATATATATATATATATGTATATATATATATATATATATATATATATATATATATATATATGTATATATATATATATATATATATATATATATATATATATATATGTATATATATATATATATATATATATATATATATATATATATATATATATATATATATGTATATATATATATATATATATATGTATATATATATATATATATATATATATATATATATATATATATATATATATATATATATATATATATATATATATATATATATATATATATATGTATATATATATGTATATGTACATATATATATTTATAAAACATTATTCCAAAAATAAATTATAATATAGAAATGTAAATAATAGAAATATAAACCATAAAATGTAATTTTCAAACAGCCAAGGTATATTTTTACATGAATATCCTCTAAAATCACTATGTGGACAAATCAGAATACAAAAGCATATATTAAAGACAATATTTCATAGGTAGTTTTAAACTAGTATGTCTTTCCTTACGTAGAGCTGTCAATACATGTTCAAAAACCACAGTATTTAATAGCAACTACACAGTGTCATTATCTTTAAAAATAACCTCAATTATCCATTGAAAAATGGAATAAAATTAAGTGGAAATCAGAGAAAACCCATTGTAAAAATTTAATGTGTAAATTCCTAGAATAAATAAGAGTTGATGAAGAAACTAATGAAAAGTCAGACCTTCATCTTTATTATCGTCATCACTGCTTTCAGTAGTTTTTTGTACCATTTCAATAATTGTAACATCAGTTATCTCAAATTGTTCACATCAAAATTTTCATAGTCTGGAAGTTTCTTGATAAGAAATGTCAAATCTGTTTCTTCTTATGGATCAACAACATAGTCAACAGTTTCATTATGACTCGGATTTTATTTCACGACTTACTTCATGTTCTTTCTTTTATTTTGATTCAGCTATCTAGTACACAAATCTGTTAACTGTAAACTTTTTTAGTCAACCTACAACGCTTTCTTCCCCTTCTGTTGCTTCCAAGAAATATTGTAAACGGTAACGTGTTTTTTTTTCATATATTCCAGAGCACACTAATCTATCAGTTAGATTAGGCTCGTAATTTGTGGGAAGATATAGAGCACAGACATTATCAGAGCATAGTTGATCTTCATCGGGATGTGACGCTGATTTGTCTAACAATAAAATTACCTTCAAAACAAATTCTTTCCTCTTAAAAAAATTTCAGTTTCGGGCATAAATTCATCAAAAAACCACCCTTTGAATAGTTCTGTATCCATCCGATCAGCAATTTAGTTTTTACATGAAACCACTAATGCCGACATGAAAATGTTTTTAAATGCCGGTGGCTTAGTTAACTCAAAGCCGGGCTCACCGAGCAGACAATTATGAATAAAAGTCCTGTCATAATTATTCTTGATTAAGTATTATTATTATATTGACAATCGCACTGAAGTGATTTACAAAATGTAATTTCAGGCACAAATAACTAGACATTTTTATTCTAAGATAAAGTTTAAACACTAATTTCTACAAAATAAATTTAAATATATTAGTAATTATTCTAAGAATTTTACCAGTATTTTGAAATCTAAAAACATTTGTTACTATTTTAGCACATATTATGGTATTTACTGTGCTAAAACTTTCTTTTTATCATACAGTAATATATTATGTGCTTAATCCTTTTTCAAAATCTTGTTGCTGTTCATAACGAGCTGTTTGTTAATTACTTATTACACTTTGATATTACATACGACCAGACTTTTTGTTAACTAAAAGTTGTTAAATTGTTAACTTACACTTGGAGGAAACGTTTTCGTCCTACGACTTTTTCTGCCTAGAATTTTTGTCGTTAGGATTGCTGCAATTGTGCTTCTTTGGTACCAATTTTTGAAAGTTAGAAGTGATGTGATCGAAGAGTGTGTGTGATCTGTGTCATGTTTGTACATTTAGGATGTCATTATGTGTATTGTTATGTCTCTGTATTTCATATTGTTCTAATGTGTTTAATTTATGGCTTTTATTGCATGTGTTGAGGATGCTCATGTTATCAACACATACAATAACCCAGGAATATACCAACTACAATGCAACAATTGCAATAAGTTCTATATTGGACAAACAGGCAGATCTTTCGCCGAAAAATAAAGAACACAAAAGTGCACTGCCTACTACTATTGAATCCATCTTCGCAAATCACCTGATGGACACTAAACACTCATGCAATAGTATGGAAATAACATGGGTATCTTCCACAGATGCAACAAAGGCCATAAATTTAACACACTAGAACAGTATGAAATATACAGACATAGCAACACACATAAAATGACATCCTAAATGAACAAATACAACACAGATAACACACATACACTTCGATTACATCACTTCTAACTTTCAAAAATTGGTACCAAAGAAGCACAACTGCAGCAATTCTAGCGGCAATAATACAAGACAGAAGAAGCCATAAGACGAAAACGTTTCCTCCAAGTGTAAGTTAACAATTTACCAACCTTTAGTTAACAAAACATCTGGTCGCAAGTAATATCAAAGTGTAATAAGTAAACCTTTTTGTTAGTTCGTAAAACTTTCTTAGAGAGGCAGTAATAATTAAAAGAATAAAATACCAAAACAATAAATAAAAGTACTACAGTGAAGAACTAAATAAAAAACTACATTGACTTAAATGTAATAAAATGTTTTACCTCTAATAAGTCTTTACAAAAACTTTGGATTCCAAAAAGCTTAGCATCATCAATTTGTTTTGTTAGTCTTTTTCTTAAATTTTCTCCCTCTGCCAAGGATCGTTTGTATTTGTCCTATAATGAAAATCATTTTTTTTTTTAATATGAATAACTAATGTATCAATTTTTAATACAGATTTTAGTTTCTAACTGCACGGATTTAACAATTTTCTTTTGCAGTGCAATAATTTTACCTTGTGTGATGAGGCACCTTTTGGTCACTTGATCATTGTCGAATCACCTATTTTAGTGTGATATTAAGTGTTATGAATTTTTTATTAAAATTTATTCTGTTGATACAATTCTGGAGTTTGATCTTGAGGTTAAGATATTTCCAGTAGAGTTGTTTATCTTGGTTGGTGTTAAAATCGTGTAATTTCACATTGCCCATTATTTTTCCGTTGCACTGACTTTATGAAGTTATTATTATTACTTGTAAATAATTTTTTCCACCACTAAGTCCAATAACTTTACCTTGTGTGATGAGGCACCTTTAAGTCACTTGACCATTGTCGAATTACTTATTTGACACATACCTCACAGGTGATTCACCCTCACCGGTGATTCGACAATGGTCAAGTGACCGAAAGGTGCCTCATCACACAAGGTACACTTATTGCTCTTAGTGGTAGAAAAAATTCCACTACTTGCTCTTACAAGTAATAATAATAACTTCATAAAGTCAGAGCAACGGAAAAATAATGGGCAATGTGAAATATCACGATATATATATATATATATATATATATATATATATATATATATATATATATATC
Organism: Prosapia bicincta; assembly: GCA_036971475.1. Classification (NCBI taxonomy): domain Eukaryota; kingdom Metazoa; phylum Arthropoda; class Insecta; order Hemiptera; family Cercopidae; genus Prosapia; species Prosapia bicincta. Next base: position 80,027,004 of record JBAIZL010000002.1, on the reverse strand, counting down.
GTGATATTTCACATAAATTTTTTTTACATTTTTTTTGTTATCAACATGTACCCAAGTATCCCAATAGAAGAAACCACAGAAATAATAAAAAACAAACTAATACACAATAACTATAAAGAAAACAATAAATAGTATCATTACACTAACCAAACACATATGTAACAAAAATTATTTCCAATTTAACAATAAATACTATAAACATACAAATGGACTCCCATGGAATGACCTATATCATCAGTCATGTCAGAAATATATCTACAACACTTTGAACAAATAATAATCAAACCTATACTAAATACTGCAACGGTCTGATATACTGTGGCAAATAGGAAATAAATAATTTCCTGGTTTTAAGTAATAAAGTTGATTTTTAGATTAATCAAGTTTGGAGTTATACAAATAATAAAGAGTGAAAAATTAAATAAAACCTTAAATAGAATAATTAAGCTAAATTAAAAGGTATTAAAGAATAAATTTGTAATAACTAGCTAAATTTGACCATAGGGAGTGAGGCGAAAATTTTCTAAATGCTTAAAAAAGCTATATTAAGAACCAAACCACGTAGAACTTTCATCGACATTTTAAAAGAACCAGAATAAGCCAGAATAAACATTAGTGAAAACAAAATTTGAAAAACTTAAAATACAAAAAAGTTACAGCAGTTTAAATAAAATAGACATTTTTCAGTGTTCCAAAAATGATAATCAAACTCTGCAAGCTAAAACAGATTCGTTGCCCGACTTGCCTGTACAAGGAATAAATCTAAAGATAGCAAGTATTGCAGGCGGGGTGAGGTAGGTTAAATTCACCGCTATATATACTAGGTCTCTAGGACCTTAGAGACAGTCTGAAATAAAATTTTAATACGAGGTGCCGCGGAACGCTATGCTGGACCGCGAGTAGGACCGCCATAAGGCCAGATGGACCAAACCTCAACGCTTCCGACGTCTAGGACTACCAAGGAATGAAGGCTCCAGACTCAGCCTCCAGGACGCGGGAATGGAGAAAAACCACCACCGACGAACCAGGGATGGCGACTTCCGATGTCCAAGGACCAGGGAATCCAGACGAGGGACTCTAGGACCGGCAGGAACATCTTTGGCAAGTCATTTTCTCTATTCGATACCAATTACGTCAAATTTAGTCAGTTAATTTTATTAAATTCAAACAAATATTCAAGCTTAAACAATGACTTCACTCTTTATAAAATTTAAATAAATTTTATGCTTAATAAAATGAATTTATGTGATCAGAATATTTCAAATGATAAATACTAAACTTACAAAGGGTTTTTGGCCAAGAGCCATTTATTTTCAAGGAAATAAGAATTTTTAGAATATTATAAATTTAAAAATTAAGTGTCATAAATACGAATTTACCAATTCAATATAGCAGATAAATTTTTATTATGTGTAATTTGGAAAATAATTTTATGTTTATGTAAATGTAATTGATATGAATGGAAATTATAAGATTTTAAAGGATGAAAACAACAAGTTATTTAGTGAATTGTTTTGTTAATATAATTGTGTTGTATTTGAAAGTATAAATTTTCTTTTTTATTTAAATAAATAAAATTAAATATGTTATAAAAATCAACAGTATTTGCATTTCATCCTGTGTCGAATAATCAATAAAAACTGTTTAGCTTTTTCCAACTAATATGAAAATGATTATTAAATCAGTAAACAAGCTTAATTAAATTTCATTAAATGATAATAGTTAAAACCTAATGTTTTTAAAGAGTTTCTCTCAACTAACGTCATTGAGCTAGCCTAAAGATTAGTTGGTTTTTTGTATAAAAGTCCAGAGATTTATCTACTGGCAGATTGTGTTTAAAAGGACACAGGAGCCTTTTAAAATAGGTAATTTAAACACGATTATATTTTGCACGTTCCCTTGCTGTCTCTGCAGATCATCATCAGGTGGTAAGACTCTATGAATATTTTGTGTATTATTTTAAATGTGTTTCTTTCCAGCTGACTATTGAAATGGCATGTGTGACTATCCCTAGACCATACATAATTGATAAACCAATTTTGGGGAGTTTATACTTATTTTAAATAGTAGTCAGCGGGAATAGGCTTGTTTTGGGCATGGCCCTACGAGCAGGAAATATCCACGTAACTCAGGGATTTTAGCACGGTTTAACAAGCGGGGTGTTTGGCAGATGTTTCGTTTGTTTATAAATAAGTTTTTAAACAACGATATTTTAGTATTCTGCGAGAAGGGATATCAACAATCAAACAAAGGAGGGTGGGACGTTGCAATACACATAATATTTTACTATCGTAAACGATATACTTGTAATATACCAACCTACCATTCACAACAAACACATCATAATACTAAACAAATTAAATACATACAACGAAAACATAAAATTCACCGTCGAAACAGAAACAAACAGAACAATTAACTATCTTGACATTACATTAAATATAAATAATAATAAAATAGAAACTACAGTACACAGAAAACCAACTTCCAACAACACCAAAATACACTACAAATCTAACCACCCCTGGACACACAAAATTAACACTTACAGTAACATGATAAAATAAATAAAATACACACAAGATAACAAAAATAAAATTATATGAAGAATTAGATACATTACAAAAATATCAATAGAAAATGGACACAACAAACACCTTATAAAAACATATACAATAAATTTACAAAAAAACCTTACCTCAACACAACACTACAATATGAACACAAAAATAATACAAATAAATAAAAATCTACCTTAAATATAAATACACCAATAACAAAATAGAAAAATTAAAAAATATATACAACAAAGAATACTACACTCCAACATACAAACCAAACAAAATAATAAAATATCTTAATAACACAAACCACAAAACAAATACAGAAAAACATAACCTATCAGGAGTTTACAAAATTACATGTAACGACTGCAACACATTTTACATAGGAAAAACAACCAGATCATTTAAAATAAGATTTGAAGAACATTACAGAGCATTCAAAAATACAAATACAAAAAGCATCAAATGTTGCAGCACACCTAATATCACATAAACATGAAATAACAAATACGAAAATAACTTAACCATACTCGAAATAAATAATAACCCCAAAGAACTAAACTCACTAGAACAATACCACACTAATAAAAACATACACAACAATTTAATGAACCTACAAACAACATATGCAGACGACGTACTATTTAAAAACATTATACACGAGGCTCAAGAAGAAATATGTATGACGTCAACAAATACAGTCAACTCCCGATTATCCGGGATAATTACCGGCAGGGCCGTCACGTATTTGTTAAAACAAATACCATAATATCCACAGCCCTACTTCTACCCAATGACTGTAAAAACAGCTGATAAATAGTACCGCCTCCTGTTGTACCGTCACTACTGTACAGTTCGTTTTGATCAGAAGCAACGCATAGACTGACCACTGAGGAAGGGTAGTGTTTACGTTCAACTCGAGCGATCGCGTAAAATACCAAAAAACGGCCGCTTGTGCTCGGGGTTATCGCACCTCCATGCATCACGTTCGATGCTTCGATGTGCTCTGATCTGATTGGACGTTGGAGATAACGCGTAATTAGGGATTCGCGCGTCATAGAACCGCGTGAATTTATAAAAGGGCAACAAGAAATATAACGTAAACTCAGACATGCTGACCGAAACTCTGCCCGCAAGTGCGCGTCGCGCGGAAACAGGTAGGAAGGATTTAGGACACGGGGTGGCGACTGAGGGCAGTCTATAAATTATCTCGTAAAGGTTACTGTACGCAACAACAACCGCCCGTGCTCACATCCGTTCGCCGCGTTCACATTTGACTCCTCCCGCCCCACTGCTTCAAGTGGAGCTGACGATCCCGGTTGATCCGCAACCCGGTTGATGCGATCCCGGATAATCGGGAGTTGACTGTACTGTACCAGCATCACGGACCGAACATTCACATCAGATATATATATAAACACATCTTTGGAAAGTTGGCACAGTGCCAAGGAGCTCTAGACTTCGAGCATGAGGATTCCAACTATAAATCCAGCTGGATCGGATCCCACAAATTTTATAATTTAATTATTGGATAAAATTTCTTTTAAACTATTAACATCAATTGCGATCCACTACAGGTAAAAAAAATGTACTTAAGCTTGTTTGTATGAATAAAAACGTAATAATTAACAACTGAAAATTTGTTCAAGATATATTTCAGGAAGGTGTGAGCTTATAGAAAGAATTTAAAAAAATAATAAATTATACATGAAATGACTAAAACATAATTCTGAACTATATAAAGTAAATGAGGACTACAAATATTTTTGGCAAAATTTGATCAGCTAATATTGGGTTAAGTTGTCCAATAAGATTTTACTTTAAATAGGCAGTAACTGATAATAACTCAAAATTGATAATTTATGTAGAACAACCAATAACTCAATGTCACAAGCAGTAGGAAATAAATTTCCTACGAACTTATAGTTCTTTCTAGCCACGAATTTTGACTTCAACTATAATTTTATACACTTCTGAACTAAGAATGCTATCTACTATTTCCCCTTCTAAATTTTGACTTCAACTATAATTGTTTACACTTCTGAACTAAGAATGCAACCTACTATTTCCCCTCCATTAGTATTATTTTGAATGTTAATATTTTTTAAAATATTTACATTTTGGAAATATATTCACCTCAAATTCAGTTTTTTGTTTCACTAATGTTTCGATCTGCTTTGACAACTCTTCAATTTTAACTTTTTCTTCCACATTAGCAGCCTCGTTATCTTCTCCTTCAGGTTTCTGTTTCTCTTTTGGCACTTCAGTACTAAATCTTACTGGTCTTGTATTCCATAGAAATTTTTTTATTTGATTTTGGCTCTGTGTTCTGTAAAAACAAATATAATGATTTCAAGATTGTTATATATATATATATATATATATATATCTTGATATTTTACGTTGTCCATTTTTTTTCCGTTGCACTGAATTTATGAAGTTGATATATTACTATTGTAAATACTTTTATCTACCACTAAGTGCAATAATTTTACCTTGTGTGATGAGGCACCTTTCAGTCACTTGACCATTGTCGAATCACTGATTGTGATCAACTTCATATATATATATATATATATATATATATATATATATATATATATATATATATATATATATATGTGTGTGTGTGTGTGTGTGTGTGTGTGTGTGTATATATTTATATACACACATACTCAAAGCCTAAGAAAAACGTTTACTATAAAATAAAGGAAACAGCAGTGTAAAATATATTTGCACAAAAAAACTTGACAAAAAATTACAATTTCCTGTAAAAGTTTACCATTATTCTATTGACATTCAATCAGCTTTAAAAATCTCTAACAAAATGTTTAAAACTCACATTGTGATAACCATCATATAAATACAAGGTGCAGCAGCATAACTCCCTTTTTTCAAATGCACGCTATTCAGTTGTTTGATCTCCTAGCGAAGCGCTAATGGTCTCGTTCGATAGGCTGGAATATAAAGTTTTGTTCCGACACAGATCAGTCGCCATTATGCATTGGAACAGTGTGGGACGTGCTTTTACTTTTGAAACCTACTTTTCAAACGGATATTTTGTAATTGCATGCCTGCGTGCCTTTCGGAATCGCTTTAATTTAGCCCCGTTGGCCCATGCTCCGAACCGAAAATTACATGAATTGCTACATTTAAACAAACTGCAAGTCCAACAACACAAAAACCTGCAGTTCCTTGGCCCATTACATCACCGGACAACAATTAGGCATTAACAGCTTCATTTCTGTGTTCACCACGGCGTTGTGTGCGTGCAAACATGCGTCTGCCCTTGGACTTTCAGATCATTCTGTGAGGAGAATTCTTCATGACGATCTTCATTTCCATCCTTACAAGATGGTGATCGTGCAGGAACTTTCTATACATGTTTTTAATTCTTGGAGGAACGCTAATTCTTAATTAAGGGTCATTTGAAGTGGCCGGCCCACTCTCCCGATTTGGCCCCTTGTGGTTTTTTTCTGTGGGTTTTTTTGAAATCCCATGTTTATGTTTACTGTCCAAGGACCATATAAGATTTGAAGATAAACATCCATGAAGAAATTGCCTGCATTAAGAAATGAAGAAAAACACCTGCTATGCTGGTAAGTCATGAAAAACGCTAGAGTAAACGCGGTTTACTCAGTGTATCGACAATGGCGGACGTCACCTACCTGATTTGATCTTCAAAACTATGTGAAACAAAACAGTAGGGATGTACCTACATTGTAAAAAAAATTTATAAATTTATGTTTCTTAGGAGGGATTCAATTGCATTTTGAAAAAAAAAGTTAATCAACATCTCAACAGCCAATATCTTGAGTTTAATCAAACACTGATGTTCTATATCAGGGATGGGCAACTAGCAGCCCCCGGGAGCCGCTTACGGTCTGCGACCTGTTTTTATGTGGCCCCAGACAAATGTTAAAAACATTATATTGATTTATCAATAAATGTAAAACATAAAAATATATAGGATATAGATTATACGATATAGGTTGAACACGGTACCAACCTCAGTAAGAGCTCTGTAACTTATATAGTAACCCATTTTTTTTACACAAGGTCAGAAACTGGTACTGTATTTTGGAGTCAAGTGTCTGAGGAGATATAGCCCAAACTACGGCTTGATTCTAAACCACCAAAGACCGAGCGTGGTGATTCATCGCTGTCACGGTGAATGTGTCAATGTAGTGATGTAGAAGAAACATTTACTTACCATAATGAATAATTTATTCTGAATCAGATTTTGGTTTGCTGATAGTTGTCTTATCTTTGTGTGCTATCTGCATGATATGATTGTTCTATTACTATATAAATTTGTTGTTTTTTATATTACTGTGTTGTTTGTCACTGAGGTGATAATTCGTAGCACAAAGTAGCTCGGGGTCTTCTTAAGTCGGTTAAAAATTTAACTAATTTTCCATTAAAACTGCTGATGACATGACAATAAACTCTAAATTACTGAAAGTAAACAAGATTCTGAATCTGTTTTAGGTGCTTTTACATTTGTTTTTTATATCTCTTTTTATACTATGTATGGGCTAAAAACCAGAGGTTACGCTGCAACAAACGTGTTAACAAAATAAATACCTAATAATACAATACATTTGTATATTATTACATGAAAAGTGAGTTAAATATTTTTTAAACCCTTAGCCCTCTGAGAATAAGAAAGCTTCTTTGGGATGGTAGTTAGAACCCAGATATGAACCGACTTAGGTGTTTGCCGTGTCTCCTATGAGATTTGCAACACATTCTCTGTGTTAGCGGATTGATGGCTTTTAAACATTTATTCTATTTGTAACTCTGTCATTTAAAAAGGCTTTAAATAATTAATATTTTGCAATTATACAATATCTTTTATTAGTAGAAGACTCAAGTTGTAAGTTTTACACATAAACAAATCACACAATTGAATAAAAAGTTTTATTAATATTTCCGTTAGGTGTGGACATTTTCAAAACATGTTCCTACGTGCAGAGCAGGATTTCTGGGGATAAATAATAAATAAAAGAGATTCTTTAGAAAAGCAAATAAATAATATATTCAGCAAACAGGAACTAAAAACATAGTACTTGTAGTAGGTTTGGACATGTCGTACTATTAATAGCTTTTACCAAAATCACCAACCTAGAAAAAAATACAGTTTTGTACAAAGTTACTTCAAATCCCACACCATAATATGCCATAATTTTAAAATGCCAAACTTCTCAAGTGGAACACCAGAAAAATAAAGCTGGGTTATACTCAAACAAATAAAGCCAGATTATGAATGAAACAAAAAAACATTGCCTGGTTCTGGAGTAGAGCACCAAGGATGTTGTTCTGTTGGTCGGAGCTAAAACACATATCATCAGTCAATTTATACCCGACAGTGGAGTGCAAAGAGTTAAGTATTTTCAAATGATATCTTTCTAGGGTTAATAGACAAATTTCTTTCTAATGAAGTCCATTTAAACTATGGTTATAATCTCGTAAGAAACTACCCTCAAATTACATCAAATTTGAAGGTGAAAATAACAACTGTTAAGTATAACTTTCTATATAGCTTCAGAGGGTTTGAAAGTGAAAATAAATTGGTTAATCCAGATAATTTACTGAAAATAACTTAGTCGTTATGTAACTGCCTCAGTCTCTAGTACTCTTTAATACTTAGAAATTGAAGTTAAACTATTTTATTTGAATGACTTAGTAGAGGTTATGTTAACAACGGAGATGTTTTATAATATAGGCTAACATAGTATAGCAAGGAAATAGCAAATTTACCTGATACATTTATTGATATTTAATGAACTATCAAGAACCATGCGGCAATATCTTAACGATATTGGTACCGACACCATTTTCTCTTACTAGTATTATTTACAACACACGACACTAACATAAGAGTAATCGGACATAAAATTACATGAGATTTCGTAAGCTATAACAGGAATGTTCCAGAACAAAAATATCCCTCCTTTTATTTTCGACTGCTGTACTTGAAAATGAAATGCTGTGTACCATGATATATTAAATATTTTGCAATAAAGAACGAGACATTTTTGATAAACACGATTTCGTTTATTAAAGTGATAATGCAGGACTTGTAAGATACTTTCCAAATTGTTTATATACATACATATATGTTTAATATACATAACTCTACGTGCATAGATAGATAATATACATACATATATATTTTTCGGTTAATTTTTTAAAAAATCTCATATATGCCGGTTTATACTAACGTTATAAGTTCTTGAATGACCTTAAAGAATAAATCCCTTTGTTTGGTAAAGGCGTTAAAATATTTTTATTATAATCTAAGAAAATAATTACATAAAAATATTACAGGTATACACCAGCTATTATTTTTTGCTCCAGTCATATAGAGTATCACCCTTAATAGATTCTTATATATTAATAGTATTATTGATAAATTAAACGTGTTTTTAACTTTGTTATTCTACTTTATACTGCTGTGACAATTATTAAAGGACTTAGTGTCCTAATAAATTAAAATACGTCTTTAATTTATTAGAGTACAAAAGATGTTCCTGCAATTTAGTGATCCATCCTGGGTAAATTTTAAGTTTCGTTGACAATACTTGCAGTATTATATACAATATACATATCTGTGATAAAATTATTGTTATCTGTGGCGGCTTAAATCTTTTCCTTGGCTTCAAATTTTGATTCTACATTGTACTATTGTGCAAGAAAAGAGCAATGTGAATTTTATAGGCAACAAAATGGAATTCTTTCAGTGTAATTTCTTATCCAGTAAACAACGTATAAAAACATGCATTAATGCCAACGCATGTAGTTTTTAGTGTTCAATGATTGTAGTCGATAGATTATAAACTAAAAAGATTATCAACATATGAACTCACAATGCAAATTCATGTAAGTTGTAATAATTTAAAATTACTCAGTTTCCTCTTAGTCACAAAAATAACGGACCTGGAGCATCTCAACTGTGCTCTCCGCCTTTGCCTTTGAAAAACATATTTTCTTCATTATCTCGTATCAAACTATCATTTAATTGTACCTGGCCTTGAATTTATGTTGACATAAAATCATCTTGTACAACCTGTTTCTCACCAAAAGATTTCAATTGATACAATTACCTTACTTTTACAAACAACAAGGTTATTGATAAAAAAATTTATCATTCCGCTATACGAATTTTCATTGGCCCTAACTTTTACTTATTTTTGGGTTGTTTTCATTGAACATTATTTATTTATAATTTAAATTTTGGCAGTTTATTGGCTATTCATAAGTTAATTTTTTTATTTAATAAGGATAATTTATATTGTGTATTTATTTAATTTATCAGTAATTTTTTATTAGACCGGCCCCATACGATATTTTGGATTATTGTTCAAAAGAATGAAAAAGTACGATATCCACACAAAAAATCTTTTCTTTGAGGAAAGTTACTTTTTTCGAGTTTAAAGTAGGGAAAATTTTTTTTGGCGGAGGTATAAGTTGTGAAGAGGCGCGGAGTGATACAAACGTTCTTGTTATCACGAAGTCTCGCGAACTCTACATTTAAACCTATCTTATGGCTCCGAGAAGAAAACATTTTGCACTAATTTTTATGTTTTCACTAATTATTTATTCAATATTGCTATCTACTTATATTAAAATATACCTACAAAGTATCCCGTACCTATATTAAAATATACCTACAAAGTATCCAGTCAGGATAGATTTGGTAATAATTTTATCTAACATTACTATCTACCTGTATTAAAGTATACTTACGAAGTATTAGGTCAGGATAGATTTGGTTATAGTTTTATACAACATTACTATATACTTACATTAAAATATATGTATGAAGTGTCAAGTCAGGATAGATTTGGTTATAATTTTATTCAACATTATATTATCTACCTATATTAAAGTATACCTACGAAGTATCCAGTCAGGATAGATTTGGTTGTAATTTTCTGCATCGGCAATATTTACCAAAATTACAACTAAATTTGTCCTGACTTAATACTTCGTAGGTATACTTTAATACAGGTAGATAGTAATGTTACATAAAATTATTACCAAATCTATCCGGACTGGATACTTTGTACGTAAGCCTATATTTTAATATAGGTAGATAGCAATATTGAATAAAAGGTAATTGTTATTTCAGCCACGTACGATATTTTGGAATATTGTTCAAAAGCACCAAAAAAGACGATATCCACACAAAATAATTAGTGAAAACATAAAAATTAATCCAAAATGTTTTCTTCTCGGAGCCACAAGATAGGTTTTAATGTAGAGTTCGCGTGACGTCACAGCCGTCTTGACAACACGAAACGTTTGTATCACTCCGCGTCTATTCACAAATTATGCCTCCGCCGAAAAAAATTTCCCCTACTTTAAACTAAAAAAAAGTAACTTTCCTCAAAGAAAACATTTTTTTTTGTATGGATATCGTACCTTTTTGTGCTTTTGAACAATAATCCAAAATATCGTATGGGGTCGGTCTAATAAAAAATTACCAATTTATCTATACAGTTAATTTAACATACAGCATTTAATACAGTTCCTATTAAAAACCTATAAAAAGGTTGCTTTTGAAAAATTATAAAACTTATTTTAACTTATACTGCTAATATATATAACTAAACGTTTTTACTGAATGAAATCATAAAAATCATGACAAGTATTAAATCCGTTCCATTTATAATTGATGTACAACATGATGACAAAACAAGTACTTACTTCTTGTGAATTATGCATATTGTAAGACAAAGAATTTCAAACAAATGGCACAATTGGAATTATGGCATGAATTATATCACCATTAACATTTAACTGAATTGTTTTTGTTTTTACAATAATAAAAGATAATTACTTTACCTAATCTATTACTTAATTTAAAACAGATGATCATTAACATAATTCAAAGGTTACAATTCAATTGCTATTTATTGAATGTGAAACATCTGATCGATTACATGAGTTAGCTACAAGCTGTTCTATGTCACAATTAAAAAAAAACCCTTAATATACAAATTTAGCAATATCCCTTTATAGCAGACTATATTATCAAACAAAGGTTCGCTCCAAATTTCAAGTCTGTACCTATAATAGTTTAGGCTGTTTTTTTATTATACCGGCCAACAGCTGTTTTGGTGCTAATTTCATATGATTTTGATGCTTACGTTTAAAGTAGGTCCCTTGTACTTCCACAAAAACACTACTTGATGATTTCTTTGGGAATGACATTAATTTTTGCCATAATGTTCTACTCTTTCTTTTCATGTTATTTATATCTTTTCTACTTTTAACATCGGATCCTGTCTAGAGCTTCTTAAGTTTTGGAAACATCTAGAAGAGTCAAGGAGTCATGTCCTTACTAGAAGTATGTCTACTATAGAGTATAAAGGTTTATGAACGACTGCAAGTCATATTTTGCCAAGAAAATTGGGATCAGGTGGGATGCATGTGCCAACTGCTGTTTTTCATACATGTCTGCCAGTTTTTCACTTACCAGAACTTCACTTACCTGAACTGTATTTTTTACCGAGCTGTATTGAGAGTCAATAGATCATGTTGGTCAATAATAAGCTGATCGATTAAACATTGTGGCTGAAGAAGGAATGACTAGCAGCCCAGTAACAGTATTTCCACAAGCAATGTTTACTCGATCTAGTAGTATTATACTTTTATCACTGTATCTCCTTCCAGTCTGTATTTTAATAAATAATTCCATATATTTCAAAGAAAAGAAACAATATCAGCTTGAATTTTGCTTTACACCTGTTGAGCTTTTTGTAATTGAGGATTTAGGATGCCTTTTTTTTCTTTTTCTGTTCATCATAACATTATATCTATTATCTATTACTTTTTATCTTATTATCACTGTGTTCAAAAGCCCAGGTAGCAGGTGATTGGTTTCAATAGTATTCATCAGGTCCTGTGCAAACTCAAAATAGGGTTGTTTATAATCTGCGGACAGCAAGAAAAATCAAGATATTTTTTTCTTGACTATCTTATAAAAAAAATCAAGAAGTCAGATATTTTTAATTTATCAAAGTCATCGTTTAGTTGATTTGAACCACAAATTGTTGAATATTCTTTGTATCTTTTTTTATAGACGTGTTTGAAATCCACTACAAGAAGGCACAGTACGTATATACAAAGTGTGTCAAGGTTGTTCCAACCATTAAATATTGTACCGGCAGAAGCAGAGGTTAAATATAACGATGTCACTTCTAAAAGTCAAAAGGTAAATGATTTGAAAATTTACATTTATATATTTTAAATTTATTGAAGTGTTAACTTCTGTAGCTGCATTAGGCACCTGTTGTGAATTAAACTGTCAGCTCTATCACGCATTCAATTCTCATATGAAAGATTTTCATGTAAGAGACTCATGTGTTAAAAATAAATTATTAATTAATATGGTTTTATACAATAAAATCAGGAAACCTATCTACGATCGGGTCATACTCTGATTGAGTCAGAAATTTTAAACATTATGTTTCACGTATGATGTTAGTTATCATTTGCCAAAAAAGTTTTTAAGCTACTCCTTCTTTCTATCTTAGAGAATGGCACTACAGAACCCCATGCATGAAAATGTAGGTTCTTAAGTCGATACAAACATAATCAAAAGTTTGGCTCTGTGACTTATCGATTGTCATGGCAAATTCTGGTATGACTGGGAATTCATGTATTTGTATAGTACATCCAAGTTGACTCTTGCTTGAGTCCAATATAATTCTGGAAATACTTGATGGTAACGATTTGTCAGAAATATGTCACCTAGCCCATTAAATTATAGAGGTTAACCCCCAATACTCCAATTTTTGTGAAAACCCTCAAAGTAGCTTTAGATGTTTAAAGATTATCTAAAACTTGATAATGATTTTTCAGAAAATTTTCACATAGCCCAATTCTAAAAATAACTCAGGGGAAACATCTCTTAAATGAACTGTAATTTTGTTTTGTTTTGAGAAAAAGTTTGATGGTCAAGGCCAGAGATATGAAGCTTCTATACTGACAAATAAGCTGTTATTAGCTCGAGTTCCTCATAGTACATCTGCTAATAATATGCTGACCCCTAAATCCATGAAAGAGTTTAACCCTTAGCACTCGACTGTCGGGGGAGCCCCGCCAAGCGTATATTGCAGTTTACTCGTATGTCGGGGTCACCTGACACGATTTTCAAATGCCTATAACTCGTCTGCGGCGAAGCCCACGACATTCAATCTTTTCTACGTTTGGTGCTACACTCTATTGAAAATAATGTGAACTAAGTTGAAAATGCCTAGGCATATGTGAGTCATCACAAAATCTAGTTAGCCGCTACGTTGTAAGCTGCAAGTAGGTAACAGTTTTGCCGGTTATTTGTTTACTCGTAGTTTGCCGTGGCTTCACGTGCAATTAGTGATTCTGAAATTCCTGATCTTTTACTTGATACTGATTTATTAGAATGTAGTTCAGTTTCATAAACAAAATAACTAAACCAACAGGTATTTGTAAATATAACCAGTTTATGGGTGGTGTAGATTTAGCTGCTCAATATAATGAACCGTTTTATGAGACGAACAAATAAATGGTGGAGGAAAATGTTTTTCTGGCTATTAGATGTATCTGTAGTAAATAGTTTTATTATCTATAATAACAAAAAAAGGAAATGAGAGAAAATCCTGTTAAACAAAAATAGTTTTGCCAAAACTTGGTGAGGGAACGCATTGGTGATATCAGGAGTAACCCGTACAGTGAGAGGGGTCGGCCATCAACTACTGACAAAGAAGAAAGACTGAAAGGGAAGTTACATTTAATCTTTTCCAATGATAAAAATAGTTCTAAGGATTGTGTAGTTTGCAGTAACAGGAAGATAAAAGGAGGTAGAAGGTAAATATTTTTTCACTACAAAACATGCTGCAGAAAACCAGGACTTCATCCGGAAGACTGTTTTCAAAAATATCATACTCTACAAATAAGATAATAAAATCATGTACATAGAGTATTAGTAAATAAAAATAGCTTAGTTTACTAAAATCATGTAAGAGAAAACAAAGTTTTCCATAAACAATAATGCAACCTGCAGGTGAGGAATTTGTCTCAATTTAATTACAAGTGGGGAAGCAAAGCATGTTACAAAAATCCGAGCGCTAAGGGTTAAGTCTCAAATCCAACTTTATGTGGCATTAGGGTCTCATTCCAAACTATTAGTTTGCACTCTTTTAAAACCATGCCTATATTACTTTATTTGTTAGTATTAGAATATGAAATTTTATATTGGTCAATGTTTTTAAAGTATAGCAATATTTTGTTTAGTTAATGATTGACAATGGTGTGATCCACCCTGCTCATAATGGATTGTTCCATCTTCTTCCATTGGGTACTAGGGCCATAGAAAAACTCACAACGTTAGTAGATAAAAATATGACCCAAATTGGAGCTCAGAAGATCTCACTACCTTTCTTGACAAATGCCAAACTGTGGGAGACTACAGGTATGCTACATTATCTGTCATGAATATCTCAGTATTACGTTTCTTCACTTTTTTGTATTAAGTTTATGTGTCTACAACCACATAGTTTTAAATTTTATTACCCAGTTATATTTTGCAGCAGTCTTTTGTAACATTAATTAACTGATGACAAGTAATGTGTCATGTGCCATTTAATATGATAACATATTGTAAATACAGTGCTTAAGGTAACTAAATAAATCCTGATTTTTCATTTGTTTTTGTATTATGATAGTAATCTATTCTGACTATATTCTTTGAAAGGTATTGTAAATTAGGTAAGGACACAAAATTCACTAAAATGAACATTTTTGTTTCGTGAGAATTTTATTGGAGCTAAATATAAGATGAAGATTTGTTATATTTTCTGTGCTATAATTTAAAATAATTCTCAAGGTAGCAGTATTATTACCTTGACAATTTTGTGTTTAAATAAGTGAACTCTTTAAGAAAAACCTGTTTTATCTTATAAAATGTAAATTTACTTTTTGTTTATGATGGTATCGAAAAGATATTTTAGTTTAGATAGAAAAAGTGATTTATTTCGAGACAACTGGTTCTGTTATCATATGACAATAAGTTAATGTGTTTATGCCTGACCTGGGAAAGGATGACATTCACATGTCTTGATCGTCTGTGTCTACATCCATTACTATAATAAATCATACATGTAGGCCTCCTTACCTTTTTTTGTTAATAATTTTAAAAAGTATGGTCAAATAAATTTGGGGGCGTCTATTACTTATTTTACTACTTATTTACAAAATAAAACCCATATCGACCAAAATAAACAATACACCAAAATTAATTACTTCTGTCACTCTGACACCGGATGCATAGAAAAAAGCTATCAAACATTCGATTATGAAGCTGGAACTTAAAGTAGGAAAAACTAATTTGTTTACTACAATAAGTACTGGGATATTTTGAGAAATACGTTCCAAAACTTTGAGAAAACTGGGATATTGTCTGTTCATATTAAATAATTAAAATTTATATATTTATTTTGTATCAATTAACACATTCAGCATGGCGGCGATATTGGAGGTCTCATCAAACTGCTGTTTTTCATTAACTTTTGACGGCATTGTTTTATCTCAAATACTTAAATGCTTAGTTATAAACGGGGGAAATGGTAAAAAAAAATTAACAGTATTTAATTGTAAAAATCAAGAGTGTGCCGGTACGCTTGCCGTCCCTGACAGTGGAATCATTGACATGCTATGCAGGTTGCATAGCTTGTCGATACATCTATCGTGCCTCTTGTTTTAATCTCAATAATTTTATTTCTACCATATACAGGCTTCTTGGGGACATCAAAACAGTGTATTAGACAATAAAATATTGTTTCTTTTATGGGGTCACAATAAAAAAAAGGAAATTTACATAAATATCAAATAATAAAAATGATAAAATATTGTATGACAAATAATAAAACACAATAAAAAAGACAGAAAAAAAGATAATTTACATAAATATCTAAAGTACCTACTATACTTATACTAAAATATACTACGTAGAAAAGATAACCACTTAATGTTTAACTCGGAATGTTTGTTTCTGCTGGTGTCATGTATTTCACAAAATGATAGAGATCGATAATATAAACGCAGACATAGATAATGCATATGTCACGTCCTAGACTATTTATAGCCGAGATTAGCTAACATTTGTTTACTACAATGTTATGATGACACATTAGGTTTTCGGGCGTCCAAGCATTTTGTCAATGAATCTTTTTTAGAGTAGGCTGTTCCCACCTCTAAGTAGTCAAGTTTCATTTAATCTAATAGGACAGTTATTGTTTATTCTTGTGTTAGTTCAGAAAGCTTAGTTTATTTTTAAAATCGTTGTTTTTACCGGATATTTTGCTGCGTTAAGTGGTTGAAACTAAAAAACATTAAAATATAAAAGTTAAACCAAATTAAATCTCTTCATAAAACTCCCAGAAACATTGTTTCATTTGAAGTATCAAAAAGTCAACTTGGGATGGTTGGATTTAAAAACAACTCAGGCACAATGTTCTACAAACTCTTTTCAAGCACTGTCGTAAAAATCAAACCTTTATACATACACTTATTGACACTAGAGAAGTTTTAATTAGACTGGGAGTGGGCGTGCCTGTGCGCTCGCCACTTCTCAGAAGGGAAGAAGAGAGCGCTCTCAGTGCCTCGCAAGGGAATCCAGAGTGTGCTGCTACACTAGCATTACTGAATGTGTTAAATAGTAGGCCTAGCTCAAGGAATGCTTGTGATTGTGTATTGAGTACTGCATGGAAATCTAGTTCAGTTTAATTGAATGCACGTTAATGGGTTAGATCTAAAATATGTGTTATTCAAAATGTTCCACATCCAAAAACTTGTTTCACCCCTACATTTAGGGTAAACAATGTTTTTCTGTAATTATAAAAAAAATACACGCTCATCTGACTTATCAAGGATTTAAGTTTACGATTATGATACTGCAGTTGTGTCCGTTGGTGACGGTTTTTTGTACAGACAGTGTGTCATTGCCAGACGCCATAATGATGTGGCAGTCAATGTTTTGAGATAACCCAGTCTATTGTAAATTGTCAGGAACATTGAGAAAGCTTTCCTTGTGAAGTAATACATTTTCTTATACTCTCTAACTTGTCTTTATCTTCCAAAACATTTTTAATTATATTCTATCTACAAGTTAATATTGAATTTAGACTATGGGTTACTATACCTAAGTCAAAAAAGGTACAAAAATTTTAATAATTTGGACTGGAAAAATTGGGATATATAGAAGAATTTTAAAATTATAACTCAGTGGCCATCCACTTATCACAAATACCAACTCTTATTATATTTTAAATAACACATACAACATAATTTTTGAGAGCATAATACAATAAACAATCGTCATAGGTAATATTTTACATAGTAACCAAAAGAGAAAAACACAAATTAAACAAACTTATAAAGACAAAAGTTATCAACACACAATGTTTTTTTTTTTAATATAGTTTAAAGCAGTTAGATAATATGAATATTATGACCTTGAAAGATAGGAAAGAGTTGTGAACCTATGTTTAAGGTTACAGCAGTTATGAATAATAAACTTCCGTAATTTCTAATTTTGGTAAAATTTTTAAACCAAAATTGATTACAATAAAATCTTTTTCTATCATCATATTATAATGTAGCGCAGTAGATATTAATATTACATGAATCAGTTACCTATGTTTTTATTGGAGATGGGATGTTGATTTATAAATAACGGAATGTTATACGAGGTGTGGCTAGAAAAAAACCGAACTGATGCTATAAAAAAAATTTTATTTTCCATTATTTACAATTTGATGTTATCTCCTTCAATGTACCCTCCTCCTCGGTCTATACACCGCTCCATACGAATTTTCCACTGTTCATAGCAATGCTGCAGATCATTTTCGGTAAGTCCATACATTACTTCTGTCGCTTTTTTTTCACTGCTTCAACACTCTCAAATCTAGTTCCTTTCAAAGCTGACTTGACTTTAGGGAAAAGAAAAAAATCACAGGGGGCCAAATCAGGTGAGTAGGGTGGATGATCTAAGATGGGAATGTTGTGATTGGCTAAAAACGTCTTCACTGATAACGCATTGTGAGCTGGGGCATTGTCTTGGTGCAGGATCCATGTCTTTGTTTTCCACAAATCGTTCCGTTTTCTCCGTACTCGCTCACGTAGGGTAGACAGGACGCTAATTTAGTAATGCTGATTCACTGTTTGTCCCTCTGGTACCCAATCAATGTGTACAATCCCTTTGACATAAAAAAAAACAATCATCATTGCCTTGAATTTTGATTTTGACATTCGTGGAGAATCAGGAGATTTCCAATGCATAGATTGGCGCTTGGTTTCGGGATCGTAAATAAAAAACCACGATTCATCACAAGTAATAACATTTTGTAAAAAGGTGGGATCACTTTCAATGTTTTCTAGGATGTCAGAACAAATCATTCTTCGGCGTCCCTTCTGTTCAATTGTGAGACACTTTGGAACCATTTTTGCACACACTTTGTTCATGTTGAAACTTTCATGAAGAATCTGCCTAACACTTTCCTTGTCAATTCCTGTCAACTCAGACATTGCTCTGATTGTTAAACGGCGATCTTCTCGAACAAGTTTACCGATTTTTTCAATGTTTGCATAAGTTTTTGCTGACAATGGTCTGCCAGTGCGAGCGTCATCACTTGTGTCTTCGCGGCCATCTTTAAATCGTTTAAACCACTCAAACACTTGTGTTCGCGATAAACAATCATCGCCGTACACTTGTTGCAACATTACAAACGTTTCACTTGCAGATTTTCCAAGTTTGAAAAGAAATTTGGTGTTAACACGCTGTTCTTTCTGTACACTCAACATTTTTCCGACGCACAGACAAAACGTCAACTACTTAGAACAGACACCACGGGCAGACTGAGTGCAGGAGGCAGATGAAACTCGAGCAGTAGACGGAGCAAGAGTCACGTGACAGGCCAGGCGACTTTCAGCCTTATTGCATTCGTTTTATTGTTTCACCTGTGCTAGTTCGGTTTTTTTCTAGCCTCACCTCGTATGTGTGAATGAATAACATGTATATAGAGTTATTTACTGTATTCAGTAACAAATGTAACAGGCCTTGAGCCTGAATTGTTCATCATATTTTTCTACAGAAAATCAGTTAACTCTAACCACAGATATTTAAAAATGATTCTTCATATTATTTGGAAACTACAATGATCCTATTGTTATTTGTGTTATTTTGATTAGATCAATGTGTTCTTGTATTTATTTTTATATTTAGTTACACTAAGACAATAAATTTTTATAAAACTAAGTTTTTTATGCCAATAATTTATAATGCTGATAAT
Organism: Prosapia bicincta; assembly: GCA_036971475.1. NCBI lineage: Eukaryota > Metazoa > Arthropoda > Insecta > Hemiptera > Cercopidae > Prosapia > Prosapia bicincta. The sequence goes on along the minus strand of JBAIZL010000002.1, from coordinate 80,007,101 downwards.
AATTAGGATATTTATTTACTTTTAGGACGTAAGGCATCAGCTGGGAGTGAGTTATTCAATGTCATAGACAGGCATCAGAGGCCATATGTACTGAGCCCTGTAGGTAAAGCTTGTTTACAATCTTTAATTTCTATTCACTTAGGATAAATACCTTTTTTTCATGAAGTAATTTGATTTACTTTCAGTTCCTGATATTGTAAATTTGTCCTACATTTAAAAGGCTTTGTTTGTTGATATATATAATAAAACTGTGTTAAAGATTTCTTGCCAATTTTTGTATAATATTTGAAGCAATGTACTTTTTAAAGCCAAGAAAATTCAAAACAGAATGTCTTATGCGGCGCATTCCTCTGATAGTAGCCAAACATACGAACTGTAAACCTTCCTTTTGAAATCTCTAGAGTAACACACTGCATTCTAACTATCTAAAATATTACCTTAGTGTAAAACCTCAACTATCTTCATATTTGTTTCTATTTAGACCCGTGATTCTTCAGTTATAGGTTAAAGCAGGGTTCAGCAAACCTTTTTGTACTTGAGGGCCTCATATTCAATTTAGCATGGCTGTAACGGTCGCAAATATAAAATAACCATGCATTTTATTATAATTCCTAATTTTAGATCAGTAATATAACTGATTTTAATACAGTAAAGAAGGTGATTTTAACCCTAGAAGCGGCAGTGTTATTTTCCTAACTGGAAGTACAAAATGACCCGCATAAACATCTTATTTTGAAACAATTCTATAAATTACATTTTTCACACAAAGTTTGACATCTATATATTTTATTTGAAGAAAAAATGTTGAAGATATTGTTCTATGCATCAGAAAATTTATATTTTGATTACTTTGAATGTTATTTTTATGAAAATAAGAATTTTTCCAAAAACAATTATAATTTTTTATGTTTGAAGAAAAATAAAAAACCATATGCATTACTGTCTGAAAAACTGAAATATACAAATAATAAAGAAAGATTTTCTGATTTCACTCACCTTTGTTCCATAGAATTTGATGCAGTTTCCAATTTTCTATGATTTTTTTGCTGATCACATACGCGTAAACTGTTTGTTGGGCAAAACTGTCATACACTACTCCCTAGCCTATATTATATTTATAAAACGTTTTCCCTAAAGCACTGTTTATTATACACTGTTATGCCTATATAATTTTTTATACCTATATCTAAATATCTACTTTTAATATATTTACACATTTAATTGAATAATTATACTTAATTAACCTAATTTTCCATCCTCCTTTTTCTGGGATTGGTGCGGTAGAAATGTTTCAATTTAGAAAAACATTTTGGATGTACACCCACATTACAACCAGGACACCAATATGTTGACCTTCCTCATTTATGTGGGTCATGACCACAAACTTCACAAGTTCTTTCTTTCCTTCCATCCAATTTTGCAAGTTCATGTGAAGAACCACTATCCGTTGAAGGGCCTGAGGTGGGAGCAGATTCTGGCTCCTCTTGGTACAAGGACTCCACTACAGACACAATAAAATTATGCCTAGTGACAGGTTTGTCTGTATTTTTTGAATATATAATGTATCCATTTATTCCATTAAACGAATGGAATGGCTCCGAACGCATTGGTCAGACTACTTTTGGAAACGGAATAGTAAACCCATTCCTCAGTCTAGAACGAAAACAAATACACGTCTGTGTTCAGAAAATAATAGAGAAAGCCTACGCTATCTATTGGATTCATACGGAACTTTTAAACGATGCAGTAAGGGCCAACGTACAAGTGTTGTAAAAGCGACATTTACAGTTTAGCGATCGCACGAACTGTCAGAAAATCGACAGCTGCCGCTTCTAGGGTTAACTAACTGCTAATAATGGATTATAGAAGTAATTATTCTAAAATGGGGTACCTACTTCCTGATAACAAATTTGGCAATTTTCTAACTTAAATCAGACAAATTTCTTTATTAATGTTTTGAAATGCTGAAATAATGAATGATTAACACATCTCCATTTAAAAATTAACAAAATTGAACTAAAAAAACATTGCCGTAGGGGTGAAATTGCTTGCATGCACATTATAGACACTACTTTCCGCATATATCGTGCCTGTAATTTATTATTAGGCGTTTATTGTTCTGGCTAGTGTAATTGATCTAGCTATTGAGCAACCTATTTGTATTCTAAGCCTTAAGCGTAAGCTATCCGGACGGCTCAGAATTCGAAAAACTACAAGTGGAGAGGGCTGCACAAAATCATTTCACGGGCCATGGGCTGCCGACCCCTGGGTTAAAATGTATGATGTATACCATTAAATACAATCTATGACCCTGGTATAGTGTCATGAAAGGGGTTACTATAAAACTGAAATGCATATTCAAAAGTTACTACATTACATTCCTAGTTATAATATCCTCTTGTATATTTATAGTTAATGATATAGTCAAGTTTTGTTACTTTACTGAAGTGGTAGACAATAAATTAAGAGTTAATTAAATTTGTATTGTGTCATCCAATAAGTCCAGATGTAACCCTGTTACCATCCTCATGACATGTAAAATTCACAAGTTTATGAAGTGTCTCTATCTAGTGGATAAGAATTAGGGATGGTTGATCCAGTAACTTTAACGGATCGGTGATTTTAGTGACAGAGCCAGGTTTGGATCAGTGACTGTTATTGGTGACTTTAATACTGGTGACAAGGGATACTGAGACACCTCTGTATGTACCAATATCAGGAATGGATAGCATGATGGTGAAATAACTCCACACCTCATCTTTTTTTTTTGGAAGGCTCATTTTAAAATAAATTACAAAATTAAGAACTAACTACCGACTATGAAATTGTATCTACTATAGACAACACTGTCACTATCTTGAAACCTGCCACAAATCGATCACCCACACACGACGTAAATGAGTAGAATCGATTACAGCAACAAATCAACCAATGACAGCTGTGGTAAAATATCAGTAACTTTTCAGTTGTGACAGCGACTTTTTTGCCCAATCTCAACAGTGATAACTCCCCCTCTCGGTATTGTGAGCCAAGCAGTGAGAACAGATCCAGTGATTGTGAATTTTTTCCCAATCACAACAGAGGCGACTTCTGATCGATCCATTGTTACTGGAACTGACATTTTCCATATTTGTCACTGGTACCACCGTTGACAAACTATTATCAGTGACAGGTCACTGTGACAGAAAATATCGACCATCCCTAATAAGAATCACTACAAAATTATTTACACTCAATAAGAAAACATTGTGATATATCCATGAATTAAACTGTGTTGTGTAGAAGTCATGTTCTTAAGGATGGCTTCATGACATTGTTTAATAAATTAATGTAGTTGTCTAAAGGATATCACAAGGTGATCACATAGGTATTGTAATAAACAAATTTAGTTTCCATAATTGGCTAGTCTACTTTAAAAAGAATGTTTTGACTATTTTTTAAATGGCAAAGTATTTCATTCAGTTTAGCATGCTGTTTATTTTGATCATGATTTGTTTTACAGCCTGTGTAATAATATATTCAAATTGATTTCAACTTTAAAAATGGAAAAAAATAAAGATATGCCAAGTCTATTTGTGGTTGATTACAATTCGAGATACTTCTTGTAGACTGTCAAGTCACGAATTTAACGTGAGTTAGAAAATAACGCACATAAGAAATTTTTGTATTGCATGTTGAACGTGACAATTTACAATATATTTGTAGTTCTAAAAAATTTTGTAGGCTACAGTAGATTCGAGATAATCTAAGGTAATTTACATTGAGATTACCTCTGATATGGAAAACTAATACTAAAGTTATAATTGTTGATTCCATCTTCACGTGAGCTACTAGTTTTCACTAGAACACTTGTAAATATTTTACAACTTGCCTACACTTACTTATATTTGTTAAGGACGGCCATTTCGGAAGATATGTATATATATATTTTAGGTTAGTTTTGGTTGGTAAAGATATATATATATATATATATATATATATATATATATATATATATATATATATATAAAGAATAATAAATACACAAAAACCTCTTAACCACAAACTTTCTTTATTTTACACTTATGTACATTTCAGTTACAAAGTAACCATCCTCAGAGGGATAACATACAAAGACTTTGTATGTTATCCCTCTGAGGATGGTTACTTTGTAACTGAAATGTACATAAGGGTAAAATAAAGAAAGTTTGTGGTTAAGAGGTTTTTGTGTATTTATTATTAAATTCAACCACAGTATATTCCTAATAAATAGTAATATATAAAGAACTAAGTCAAAATACAAATACAAGAATTATATAATTCTTGTATTTGTATTTTGACTTAGTACTTTATTAATACACAAGAATACATATTGCGATATATATATATATATAGATTTTTTGGACTAGGAGACTGACAGACTTACCTTGGTAAGAATCCATTCTGTAGTCTTGAAATAGAAACACATAAAGTGGTCTTTGTCAATCAAAGAGAAAACACAAAAAGAAATATGAGAGAATGCTGTTTCTATTTCAAGACTACAGAGTGGACTCTTACCAAGGTAAGTCTGTCAGTCTCCTAGTCCAAAAAATCTAAATAATCTTTACCAACCAAAACTAACCTAAATATATATATATTTGAAGAATGATTTTTTGGGGAATAGAAAAGTAACATGTCTTATATATTTTACTTTTCTTTTGCAAAGTTGAATTTGTTGAATGTTCTGAGTCAGACTCATAGACTGAAATGTACACGGGCATTTAGAAGAGATTGTAACATAAATCAACGCGTCTTTATATTAATAAAGCATACAAGCATATTGCATTAGAAGAAACAATCTCTTGTCACCATAATGCCTTAAGTAATTATTTAAACTAATTAAAATCCTGTTTAGTTTAAGTTACTGAATGTTTTTCAGACACATGAAGAAAGTATTACACATCTGTTAGCCTCATTGCCGCCATTTTCACACAGAAACTTTCCATTGCTGCTGTACCAAATTACTACAAAGTTTCGAGATGAAATGAAACCCAGGTTTGGACTTATTAGGGCTAGGGAGTTTCTCATGAAAGACTTATATTCTTTTGATACAAATTTAGAATCAGCAGAAAAGTCATATAAAATAGTTCATGAAGCCTACCGTAGAATATTTAATGCAATTGGTGTTAAATATTTAGAAGGTAAGTTAAACAAACTACTTACACCATTGGAAAAGTATTAAACAAGCTTTATTTACTTTATAAAAATATATACAATTCATTTTATTACCATTGGAGCAACCAGAAATATTATCAAATTAGAATTTTGATTGTAAAGTTTCTTTATAAAAATTTTCAATAAAAATTGTTAGAGGTTAGAAAATGTTTTGAAAAAAAACTTTATCACATTACTATCATTTTACATTGCTTGGTAATACTTGACGGAATGGGGGTCAACTTTAATTTTAGCTGGGCAGAACATAAATATTGCTTAAAAGTAGAAATAATCAATTATGATGTTTTGAGCGTAATCTTGTAAAACAATTCTGTATGTTCAACTGCAGTCTGTTAACAACATTATGTACATCCACATTCATATGTAGTATAAAGATTATAGTCAGGGTACATTTAATTATAAATAAAGTGTAGCATAAACTTTACACAGGTAAACTGTAGCTTTTGTAATATCCTTTGTTTATGTCTTGTTTATTGTTTAGAATAAACATAAATTAACCTAAATATACATCCAGTTTATCAAGTGTAATTACATTCAGAAAAACAGAGTTCCAAGAGAGGTTATTGAACCTAAACATCTACATATTAATGGGTTTTTAATTATTTCCCAATTACGGTTGCTTCTAATGTTTTTTATCTTCTAACACTCTATGTTTCACAATTTGTAAATTCTAAGCAGTTCGTATGTTTTATTATAACTTGAATATACTGTTTCTTCTTTAGAATGTATTTTAACTATATTGATGTAATAATATATTAGAACGATTATTCTCTTCTACTGCTTTTTTGTATATTTCTACATTAACCCTTTGATTACCATTCATTACAGGCAGCTGGAACATTGCCTTGAATGAATGTTCTATGATTTCTCTCAGACTAGCATTGCCATGCGATTACGATTTTGTTTTCTGTCTAGTGTATTGCACTCTAGGTTCAATATTTGAGATTATCTGGAGAATAAATACCACACCGAAACACATATTTCATTAATGCAATAATTTTAAAAATTAAAATATAAAAAGAAATTAGGAAAAAGATACAATTCAAAAATCTTTCAAAAATATGTTGCTCTCAGGGGGTTTATCAATGGATGCACATGTTGTTAATCAAAGGGTTAAAGTTATGTTTCATAGTGTGCAAAGTTTAAGGAGTATTTATATTTTGCCGCAATTAAAATCATCTGTTTCTTATAATGTGTTCCTGAGTAACGTATGTGAACTGAAAAAAATTAAATTTGATCCTTATTTGGTCAAGTATTACCCAAGGCTTTTTTTATCAGCCTATTTATCTCATCTTTCTGTTGTCTTGGATTTTTCCTTACTTGTTTTTGGAGCCCCTAGACTCAATATTTTGCGAGGATTTTTGTAACAAACTGAAACGGCTTAGTTGAATCATTAACAGAAAACCGGATCATTCTAGAAATTCATCTTATCAGTCCTCATTTGGTTGCCTTGGTTATTTTTTATCCAGATAACTTGAGGTATTCAAAAGCCATAATAAAAAAGTTTTCATCTGTCCTTTTGAACTGGAAAAGAGATTGTTATTTTAAAGTACCTAGAGAAAATTAAGCACTGTTACTTCTTAAGACAAGTAATTGTTTTACATTACTTTTTCATAACAGATTTGATTGCAGAGTAAGGAATTGATATTAATTATTTATCTTATCTCATACATTATGTTATAATTAATTTTTCATTCACCATTCTTAAAATGATTCTGTAGCCCTGCAGTGATATATTATAATTTCTTTTAATTTTAATGACTAGTTTGCGTAATCCTTTTAGTAACAAAATTTAGTGATTTTTACAAGTACATAATTTTAGAACAAGTTCATATTGGTAATAAAGTCAAATCGAAATCAACGCATTTGAAATTTATAACAAAACTTATATTGTTTCTCATTCTTGGCAGTGTTAGGGGATACGGGCTTGATGGGTGGCACTCTATCCCATGAGTTCCATTACCCAGCGACAGTTGGAGATGACACTCTGCTAATGTGTGAAAAGTGTGGTTTTGGAAAGAACAAAGACCTTGGAGGTGGTCAGGTTGCTTGTGGACACTGTGGTGAAACCAATATGATTGAAACCAAAGGCATTGAGGTATGTAAAAATTAAAGTTTAATCCCGAAAATAAAATTTGAATACCATTAAAACTATTCCTAGACTAGAGTTATGAGCATTGTTTTAAAAAGCATTGGTGATAATGTTATGTTATTTTTAGGAGATATGATTATTTAAAGAGGTATTTCACAATCTTTATCTGATAAATGAGTAGGTTATCTGTAGTTTTGCTTGTAGATAAACAAAGAAAGTCAAAATACCTTTGTTTGTGATAGAACGGATTAGTATATATATTGGTTGTTTTTTCATTCTAATACAAAAGTAAATAAATTTGCATTTAAAAATTTGTTTCGTTATCCAAACATTGAAAAAAATTACTTCATATGCAACCATCCTATAAAAATGAAAATCATAATAGAATATTAAAAATGACATTAGTATTCCATAATGTTATTATTTTTGGGATAATTTAGGATAAAAGGGAATATTTAAATAAATTGTCTAAATTTCATTGTTTTTAAATAATGTGCATAGTTAGTAACTTGGTTTGAGACCAGGTTTATTTCTGATTAATTGAAGAAACTTAAAGTTTTACAAATTTAGATAGAATACTTACGAGGGCTATCCAGAAACTAACCGCCACATACGCTTAGCATGAGAACTAGTAGGGGTGCGTCGCCATGTTAGTATCATGTAGGTGTAGCATCGTACTGCAACGGCCAAATTGACCGTTGCAAAAATCTTGGTAATTGGAGAGAATAGGTATTTAGGCCAGTGTCTAGATTTGTAAAACTTATAAATAAATAAAATAAATAATGTAAAATAGAACAAAAAGAATGATAGTAGGAAAGACTATGGTTAAATTTAATAACTTATAATTTTAAAATACGGCAGAGTCTTGCTTATTCGACATCGTTAGTTTTGTAAATTGTTAGTGTTTCTAAAGTGGTGTTACTTTCGTGTTTTGGGTCGTTGTTATTGTTGTGTTATCTTTTTGTTAATGTTTTTATTGATAGATTTATTGATTATTATGTTAGTATGGCAACAAAAAGAAAGGAGGTCGTAGTATCAATGCAACAAAAACTTGAGGCAATAAAAAGACTCAATAAAGGAGAGGTCAATGCAGAAGGTTGCTGATTACTATGGTGTCGGACGGGTAACAGTAGGAGATTGGAAAAAGATACAATTGAAAATAGAAAAATGGTGTTTTTTAAGGGTGACTGAAAGAGCATTCATAGAGAGAAAAACAATGAAAGGTTGTGAGTACCAGCAAGTAAATGAGGCTTTGTACCCAGTTCAGAGGGAAAGAAGTTCCTATTTCCGGGACTGTCCTGCAGAAAAAGGCTTTGCATTCTCGAAATGCATTTAATGAAGTTGATTCAAAGTTCACATCAAGTATTGGGTGGCTTAACAGGTGAAAAAAACGTTATAGAATCCTCCAGTTAAATACTTGTGGAGAGAAACTGTCATCTAATTTTAAAGAAATGATTGAATTTCGTAAAAGATTTCAACTCTTTATTAAAAAAGAAAGCTTAACTGGCGATCAAATTTTCAACTATCATGAGACAGGGCGTAACTTTAACTTGTTGGCTAGTAAGAGCATTGCAGCCCAAAGAGAAAAGTCAGCAACCGGCTATAAACCTAGAAAAGAAAAAGTAATCATTCTGGTTTGTAGTAATGCATTTTGGAAAATGGATTTTGTAATGATCGGGAAATCAAAAATTCACTAGCATTCCAAGTGATTTCAAAAAATATTTTTCTAGTAAATTATTATATTCATAAATGTGCATGGATGACCAGTTCAATTTTCAAAGATTAGTTTTTAAGGAATTTGTTGTTTCCACAGAAAAATACTTTAAAAAACAATCTTCCAAGAAAAGCTGTTTTACTGCACAACGCCCCAACATGCCCGAGTGAGAGTAACATCCAGGTAATGTTTCCACCACCAAATGTATCGGCAATTTGCCAACAAATTGCTGTAAAATAGACTGGGGTGTCTTGGGAACACTTTTAAAAAAATATCGAAGGAAGCTACTATCAATATTGTTAGAACTAGCTGATGAAAGCAACTGATATGTTAGAGGAGGCTGATATGAAAGGTAATTTGAAAGCCATTAATGTAAAGGAAGTTGCTTATTGGATTGCTAGGCCTGGGATGATGTAAATGTGTTGCCACATTTACAAATCGCCAAATTGCTAAAATGCAATTGAAGAAGAAAATTCAACTGAAGATGAAGAGGATCCAAGAATTAATGAAGAATACGTTATTTCTTTAGTCCAGCGCATTCCTGCTTATGAGGATGCTACAGTTAAAGACGTTGAAGCTTGGTTGCAAGAAGTAAATGAGTACGTCATAACAGAAGATGAAATTGTTGATCTGGTAAAGAATAATGGTAATGATATTGACGATGGAGAACCCGTGGTTAATCTTCTAAAAATACTCCATAACAATGCCGTGAAGGCCCTATTGCAGTGATGTCGCTATTGCATATGTTGAGCACCAAGGAGAAGCTACGGGGATCGACATAATGATGCGTCGCAGGTGGCGGGAATTGGTGGCAAACATCGACGAAACAATTGATCAGCACAACACTTTTTACATCTTCATAGTGCACGTATATTCAGAACTTTTTATATTTAGTGTAACGGTCAAACATTAGCAAACTGTGTTATACCCGATTTTTTAAATTTTCCCTACTATCTGACATTTTAGTTAATCTGTTGTCATAGTGGCCGGATAATTGAGACTCTACTGAATGTTGAAAAACCAAAATTAAACTAATATTCATAACCTAAAATCCAGGCTATTAAAGTATAAAGGTATATTTACATTAACAAAATCGCTGGAATCAAAGTGTTTATAAAATCTTCCAACAGGGGCACAAAAGGCGAAAAGAAATCAAGAAGAAATGCGAAAATAAAACAAAGAACTAAATGAATTTGAAGAAAACTAAATGAATAAATTGTTCGAATAAAATTCTAAATTCAAAGCAGGGCATTATATAAAGTAAAGGCTCTAATAAAAATAAAATAATTAAAAGAAATACAAGCAGAGTGGGTTGGAGATTATACAACGCTCCTAATGAAGAAAGGCTCTGATTGGTTGTTTAAGAGAATGGGGTTCACCCATGGGCTATCACATTTCGGAAAGATTAAGCGTGGGTTAGAGTTTGGAGTCGTACAACAGCTATCTCAGAAACAACGTGTGCTAAGTGACTGAAATGATAATTCCAAATATGGATAAAGAAAACTTATAAAAAGTGCAAGATGTAATACGGGAGTGTTGGAGTATTTGAGCAATTAAAACCACCTCGACCTGCGAGATATACGAAAGTGTAAAACATCGTAATGAGTAAAGTTGAAGACGCCGCCCAAAGTGTAAAACATCGTAATGAGTAAAGTTGAAGATGCCGCCCATTAGAACATGTTTAAAAAACATTGTGAATTTTATTGAGGAAAGTTTCGACCCATCAACCTATTTAGTAAGACGTATAACCAAAAGAACAAGGTAGTTAACAAAGCAGCCTGGATGTGAGGAACCCATTTCATAATGAGATCCAGACAACGAAGTCATCAGTATAATGATTTATACACAAGAATATTTATTTAAATTAGGCTTTATTTCGATCTATATTAATTAAAATTTTTAATTCAATTAAAAAATACAACCTACGCGAAGTAAATCACGTTTAGGCAAACGAAGTTGAACTTTAAATTTGTCAAAATTGTCTCTTTATTTAACCATTTTAAGAAATGAAGCGAGTTTATGTAAGTGAATAAAAAATGTTTAATATGGCTTTATTTCTTAACAAATTATTTAAATCCTCCTTCATCAAATATAAAGAACATAATTATTGTAATTAGGGTTAAGTAAAAGGGTTTCAATATTTAAAATAAAGGCTAATGTATTAACTAACCAAACTTTTGTGTAAATCTTTGCCAGACTTATATACTGTTGTGTAGATTTAGAAAACATTAATGAATCAAAATTGTTAAATAGAACTATAACAGATATAATTAAATGTAATGAACCATTAGGCTTTGAATGTATTAAATATGAGAGTCGAAAGTGTAAATTAAAACCTTGGATAATTGGAAAGTATATAGCCTATGCAAAATATAGGGGAAACTTTAAAATATTAATGTGGTAATAGTAGGGAAAATAAATAATCATTTTTGTGAAATCGTATATACATGTTTGGGGTGGGGGGGGGGGTTCGTACATTCAAAAACAAAGGGTCTTAAATTTAAATTATTTGCTATTTGTATACAGTAAGAAAAGGATTAAGTTAAATTCATGTAAACAGAGTTTGACCATATTTTAAAAAGAATATCTAATAATTGTAAAAAAAAGAAACATATAATTAAAAATTAAGTTGAATAATAAATAAAAAAATTTGTTATTTTCCTATTAGCTTTTTATTTTATTTTTTAAAGTCAGTCTCACAACGTGTCCAATTATAGTCTTTAAGTCAGAAGTGTTTCTCAAAGAATCCTTAGCCCCTATTATAGACTAAAAGGGCTTCTAGGAGGCTGTTTGGTTTTTGTTACAAATTCAGGGGTTGGTTCTTCTGAGAGGTTTATTCCATGAGCTACAGGTATCAGACCAGAGAAAGATGTCAAGGTATAAACCATTACTTTCTTGCAAACAAGGAGTGTGTTAACATCATAGTAAAGAACAGGAAGAAGATGAGCCGGCCGGATGTATGATAATAGAAAAAAAGGGTTTGTGAGGTAATAGGATGGAAAAAGGTCCTTAGGAGTATGTTCGCATGCGGTCCAGTTATAGCTCCAAAACAAATCCTTGAGTGCCGAAATAAATCCTGCCAAGAGTGTAGTGCACGGTGTTAAAGGACTTATTTGGGCAAAACTTCACTCAGCAGCCGAGATTCATTTAAATTTTTGTGTGGTTTATGACTTACACATAATGAGTAAAGGTGTAGTCCATCAATGGGTACGATGTTTTAAAAATGCAAGCGCAAACATTTACAACAAAGAAAGAAGCAGTATTTCTTCTCTTGTCAGTGATGACCTACTATACTAAGTGAATTGAAAAGTTTGTGAGAACCATCGCTTCACAATCTCTGAACTTTCCGATTATTGAACTATCCAATGACAAAGAGCTTTAAACACCGTGACAGGTAGGCTATATTCACAGGGAGCAGATTTTTATACAGAGGGTATTAAAATAACTGTTCCAAGTTATTACAAGTGCTGAATCTGTTTGGCAACTGTGTAGAGAGAGAAAGGTTGTAGTTTTAAAATGTATATAATAAAATCTTTTTATTCACCCTAGTATAATTTGTCATGAAAAATTAATATTTTTTGTAGGTGGGACACACATTTCTGCTTGATACACGTTATTCTGGTCCTCTGCAGGCATTATTTACTGGACCTAAGGGCAAGGAAACCTTGGTTATGGGGAGTTATGGTTTGGGCTTAACAAGGATCTTGGCTGCTGCATTAGAAGTACTGTCATTACCAGACCAGATTAGATGGCCTGCCCCATTAGCTCCTTATACATGCCTCATCATTACTCCAAAGGTAGGTTTATCTTACATAACATTGTAAGCCTAGCACTTAATATTACCTCTTGAATTTTGCAGTTTATTACGTTCGTTGAAACTTAATTAACACTTTTACATTAGTTTATGACTATCTGAACTTAAATTTGTTGTAAATTTGTAAAAACTTACTGAGACAGAACGTAGAAAGTATAGGTATCTGTAGTTCTGGACAATATTTTTGACTCTTAAGTTCAACATTTAAAACCAAAACTAAACTGCTTCTGTTCAATTTTAATTCCAAAGAGCACCTCATTCTAAAAAATGGTAAGACTTATAAAAAACACCCTTCTTGTCAGTTAAACAAAATTTGTTTAGACTTTCAGTACCTACACTAATCTGATTCTGAATTTAGCTTGTATAGTGACCTTTTCTTTGTTGTTAAGCCTTTTTAGTAATCATGGTTTTATTTAGTATTGTGATTCTCAAATTACTTAATAACAACAAATACAGTTTTATCATTGGCTTAAAAAATCTATATGGTTTTGTGGAATATAGGAAGAAACTGTTTATAACTGAAAAACATATGGTTCTTTTTTACCCCAGCATGTCTTTATTGGGACCTTTTTTATTCAATGCTCAATAGTTCCTGAAGGGGCAAAGCAAAATTGAAAATAATATAATAATTTTAAATTCCAGGAGGGAAGTAAAGAGAGCAAAGTCATTGGTAATCTTCCCATTCAACTGTACGAAGCCTTGCAACAGATACCTTCGTGTGAAGACAATGTAATAGTGGATGATAGGTCGTCTCTTACAATAGGAAAACGTTTACTAGAAGGTAAGCGTACTGGATACCCTTTTATAGCGGTTTTTGGCAAAGATGCAGCAGCAACACGAAGCTTAATAGAACTGCATGATGTTTTGTCCAACCAGAGCCTAAGATTGACACAGTCTGAACTTCTAAGCTATCTTGCTAATGATGAAGGTCTGTCCAAAGTTGCAATAAATTCAAGCAGTTAATGTTTATACAGTTTCCAACAGTATTTTAAAACAATGTAGATACTAGTTTTACTTTTCTGGTTAAGTATTAGTTTTTACTGTTAGAAATATTTTGTTATAAAATTAATGTCAGATATAAATGTACATAGTCTTGAAGACTGAATGAAGGATGTTATGTTAAAATATTATGAAAATTCAAATCTAACTTAAAGCACAGTGTGATAAATATATTTTATTAATTGAAGAAAGAAATTAATCAGATTTTATAATTCATTATAATTGAAAGTTACCAGTTTATTTTAAAGATTTTTATGTAATTACTATTTAATGATAATTATAACCATAAATTTATAGATAAATTTGACAAATTTAATTTGTTGGATTGTTTAATAATGTCTCATACTGAATATTGAGGCATTGATTTTTTATAGATAATGATATCAATTTCAATGGGGAATTTATTATAAAATAATGTCATTGGCCAAATAGTTTCTTGTTAAAAGAAAACACTAAGTAAACTTCGTCTAATCAGCTGGGATTAGATCTAAAACATGGTGGATTATAAATTATTCTACTTTTCACGATGGATATCAGTTATAAAATTGAACAAAATGTTCAATAAAATTTTAATGTTTTAAATTTTTGAAATAAGCTATTTAGAATTAAAAGTACAGCAGTCCCTTAATAATCGGCAGATATAGAATCAAAGTACTGTCGGATTATTGGAAAATTACCCCTAGAACTAATATAGTTGCAAAATATGACACATTTACGTACCCCTTTACTGATAAACTAGTGATTTATCTACAGTTGCATTGATAGCTAAAATATCATTGCTGTACAGTAGCATTGTACCTAACATTGTACATATGTTACTGTAATGTACACAAATCGATTCTTTGGTTAGCACAAATCAATTTCCTACATCTGATTTCCTACCATTAGAATCAATGATTCCTGGAATCGAGAAACAGAATCAGCCCATCCTTAGTTTTAACCCATCACCATTTCTTCTAATGTCATGAATTGTAGCATGATTGATTGGGGGACAGAGTTAAAATGAATACAGCCAGATTAGTGAAGGGGCCAGAGTTGTGACACATTGTAGAGGGACTGCTGTAAAATTAACCATAGGGTCACTTGGGTTTACTCTGACCACTGCGCCTGTAAATCATATTTATAAAACTTTTAAGCTTTTTGAAAGTTTGCCAATATTTGGAATTTCGAAAAACTTCCAATGCTTCTTTTATTCTTTCACAGTGATGTATCTACTTACACCATTTTTAAGCTTCTTCATGATTTTGAGCTAAATTGAACGTCAAATGTTTTCTTTTAGATGGCACATTAACTTTAGGTTCCACTTGTCGGTCAGTATAAAATCACTCACAAGCTCTATAAAACACAAAACCAACCGAATTAAACTTAAACGATGGCCTACGCCGAGCTTTTACAAGTAAAGTATTAGTGAAGTTGAGAGGCAGCAAACACATTATTCATGAGTCTATACGACTTCACCCGAAGTCATTCAATGTCCAGGAAAGATGCCGGATTATTTAGCTTGCTATACCAAAAATTAGAGTTTTACTTTATTAAATCTTTTGCATAATTTTGTTACTGATTGCTCAGTTTATATTTAGGTGTGGTCACTTTGCAAACTGGTTTTTAGCTTAAAACATCTCGATATGAATGTTATAAAAAAAATTATTATTTATAAAAGCTCTGAACAGTATTAAAAATAATAAAAGATCTGTTTACATTAATTTATTTTCATTACTTTAATAACCGTTTATTACTCGTAATTGTATTCCACTTATCCTCTTTACCCTTCTTTATGCCTCTATTTGATCCACAATAAACATTGGGTCTACTTAACTTATTTAGCCTAACATTTGTGCCTTGATCCTTTCATATATTCCACTTTGTAGTAACGTCTGTTTTTCATTACGTTAAATCAAATGATAGCGTCAAAATATTGTCACACTTATGCCGTTATCTTCAGCTACATTCATATTCATTTTTCTGAGTATATCTTGAAAATAAGATATTGTAAAGATAAATTATTACAATTAAAAAATAAGATATGTATTGAATATTTTGTTTTTTACCATTTCCATCCAATTAGTGGTAGTAAATGCTTCTGCGATAATTGGGGAACAGATTATTATTACTATTTAAAATGGTTTAACACGTTCGCTAGCGCAATGTTAACAAAATAACTATTGGTATAGACGAGCTGTCTCACATTTGCGCAGTTGAAATGATAACTGGAAAGCCTGTAACATGATAAGATTTTTGTGCTATAAACCGATTGGCTCATACATGCCCCATCCTTTAAAAAAAAAAAACCCCCACTATAAACAGCAAAAACAAAAATATACAACGAAGACACATATGCCAATGGTATGAAGTATGGTGTATGAAGTATAATAAGTTATTATAACAACTTTCCACTTTTGGTCTGTAATGAAGGTCAGGTCCACGTTAACGTGGTCTGTGTGAAAAGATTGAATTCTTACTACTGGTCCTTTGTAAAAAACCAGACGGCGCATATATGCCCCGCTTGGTAGCGAACGTGTTTACGCTAATATATAAATAAACAATAAATAACACACTGATTTTGAATGATATTAATATCTTTATTTATAAAGAAATCTTCGGAACAAAAAAGTGAATTCGGTAGCTCTGTAAGAAAAGTTTTCTGTGGGATATTGAGATTTCGAGAGGACTACAAACTAACTTGTAACCCCAAGGAAAAATTTTGAAGTTTATATAACTTTGAATGCCCTTTTAATGCATAAAATTATTTTCACAAATAATTTTATAAAAATGTTGAGATCATGAAGCACTTTGAAAGTTTTTTAAAAATTTCATCAATTGTTACAACAATTTTAAAATTAATATAAAGCATAAGACTTTTTAGGCACTCTATATAAGTTTTTTTTTCAAATGGCAGCAATCGTCAAACAAAGTTATGCATATTGAAGTCTTTTACAAGCATGTAGAAAGTCCATTTGTTTACAGTTCTATGATTAATGTTGACCGGTTTTATATGAAAACTACCCCTGGAAGATATACTATTTGAATTTTCTTACAAGAATTTAAAACTATTTTGAAATTTCTTACAAATTAGTCAATTTTTGTCGATAAAAATTAAAAAGAAACTTTGGTCAGTCTAACAATTCATTCTGTGCCCCTTAATAAATGGTGATAATGATCTTTGTCAAACAAGCCCCTTCTATCCACTGAGCTATGTTATCTTGCCGTAAATATGATTTATTTATTGAAGAAAAAATAACTAATTTATGACAACATTAAGAAAAAAGGGTTAGTCAGCGTTAACTTGAAAACTTCCCTCTAAATCATAAAAACTCAACTACTTTTTGCTGGAGTTGCATCAACAAGCTAGAACTTTGTGAAAATGCTTTTCAAATTTTGATAAAAATCAAAATACAAAATATAAACTGTTTTTTTATTGTTAGCCTACGACTTTAAAATTGATTTATTGATTTGTATTTTGCTGCAAATATTAGTATGTAATTTTATTTATTCATTATTTTTCTAGTTGTTAATATTTCCAGCTAATATACTGTATTTGTATTTTTATTTAATAATGTTTTTCTTTATTTTGTTCATTTTTTAACAATGTTTTTTGTAATTATTTTGAACAATGTATCTTAATCACAAACGCTTGTGTTGTGTGTTGAATATACAGCCCATCTCTACATTTGTTTGGCTCCACTGTGTAGTTACGTAAATCCTTATAAAAATTCAATTTTGTATTACATAAATAAACTTATTTAGAGTTAAATACCACCAATGTTTTAAGTTTCAATGAAACAAAAAATTCAATACCTTTGGCAAGTCACTAAATTTGGGAATGCGATTGAATGCACATACCCTACACTACAGAAACAGAACCTGTGTGCAATTCACACAGTTTTACTTATAAAAAGGTATAAATTATTTTTGTAAGCGCTTCAAAGATAAAATAACTTACTTCTTGTTTTGGATGCCCAGGGTCATGTGACTCTTATGGGTCTGATGTACATAATACGTTGCTGCAGTCAAGGTCCAAAATTGTTTATTAGTTAATATTGTTCTCATGTTGTTCTGGCCTCCCAGAACAGCAGAATTGCTCTTGATGGAATTGGGGAGGAGCATCGCAGGATGATATGGTCCAGGATATACTTTTCAGGGCAGAAAGGAGATTCTCTTAAATTGAATTTGATAAGGTAGGTTTCAGTCACAATATGTCCGATCCTTGCTCGTGCTGCAAAGACGGCTGTGGATCTGGAAACTCCTTGATACATCTCTAGATCATTTGGTTCTTTTTGTATGGTATAGAGGTGGTATACCTTTAGTTTCTTCTCTCCAAAGGTGGATCCATTTTCCTCTGACCGATGCTTTCCCAGCACTTTGGCATTTCTTCAGGGAGTATGTGGTAAGAAAACTGAGTTTGTTTTGTTTCCGCTTTTTTATTGCCATTGATGTCGCAATGTGTATATATAAGGTCTAGTATAAACAAAGTAATACCAGCAGTCTCAAAGATCTTTTATTTTGTGAACATGAAATGTTGAAAACTTTGCATTTTTTTATAACAGCCATTTAAACTTTGCTGATTTACATGAAGATAATTAATTTTTTGTAGAAATAAAAACGACTGTTTTGCGAGTCAGGTATTGTCATTTATTTATTTAGCGGCGACATTTTAGTAACAAATTGGTTACCATTTTCAGGCCTGTTCATATGAATAATAATTAATGTTTATACAAATACAATTAATTATTAGCTATAAACTATATTAAATAATATAATACAATTTACCTTCAAGAAATGACAAGATCATACACACAATATAATTAAAAAAATCAAATCGAGTATTAGTCATTTCATTCACACTATAATACATTTAATAAAAGTAAAATTGAAACATATTTTTTATTGTGACATTACTATTTAAAAAACATCTTATTACGAAAGACTTACAAACAGCCAAAATCAACAACATTTTAGAATTTTAAATACTGCACTAATTATCACTAAATTTTTATTTATCAATTAGTAAAATAAACATAGTTAAAATTACAATAGCAATAGACAGAACAATGTAAAATTACAAAATAAACAAATAGGACAAGCGAATAAAAGATACAAAGTTTATCAAATACTTGTCAATTTACTTATAATAATTACACCAATTTATGATTGTTAAATCTCTAAATTATCAACACCACACAGACTAAAATTTTAATACCTAATTAATAATCAAGATTTTTTAAATTTATTTAATAATTGGATGTAAACCATTGCCAGTTTAGTAGAGTCCTCTTTTATATTAATATGATGTAGAGGGGGGAATTGTCTTCATACTCGTTACGATTTTCCATTTGATCATGTCACCTTCTGACCAATCATTCCAATGTCTCCGTTTTGCCATAAGATGTTACACTGAAACAAAAAACGATTCAAGTGTAAAATAAAATTTGCTGTCTATGTGATGTCCGTTTTGCATTTTTATGTGTATCATTTCTAAGACAATACGTCAGTGCCAATTTCTCCATTTATCTAAAACAGTAGGATTTTTAAAATCAAAGCTAAGGTCAAATTTACTAATATGATTAAAAAAATACTGCTGTGGTAGTTTAATGATGCTTGGTGATCTTTATTTTGTGTTCTCTAATGCATACTTTTGATCTCACCAACATATGAAGCATCACAGTCATTAGATTTAATTTTATAAACAACATTATTACGATTAAGGGTATCTGTGTTGTATTTCTCTCGTTTAAGTATATGTATGATTTATAGAAATAATAGGAACTGTGTTTATATTATATTTCCCAAGTTCTTCAACATTTTTTGTAGAAAGCTTTAATATGGAGGCCTTTACTAAATTACGTAACGTTAATATGGATACCCTCCTCTGTAATGAATCAGTAATGCTAGTACCCCCCCCCCCTCATAATTACATAACATAGTGTTCTACTTTACTGAGTTAATTGTTTTGAATGCCAAATTTGAAGCCCAATAAAGAAGTACTAATATCAATAAATATTATGGTAATAATATAATGAAAAATAAAATGAATTTTGTTAAATAAGTAGAACGGAAATAAGAAACAATTTTCTAAAAAATATGAGACCTCACGTGTACTGAAAAACGAATAGAAATTATAAAATCAAAATAAACTTTGGGTTATGTATATAGTCAATACAATATTAATTTGAACATAAATTGAAAATATTGTTTTATAGAAATGTGATTTAAATGAATTTAAAGGAAAAGTGATCAACTCATATGTAAAATTGTCTAAAGTCTATTCATCTTCTCACGGAGTAATCATGAATGCAGCGACAGACAACACTATTGCTGCGAGTTTCAGGAAAAGAGATCAATCTCAGCACATTGTTTACAAATTTCAAACATTTACAATTTAGTTTTATGTCGTATTCGGTCCAGGGAACTCAGAAGTCTGTCAAACTCGGTCATGTGCAGTACAAACTTTGTACCTCTCATAATGAGTCATGACTGAGTGTAACCAAGTTTCGGTGTACTTTTGAGTTCACTTGTACGGCCTAAAAAGATCTTGACATCGAATTTTAAAAGATATTGTTTTGTTAAAAACTGTTGCTAATAAGTAACAACTGGCGCTATAGCTGATATACTGAGACCGCGGTATATGTCTGTACACGCTGCCTGATCGTTGTACTGTGGCGATACCTCGCTCGAGGCTACAGTTGCTCACATTTTTTCTCCAATAATGCTCATAAATAGGAAGTTGATCAGGGTACTTTAAATACGTTTTTTTGGTAAATAGATTCTATTTGAGTTCATTATTAATATTAAGTACATTTTACTTACTCAAAAGTTAAAATGGGGCTGGTTTATTTATTAAATAAAAAAAAATTTAATGTAGTCAAAACTGACATTTCAAGTTACGTAACACCACTGAATACCCCCTCCTTCTTCCGTAACAATAGATATAACCCCCCCTCCTCCCTTGTGAGGTTACGTAATTTAGGGATGCCCCCATAGCGAAAATGACAAAAGGGTGTTTGTGGTATTGATATTTATCCATATTCTAGAATTGTGTTTGTATTAATTGTGGAATTGTATTTTTCATACAATTAATTTATTGTATTTGTATTAACAATAATTATTATTCATATCTACAAGCTTGAAGATGGTAACGAATCTGTTCCCGAAAGGCCGTTGCTAAATAAATGACAATACTTACTCCCAAATAAGTCTATAAAATATAAACCTAGCGAATGTAAAGTGAAGAATGAGGATTATTTAGTTCGATTAATCGGTAAAGATGTAATGAGTTTGAATGATAACAGTGAGAGTGAATATGTTGATAAAGTTAGGTTAGTTGTCCCTATTATTCTAAAGTAATATCTATTCAATTATATTATTCTAAAAGATCAAAATCTAGAATGTTTTAATTTTTTTCATTAGCCTATTCAGTTTTGCACTAATTCTAATTGAACAAATTATACAAAATTGAAATTTATAAGTTGTAGTCATTTGAAGGTTTTATCTTATTTACTTAGGGTAGCTGTAAATACAGAAGAACCGGACAAACAGGAGAGACTCTGGGAAAATTAAATACTGAGAAAACAGATTCTGCCACTTCAAAATAGGAACAGGTAGGTACCTGTATTTACTAAATTTTTGAGTTTTCTCAGTAGTATAGATAATACCCCAGTGAAAGAGAGAAATATCACCGGATGCATAAACAAAGTTATAAAGAAAATGTGGAAAATAAATTTTATTAAAAATTCGGCCCGTTTCATTAGATTCATTACTTTTAACAGATGTGTCAAACAAAACTGGGAAATTGTAGCATATTAAACTACTTCAACTTCTAAACAATTCTTAAAACCCTACTTTTAAAAATTTATAGTATACAAATAATTGGTAATCTAGTTTCACGATATATTTATACGTAGAATAACATTTCCAAGAGTAGAAAGGTATTTCTCTAAAAACTGACAAGACACCTCAAATCCTGTACAATAACTGGCCAACCTTTATTTATTATTTTAAAATTCCTTCCATTAGCTCACACTCTCCTGATACATATCTTGTACAAATTTTCAATCGTTAATAAAATATGTTTTTATTCATCCAATCAGGTTTAAATGCATTTTTTTAACCTGTAGTGAAGGATAATTGATGTTAACACAGTTTTTCCAAATATTTATTCAATAATTAAATTATAAAATTTATGTAGTCCAGCCGGATTTGAACTGAGAATCTTCATGTTCGAGGTCTAGAGCGCCTTGGCACTATGTCAACTTTCCAATACCTAGTAATATTTTTCTCAGAAATATATATGATTTTTCCCCATCTGGTTGTCATCGAAACCTCCATTGTATAACCTTAAACTGTTACGGTTACTACACAATATCATAAATAGTGCTCCATGGTAACTAAAATATAATTCTTCTTTGTTAACATGAGTACGAATTTACTTTAAAAAAATTTTTAATGTTACTTGTTTTAATTATGTAATTATAAATTGTGTAGTTTGTATCATAGGCTCATATGAAAATACAATGAGCTTAAAACAGCTTTAGGTGAAAAAATTAGATTCAGTCAAACTCCATTCAAAGTTAGATGACAGAAATGGTGTTTTAGAAATCGGGTCAGCAGCATGTGTGTCCACACAAAAATGGGACTTAAAGAGTAAAAAATAATTTTCACACAGTCAATGAAGAGTAGGAGGGGATTGAAGATTCCCAAGGTTGTGCAGTGGGCTCTCGCATGACAATGGCTGCAAGTAGGATTATGGAGAATTGGGCTGAGAATCAGGAGGACCATTTCCAAGTGGAAAGCCTTTTATTTGGGTGGGGTGGATAAGGATTTTATTCTGGAAAATGGGAGATTTATATATCACTTCATGGGGACATGATTGATTGATTTAAAAAAATTTTAAATCCCTTCTATCTTTTTAAAATTCCTTCTATTATCTCATACTCTCCTGATATATATCTTGTACAAATATTCAATTGTTAATAAAATACGCTTTTATTCATCCACTTAAGTTCAAATACGTTTTCTGAAACCTATAATGGATGACAATTGATGTTGATGCAGTTTTAATCAAATATTTATTCAAAAAATAAATTATAAAAATTTGGGGATCCAGGTCAGATTTGAACTATCTTCATGTTCAAAGTTTAGCACTTTTTGGCAGTGAGCCAACTTTCTATAGCTAGAAATGAACTTTCTCAAAGATCTATATGAAGAACCTCCATTGTATAACCTTAAATTGTTGCCATGGTTGCCACACAATACCATAAATAATGTTCTAGGATTAAAAATGAATTATAGAAATAAATTATAAAAAACAACCTGGATTAATGGTATCTAACCTTGCTTCACACACTGACAATGCGAAAGGAAAGTGAAAAGAAACTACAACACAATGTAAGCGACGAAAAAAAGCATATAAATAGTAACAAATTAAAATAATGCTCCAGCACCATATACAGAAACAAAAATAGAAAATTGCAAGAAAATTCCCTTTCTATTGTTATTCTGACACATGTATATACATATTTATATTAATGGTAATTATAAAATACAATTTTCCTGTGTTGATTTAAGTAGGAATTGACTTTAACAAAAAAAATTGTATTACTTGCTTTAGGTTTTTCCTAAACCGTTCAAGATATTGAGCTCAAAATTTCACATTGTTTATTAAATGATTTCCTATGTTTATAAGTATATATAAGCCTGTTTTCTTGAAATATAGGTATTTAAAGTTGCATGACACAAGGCGTTTTGAAAACAGTCATGTATTTTCAAATATTTAATACAACAAGCTTTTTCTTGTACCAGTAAAAGATGTATATATTTTCATTAGTACATTTCACTTCTGAAATATATTTTACATTTTTTATGTAATTGGCCCGAAAATAAATGAATAGTAATCGACTTTGAACATCATACAGCAATCTAGTACCTAGTAGGAGCATAAAGCCGCTACGTAGCAGTCCCTGGTGGTAGGGGGGGGGGCAAAAATAAACAAGGGGATGAAAATTTACTTACAAAAAAATGCAAATAACTCAAGAACTAGGCAACATTTTGAAAAAGCTATTAGCACCAACTCATTGTATGTTAAAAGCTGCTACAACCTATGTATGTAACAGAAAATCCGATTTGTCATCGAAATTTAGGAAAAATTGAACGCCTACTACTACCATTCTTATTTCGCAAAAGTCGAAAATTACTCATTTTTGTGACCCAATTACTCAGAGACTATTTCTTAAAGATATTTTTAAACTAAAAACAGTAAATGAAAGTATAGACTTTCATGTCATATAAGAAACATCTTGTTGAACTGAATATTAACAGATTAATGACTGTTTTAAAAAAGGCTTGCATTGTGCAAACCTGGAAATGTAAAATCTGGCTGTATTTTTATCGCTTTAAATGCGTATGATTCCTAAACAGTTTTTACTTTCCTTGTTTACACTTTTCTATAACTATAAAGAGGAAAAATCAATAAATAATCAAGTTATGAACATGTAAGGCTGATATATTTAAAGGTTTAGCAGTTAAACGCTTTTAAAAGTTAAAACAGCCAGACTCAATTTTAAAGCTGCAGATGCAAGACATTTTTTTTAATCATATATTTTCAAATATTCATCCCAACTAGCATTTTTCTATACCAATTAATAGAAGGAAGTCTATTCTATATTTATATTTGTAGAATTTCAAATACATAACCTATTATTATCGTTATATTGGATTATTTGTATTTTATGTACCATCAATAAATTAAATTAATATATTTATTAACTGATCTAAACTATTTAATAATAACGTGTTAACAATGTTCAATAAATTATATAACATGTTACATAACCTTATGTGTTTAAAAAGAATTGTTCTACAACATAACCTATAACACAAAATCAGCTGATATATGCAATCATATGTTAAATTATCATTTAATTCACTGTGAAGTGACTCTTAGCGTAACCTGACGGAAGTTATACTGATGTGAAATTGTGTGTTATAACCCTCCAATAAGTTTATGTAGGCGTCACAATAAACGTTTACACCTAAAAAAGCTATTTTTTGCAATTTCAAAACAATATTTATTATTTTTTTTAAAGCAAAACAAAATAACAGTCAAGATGTCTCCATAAAAATATTACCTTAGGGTAGACTAAAGAGGGTTGATGACATTAAGTGTGCAGGATCACGTACGTGAAATAGATAGACTCTCTGTCGGAGGCTTTAAGAGGGGTGGAATATTTCACATTTTCTGAAAACATTGGGTTAGCGACAGAGCCAATTCAAGTAAGTTGTATCAATGTTTTTAAAATTTGACGCCTTCATTTCATTGTGATGCAACTATGCTAACATACGTGGTAAACATGAAACGAGGGTTTTGGAGTTTTTTTTGTCCTAGATTCTTGGTTAATACTATATGGTCGCCAAGTGTTATACCACATTTCTGCCCTACTACCTCGGTCAATTGAGTATGGAGTCATTTCTGTATTGACCTTGTTAAATCGTTCTTTCTAACATCGTCATTATTCTTTCTTTTCCCCATTTTATCTAATTTTGTGTAACGTTTAAGCTTTCTAACGTGTTATTCAACTGTTGATTTATTATTTTGCTTCGGTTTTTAGCAGTCTATATGTAATTTTGGTTTTTTAGACTTTTTTCTCTGTTACACACACAATATTAAATCATATTCATCTATATTTCTCGTAATAAATGTTTAACGTCAACAAAGTTGTCCGGATGCATGGTTGAACAAGTACATAAGGAAGGGTGAGAGATGAAAATTGAAGCTCCGTCCATCAATTGATAAGGATGTCCCGAAACGTGTCAAGAGTAAATAAAAATTTAAGGTTAGGAATTGTGTAAAATGTTGTCTCTAGTAATTTACATTCTTAAAATGTATGTATAAGTTTATTATTATTAAACATAGGAACTTTGAAAGAGAGGTTTTTTAATAGATTTTGTTTCCGTTTTTATGTAACAAAAAAATCATTAGTGAAAGACGTTGCGAAAATTTAAGCTCGATATCTAGAACTTTTTAGATGTTATACGCCTTTAAAGTGATAAGAACAGCCGGAATTTATTTTCCAAGGTTCCAGATGCAGGGCACTTTTCAAACAGTCATAATTCTTCAAATTTTTATCACATCAAGATTTCGTTTATACCGAATGAAAGAGAAAAATCTATTTTTTCATTTTCTGTCTTCTAATTTAAATAATATAAAACAGTGTTTTAGTATTTGTCTCTAGAAATCGAGTAATATTTAAGTTTTGTGCTGTTTGAATCATTCGTCTATCTAATAGTTCAACAGAAATCCGCTTGTAGCAGCACCTATGAGTACTTTGTAACATTTTTCTTACACAAACATCTTAACTCTAGAACTAGGCAAAATTTTGAAAACCAATTGGCATCACGTCATTCTATGTTAGAAGCTGATACAATTTATGTATGTAACAGAAATCCCGATTTTTCAACGAAATTTAGGAAAAATTTAACCTTTTCTTATTTCGAAGAAGTCGACAATTAATCTTCTCGGAGTTATTCCTCAAAGACTGTTCAAGATATTTTTAAACTTAATACATAGGATAAAAATATAGACTTTCGTTTCGTATAAGAAACATCTTGTTGGGATGAATATTAACAGAGATATGGCTGTTTAAAAAAAAAGACTTGTATCGTGCAAACACGGAAATGTAAAACCAGGCTTTATTTTTATAATTTTAAACTCCTATAATTCCTAAACAGTTTAAGATATCGAGGTCACATTTTCACAAGTTGTTTCGTTAATGTTTTCCCATCTTCAGATGTTCTTAAAACCGTATTCTTTTGAAGTAAAGGTATTTCTTTAAAAAATTAAAATTTGCTTTTTTACACTTATATATTATTATAAAGATGAAAAATTATAATTATTATTGAAGAAACTAGTTGTGAAAAAATAAGGCCGATATCTTCAAGTGTTTAGGTGTTATACGCTTTTAAAGTCATATGAAGAAACAGACTATAGGCCTACTTCCGAATAGCACGGTACAGACCTTTTTTAAAATAATCATATCTTTTAAAATAATCAGTTCAACAATATTTTTCTTCTACGAAACGAAAGTCTATATTTTCTTTCCCTTATTTTTAATTTTAAAATATCTTACGAGTCATTTAACTATTGTTCCGCGAAAATGAATAATTTCTTATTTATGAGTAATAAGAATAGGTAGGCAGTCTTACCAAAATTTCGATGAAAATTTGGATTTTCTGTTATATACATAGGTAGTTACAGAATGTAGCGTAGAACGACGTGGTGCTATTAGTTTTTCAAAATTATGTCTAGCTCTTGGAGTTATTTGTATTTTTGAGTAAATAAATTTTTGTTTTTATTTTTTACCCGTGTAAATTTTTTTTTATATTAGCGCCGAGGTCGGTAACGTTTTTTTAATATTACCACCAAGTCAGTCATTAGCTCCGAGAGCAAACGGTTCTGACGGTCGCCACGAAAGACCAGCGCTTATCAACGGACCGATGTTTAAATTGCATGTCTTTTCCGTTTCGAGTGGGCAGCAGCAGAAGAGGTGTATGTCATTTCTGCCATACACTCACTAACAAGGTATTTGAAAGATAGCTAATACCCCTCCTAATCTCTAGCATAAGGCAGGATCGGATCTAGAAAAATATTTTGGGGAGGGCTGGTGAGAAGGCAAGGAAAGGGCCCCCCTTGTCTGGAAAATATTTAGGAGATATAGTGTATACTGTAAGGGTCTTCTGTCCGAGGTAAATAGTTATAGGCCTGCTATGTTACATTACACACGCATTATTTAGCCCCATTTACCATATATTTACAATGTAAACCCCCTATTTATTACATTGTGGGTGGGTGTATTTATTAATGCTTATAGTATGGTATTATAGTGAATAATATGGGTTTGTAAACATACTCTACTAATTATTAAGTAGATTTAAATCGGGGACATTGTAAGCAGACATCAGAAATGGCATTTTAGTTTACATTTATAGTTTAAAAAATTTTCCTTTTCCATATTTTGGGAGAGGCTTGAGCCCTAAAGCCCCTCCCTTAAATCCGCCACTGGCATAAGGTGATCTAAGCTCCAGGGTTCGTGCATGATCTGTCGTGGGATTTTTCCTGGTAGAGTTTCTTTCTTGCCAGGTTTTTTCATTCCGCTCTTAGCGCGACACTTACCGTACTGTTTTATTTCACTATCTCCTGATTCGCCATGGAAAGAGCTTATGCGCTTGGTACATGGGCAATCAATCCCGTTTCCTTCACTCGCGGTAGGGATACTAACCGCATGCGCTTGCCAGACAGACAGAAGACATTTAGGCCTATATATATACTTCCTTTAATGAGTCTATGCGCTGTCTGTAAAATAAAGTTAACAATATTGAGTTGTATCTTGGCGTGTTTTCCGTAAAGCTTTTGCGCTTTTAGTTAACACACGTTTAACTATAACTTATACCAATATTTCAATGTAACTCGCTATTAGAGACAGAGGCGGCTAATCCATATAGGTAACGTAAAGCGCAAAATTTAAGGGAGGCATAATTAAAGATTTTTTTTAATTTGGGGATTTAAACATATAAAGTAAATTAAAATTTAAACAAATATTCTTTGAGCTTAGCTTGTGAGTTTATGTTAAAAACAAATAAAAACATACACAAAACATCACAAATTAATCATTTATTTACTCATACGCGTTTCAATGACCAAGTCATCATCATCAGTGAGTGTTACTACCACAAACTCTAACTTACAACTCTTACAGTTGTAAATTAGAGTTTGTAGTAGTAACACTCACTGATGATGATGACTTGGTCATTGAAACGCGTATAAGTAAATAAATGATTAATTTGTGAGTTTTGTGTATGTTTTTATTATTTTTTTAAAATTAAAATTTGGTTAGTACTTCTGGTCGCTACTAGCATAAGCAGACGAATTATTAGATAATGAAAAGTGAAGGATATTTTATTTTATTTAAGTTGACTTAGAAACTAGGAAAGATAGTTATTCCAATGTTTTCAGATACGTTTATGATCATATGTCTGGAAAACATTCGCTTGGTTTAAGAACAAGTAATATGAAAAAAAAATAACTCAATTCCTACTTAGGTCAACAAAGAAAAATTTTATTTTAGTTACTTTTGATTAAATAATTACAATTAATATAAATAAAGTAACATAACCTATGCGCAAAAACAGCTGTTCTACCACATAACCTATAAAATGAAATCAGCTATATAAAATCATATAGAGCTCTATCACTTATTTTAAGCCAAATGGGACGAAATAACTATATTGCATACCTTGCCTCTTTTGTTAAGAGTTTTTCTCCCATATAAAACTAAAATTAATTATTTAAATATATTTAATGAATAAATAATTGAAAAAACTGTATTACCATTAAGTGTCATCCACTATAAGTTTAAAAAAAATGTATTTGAGCATGAGTGAATAAATAAAAAGTATTTTATTAACGATTGAAAATTTGTACATGATATACGATATAGGCTATGTAGGGAGAGTGCGATCTAATAGAAAGGATTGAAAAACAGAAAAAAAGAAAAAAATTATTAAAAAATGCTAAAGCATATTTTGAGAAATTGGCATTCGTTTTATTTACATATCCCAATCATTAATCAAACATTATGCAACAAAATTATTTGTTACAACAATATTAGTCTATTAACATACATTTCCCAAGTTGTATACCCGGTCGAGGGTAGGCCTACTTTGAAGAAGGCAAAACTTTTTTTCCTCTAGGCGCCAAAAACTCTAAAGCCGGTCCCGGTTACAGGTTATTGAAATGCATCGTGAATTTATGAAGTAAAATGTAATTTCCCCCCGTTTTATTGGATGGTTAAAATAACTGGGAAAACAACGTCATCGAATTCCTATTGAACACGCGTTAAACATTTTTGCCGGAACGCTAAATAAAAGCAAACGCAAAAACAAACCTTTCGCTTTGACGAGATACGAGTGGCGGCGGTATAATCACGGCCATCATAATTTATACGAGATTTTTCCGTGCATCCAATATCGCAAGGCTCACTTCATCACGGCCGCTTTGATCTGCAATACACCCGCCCTAATACGTTTAATTATTCCTTTTTCCCTGTCTCCGCGACCCTCGACATCATTTTTCAAAAATAAACTTTTTTATTATTTTTTCCCCGACCGAAAAATTTAATATTCCTATCCATCACCCCGCCTGCTTCCCTTCCCCCGCCTGTTACTTGTTTAACGATCGTCCTTCGCGATATAACGTCCTTTGGCAAAAAAATGCTCATTACCGCCGTTTGATGACACATTAGAGTGGGCCGCAAGACTGGAGTGCAATAAAAACCCGGCCGCGGGGGGGGGACGCTTGGTTCCTATTGATGTATGGCTGGGCTGTTATTGCTGCTCCCGCCCGGTATTTTCATCTTTCCGCCATTCATAAGCCGCGATCACTTGTTTTAAAGAACAGCTCCGGTCATTTAACGATGCCCCGCGATTCGTCCTCGGTGATTGATAATCATAAAGTATGTTTGATATTAAACGGCGTCCCATCAACCTATTCTCAAAGCTTTCAACCACTTGATACATTACCCTCGTCACAGTTTAACAGTCAAGAGCAATCTGAAACTGTAAACTTTATTACAAATTTAAGTAAATTAAAATTCTGTTCTTCGAGAACGTAATAATAAAGAAATATTCTTTTGCAAGCATAACGTGATTTTAATTGGTAAAAGCAGGTTTTTTACTTTGTCGTATTAATTCAGTTCTCCAATACCTCGTTTTTATGGTATACTTTAATTTTGTTATTTACTTTATTGTGTTTGTATTTTTTTATCTCTTTTTTAAATAAATTCTACTTCTTTTGGCGTGCTTGATCAGAAAAATTATACAGGAAAAATTTCGAGTTTGCTTTACGCTCTAACACATCAATATGGTTGCAGCCTTGATTATATAATGCCATATTATGCTGTATACATCTATTCAGTGTAAGTCAAGTTATAACATATGATTTCATAAAACAGCCGATCTTCCGTTATAGGTTATGTTGTAGAACAGCTGTTTAAACACGTCGGTTAAGTTACTTTATTTATTGTACATTATTAAGTTAAAATGGTAATATTTAATATTTGTATCGTTTAATAACTATATTAAGTTACATTTCGATAAATCTTATTAGGCTATAATTATTTCGATATAATGATGAGTTATATATTTTTATTTCAAATTTTCGAAATTAAAACTTCCTTAGTCGCGTCTGGCACTATTTAAAATCCAATTTCAATTATTATCGTTAAATAAAACTTTTATTCAGTAAGTATTTTGCCCCATTGTAAATTTTTTACGGTACTATGGTATCGTTAAGAAAGTGTTCTATATCTGTTTAGCAATCCTCCATGTCAGATCTGCAGCATAATCCTCAGCAAGTGTTAAGTTTTACGTTAAAAAAAATCAATTAACGATTTGTCGAATCTATAGAAGCCTTTTGAGACAAAACGTTGTCAATCGTCGTTAGTGTCTCGAACGAAATGAGTTTTGTGTCAGTAGTTCCTTCATAAACTAACTTAATAACAGCTTGTTGTCAGTTTGTTTAGTAAATTTAAGCTCAATCAATTAGATATGCCAAGGACAGTAAAAAAACTAATTTATTAAAAATATATATCTATGTTTTTTGTGCCTTGTTCGTTCTAGAAAAGCCATCGTAATTGTACGTGCAATGTCCAAAGCAACTTCACGTTTTCCCTTACCACTGTCACAAGTTTCATCTCCAACCAGGCCTTCTTTTACTGTTTCAATAGTAGTGTGCAGTGCATTATTGAATCCATCTTCGCAAATCACCTCATGGACACTAAACATTCATACAAAAGTATGGAAAATAACATTAGCATCCTTCCACACATGCAACAAAAGCCATAAATTAAACACACTAGAACAGTATGAAATATATAGACATAGCAACACACATAAAATGACATCCTAAATGAAAAAACACCGCACAGATCACACATACTCTTCGATCACATAACTTCTGACTTTCAAAAATGGTACCGAGGAAGCACAACTGCAGCATTCCTAGCGGCAAAAATACGAGACTGAAGAAGTCGTAAGACGGAAACGTTTCCTCCAAGTGTAAGTTAACAATTTAACAACCTTTAGTTAACAAAAAGTCTGGTCGCAAGTAATAGCAAAAGTGTAATAAGTAATTTACAACCAGCTCGTCATGAACAGCAACAAGATTTCGTTATTTACTTTTACTTTGTGTTCTTGGTCCCCATGCGGCTAACCGGTACCTTCGTTCCTAACAAGAACCATTCTGAAGGATCTAAGCAACAATTATGTTTTTAAGTACCAACCGCAGATTGTCTACATACTACAAAGCCGTGACATCTTCTCCAAAACAGAATAAAAATGTAACGACTTTTTGTCTTTTCGGTGTTGAGTAAGGAATGAAAACAATTACTAACGACTTTTTGTCTTTTCGGTGTTGAGTAAGGAATGAAAACAATTACTAACGACTTTTTGTCTTTTCGGTGTTGAGTAAGGAATGAAAACAATTACTAACGACGTTTTGTCTTTTCGGTGTTGAGTAAGGAATGAAAACAATTACTAACGACTTTTTGTCTTTTCGGTGTTGAGTAAGGAATGAAAACAATTACGAATAATATAGTTTTATCTTTTGCCCTCCCATTGTGACACTTTTAAAATTGTTAAGATGAGCCAGTACGACTAATATCGCTTACGGCGGACAGGAAAGGATCGTGGCATAAAGGTAGGGTGTAAGACCTTCTGATTCAGGATTTATGGGAGTTAAGTACCTAAAATAGACCTATTGTCTATGGTAAAAGGAACATTTGATTTATGACAGCATATATTGCATTGTAAAAACTAGTTGATTGGAGAACCTGAGGCTTTAGAATCATATGTGTGGGACGAATAAATTGCCCCTCTTCAAAAAAAAATACATGTGTTGCTTGAAGTTTTGTTTGAAAAAGAAAAAAAGTATCTTAATCTTTCTGGTACTGAAAACTTTAAAACGGAAAGCGAACAGACGCCTCTCTGTGAACCACTAGAGTTCACACATGATCTGTCACGTGATGCTATAATTTTTCTTTTGTCCCACTTCCATGATCTTTTCCTACACCACATACCAAGAGAAAAATTGTATCATAGATAAAAAGCAAGAACCAGACGGCCACTGGCTTAGCATAAAAGAAATAATAGCTGAATGATCTTAGCAGGGAGCGAAAGCGGGGGTGGATTCCAGACTCAATTTGGGCCCCACTCTCTTCCAACAATATTCTTAAGAATTGTAGGAGAGCTGGCCATTCATTTTGCGGAATAAATGGATCCTTAGTAGGGATGGTCGATATTTCTGTCCCGCTGATTTTGTCACTGATATTCGTTTGTCTCTGTTGGTATCAATGACAAAATATGGAAAAGTGCCAGTTCCAGTGACAATGGATCAATCGGAGGGAATACGTCATCGTCATTGCCTAGAAAGTTACGAATATTCTACCGCGGCTGCCATTGGTTTGTTTGTCGCTGTCACTGGATCTACTCTAATCGCTCGGCTCACGGCGCCGATCATCGTGCAGTGTCGTTGACGGAAGGGGGAGAGGGTTTTCTCTGTTGCGATTAGGCAAAATTTCGCCGTCACTGAATGTATAGTTACTGATACTTTACCGAAGCTATCGCTGGTTGATTTGTCGCTGTCACTGGTTCTACTTATTTACTTCGTGTGTGAGAGGGTGATTTGTGTCAGATTTCAGGACAGTGATAGTATTGTGTGCGTAGACGCTATAGTTTGTTCTTAATTCCGTATGAGTTTATTTTGAAGTAAAACGAGCTTTACGAAAAAAAGGTGAGGTGCGGAATCATTCACCCCTGTTGATGGTGAATTCGCGAAGTGTGATATTTGTCAGGAAAAATTATCGTATAAAACAATTAACAGTAATTTGAAGAAACACGTGTTGAGAAAACACCCGTTAGTGAAGCTGCGACCAACAACAAACCTTTTACCTTCGTCATCAAATTTAGAGATCAATAAATTATTTGTTAAGCATAATCCAATACCGAATTCTGATAATCTTCTGTTATTACCTAGGCTGTTATAGTAGGTTATGTTAGATTTAAGTGATAAACTAATAACTTGTTTTGAAAAAATTGAAAACGTACAAAATTTTGTGAAATAATACAATTAAACTGTAAATGAACTGGGCATGATTGTTATAGGTAGACACTTTTTTATGCGTACATTAGTACTTTTATTTTTTCAAGTATTGAACGTTAACACGCTGCCGGTCACAATATGGCGTTTTCCCGAGAATTGCCAAAATCTCTTAAGCCTATTTTAAAATAATGTACACGTTTTTTTGTTCCCCTATCATACCTAAGTACGAAAATAGGATTTTTATCGTAATATATTTAAACACACACATATGCGCGCGTGCGTGTAAATACGTTATATATATATCATAACTTATGTGTCGGGCGTATTGTCCTGATATAGTTTTTTAATAGTATAAATGATACTAAAAAAACGGCGTCTCAGAGCTGTCTCAGTATCCCTTGCCACCGGTACTAAAGTCACTGGTAAAAGTCCCTGATCCAAGTCTGACGCTGTCACTAAAATCACCTATCCGTTAAAGTCACTGGATCGACCATCCCTAATCCATAGATGGACAAAGGAAACGAAAGGAAGAAGATTATATGCTCACAAAATGTACCAAATGGCCTGGAAATGTGTCGTGGCGTAGCAAGATCCGTCGCCACATTTGCACCAAGAGCGAGGATGGGACGCACCGTAACTGGAACTTATCTTTTTCGGTTCAACCTGAGTAGCTCGTCAGGTTACCCTGGAGCAACTTTAAAATTTGTTTAAGTGGCCCGTATCATCTTCAAAACGAACCCTCCTATCAGCACTGGGAAATTCACGTACGTTGGAGCGCATCTTCACAAACAGATGATTTTGGATTCTGGTCAATGACACTGGATGTCCGTAAATTAAACCAAGCAGACTTTGTTTCTACTCTGTCTTAGCCCTGTTTTTTACAATTCTTTTCTTATCAACTTTATGCAGTAGATATAAACGCCTTAAAATCCTTTAAAAAATCAAAATAAATTATATATCATGGACGAAATGTCTTTGTACTAACCTAACCTCCACTGTAGACTAAGGAGAGTATATTTAAGAACGGATGTGAATTAATTAAAGTTTACCCGCCTGTGTACCCGTTTCCTGTGTAACAGGTTGTGCGCCATTTACCAGACAAAATAAAGAACTTTTACAAGTTAGTTATCTCATAAAATCTTGGCTCTATTAACAACGGCCGGCAATACGTAGCGATCTCATTAACCGAAACAAAAGCAAACGTGCTAAAAGCTTTGTACAATAAACTTAAGTTAGGTTATGTTACACTGACTAATTGTGGTTTTATTGGGCACAATAAACTGGGCAGCCATCTTGTCTAATGAACTGCCATTAGCTTCACTAGGCACTGGACAAACGGCCTTGTAAATCCAACGTTGTTTTAAAACCAGTCCGCGCTTCTAAGAAGAAAGTAGTTTCTGCCTGTGGTTACTGAATCAGCGAAGAGTTGTTAGATAAATGGACGATCAATGTGGTCTGTAGCCAAGTACTGTGTAGGAGTGATTACTTGATTTTAATCCTAACCTGCAATATATTTTCTGTTAATAAACAAATTTTGAAGCTAATATTTGAAACTACATAAACTATATTTCCTTTAAGAAGAAAATGCATTAAAATAATAAAAGTAAAATATTAGATTATGAACTTCGTAAAAACAAGAACAATTTCAAAAAAAAAAAAAACAAAGATGAACTAAAAGCAAAACAAAACAGTTTTTGGGAGCAGGTTTTTAATTCCTTTAACCAAACACTCACGAGTATGCCAGAAATTACTTCTAGTTTTATGTTTAATCTATGTACCAGTTTCATTAGGGCTAGACACAAATATTTAAGAACTATTTTTAATAAAAAACAGTTACTTTTCCTTCTTTAGTTTGAATACCTAAGGAAGTAATTTCTTAGATTGCTTTGTAACTAAAAAATTGTAGAGAAAGCCCACTAGTTTTGTCTATAAATCTTTTCCTTTTCTTACTATGGCCGTCCTTTACCACAGCTTGCTTTTCCACCAGAGTTAATTTAATCGGCGTAAAAGGAAAACATAGGATTTGCGTGATAGAAAATCCTGAGTAGAAATGGCCTCTTTCTAGCTTACAGCGTATCCTTAAAGGTATAGTGCGGACCACGTAACCGTGCACTTGGCCTTGAGAGATCGCAGTACGCGAGACGGGAGGTAAAGGGTCAGTGTAAATACTTTCCTACAAACATGATAAAGACTGTTAAAACACTGACTTACATGAGAAGGTCTATATTAGATAAATACGATGATAAATTAGCTTCGATATGAAATAACAAACAGTCTTGAAATGTTTGTAGACATATCGGATGCAGAAGCTGTTGATGTATAGAACATTCTGAATATGTAACATGTTTTAAGAAGTGGTAGCACACGAGAAATCTCTCAAGGCCAAGTATACGGTTACATGGTCCGCTCTATAACCCCAGCAGGTTTTAATTTTTACGTTTAAAAAAGCAATTAACTATTTGCCGTACCTTTATAAAAACCTTTTAAGACAAAACGTTGTCAATCGTCGTTAGTGCTTTGAGCGACATTTTACGTTTTGTAACAGTAGTTTTTTCATAAATTGGCTTTAATTATGAGTTCTTCAACCTGTTAACTTGTTTAATAAACCAGTTTCATCGATATTGGCTGAATACAGGATCCGAATGGGAAAGTTGTGAGACCCCATAAAGGTAGCTTTTAACGCTCCAAGCTCGAGAGAAGTCTGGGACACATCCGACTATACATAAGCCTCACATCATATGATAGATAGCCACATCATATACATGTTTTAAATACTATTATTTAACTCATATATATTATGATTTAAAGGATAAACGTAAGAGCCCCGCAACTCATCAATTCGGCAAACTATTGACCACAATACCTATCCGGTTTCAAACTGTCTATATATTCTTTTAACAATTTTAGTTACAGAAGTGAGTCCCCACTTCTGGCGGTTAGTTTGCTTCTTTTGTCTCCAGTACGTTTACCCTTTTTTTACAAGTTGCAGATCTATTTCGTACCAAATATTTACAAACAATTTTATATTATTTTCTAATTTACAATTAATAATTTTCAGTATTCATAAAACTACATCTCACATTTTTACACAGCATGACGATATGTGGTCGCTAGAAGCTTTTGGTCAAATAAGCCCTAAGTAATAAAAACTAAATGCAGGTAGCGGGATCGTAAATTATGTTGGGTTAGAATTCATTGGAAACATCTTTAGGTGCATCAGACACGTTTTGGAATGGCGGAAAATTATTATTTAGTACGTGTTATAAAAAAATTATTTCCGAAGATAAACGGATTCCCCGAAAATCGAAGGCAAGTTTAAAATTTAGTAGGTTAACATTTTTCATCTTCATTTAGAGGTGGTTTGGTTGTTATGTTTCATTCATTTTCAAATGTAATTTCTTAATGCCCAGATATATCGTATTTTCAATTAAATTAATTGATAACGTATAATTTCGTGTTCCAGCTGTTTTCATAAACAATATTTAAGTTTTATGTAGTTAATAATTATTTTAATTATCTGTTAAATAATTTGAATTAACAGTGTTCCCCGA
Organism: Prosapia bicincta; assembly: GCA_036971475.1. Taxonomy (NCBI): domain Eukaryota; kingdom Metazoa; phylum Arthropoda; class Insecta; order Hemiptera; family Cercopidae; genus Prosapia; species Prosapia bicincta. The sequence continues at coordinate 79,969,595 of JBAIZL010000002.1, read as the reverse complement.
AGATAGTAATCAAGATTGATGAACAATGCGTAACGATAATTTTGGGGTGGTTTTTAGAAGTACGATTAGCACATAGTTTTTTTACAGTACCACCACAGCCTCGTAGGCTGCGTTTAATATTTCCAACAATGGAAGTTTTTAAACGATGTTTCGATCTACACGGCGTCGGAACAATCAGCCACCCCTTTCATTATTCGCGATCGCGTAGAGGTAAACCAAACAAAAACTCACATTCTTCACACAGTGTTGTCAAATATTATTTAACTAATATAATTTTGGCGGTAAGCGAGTCAACGCGCCGGGGTTCACTTGTTATTAATGACTTGGGAGACAATGGCCGCCGAGAAAAATGCTGTCCTCGATTCCTATGCATTGTGCCTCCTCCCTTAGCCCTGCTCTTTGTGTGCCAATCTTCCATTTCACACAATTCATGTTTTTTTTAACATTGGAAATTTTTTACCACTGACAAATTATTTGTTAATTGTTCGTTCGAACAATGCGCTTCAAAACACCGATAAGGTCCGAAGACCCCGCCAAACCGCGTCCCAAGTAATCCAGGAAACGTTACAGATAATTTTGGGAAACGTTCAATAAGAACTGGAAACTTTGATGTTTTTCTAATCTTTTAAAAGTTCTTTTATCAGAAAACTTTTGTTAGAGAAAAAACGTAAATGACTAAACTTAATTTGAGTTAGAAACAAAACATTTTAAGCAACAAAAAACAAAACTTAATTTTGTTGGCAACAAATATTAAGTGCCAAAATAGAAAACGAATTATCATGCAATTTTCCATTTCCCTCTTTATACAGATTGAACTTGAATTCGTTCTTCTCCGTCTTTGGACTAGAATGGAAGAATAGTTCTTTTCTTCCTCTTCTTCAGGCATCGAGTGTCACAAATAGCTGATAGCACGAAAAGTTCATAAGCCACTAAGGCGAGAGGCCAATATCTCTTATGCATTAGAGCCGTTGATACCTCTAAGGCCTCCACAGGGGTATTCGTTCTTCTTCTTAGATCAGGAATGGAAGAAAGGTTCTTTTCTTCCTCTTCTTCAGGCATCGAGTGTCACAAATAGCTGATAGCACGAAAAGTTCATAAGCCCTTTAAAGTTTTATCCCCCGCTACAGCGATTCTCTCATGTAGTTGGTCCATTTAGGTGCCCTTTAAAGTTGTATCCCCTGCTACAGCAATTCTATCATGTAGTTGGTCCATTTAGGTGCCCTTTAAAGTTTTATCCCCTGCTACAGCAATTCTCTCATGTAGTTGGTCCATTTAGGTGCCCTTTAAAGTTTTATCCCCTGCTACAGCAATTCTGTCATGTAGTTGGTCCATTTAGGTGCCCTTTAAAGTTTTATCCCCTGCTACAGCAATTCTCTCATGTAGTTGGTCCATTTAGGTGCCCTTTAAAGTTTTATCCCCTGCTACAGCAATTCTCTCATGTAGTTGGTCCATTTAGGTGCCCTTTAAAGTTTTATCCTATGCTACAGCAATACTCTCATGTAGTTGGTCCATTTAGGTGTACTTTAAAGTTTTATCCCCTGCTACAGCAATTCTCTCATGTAGTTGGTCCATTTAGGTGCCCTTTAAAGTTTTATCCCCTGCTACAGCAATTCTCTCATGTAGTTGGTCCATTTAGGTGTACTTTAAAGATTTATCCCCTGCTACAGCAATTCTCTCATGTAGTTGGTCCATTTAGGTGCCCTTTAAAGTTTTATCCCCTGCTACAGCAATTCTCTCATGTAGTTGGTCCATTTAGGTGCCCTTTAAAGTTTTATCCCCTGCTACAGCAATTCTCTCATGTAGTTGGTCCATTTAGGTGCCCTTTAAAGTTTTATCCCCTGCTACAGCAATTCTCTCATGTAGTTGGTCCATCTAGGTGCCCTTTAAAGTTTTATTTCAAATATTCGCGCGACTAAGCTCTAAGTTTGGTGTCAATTCGTTTTTTTATAAGAACTACTTTGAAGTTATAATATTAAAATTTCTTTTTAAAAGGTTCAAATTATATGAAGCTTGTTAAAAAAAAACTGGCCAATTTAAAGTAATTTGTTGGCCCATAAAAGATAAGAAAAGTAATATAATACAAAATTAAGTAAACTCCTACTGAAGTAAAAGAAATTTGAGTTACTCTTTATTTTATAATAATTAATATAAATATGTATAAGGATGAATATGACAGTCTCACAATATTAAGTGTCAAAATAGAAAGCGAATTTCCTTACAATTTTCCATTTTCCTCTCTATAGTCCTACAGTATGTAGCATTGGACTATTATTTATATTTGTTTTATTTAATTGCTTTTTTTCGTTTCTAATTTATGAAGCTGATGGTGATCTGAAATTTCTCATTTTATCCACCTCTTATATTGCTTTATTATTGTAAGGAAACTTTCTCTTATAATTTCACATAGGCCTATATCTTTAAGTAATAGATCTCTAGCAATGAAAATGTTAGCTCATTGACAAAGTGCTGGATTTCAAACAGATAGTTACTCAGTTCAAATCCAACCGAGAGATCAGATTTTTAAAATTTTTAATAATTAATAAATATTTGAAAAAAGTGTAGGCCTATTAACATCAATTGTCACCCACTACAGGTTTCAAAAGTGTATTTGAACTTGATATGTATATACTGTATATATATATATATATATATATATATATATATATATATATATATATATATATATATATAATATAAATATAAAATACGTTTTCTTGTTTAATAATTTTAAACAACAAAGGTTATTCAAATACAAGAATATTTATTATTTTATATCCATCTATGCTGTTTTAAAATATATATATAAGTATGAACTAATAGAAGGAATTGAAACAGAAACATACGGAAACATGATGAAACGTCATCATCAAGCTTTATTTTTTCCGTGCACTTGAGGACTTTCTTAATCGCTAGGTCAATTTTTTTGGAATATTCAAAACGTATGAATAATTAACATTGTTTAAAGAATTATGTAGACCTTAAGCTTGAAATATAGAAAATTAAAATAGTAATATTTTCAAGTCAATTCCTACTTAAATCAACAAAGAAAAATTTTATTTTAGTTTCTTTTAATTTTATAATTACAATTAATATAATTATATAGGCCTATACATATATCAGAATAAAACTATTAAGAAGGAAAATAGAAAGCGAATTTCCTTGCAATTTTCCTTTCTATACATAGTTTTAAAGTATTATTTTTGTTTCACTACTATACGATTTTTTCGTCGCTTGCCTTTCGAATTGTCCGTGAAGCAAGGTTCGACATCGTTAATCCAGTTTGTTTGTTTATTTTATTCTTTTCATTCATTTTTAATCCTAGAGCATTATTTATATTGTGTGGTAACCATGGCAACAATTTAAGGTTGTACAATGGAGGTTTCGATGACAACCAGATGGTAATAACAGAAAAATTCATATATATCTTTCAGAAATATATTTCTAGCTATGGGAAAGTTGACTCACTGCCAAAGTGCTAGTCTTCGAACATGAAGATACTCAGTTCGAATTTGAGCCAAGCGCGGATCCAGAGATTTTTTTAGGTTGGTCGATTGTGCCCTCAACTTACATGTTTTTTGTCTGTAAATATATATCCATATATATATATATATATATATATATATATATATATATATATATATATATATATATATATAGGGTATATATATATATATATATATATATATATATATATATATATACATTTATATAGGCTGTAACATTTATAGAATGGGCTATATAATATTATTTAAGAATTGGAAGAATATATTAGAAATAACTCACACAAAATTTAAAAAGAAATTCATTAAAAGATTGGTTAGGTTAAAATTGAAACTAAATTGAGGTAAAAGCCTAGATTAGTAAATAAGATATTTGAACTGTAAATACATAAAGAAATTTGTTGTATAAAATAAAATTTAAAACAAGATAATCTAATAATAATTATATTCAAACAAAATTGTAAATATTAGTAACATAGGGCATAAGTAATTACTTGAAGGAAAAGTGAAAAACGATTGTAAACAATGTAAGGTTATGTTTGGAAAAGTCCAGTCAAAACACACACAATTCAAAATATTACAAAAGTAAAACACAAAGACACTTCACACACTAATAATAGTAATTAAATAAACACTGGAAGGTCGGTTGAGGATCGGAAAATTGAAACAGTGTGTTAACAAAATTAAAACTGGTGAAAATAGTTCGTTGACATTAACAGCTGTAAAAACAAATGGAAGTAGGTCAGTTGCCGTCGACTCTAGTGAGAAGAAATCGAACTGAATTATAACAACATGTGTTTTAGAAGAAGGAGGCCGCCATATTTGTAACATTTTAAAAGAAAATCTAAGGACGAGTTGTTAGAGTTTAGTCAGAGATAGCGTGGGTGACGCTACAAGATCGGACCTGCCAAGACCAGTCAAAATTCTATTTATTAGGAACTTCGTCAAAATTATACCGATTTGTTAAGAAGATTGGCCAAACTAAATTAAGGAGAAGTGAATTTCAAAATATAATACAGTGGAAATATAATGTGAAGTAAACAAAAAAGAATTTAAGTGTGTAAAATGCCTAACTGGAGAGAACGGGAATTTTACGTAAGCGACCAGCAGAATTTTGATATTTATTAAGTTGAGAAATAGCGCTATAAAAATAACTTTAGTGGACTTTTAAGATAATAGAGAAGTTTAAATTTGTACATTAGAATATCTTGTAGTTAATTAATAGTAAGAAATAAGAAATAATCCAGTTCAAATAGTTTAGCCTTTTTGCATATTCAAAATTTAAGTATTTCCATCCGGAAAATATTTATTAAAGCTAATTTCAAAATTTAATATTGTTTGTTCAAAATTTATTTAATTAACCTAAGAATTAAAAAAAAATATAGCCCATGCTATAACCCCGAGATACTAAGAGATCGTAAAATTAGCCAAGGGTATTAAAATTGTGTAACTCTAAAATTAAAAGAAAAAAGAGTTAAACCGAGTTTGTTAAAACTTGTTAAGTTTATTTTTGTTCTGTTTATTGTGTTAATTGTTTACTTGTTGAATTAATAAATAATTGTAATAAAGAATTTAAATTACAAATGCCTGAGTTGTGTTGTGTGTTATAAAAATTACTTTACAAGGCCTATATATTCTTTCCTTGTTAATTAAGGGGATGTCAAACCTATCTTTACCGACATTTAAAAATTTTTAATTTTTTTAAAATTTAAATCAATTTTTTGAAAACAAAGACGTTGTTATGCTTTCGGAAACCATCCAAAGATTATTCATACCAAATTTCAAGTCAATCGGACAAAAACTTTCCGAGATTTCTCTCGTTTCCATTTTTGAAAACTACTAAAAATGTAAACAAGATATTTCTCCAAAATGTTTTAGTCCGATTGAATTGAAATTTGGTATGGATAATCTTTAGATAGTTTCTGGAAGCATAACAAGACCTTATTTTCAAAACAGAAAATAGTAGTTTAAAAAAAGTGTAAATAAAAAATAAATTCGCCATGTCAGTAAAGCTGACTTTTACATCCAGTTAAGTTTTCTAATTTTTTAGATAAAATAGTTACTATTAAACCCCTTCATTACACCTATATTTATATAATAATCAAACACACACAAAATCGGAGCAACTCCCAGAATAACCTCAAATACCCCTATCTCTCTTTATATAACAAATTCTTTCTGTATATACATATATATATTAACACAACTTTATTACTACATTCTTCTAAATAAAAATATTCCTTCGATAAATAAGCACAATATGTTTGGCGAAATAAAGTCTGTTCGAAAATGTTATCATGGTTAGATGAAGGATTTCATTTTTGTATTGAGTATTAATGGTTAAATTAGACTAATTAGGCATTCCAAACAATTTATTTTTGTAATAACATTCCAAAAATTTAACAGATGACATTAAAATATCTTTTTAAATTACTTTTTCTAAAAATTCTAATCTAAAGTGGGAAGCGATCGCCCCCCATCGCCCCTACCGTGGATCCGCGCCTGAATCTGACATAGATTCCCCAAATTTTTATATTGAATAAATATTTGAAAAAAAACTCTTAACATCAATTGTCATCCACTATAGGTTAAAAAAAATGTATTTGAACTTGATTGGATGAATAGAAACCTATTATATTAACGATTGAAAATTTGTACAAGATATATGTCAGGAGAGTGTTATCTAATAGAAGGAATTGAATGACGTGTCTACCACTGGTTTGTTGTCCTTATAGAATCTGTGTTACTATACATATCATTGCTCTTACATTTTACACTAAGGTCACTAATACATGAGCAGGCAAATAAGGACACTATATTATTGCCTACTCAACGCTATTTTATAGTCAAGTGTAAAATAAAATTTGGCTATATTTTGTCATCTCATATTATTCGTCGTAGTGTAACATCTAAGGACTAGGTTTTTTTATAGTAAAATGGACTTGATAAGGACAACAAACCAGTCGTAGAAAAGGCGTCTTTATCTTTATATATAAAAATGGTTTGTGAGTGCTTTAAAAATCCATAAGGTTCTACAACGGTTGAGGTAAAATTTTGATACATGTAACCCACTTCAAAGATGGTTTGTATTTTTCGCGACAGTAACATACCCGCGACAGAAAGATAAACAGCTTTCTGATCAGTCAGATGTGAACCATCAACGCGCTATCTACCGCATGCGAGAGGAACACTCGCCATACCAGCTATGGGGGTATCAGGTTAAGTTGAAGCAAGCCAGGTAGCTGGGGGATTAGGACCAGCCTGGGCCTATCAATACATCCCATTAGTGGCACATCGCCGATTACTCCACTTAAAAACCTTTATCTAATAAATACGCATTATATGAGGAAAACGTTGATACAGTTTTCTTAATTACTATTAAACAAACAATCGGCCTACTTTAAGTGTGATTACCGGCTACGCTTCGTATAGCGTAACTTTCCTTCAGTGTAGGTATTAGATTAAGGCTTTTAAGTGGAGTAATCGACGTTGCGTCATTAATGGGATGTTCTCGTCGGGCTGTCCCAGCCTATTCATAGGCTCAGGCCGGTCCTAATCCCCCAGCTACCTGCCTTAACTTAACCTAAGACGCCCTATAACAACATTCAATGTCACATGTGAAACTATCTGTTTCCAATCACCAGTGCCGGCTCGTGAGCAGGTTACATAGTTTCGCAACCCCAAAACCAAAGGTCTGTATTAAAAATAAAGAAATTTTATTTTATTATGTAAGGTTTACGTACATTGTTACGAGCGATTATTCATCATGTAAAATGATCCATCATTATAAATAATAATAAAAACGTCAGAACAGCAGACCTTGTTCGCTCAGTCACATACAGTTTCGTTCGGTCTGGTTGCAAGGAAACCTGCAACACCCAGTGATATCACTCCTAATGGAGAAAAAGAATCGGAAGGTCCAGACAGACTAAAACAGCCAGGCAGCTTTATAAGGCTCCGTTAGGTTGCAGACGGGCTCCAACCTCGGGGGTGTTCAGTTAAGATCAACTCCATCCGAAGAGACGCATCTCCGCTCCGCCCAGAGTTTGTTGGCATTCCCAGTTAAAAATGAATTAAGATAGGTTAGTTATTAAAAAACCCATGGCTTGAGATACGGTGTATTAAACGAGTAAAGATAAAATGAAACATGCCAATATATATTCTTCAATAGAATAAATCACAAAGTATTAAGCAGTAGCCTATGTATCAATTTTCCCTATAAAAGCCATGTAAGTTTTTATGGTTACCATTTCTTTGCCTTAAAAAAAATAAAACCTATCTAGATCAATCCCATTCATATTATAATACAATCTGAACTGAATGTTCACCTTAATCGAGGTAGTTTTGTGGGACCATGTCGTAATTGAGCTGCGCCCTTCGCCGAATCAAGTATAGGTTATTTGGGAAAGTTAGCACCCAACCTAGTTGCGACTACTTCATTTGATTTGGATTTGCGTTGTGGACAGAGTTACAATACCTATCTTCAGTAATATGGTCCAAACAAGCATTTCCAAATAAACGCGTGAACACAAGGGCATTTATGATAGCAAAATTTAAATGATAAGTGACGGAGTTTGGAAGAACGTCTTGGATGGGCCAAGAGAAAATGGGCAACGATTCGATCAAAAAATTACAAAGCCTTAGCTCTGTATTTCCTTAGCCTCTGAAGTATTTCAAAATTAAACTTGTATGAAACGTATGCCTCGTTTTGTCCTTCACTCCTCATCCTTGCAACTACAATGTGCCACAGCAAAGAGTAGCAGGGAGATCTAGTAAAAAATACATTTATTCGACTAGCTTATCAAACTTTTATTATTACTTACAAAAACTTTCATGAAGTGTCTAAGTGAACATGAATTAAATGTCAAAATTCTCCAGTTATTACGGATTTAGTTCCTGCGACCTTCCAACTGCAGACCTTCCAGCTTATAGACCTTCCAACTGACAGACCTTCCAGCTTATAGACCTTCCAACTGACAGGCCTTCCAACTGACAGACCTTCCAGCTGACATACCTTCCAGCTTATAGACCTTCCAACTGACAGGCCTTCCAACTGACAGACCTTCCAGCTGACAGACCTTCTAGCTGACACACCTTCCAGCTGACAGGCCTTCCAACAAAGTAACAGACCACAGAACTAACCAAGCCACATGACTAACAGATCCTTACGACTAAGACCTGTGTTAGTTACAAAAAATGAAATCACTAAAGTTGCAAGCTTTTAATTTATGGGTGTGGGGGTTTAGGATCGGCAGGCTGTGTCTATGAATTGTCTATATTATATTTTTATTGTGTTCTAACTATGGATGTATTGTATACTTCTGTGGCCACCACACCAAGATTATAAAGTGAAAAACAGTAAATGTGTAGCATAAAATACGCCTTCACAAAGTGTCTTACAAAAGAGGGTAAGCACGTGACGAAAACAAAAGTTGTTATCTAGTAATCAATAGTGGCCCCAAACATCTGTTGCTTATGTAAATTGAGAATTTCTTCCGGAAGATTTAAAAATTTTGGCGTGAACTTATCTAGGTATAAATTGAAATGGCTTTTTTTTAAATATCCATGCCTACTATAACTAGTCTAACAAAAAGCGTATAATAAAGTTAACTGTCTAGTGAAAGAGTGTGGATTTCATCTTATGAAATAACTACTTGGCCCCTAAACTACTAATCTCCTTTTCCAAGATTCCAACATTTATGCTCCATCTAACCTTAGGCAACCGCTTTCTTTCTCTCTCTCTCTCTCTCTCTCTCTCTCTCTCTCTCTCTCTCTCTCTCTCTCTCTCAAACACACACACACACATTCACATACGCACGCGTGCGCATGCTGAGCATACATGGCGCCAATGGCTGTTATATGCCGTCACCTAATATGCCTTGGCATAGAAAACTTAAATTGTAAGATTTAGGTAGTTTACTCTGACATTCTTAGGCTCTACATGCCATGCCTTGGAAATAGAGATCAAACACGACGTAATTATGTCGTACAGAGAATGAATCAAGTAAATGCAAAATTAATTGTACTTTTTATATTATTATAAGAGAATCCTCGTAATTATCTTTAGGAGTGGCATAATTGCGCCGTGTTTGGCCTCTGTTTGCAAGGAAAAATATGTAAAACCACAAAAATGTCAGTTATAAATACTTAAATGTAACAGTTTAAAAGACTTTAGTTTTGTAGACCAAGGCCTAGTTTGTGACTCACGGAAAACCATCGGTGATAGGTAGACAGGAAGGCATTTGTGAGTGTGTGTGAGCATGAAGGTGCGGGGATCGCCTAATCCTCTATGGCGCTTCAATGTCTGGATGGGCAGTAGCGTAAGCCGTCAGCAGCAGGCAGGTTTTGGACATAAGACAGTAGTAAATAAGTCGATGTAGTAAGTTGTTATATATTTTTACTCAAGTAAAAAACTAGTTACAAAACTATTATTATAAATATAATTAGTTAAATAACATAGTAAGGGGCGGAGCCAGTATTATACCGCGCTCTGCGGTGGTTAGGTTAGGTTAGGTTATTATAACTATGTTACTATTACTTTCCTGTTACATTATGAATCGGATGTGGGGAAGTGCTAAATAGAGGAACAAGAGGGCCGGAACATATATATATATATATATATATATATATATATATATATATATATATATATATATATATATATATATATGGCGTGTATGTGTGTGTGTGTGTGTGTGTATGTATGTGTGTGTGTGTGTGTGTGTGTGTGTGTGTGTGTGTGTGTGTGTGTGTGTGTGTGTGTGTGTGCGTGCGTGCGTGTGTGTGTGTGGTGGCGATTGGGAGTGACCGCGACTGGCAGCGATGCGTTCAACGCAATTCTCGCTAACATCGCTTTTTTTGGGAGGCAGAAAATGAAACCGATCGTCATAGTAACAAGTAGTTTTCACAGTAAGTCTAATAAAGTCTGTCCTGTATAAATATTTAGTGTTCTTATGTCCCTACAAAATAACCTCTAAAAATAAAGGGGCTCGTATAATACGTAAGTACCCATAGTAATAATATAGTTAGTTTTGCCTCATACCCGAGTCGATTAAAAATATCTTGTCTAGACAGACAAATAACAAAAATATCCCTCATAAGTCACTAAACTTTATTTCCTAACGAAAATAACAGACAACGGTTTACCAAGTTATACAACTTCTTCTTATCGTCTGACCATTTCCAAAACAGGCAAAACTTTCCGAAAGGACCAGAATAAAGGAAAGAAATATATTACAACCGATTTAAAGTTGTCCCTAAGTAAAGCGGAAAATAATTCACCGTTCTTAGTGGTTTCAATTCAACTAAAATAAAAATAACTATTTGTAAAAGTATATTGTATAATTGAAATCCAATACAAGTACTGGCCTATTCAAACGAGACTGTAATATACTAACGAGTGGAGTAATATATTTAATATTACAGCCACAATATTAATTTGTTGTTAACCAGGTGAGTGATTTTAGAGCAATGTGGGCTGGTTATTGTTGCCATGGTAACCATAACCACAAAGGTTTATGATTTGCATACAAACGTTTAATTTAATTTTCCTATTGTAATGTTTAATGAAAGAATTATTAACGTTGAAATGGAATCGGCCGCCATTATAATTTTATTATAAATGTAAAATTTAATATAAATTAAAATTTACTGAAGAAATGTTTAACATAATAACGCTTATGAAGGATTAGAGGAGGATTTTTAAAATCTTCGGTCGTTAACCCTTGGATTGGTTTCTTTAGAATCCTATAACTGTCTGCTTCAGTCAATTGGAACCTTTTTGAAATTCCTCCTCAAGTTCAAATAACTTTTTTTTAAACTCATAACGGATATCACGATGTTTATACAGTTTTCCAAATATTATTTCATTAAATAAATTAATTGAATTAATTTTAGTATGTGGAAGAAAAACTTTTCACAAATGGGCAACGTTTGCAATACAGTTATCTCGTCCTATTTGGCTTAAAATAAGTGATAACACATGATTTCATAAAACAGCTGGTTTTTTGTTATAGGTTATGTGGTGGAGCAACTGCTTTAATGCATAGGTTATGTTACTGTATTTAGTTTTTATTTTAGTTCTTTTTATTAAATAATTAGAATTACTAGAAATAAATTAACATAACCTATGCTTTAAAACGGCTGTTCCACCACAAAAACTATAACGTCAGATGTTTCTTGAAATCACTTATTTAATGTATTTAAGCCAAATGGGATATTTCATACGTTGCCCATTTTGTGAAAACGTTTCTCCCATATAAAACTAAAATTAATTCATTTTAAATTTTGTTTTTGAAAAACTTTATTAACATATAGTGTCATCCACAACAAGCTAAAAGTATTTGAGCTTTAGTGGATGAATAAAAATATTATATTAACGACTGAAAATCTGAACAAGATATTTATAGGGAGAGTGTGAACTAATAGACGGAATTACAAACGGGAAACTAATCAATCAGTTTTTACTTTAAATGAAAACTCCCATTTTTAAACCCCTTTCTATCATCTCCTACCAAATAAAAGTCCTTCCAAATGGAAACCCCTTTCTTTTTTTGTGCCAGTTTAATGTTAACAGCCCTAAGGCTGTTAGGATAACATATAGGATATAGGCATATCCTAACATAAAGGATATGCTCAATCCTATATCCTCTTGCCGCCAATATTGAAGAAGGCAAACGCTGAAAAAACCCCGTAGGCCTAAACTCTTCTCCTTTGCCGACTGACTGGGGTTCTGATGACGTGAATACACTCAAGAAAGCGCGCTACATTGATACTGTAAAAGTTCTTGCCATGAAAATAATTCATTATTATATTAAATCAAATTGAAAAACGAGGAAATTGAATTCAACCGGGATTCAAACAAAACGAAATTACTATAAAGGTATAAATTCATATTTTCTATTGAGATATTTATGAAGTACTTGGTTAGGATTTAGCTTGAGGTAAACGTGAGGTGAACTTTTACGTTTTAATATTTGAGATGAAAGGGCCCGACCTAAGACCTCGGTTATTAGAAAGAAATGCGAATCTTTCATTAGCTTACGTTATTAAAAGTCTTGAAGAATTTTAATTTGAAAACAAGTAAGTGTAGTCGAGATGAAAAATACTTGAGGAAGTAATATTAAAAATGAAATCATTAAAACTTGAAGTGGTTTTATGTAAAGTTAAGAAACATTTGTCTGCAAATATTATAATTAGTTACACAAAAGGAAGAATTTTATGGTTCTGAAAGGAAAAAAACCCTGTGGTCGATTTTAAGTGAGTTTAGAAAAAAAACACGTTATTTTACGTTTGTAATATTGTTCCACATCCCTCAAAAATTTGGGGGGGGGGTACACAAGTACGGTGTAATTTATTGGAAAAATAATTAATTATAAACTATGACTTGTTTATGTATTAGTTGCTTTGAATAAATTAAACGATTAAAGCAAATCCCAATTTGAGAAAGTATTATTATTATTTATGACGCAACAACATAGAGGATCGGAAGCTTTCATGGTTCGTTTGTCACCGAAATTCTCGCTCTCCTGTCTTACTCTCTCTCTCTCCCCATCTCTGGCCGCCACTACCCTGCCACTGCTTCATAGATGTCAAAATAAAACACTGAAAAGGTAGTCCCAATTTCTCCATTTATACAAACTGAAATGCCTATTACTGAAGTTATATTGTAATTGTGAACTGAAGTTCACATTCGTAATTTTAATGAAACCATTACTTTTATCCGTTATGTTTGTCGCCCTTTCAGAAATTCCTATTCATAAATCAAGTTTGAAAGCTTCGTGTAGGTTATTACATTAAAAAGGAACTTTCAAATGGCTTCCCCAAATGACCAAGATTTCAACTAAATTCATTATCAGAAAATATCATTTAGACATGTATAACTTGAAACAATCGAGAACCGACTTAAGAATCGAGAATCGAAATAAAAGTTTTAGAATCGACATCGGAATTGAAAATATTAGAAATCGGCCCATCCCGGTATTTGTCGAAGTGTTAGATCTGCTCTGGGCGACACTTCCTACTAGGTGCTATAATTTCCTATTAAAGCTTTTCCTTAATTCACTATATTTTCATGTATCTTTTCTAATAATTCTTCTTACAAGGGGGCTTCACAAGTAGCCCCCTCTTTATGTCCCCGATAGAGAGTGGGTTATACGATGCTATGAGATTCTCCTGTCCCCAGTGCCAGGGGATCATTATGTTTTTTTTTATAGTCCCGCCTATCTTCGTTTTAACGGTTACCTCTTTAAAGAATTGATAGAGAGAACTGTCACCCTGAACTTCCCCTATAATTCCTCTTGTCGCTTCCATATCAGGGGTATTTTCAGAACTTTAAGCCTAAATTAAAAATCCTTTTAAATTTTCGTTGAGCTATAACATTCGTCCTGGTTAATCGCCTTGAAATTTCACTAGAAACCTTTTTAAAGGGTCTTCTGCATTACCTTAAAACAATAGTCTTATTATCTTTAACAGAAAGCGGCTATATTTTCTGTTAGCGTGACAGAGTACCCTAACCGTAGCCTATTATTTGTAATCCCCACCATTGGGGAATGTTTTTAACTTAACCTGATTTTTTTAGTTTCTTTCTTATGTACTTAATGATTACAATGAAAAAATTGGAAAGAACCCCAATACCACAAAATAATAAAAAATAACGAATAAAACAAGTTACTTAAGATTAAACCCTTATGTACATTTCGATGAACATGACATCATCATCATCATCATCATCAGAGGGTCTTATTACAAAATTACAATCTAGCAAAGAAGAAGTTACAAACTAGAGTGATATCAAGCGTTCTTTACGGTCGCTATATATAGGCGTGAGGCAAGCTCATATATATATATATATATATTGTAACATTTTGAAAATAGCAAGTAAGAAAGGCACTATATATAATATAATATAAATATGTAAGTAAATTCAAACCATAAAATAACCAATTATGAAAAAAAGAGAAAAATGTAAACATAACCTAAATTGGCAAAATCGTAATATTTAATCAAGTTTAGAACAATAACCACTGTAAAACAAACAATATAATAGAAACAATTTAATGTGTAACAGTTTAAAAAGAACACTAAAATAATGTAAATATAAATAAAAGCCTTTAAGTGTTAAGAAAAGTGAAACCATGTTAAGATTCACAGAAGTTGACCAAACTTGATGAACTAGCGTATAAAGTAAGATGCGCGCGCATTGTGAATAGAACAGCTGACAATTTAAACGGAGATATAATATTTAAATGTAGTCACCTGCGAAGAAATTAAAATCTAGTTATTAAGAGCATGAAATGTACAAAAGGCAGTGAATACAGCATCCGTAAAGCCGGTAACAACAATTAAGAAAAGGAAATAGTTTGTTTTAGCCATTTTTTAAATGCTTACTTAGCGTGGCTTCAGTCCTACACACCTATTCAAGCAAGACGGGCGTGTTTCAGAGCTGGCCAGCAAAATTTAACGAATTCAACTTAGTGCGGGAGTGTTGGTCTGGAATTGAATTAACAGTACGGAATACTTACAAGAAAATAAATTAAAACTATTTATTTAAAAAAGATATTATTAAATATTTGATAAAAGGCTGAAAAGTGGAATCTGCAATCTAAAACACTTAAGTATCTAGGCTAGATCCATTAATACATTTTGAAATTTTGCAATCAGACATTTATAAAAGAAAAGAAATTTGAGGAATTTATTATAAAATTAAACTATAAAAGAAAACATTTAGAGAAAATATTAAGGAACAATTTTACTTAGAAATAGATTGATTTGTAACATAGTTTATAACATTTAAAGATTAGATTTTTTTTGTACTTGTACTTTAGAGTGCCAAATAAGATTTCAGTATTCAAAATTTAAAACCCACCAGATAACCCGAGATTAACAGAGTTTGTGCTAAATCAAAATTTAAATCAATTTAGACTAAATTAAATAAAAACTGTTGCTGCCCAAAAGAGAAATACAATTTAGAATAATAAGATTTGTAATAAAAGAGGAAACTTATAGAAAATTTGTAAAACTTTAAAAAAGAAAAAAATTTGTAATTTATTAATAAAACTTATAATTGTTAAGAAAGTGTTTTTATGATACATTAAACTTGTTATAAAAAAGGAAAGCTCTAGAAAATTTATTTATCTTAAAATAAATTAGAAAAGTTACTAACCTACCTTGATTGAAATATTATTAGAAAAATTACATTTTAAAAACTTCATTCATAATATCATAATAAAAGAATTACTTACAATATATATAGTGAGGTCATAGAAATGTGCATAGGGGTTTAATCTTAAATAACTAGTTTTATTTGTTATTTTTATTATTTTTGTGGTATTGGGGTTCTTTTTAATATTTTCATTGTAATATATTGTACCACTGTGCTCTTTATATTATGTACTATTAATGATATTATGCTGTTTTCCTTTAGTAATCTATATTAATCTAAGTAATTTTACAACTTATTAAATGTATGTGTTTTATTTTAAATAAATGAAACCTCTATACCACAAATTACTTTGTCTTTTATTTAAAACCTTATGTACATTTCAATTGCATAGCAATCATCCTCAGAGGTAATTTACAATAAAATACTAAATAATGAAAGGTATTGTTATTGTAAATTACCTCTGAGGATGATTGATATTCAATTGAAATTTACATAACGTTTTAAATTAAAGAAAAAGTCATTTGTGGTATAGAGGTTTCATTTATTTAAATTAAACATTACGCCACAGTTGTTTTATACAGTTGTATGTGTTTTGTTTAAAGGATATGACTTTTTATGCTATTCATTATTTGTAGTCATTAAATTGTATTAATTGTTTCTTTTTAGCAAAGCCTATAGAAAGTAGCTTTTTCGGAAGCTGTGAATATTTTTATATATTAAATCTTTTATTTATTGAATATTCTTTGAGAAAATATCGTTAATAATTTTTCGGCAACAGTCATTTCGCTTTATTTTTGTGGAATGCAACACCGAGATTTACATTTTCGTTTAGAACGTTTCTGAAGCTCATAAAACTAAAGGTTTTCGTCTGCGTTTATTAAAATAGTTTCCTGGCACAGTGAACCGCTCACGTGTGCATTTCAGAATCCTTTGTGCCGACACCGGGCCTGGATTATCCAAACTCTGCATATTCTGCGGGTTTTCATAAAATATTTAATCCGAAATGGTTCTATTTGGTTTTGTACTAAAAATACACAAGACCAAACTGTTCAACTTATAAAATACAAAGTGGAAGTCAGTGGGCCTGGCCGAGGAAGTGAATACTTAATTTAAAGAATATACTTAACAGAGGTTTTAATAGAATTTAGTTAATCTACTTAATAATAAAAGTATTTAGTTGATAGAAAACCTTTAATAGATATTGAGAAATTTACTAACTATAAATTTTATTTAATGAATTTATTTGAAGTAGATTCATTAAAAGTGTCTACGATTTAAGGGAAAGTGAAGTTTCCCTTTAAAAAATTAGAGAACAATTTATAACTGAATATGAATATGTTGAATTAATTATAGTAAGATTTATTGAACAATAAGATATCTACTTATTAACTGTTAAAACAAATTGTTTAATAATATACAATAAATAATGTAACAAAACCTACTTGTTAAAACAGCTGTCCTACGACATAAACTACAAAATAAAATCAGCTGTTTGTATAAAATCACAAGTTATAACTTAGTTTAGTTTAAAATACGTGACGCGTATCGTGATAGAATGAATCGTGGCGAATGAGATAATTTTTCTCCCGTACAAGACATACAGTTACCCAGCGATACGAAGCATTCTTTTAAATAAATAAAACCGAAGTATAGATAAATAAATCTTTTACACTAATTTGATAATTATGGAAAATTTAATTCAGGTTCATCTTGGCAAACTGAGAGTCTTAGAACTGTTTTATCAAGAAACGTTGAGTTTTAAGAGAATTGCGTTTAAAGTAATATAATGTTATTTAGTTTAACAGTTTGCCAAGTTCAATGCTACCATTAGTAAACATATTTTTTTACAATCAAACCTATCCTAATCGGACACTTTGTTGGAAACTTTTAAAATAACTATTTGGTTAAAATTTAGATTGCAGACCCGTTTGTATATGAGTATGAAAACATGCCTAAACATGTCCTAGAGCTAGTTTGATAAATGTTTTTGTATGGGAGAGTTATTTTTATGCAATTTTATTTTGGACTGGTTTGGGTGTGCTGTACTAAGAAGTACTAAATATGTCTGCTTCCGCGGACCATACTACGTATAGATTTGGTTGTAACTTTATACAACATTACTATATACCTATACAGTACTAAAATATACCTATGAAGTATCCAGTCAGGTTAAATTTGGTTGTAAATTTATACAACATGTAACCAAATAAATCTACACATATGGAAGGTAAGAAAAGAAATCAAAAGGTATCACTCCATGGAATCAGACGTCTAAATAGTTCTCAAATCTAAATAATTACAAATTATTTTATTGTAGTATAAAATACTGGTCTGTTTTATACGGAAATATTTTTTTAATACAGTTTTGTGTGTGTGTATGTGTGTGTGTGTGTGTGTGTGTGTGTGTGTGTGTGTGTGTGTGTGTGTGTGTGTGTGTGTGTGTGTGTGTGTGTGTGTGTGTGAGTGTGACTGTGTGTGTGTGTGTTTGTGAGTGTGTGTGTGTGTGTTTGTGAGTGTGTGTGTGTGTGTGTGTGTGTGTGTTTGTGAGTGTGTGTGTGTGTGTGTGTGTGTGCGCGTGTGTGTGTGTGTTTGTGTTTGTGAGTGTGTGTGTGTGTGCGTGTGTGTGTGTGTGTGAGTGTGTGTGTGTGTGTGTGTATGTGTGAGTGTGTTTGTGTGTGTGTGTGTGTGTGTTTGTGAGTGTGTGTGTGTGTGTGTGTGAGTGTGTGTGTGTGTGTGAGCGTGTGTGTGTGTGAGTGTGTGTGTGTGCGCGCGCGCGGGTGTGTGTGTGTGTGTGTGTGTGTGTGTGTGTGTGTGTGTGTGTGTGTGTGTGTGTGTGTGTGTGTGTGTGTGTGTGTGTGTGTGTGTGTGTGTGTGTGTGTGTGTGTGTGTGTGTGTGTGTGTGTGTAACCTCTTTGGAATATATTTTTGAGAAATATAAGTCTAAGTAAAAAAATCAGTGTAGACCCGCACTTGTCAAGTATTAACCTACCAGGTTTTTTTATTTAATCAAATATTTGTTAAAACTTGTGTGATAAAAAACTCGCTAAAATTTATTCCCAGGGTAAAACTCAACACCTACTATTAAGTGATAATAAGAGCTACATGGTTATTTATGTAAATATTACCTTAAATATCTTGCCTTGTTCAAGCTAAGTGAAATAACTATAATAATATAGTAGACCTGATAAGTCACAAAAAACAGAAACACTTAAAAATTATAACTTAGAAATATTTAAACCTTTGCTGAAACATACGTTTACAGGTAAAATACAATTGGCAACAATTAAAGGTAGTTGGTTAACTAAAGATAAACACACTATATGAGTTTTTACGGCTAGAACAAATTCAAATACCGTAATTGTTGAACAGCTGTTACTAGTATTGCCAACTTATGAAATAAAAATATCCCTAATAAATTAATTCTTATTTTTAATTCAATGTAAAAAAAATCATAATTTTGCTAGTGTGATAAATATACTAACAGAGCGAAATTGTTTCTTTTGCTAACGAAACGTTTCCAGAAATCTGTTTATGTTTTCTTTATTTTCACTTGCAGAATAATTTACAAGGGCATGGTATAACTTGTATAGTTTTCGCAACTTTTCTGTAATTATAAACCTAAATCTATTTAGTCACTGATAAAAATAATCAGTAGCCTATGATAAATAATTATATATAAAAAAACTCCTTAGCAACAAAAACGTTTTATTTATGTCCTGATGTATAGGTCACATTTTGTAAGCTGGCAATTTGGTCTTAGGTAGAAATTGTGTATTCGTCGTCTAGTAAACATCAGGCCCTGTCGTCATCTCTCATTAGGCTATATATCGCAGCCTACTTGTCCCAACCCTTAGACAATCCTATTAGCACGCAAGTAACAAAATAATGAGTCAACCCTGAGTCAGGGGAAGTCCTAGAGTCGATGCTTTTGGAAATTACCTGCAGGCACGTCCACCCTCCCCTCGTCCTCGGGCTCTCGCCAAGGTCTGCAGCCCCCAATTGCCAGCTTGTAAAGTTTTACCTATACTTTTAGATTACTGAAGACTTGTAGTAATTTCCTCTGAAGATGATTGCTTTGCAATCGAAATATACATCAGGGAATAAAATGTTTTTATGGTTTAAGAGGTTTTATTTATTTATAATTAAAATTTACAACACAGCTGTTCCAAGTTATTATAGTATAATAAATCATTTATGCTTGCTAAACAATTAGTAATCGCGTCTTAAGTTTGCCATTGCACATTTATGCACAGTCCATATACAAAACTATATATTGGCCAATACGAAGTATACAATCAGGTGATGGAATGTACAGACGTCGTAGGTGATTAGCACGATAGGTCTTGATTCGCGGCTCACTTCATTTGCGATGGATCATTGCATATCTCCCCAAAGGTCTTTTACGCGTAACTCTTTAGGTCTGGTTGAGCCCTGGAGCCGGATATACCTACGGTCACCATATACATAGCAACAGTTTCGCCAACATTGAGTCACCTACTGGTTATCCTACGAGAATATATTTTCTTTTAATAAAGCGTATGATATTTTTTCCTCAGTTACTTAAAAACTACCAAACTTGGCTATATTGTGTTTTAAAATTAACGTACAGTATTTGGTAATTAAGAAATATATGTTTTAAGCACACAAAAAACTGGAAAAATTTAGGAAATATATGCTATCCGTCATTTTTCTGGTTCATTATTAACATATATTAATAAGCAATAGACCTAAATTGAGGTGGACCCAGTAATAACTCAAAATTTATCCTGGATAGAGCCGCTAAAAAATACAGACCGTTTATATTTTGTTTTGTTTCAATCGGCATCTTCACATTTATTTAATTTCTGCCAGATAAATCCACCATTAAACAATACGAATGAAACATTTGTTTTTTCAAATATTCGACCTAAGTATATATTCTCGAAAGATTTCAAGCACGCACTTAAATACCTCCCCGTTAGCCCGTACAGGCCTATAAACGGGATGTTTATTAGTAGGCCTCAGCAATGGCTTTATGACCACCGGACTCAAATCACCAATAAAACTACTTCTTTTTGGCTTTGCAACAAAGAGGCCGACGTGATACACCTAAAAAGACCTAAGTTTCCCATAATGCTCGCGGCACTCGACAGAGTATCGATGTTCATAAAACCCTTTTACATTTGTACGTTTTTATGATGACGTAATTACAAACTGTTATAAAAATACTGAAACCTGCGTCTCTATTTGGCAGCTTACTGTAGTTCTATTTCCTATCGGCAAATGCCTTCTGAATATTAGTTTTTCTATAGAAATACAGTAATAACGTTTCTATGACGTTTCTCAACTACCCCTTGCACGAGTGGGTCCATATCTATACAGACGGATCATATTTACCAGAAACCAGCTACACAGGAGCCGAAGTCTATTCAAGTCTGTTTGGAAAGTGCATGGCTGTCGGGAAATATACTAGCAACTTCGACGGGGAAATATGCGCCATCCACGAAGCAGTCTCTTGCCTGCAGAGCCCGAGCACCACACTACGACGAGTCGTATTCTTCGTTGACTCCCAATCTGCCATCCAAGCTCTCAGCAAGAACACGCCTACTGACTGTCAGAGAACCATGAACTGACATGAACTAGCTAGCTTGGTATCTTCTGGCTGGACCGTATGGCTCCAATGGATCCCGAGCCACATTGGTATAGTGGGAAATGAGAAGGCTGACAGGCTGGCAAAGCAGGGAGCCATGAATCCCACAGGACCCATGGAAGCTCAATCCCTGCGATCCGCATGTAACCACATTTATATTACCGTTTCACGTCAAACTACCGGGAAGTTGAAGAACGAAAGCGAAGGAAGGAAGTGGGCGAGAGCCTGGCAACTGATGCAATACCACGTAACATTGAAAGACACGTATCCGTGGCCCTTTTCCGCACTTTGACGGGGCACGATTACCTTCAAGCCCGCCTACATAGAATCGGCCTAGCAGATGAAGACACCTGCCTCCTGTACCAAGTAGGAAGAATGGATGGCGAACATCTCTTTCTATGTCCCCAGCTACAGTCAACACTGCAGAATATAGTCAGTCTATACTGGGAGGCTCGACGTCGAATGGCTGAACAGCCACGGATGGGCGTTGGATAAAATAAAGTAAGTACGTTTCTATGGGTGTTATCCTCCTTTCTTTGGAAACGGCCGTGATAAATTAGTCACTTAGGCTGCGGATATACAGAAGGCAACTGGTACCGGCAACGCATCGCAAACTGTTGCTTTTTTACAGCGTAAAGAATTGAATGCAAATATTCATAGCGAATTGATAGCAATGCAACTAGCGAGTGACACAGAAACTAGAGTTGCTCCAGTCACGGCACACTGTAAACTAGTTGCTCAGTTTCTCAGTTGCTAGCAGTATTCGTTGTATTGTGTATGCGTTTCTCAAGAGTGTTATCATATTTAAATAATTATTTTTATATTTTGTGTTTCTGTTTCTTTGAATAGTATTTTATTATACTGCTATAGTACGTCAGAAAAACAAAATATTGTTGGTTCTGGTCGTGATTTGTGTATCCAACAACTTCAAAACAATATTAATGATTACCAACAACGTTTTTGAAAATATATAAAATCGGCATTATAAAATCTTGAATTATAAAAATTTTGATTGTTTAAAAACTAATTTTTATTTCATTGAAATGTAATGTTATTTTAGGTTTTTCAGTATACAATAAAAGAAATACATATTAAATGAGTAATTAACCTTAGCTGAGTGTTATTGTTAATCTTTCTCCAGCTGAAATTGTTTCGTCAATTATTTGTTTTTTCTTGATGTTAATAACTTGAAAGGTAGTCGTAACTGCTAATGCTTATACGATAGTAATTGAAAAATTGGTCTGGGTAAATTCATAAGTTTTGTACAGCAATATATTGACTTTGTCTCGCATGAATGACGTTATAGAGGTGTAGCCCTACACTGAATTGTCTTTTTTTGTAACGTTTTTGTAGCTTCTTTCTTAAGATATACACAAGGCTGCATCCTCCTCTGACAACTAAACTAGCAACATTATATGAACAATCTTGTAAACCGACTAGCAACTTTTCCAGTAGCAACTCAAAAAAAAAAAAAAAAAAAAAAAAAAAAAAAGTTTACGTTGCGTTGACGTCACCAGAGAGGGATATTTATTAATAGAAACAGGGTAACAAAGTGCGGCGACCGGATCTAGTAGTTTGAGCAAAATGTTTAGATGTGCAAATTGTTATTTGCAGAAGTATG
The DNA here is from genome assembly GCA_036971475.1 of Prosapia bicincta. Lineage (NCBI taxonomy): Eukaryota > Metazoa > Arthropoda > Insecta > Hemiptera > Cercopidae > Prosapia > Prosapia bicincta. The sequence goes on along the minus strand of JBAIZL010000002.1, from coordinate 79,946,682 downwards.
TGAAATGTGTAAAAATTGAGTACGAAATAAACCTTTGCAACTTCAAATTTCACTTAAACTGACCAGATTTGTAGAAGATCAAAAATGCTCAAGTACCCTCCGGAGCTTTTGACTAGGAAATAATATCCCCAACAAAGCGGTGGGTCCGTGGAGATAGACCTGGAATTTTTTGAAATTAGAGAGTAAATTATCAAGCTCAAACCTTTTCAATCGTTGTTAAAGTGAACAGTCGTGACTGATGACACATGATTTTCCTTAAGTATTTTCAATTCAGGCTAAGATGTTAGAAGAATGTGATATCAATAGAGGTAATAATTAATAAAATCATATTTTTACAGTAAACAAAAATTCAGTTTATTAAGTATCTTTAATTATAAACAAAGAAATGTATACAACTCACAATTATTAAAATTTAATTTCAAATGCGTTTCAATGACATATCATCATCAGTGATGCTTTCACAATTAAGATAATTGTTTAAATGCTATTATGTAATATTTTATTGAAAATTATGTAAATGCTGTCGCAGTATTTAATAATTGTAGGTTGATTATATTTCTTGTGTTTATAACTTTAACTCACAAGGCAGCACAAATATTGTTTCACTTTTAATAATGTTTCACTAAAGGAATAAACGTTGTCACCGGCGCACGAGAAGATCCCTGGTGTGGAAATGAGTCACGCTCGGTTTTATAGTTCTGCGCATGCGCTATCGTTGTTCCTGACCTACAAACATATAGTAACGGTAGTTTATTGGTAGTTATATTTTAGTATTTACAGATAAGTAAAAGTATTAATTATAATAAGAAAGGGTGCACAGAATAAATTGTACATGATCAAGTTTCTGCATTGTAGTTTTCTGTAAATCTGACGTTTTGTGTTAGAAATGTTTTTGGGAATGACCTTATCGTTTTGACCTACCTAGGACCAAAGCCTTCTCTTGCGCCGATGACAGTACCTGGTCCCCAAACAAGAAACAAGTTCCAAAATTCTTGAAAATAATTTTTTTATAGAATGTAGTCAACCTCCATTTGACCTTCGTAGTAGAAATTCGGTTCCAGTAAATCAGTTATTTTTGGGAGATATTTTACCTGCAGTTATGTTACCTGCCTACTTCATACTACATTTTTGGTTTCAGTCAGTCAATTATGTTTCGGAAATGTCGACCTTTGTACTAGATACAGTATTTGGTTCCAGTAAATCGTTTATTTTCCAGAAACACTATACCTACACTTGGTATTTATACTAGTTACTCACACACACACACACACACACACACACACACACACACACACACACACACACACACACACACACATACATATATATATATATGTATATATATATATATATATATATATATATATATATATATATATATATATATATATATATAAAGAACTAAGTCAAAATACAAATACAAGATTTATAATTGAATTTACAATTCAAAGCTTTTCGTTGGCTAACAGTACCAACATCATCAATGATGTATTTGTATTTTGACTTAGTTACTTAGTTCTTTATTAATACACAAGAATACATATTGCGATATTTATATATATATATATATATATATATATATATATATATATATAGATGTACAGAATTTCCTAACATATTTATCTTTATTGACGCGTTTCGGAATAATTCCATTCTCAAAACCTTAATAGTATACCTACTATTAATCAATTACCTTCATGGAACAGCTGTTTTCGTTTCCACTTAAAGGTTATTTGGAGGCTATGTTTAAATCCTTTTCAAATACCATATATTTTAATGTGTATTATTTTATTTATTTATTTTCTTTTATTACAATCTAGTCTTCCGACTAATACGAAATTTCATTCTAGCCTAATTTATTATTATCAAGATAAAACTAAAAACAACATCCACTAATTGACTTAGTTTACCGTTCAATCTTACTTACTGAATCACAAATGCTAATAGAAAAGGTTTCATTCTCTCACTAAATTATTTTGTCTAAACCTTTTTAGTCTTCTTACTAAATTATTATTGTCCAGGAGCTACCTTCGACGTTAACATGTCTACAAAACCTTTGGTTAACACTTAAGAGTATATTTCTTGATTATATTATTGACAAATTTCTTATTTTTATTAAATAAAATGCTTTATACTAAATTAAAAGAATTTTTGAAAAGTGAAAATGTGTTAAATTCGTCTGATACAGATCCATCTTTAATTCGTTAAATAAATTTTTCCATCTATTATGTTAATGACATATTTATGCAAAACCCTATCTTTTATTCACATTTTCGTTTTTATGGCCAGTTTTGTAACCTCCACTGAGTTTTTTCAAAACTGTAAAATAAAATCATTTGTTTGGCGTAAATTTATTTCTAATTTACTGTGTTTTTCTGGGTAGAATCGATTTAACTACTAGCCTATCATCGAATAGGGATATTAAACAGATATTAATGTAGACATGGTTAAAAGTAGATAGATTAATCTTTCTAGTTAGGGACGTAAGAAAGGATTATAGTTCCCTTGTGGAGGACCGTATGCATCAATATGACTTACTCCCTATTGGAGAGATAGAAAGGTGTCTAATAGTTGTACCAAGGTGTCGGAAAAGGAATAAAAAAAGGAAGATTGAATCAAGTTAAGGAAAAGGAAATGCCATAATGATCCCATAGTTGTGGAAATAGAGGGAAATTAATATTGGGTAGAGTGGCTCAGTGAGGAAGACTTCCATTTAGAAAAACGTGGCAGTGAGTGGATTTGTTCGAAAGAAATAAATATTTTTTGTAAAATGTAGCTTTAGAGGTTAAAACTTCAATAGACGTATTCTATTACAATAGAATCTTATAAATAAATAAAACCTCTTAAATTTCAGAGGTGTTATTTATTTTAAAAGAATATAGTTACTGTAGTTAATAACTAAAGGGTGTAGTAAACGTGTTTAGATGGTACAAAATTTACTGAATAAAATTTTATTTAACAAATTTAATTGAAATCGGTTCTTAAAAAGCGTCAGACTTGAGATTTTCAAAAATTGAATAATACTATTTTAACTTAATAATGTACAGTAAACTAACATGACCTACGTGTTAAAACAGCTGTCCTACAACATAACCTATAATATAAAATCAGCTGTTGTATAAAATCATATGGTATTGCTTATTTTAAGCCAATTGAGACGTTATAACTATATTGCATACCTTGCTCATCGTGTAAAAGTTTTTCTCCTATGTAAAACTAAAATTAATTCGTTTAATTTAATTAATGGATTAATATTTGAAAATAAAACTGTATTAGCATCAAGTGTCATCCACTACAAGTTTAAAAATTTTATTTGAACTTGAATGGGTGGTAAGAAGTGTTTTATTATCGATTGAAAATTTGAATAAGATATTTAAAGGGAGAGTGTGAGCTGATAGAAGGACTTGGTTAAATCATATTACACAAAATTATTTGTTATCTCATAACTGAAACAATTTGAAGATATTTCTAAATATCAAAAATAGCATTTTAAAACTATTAATAACCTTCAAATAACCTCCAAGGATAGACAAGACAGCTGTCCATTAACCAACCGCCAACTGTATCTGTAGATGAGTTAGAGCGTGGCAACTTGAAGATTTTCCTCGTATAACACTTCTCTTTGCGCTCCAAAAGAAGTACTCACTCTAATAATAATTTCAACGAATCGCACACTATTCGAACAGCTGATACTCGTATAAAATGAATATAAATCAATAACATATTACTAGTAAGGTACTGCAAAGGCGATTACGACACTTCATTGGGTTTATGCGCAAACTCTTCAACTGATATTCATTACAAAAAACAATTTAGTATTTTATTAAAGCCGAAGTGGACCCATCGACCGTTGTCTTGACAACTCGCCTGATAAACAGATCAAAGAGTTTTAAAGTTAATCTGTAGTTAGCGACATCTACTCCCCTCCCTCGCACGCCCGACCACTTCAACGCTCCGGGTTCAGATATGACACGCTCTCTGTCTGCTCTGACAATGGTATAAGCCATTCGCGCATCGGCGGACTAATAGATCGTTGGAAATTCAACATAATCTGTGTCAAAAAAACTGTATAATCTATATTTTAACAAGTCAGGATTGCTAAGGTTGATGCTCCGAAACCACTCCGTTACCTGTTAATATTTCAATTCCTTCTATTAGTTTACACTCCCCCTATAGGCCTATATATTTTTTTAAACTTTGCAACACTGTTCTCTAGTAATCGGGTATATATATATATATATATATATATATATATATATATATATATATGTGTGTGTGTGTGTGTGTGTGTGTGTACGTATAGGCAGTAAATATATATAAGTATATATACAACCATATATATATATATATATATATATATATATATATATATATATATATATAATAAATTTAAAATATTTCAAAAACAAGAATACTTTTAATGAATATATTTATTCCAAGTTTTTCGGCGATAAAATAGTACCAGTATCTTCAGGAAAATAATTATCTAATGTATATTTTATCGGCGAAAAGCTTTGAATAAATATAATCATTAAAAGTATTCTTGTTTTTGAAATATTTTAAATTTATTAACTATATTACAAGAAAACATATCACCATACTTTATATATATATATATATATATATATATATATATATATATATAAGTAGTAAATCATATGTACCACAAACAACCATATGTTTATAAGTTTTATACTTTATGTAAATATTTTCCATAACATCAATGACCTTGTAGTAATGACCAATGACCAAATAGTTTGGTGCCTTGACCTCACTTGAATCTGTTCATCAATTGATTTGTCTTTAAGTTAATGTCTATAAATTTCTAATATTTCACATATATTCAAAACTTAATATATATAATGTATACTTACAAAAAGTGATAACAAAACGAAATTAAAAGAAAGATACAAAGAACATTTAAACGCTTATATTAAACCAAACATATACAAATCAATTTGGCTACTCATTGTATCAATAATGGACACAGACTTCCTGAAATAGGAGATATGAAATTAATAGAAGAATTAAACAAAGGGTTAAAGATGAATATATGTGAAACATTAGAAATTTATAAACATAAAGTTAAAGACAGATTAATTGATGAACAGATTCAAGTGAGATCAAGGCACCAAACTATTTACAAGGTCATAGATGTTATGGAAAAAATTACATAAAGTACAATACTTATAAACTTTTGGTTGTTTGCAGTACATATGATTTAAGTTTTGTAAAAATATTTTGTTATATAATTATTTTTTCTGAGGATTGTTTTATCGAAGAAAAGCTTTGAATAATATATGTAATAAAACTATTCTTGGTTTTTTAAATATTTTTAATTTATTAACTATATTACATGAAAACATATCACCATATTTAATACGCCTACAATAATTTCTTTATTCGGTAATTTTTAAATATAAAAGAAAATAAATAATAGTACGATTTTTCAATTCCTCCTATTAGTTCACACTCTACCTATAAGCCTATATATTTTGTTCAAACTTCCAATCGTTAATAAAATACTTTTTATCGAGTACAGATGCATTTTTTTAAACTTGTAAGTGGCACTTGATATTAATACAGTTTTTCAAATATTAATTCATTAATTAAATTTAATAATGAATCATTTTAGTTTTATATGGGAGAAAAACTAATCACAAAACGAGCCAAGTATAACACATAGCTATTTCGTTCCATTTGGCTTAAAATAAGTGATATCCTAATTTTATAAAACAGCTGATTTTATGTAATAGGTTTGTGGTACAACAGCTGTTTTAACGCGTAGGATATGTTACTTTATTTATATTAATTGTAATTATTAAATAAAAAGTATTTGAAATTAAAAAATTTTGTTGACCCAAATAGGAATTGACTTTAAAATATGTGTTTAATATTTCTTGTTTAATTACAAGCTTCAGGTTTACATAATTCTTTAAAACATTTTTACAAACAATATCAATTACCCATACCTTTTCGATATTCCAAAAAATTGCACCTGTGTCAAGTACACAGAAAAAATAAAGCTTGATGATGACGTTTCAAAAATTAAAAATTTTGAACTAAATTTTACTCTTCAAAACATCGTAACTTTAAAATTTAAAAATACTAAACTAATTTCACTCAAGTGATTGACTTACCTTACCCGACTGATCAACGACACCTGATTAATGCAACCTGACCTCTGAAACTAGTCTGGTTAATAAACTAGTAGTTAGTGAGAGATTGAGTGAAATTTTCAATATTTATCTTTGGTGAATTGTTCTCGCTTACAAAGTTCTAATTAGAATGTACGAAACTTTATAAAGTCGTTTTTTTATGAAACGTAACACTGTTATGAGACGTAACGCAGAACAATATATATACAAAGAATCAGATTTGATTAAAAAACAATAAATAAAGTTTTAACGTGACCTAACCAATTGTGCATTAAATGGAATGTGACTTCCACCATGTGAGTGGTAATGCAGTAATAGGCCTAGGGCTATATACCCAAATATACCAAAATCCAGGCCATTTCGATTTGGTTATCTTACATAGAGAAAATTTTATTTTTCTATAACTTAATCTATCCTAACCGAATACGTTTAAGCTATACTCTAAGATATTTATTTATAACAAACCGTAATGCAGTTTTATAAAGAAATGTGGTGAATATTAAAATCAGCGTTTACCGCTCGGATTTGCGAAAACATTTTTTCTGGTCAATTTAAACATGCTAAACAAGAATCTGTAGTTATTTTTTTAGCGGCGAACCTAAATTAACCTAACTTAGCACTGGTTAGGTTAGGTTGCGTTTGCCACCAAAATATCTTTAGAATCGTGTTCAGCATAGTCAAATTAAGTAGAGAAATATTTGATGATCAGAGCGATAGTAAGCCAGGCGCGTATCCAGCGACTTGCTTTGGGGGGGGGGGGCGATCGATGCATTATATATATATGTGTGTGTGTGTGTGTGTGTGTGTGTGTGCGCGCGCGCGTGTGCGTGTATGTAAAAACATAGAACAGAAAAAGTTCTTTCTATGCTGGCGTTAGAAATCGGTAAAGTGATAAAGATTCGTAGCAAATTAGACTTTTTAATAAATAATTATTCCAGTTTCGATAACACTTATGGCTAGAGAATATTATTAATTTCATAATAAGCTATTATTATAAAATGGTTAATTAATTAATATAAGTAGTTATTCTTCCAACACGAACAATTCCGGAGTCAACTGTGAATATTACGCTTGCAAAATTACGTATTGAAAATCATATGTTCGAGACTAAGCTTCACTAGAGCTATCTTTTGTTAAATCGTTTAGACGTTTACGAGGGTATGCCGAGGGAACGCGTCACATTTTCAAATTAAAAATTAAAATATAATTTTTATTTACAATAAAAGACGAATTAACTTGAGTAAAAGTCTAATTTAATAATATATTGTCGATTTTTAACCCAAAGTTCTTGAGGGTTGGGAGGGCGATCGCCCCATCGCCCCCCCCCCCTTGGATACGCGCCTGTAAGCACCTAGGTTAGGTTCGGTTAATTTAGGTTTGCCGCTAAAAATAACTTTAGATTCGTGTTCAGCATGTTCAAACTGACCAGGAAAAAATTTCGCTCCTCAAAGCGGTAATACTGATCTTAATATTTACCAGAAATGTTTGGTAATTGTAACGTACGATTACTTTAAACTTTTTCAGTTTTGTATTTTTGTAGCGACAGGGCCAAGTTTTATTATATTTTCGTGTTCCTGAAGACTTTTTGCATTACCACTTTTTTTATGATTTAGACGCCTGTTTAACCCATAATTATAACATCTAAGGCCAACACAGGATAGGCTATAAGACGAATCTCCCGACAATAACGGAGGCAGCTCGCTAGAGGTTGGCTGCCACGAGGGCTGAGCGGGCTTTGGGGGCTCAGACCCGGGGGGAGGGGAAAAAAAAAAATAACGTTTAATGCGTGAAAACAATTAAACAACTACGTTATCCAAATCGGTGATCGTGAATTGCCTTAGCAAAAGGTAACACAAAACTAGGGGCATTTTTCAACTAAAATAGAATGGAAATATAAAGTTTTAATCGCCTTCTGTAGATTTAACTACAACTTATAAGTAATCGTTTCAATAAAGATGGAAACATTCCAATATATAAAACAATAAATTCATACATATATCACAACAAATATAATTATTAGTTTTGTGTTGAATTTTTAACAGTCATTGATTTGGACAACGTAGTTATTGAAGCGCTTTTATACTAATTGGTATATTTTAAATAAATTGAAAGTAAATAACCTACAATGTTTGTACGCTTTAGTTTTATCCATTTAACTGAAACGTGTAAATAAGTGCAAACAAGATGTAAACATTCAAGGATATAAATCTCAAGAAACTCATACAAATATCACAACAAGAATAATTATTGGTTTGGTTTTGTTTTGTAACAGTACTTAATTTGAACAATGTAGTTATTGAATCGTTTATACTAATGGGAATTTTTCCACTAAATTGAAAGTAAATAAAATGTTTTAAGCGTCTGTTTCATCTATTAGCTGAAACGTATAAATAAGATGGCCACATTCAAAGAGATAAAACAGAAAAAACTGATACAAATATCGCAACAAGAATAGGGCTAATTATTAGTTTTGTGTTGCTTTTGCGACAGTCCTTGATTTGCACAACGTAGTTATTGTATAGCTTTTACTAACGGGCATTTTTCAACTAAATTGAAAGTAAATTCAACGTTTTAAGAGCGTATTCTATAGATTGACTGAAACGTGTAAATAAGATATAAAGATTCAAAGAGATTAAGCAGAAGAAACTCATACAATTACTGCAACAAAAATAGGCCTAATATTTACGTTTGTGTTGCTTTTGCAACAGTCATTGATTTGAGGAACGTATTGAAACTAATTGATGTGAAATTTGTGAGTTTATTCGGTTCTATTTTCTTGACTGTTGGTATTGCACGCCACGCTCATAATAATTTATACATTGAAATCTTGTTGCTGTTCATGACGAGCTGGTTGTTAAGTACTTATTGCACTTTTGCCATTACTCGCGACCAGACGTTTTGGTAACTAAAGGTTGTTAAATTGTTAACTTATACTTAGAGGAAACGTTTTTGTCTTACGACTTCTTCAGCCTCGAAGTAAGTGCTACCATAGGCAATTATGTAAATATTTACAAGTTTTTAGTAATTTATATTTGTTACATCTAGATGACAATTGCAGGAACAAGTGGTTAATATTTGCAAGCGATTACGTATTTAGTTCGATGTGAACTCACAGCATCATAAAACATAGGATTAATTTCCTCACCCTTCCTTTGATTCATTTGCAAGGGCAATAAAAATGCCAGCCGGGGAGGGCTATGACAAGCATTGTAATCGGCGTCTTTGTGGGGACAGTCCCTACGCGATGTTATTGCATATCACAACAAGGAACACACGTGCTCCGGCCGACCCACTTAACGGATCATAGTTCTATAATGACTGCAGAAAACGTATTTAAATCATTTTTTGTAAATGTTATAAAACGATGTTTAGCATTTACTGACGTCATGGAAGTGTAGTGAGGATTGTATGATCAATTAGGAGACAATAAAATTAGATGAAATTCAGATAATGTAGATATAATTTTAAGATATTTTTCAAAAAATACACAAAGTTTCCTAGGCCTACTATAACATAGATCTTAGCTTGGACATAATTTTAAAATGTAACACCAAAGAACATATGATCAATACAAATATAATAATTTAAAAGAAACATTATATAGGCTTACTTAGTTTTGAATTCTTTTCTTTAGCTTCTTTAATTACCGGTTCACGTCTCTCTCAATAGTTTGTGCCACCCAGCGGGTCTATGAATATAACATGAGTTGTGCTGGTTAACGTCAATCTCTACCAGATGTCGTTGGACTCAATAAAAACAATTTATGTAGACTTTTGTCATTAATGAATGTAGTTCGTAAACAAATACTTAAGCATATAGAAAAATTAGACTCGCTTCGAGGTTTTTTGTTAAGGAAATTTGTATCAAGAGAAAAATTATCGTTAAATAAACTTCAGGTTTCTTTAATTACTTAACTCGAATTGAGCTTTCTTGAAATGTGGCAGTATCCGTTGATCTACATAAGGAAAACTTGAATGAAAAATGTAGCTAATAAGTTTATTTAACGTTAAAAAATTTACTTTTCAGAAGAACTAATTTAGCAAATTGAAACTTCGTTCTAAAAATGTTTCGACAAGCGTAAAGACAATTTTACTTAAAATTTTATATAGAATTCATTGTAATAAGATTTATTGCATTGGGGTTGGTTGGTTTAACCAACTTCCGTTCATGGTATTTCAGCCATTCGACGCCTCGCCTCCCATTAGCTGCCAGTCTTCAGGGGAGCCGAAGTGACCTGAACAAGAGTTTAGGTGTTCGCCATCCATTCTGCACTTTTGGCGAAGGGGCAGGGGGTCTTCCACTAAATCGATCCTGTGGGGATGGTTCTGGGGGTAGTTATGGTCAGTCGATAGGACTTCTATACGTGAGTAACGGATCTTTGGAGGCTAGAAGCTCCTATTTCTTATTTTTGACAATATTCGCTATTTTTGTACGAGATAGACGTTGACAGGACCGTCAATGATGATGAATGATGGGGCAGTTGGTTGGTCACTTTCTGCATCGCATTTCTTCAATTCATCAGCCAGTTCGCTCCCTGCAATGAACGTGCTAGTGACCTATTGTAATTGTACATCCTATCCTTCTCGAGTAATTTAGTTCTTGTAACATAAATTTATATTTTTATAAACTCATAATTAATATTTTATAATAACAAATTAACGTATACTCTTCGATACAGTAACATAACCTATAAGTAATGAATACAGCTGTTCTATAAGAGATTATTGCTTAATTTAATGCTTAGATAACGGTTGTTAAATCTCGTCCGAAAATTGATGACGGGAACCAAAGATCTTTTCCATTGAGTAAAGTGTCAGGAGAGCCTTAAATCATATTTTTAAAGTCAATTTCTACTGAAGTCAAAACAAATTTATTTTAGTTAGGCTACTTTTTATTTTATAATTACAATTAATATATATATGTATAGGTCTACATATGACAAGAATCACAATATTAAGTGGCAAAATAAAAACGAATGTATTGCAATTTTCCATTTCCCTCTCTAAACAGTATATGGTTTTGGGCTGTTATTTTTGTTTCTTACTATTTATTCGTTTTCTTTTTTTCGTTTCTAATTTATGAAGCTGATGGTGGTCTATAATTTCTCAATCTATTCATCTCTTAAAATCCTTCACTATTGCAAGGAACCTTTCTCTTATAATTTAATATACATCTTTACTAAACACTTGTAAATGTTTACAAAATTGCCTATAGTAGCACTTAATTATATTTGTTGTGGACGGCCGTTTCGGGAGATGTGTCCCATTGTCAACTCGAGTTACGGTCTGAGTTGACAATGGGATACATATCCCAAAACGGCGTCCTCAACAAAAATAAGTGCTACTATAGGCAAGTTTGTAAACATTTACAAATCTTTAGTAAAAACTAGTAGCTCACGTGAAGATGGAAATAACAAATATATATATACATCTTTAAGTAATAGATTTCTACCTATGGGAAAGTTGGCTCATTACCAAAGTGCTGAATTTCAAACATGTAGTCAATCAGTTCGAATCCGACCGAGACATTAACTTTTAAAATTCAATTAATGAATAAATATTTGAAAAAACTGTATTAACATAAATTGTCATCCACTACAGGTTAAAAAAATGTATTTGAACATGATTAGGTGAATATAAACGTATTTTAATAACTATTGAAAATTTGTACAAGATATAACCTATATCAGGAGTGTGTGCTAACAAGAGGAATTTAAAAAATAAAAATTTCTGATTAAAATTTTTAATAAACGAAAAAATAATCGTTTAGTCTATATAGGTCGACCAATTGTTAAGTTTAATAAATATTTTTACAAAAATTATATATATTTTTCAAAGAATATTCAGTATAGCATATTTGAGTTTTGCTGTTACCGACTAAGATATCATCGTATGTGTTTTAATACCACAATTATGCATTTCGTGACACGTAATCCCGCTACTTTTCATCTGAATACCTCTTCATTGTTGAGCAAGGAACAATGCTCTGGTAATTATGTAGAACAGCTGACACGGCATCGCCCGTTTGTTAACGGGAACATTTCGTCTATTTAATTGCCTCAAATTAACTGAATATATGGACAAGCTAAAATAACTGACTTTGTTTACAGACGGATGTTTCGCATTCCAGAGCGAGATCTGGCGGCGAAAACCCCAAACTCGTGATTTCGCAACGACTGTAGCAATTGCGATGAATTTAACTGATGTTGGAAAGAGGAAAATTGGAGCAGATGTTTGTCGGAGAGTTTTTATTTGTGGCAGAGATTAGCCATTGTTGTTGATTTACCGGAAGTAAACGATTCTTAAACACGTCATTGTTGTGTTTTGGGGCATTTTGTTCGTGCATAATTCATTGAATCCCGATGTATGGAGACAATTTATTGTTTTAATAAGTCAGATTTTTCAAGTAAAAATTTTTATCGTATCTGATGAAAAAAAAACAATAATTTCGCCCCATAAAACCAGATTTCTAAAACTAATTGTCACGAGGATTTCTGAAACGGAAACACGGTGTTCGTAATGTTTTCAGTTAAGGTTAGAAACGGTTTTCGTTTAAACTTTGAGGTTATGTGTGATTTTAAGATACAATTTTCTATACATTAATGAATTAATTTTTTATGCCTATCGAATAGAATAGAATATTTTAGAAAAATATAGAAGAATGTAAAATATCAAAAAACCGGGTAAAAGCATTCCAAAGTGTTTTAATTAGAACAAACACTTTTTCAAAATTAACCTTGTAGAGTAAAATTAATAAAACCTAAAGTGCAGTAAGAAAGATAGCCTATAATGTTAATTTTATTGAAGTTTTATTTTCTTACAGGAGAATTAGAAGAAATTGGTAGTATTCGTGATGAAAGTATCAAAATGTGTCATTTAATGCCTTTTCCAAAAGATTATGATAAACTCCTGGCGGACCCTAAAGCACATTACGGAATAAACATTGATTATGTTGAAGCAGGACTACTAGACGAAGAAGCAAAACTGAAGGTAAGTACAGATAAAATTGACCAAATTAATCTTTTAAAGGAACGAATTCAAATTATTTTATACGCGGTAACAAAACACATAATGCAAGTCAGTACCCAAAACAATTTTATAAAGGACGTCAACATACATTCAAAGTGGAGGGTGAATATGTAAATCGTATAGTTGATCAATTAAGTAGGCTTAAGGTAACTCACGATTTCATACAACAGCTGTTTATATTGCTTATAGGTTGTTAGTTTCTGTAATGTAGTAGCCTCCATTATTAAAATAAAGTGTTATTGAATATTACTTATCAGCTAATAACAACATAATTTAAATTCCAATTAGTCTTTCTACAATAAATTCAATATAGTAACAATGAATGATACATTTTTAATACAATTTTTGAAGTGAAAGCATCCTTTGACGCGCAAATACTTTTTAAAATTTATTAAATTTAAATTCAAAATATTGTTTATAATAACTACTTTTGTTTTGTTTTATTTATTTTAATTCTATTAAGCAATTCTAGATCTGGAGTTTAGTGTTAGGCCTATGTTTGCTTATTAAACATTTTTTTAAAATTTAAAGTTAGTTCAGAGTAGAAAGTTAATGTTCAGAATGCAATCTAGTTTAGGTTATGGTTATAATAAAACAACAAATCCTTTAGCAACAATTTGTTTTACATTTACAAGAACAGTGAAGGTTTTTGTAATAGTTTTTAGAAAAGTTTAAAACAAATGTAGCTAATGCTGACGTTGGTATTATAATTCATGGTACAGTGCTATACATCTGTTTAGTTTGGTTTAGCTTGTATATGGCATTGTACAAGTACAAAAAGTTATTGCCATTATCCTGACGAATGTTGAAAAATCCAAGTCCCGGGACATAGCAAGAGATTTGTCCGGGGCGCAGTTGCGTATTTGACATTTAAAGTGGGTAGCGAGTCCGCAGACCGATTGTTTGAAAACCTCGCTGCTAAACATATCGCTGTAGCCTATAACCCGCTGTCTTATGTTTACCATTAAGCTTATAGTACCCAATATAACCTGCTCTAGCATAACCTTCCCCGGTATAACCTGTCCTGTCATAACCTAGCCCATTATAGCCTGACTGTCATAACATACCCTATCATAGCCTGTCCCGTCATAATCTTCCCAATCGTTACCTATCTCGCTATAACCTGTTCTTTTATAACCTGCCAGCCATATCTGTCGAATCATAACCTACCATGTAATAACCTGTCCCATCATAACCTGTCTGTCATAACTTACCTCGCCATAACCTGCACTATCATTACCTGACCCGTCATAACCTGACCTGTCAAAACCTAGCTTATCATAATCAGTCTGTCATAACATGCCCTTTTATAATCTGTCCTGTCATAATCTACCCCATTATAACCTGCTACGTTAATACCTACTCCGTTATAACCCTGTCAATTATCACCTCCCTGTCATATTCTGTCAAATCGTAACCTGTACCATCATACTGCTCCATCACAACCTACCCCGTCATAACTCAATATGTCATTTCCTGTCCGTCATAAACCAACCCATTTTCACCTACTTCATCATAGCCTCCAACTCCAAATGTCATTTTCTCCTGCCCGTCATAAACCACCGCGTTTTAACCTACCTCATCGTAGCCTCCCTCGTCATAATCTGCCCCATCATAACTCAATATGTCATTCCCTGTCCGTCATAAACCACCTCGTTTTAACCTACCTCATCGTAGCCTCCCTCGTCATAACTCAATATGCCATTCCCTGTCCGTCATAAACCACCTCGTTTTAACCTACCTCATCGTAGCCTCCCTCGTCATAGCCTGCCCCGTCATAACTCAGTGTCATTCCCTGCCCCGTCATAAAACACCCCGTTTTAACCTTCCTCGTCGTAGCCTCCCTCGTCATAGCCTGCCCCGTCATAACTTTCCATCACAGCCTGCTTTATTATAACAGCTTTCCTATCATAAGTTTGTAGTTTAAAGGATTGTTACTATTTTCATTTTTTTAAATCGTTTAATATCTATTTAAGATTTAATATAGAATTTGGTTTCTTTGAAAGCCAGATTAAATGCGTTCATAGCCTTAGTTTTTCTGTCGAGTGGAGACCGTGCGAGATTTATATTGGGCGTCGAAATGCACTAAAACAAAGCTAACATTTTCGTTTCATACCTTTCCATACACACTGCGAGGGGAAACACATCCCCACATATCTCTCACGGCACAAATATATCCGACACAACAATATTGGAATTTTTATTGCCAGTATTCAATTTCTCCCTCGCTGCACATAAAGGCCAATTAAACCCGGTTGAAGTCGTAAATAAAGAGTCCCGGCGAACCTCAGTGCTCGCTAAGGAACGCTACAATTGGCTGGGGTTTCAATGCAAGCAAAATGAGGTGAAAATTCGCGAGAGAGGAGAGGATGGCGGAAGAGGAGAGAGGCGGCGGCTTTTGTTCCTCACGCGTAATTATTCTCGTTAGGAATTAACTATTGAATGAACACGGCTTATCCCTATGGATTGTCAGGAAAAAATAATTTCTAGCTTTCTATTGTACGCTGAATGGTTAAAGCTTACTTAGTACAAATGATTTAGAAAAAAAATTGTTGCACTAATATAAAAAAAATTTAAGTTAATTTCTACTAAAATAAAGAAAAATGTGTATATATATATATATATATATATATATATATATATATATATAATAAATATTTCAAAAACAAGAATACTTTTATTGCATTTATTATTCTAAGGCTTTCGCCGATAAAACAGTACCAGCTTCTTCAGGAAAATAATTATCTAACAAAATATTTTTACAAAAATTCTTATCAATGAGTGATTCGACAATGACCGAAAGGGGCCTCATCACAACAAGGTAAAACTATTGCCCTTAGTGGTGGATAAAAGTATTTACAATAGTAATATATCAACTTCATAAAGTCAGTGCAACGGTAAAATAATGGACAACATTGACAACAATATATATATATATATATGTGTGTGTGTGTGTGTGTGTGTGTGTGTGTGTGTGTGTGTGTGTGTGTGTGTGTGTGTGTGTGTGTGTGTGTGTGTGTGTGTGTGTGTGTGTGTGTGTGTGTGTGTGTGTGTGTGTGTGTGTGTGTGTGTGTGTGTGTGTGTGTGTGTGTGTGTGTGTGTGTGTATAAAGAACATGAGTCAAAATACAAATACAAGAATTATAATTGTAAATTCAATTATAATTCTTCTATTTGTATTTTGACTTATGTTCTTTATTGCGATAGGAATATTGCGATGTTCTTTATATTCTTTAGGAATACATATTGCAATATTTATATAAATATATATATATATACACATACATACATATATATATATATACATACATATGTCTGAATAACAATTTTAAGTGGCAGAATAGAAAGCTAATTTCCTTGCAATTCTCCATTTTCCTTTCCATTTTCCATCTATTCTATAGTGTTGGACTATTATTTTTGTTTGTTACTATTTTACACGCATTTTTTCGTCGCTTACATTCTGTTGCAGTTTCTTTTCTCTTTCCATTGTCCGTTTGTGAATCAAGGTTCAGTACCGTTATTCTAGTTCGTTTGTATATTTTATTCTTTTCAATCATTTTTAATCCTAGAGCATTATTTATGATGTTGTGTGGTAACCATGGCATCATATGAGACTAGTGCCAGTATGGCTGCTTGTGAGTAAACAAAGAAGACTACCTTATCAGGCAGTCTGCCAGATTGTAGTATGCCCGGCGAGGCCACGTGGATAGCGATAATCTCCCCTTCGAAGTTGCTGTCTCTGACTTTTTTGCACTAAAATCGTATAGAATCGTTCGATGGTTTGGAAGGTTAGTCACCGTAATAAAGTAATTATAAAATGTTTGGGATACATAAAAGATGAAGATTTCGTGTTATAAAAAGAATTAAATTTCGCAAAAATTAATATCCTGAAGTGAAAGAGTTGACCTCTATTGTGCGTTATGAAAAATTTTATTTTGTTTTACCATTTGTGCGTTACCATATTTTTTTTACCAAACTGTAGTATAAATAGCAAAAGTCTATTTGGTTAGGATAGATTTGGTTATAAAAAACTTCTTTTTTTAAAAGTAAGTTAACCGGTTGCTGAATTAAATGTTAGCGTAAGGTCATTACATTTTATAACCTACTCAATCCTAATCAGATACTTTGTTGTTATATTAAACAAGTAATATAAGAAAAAAAATTAAGTCAATTCCTATTAAAGTCAACAAATAAAAATTTTAATTTAGTTTCTTTTATTAACCTTTATTTCAAGAAAATATGCTTATATATACTTATAAAGATGGGAAATCATTTAAGAATCAACGTCAAATTTTGAGCTCGATATCTTGAACGGTTTAGTGAAACCTACAACAAGTAATATAATTTTTTTTATAGTCAATTCCTACTTAAATAAAAACAGAAAAATGTTATTTTAGTTTCTTTTTATTTTATAATTAAAATTAATATAAATACAGTATGTATATACATATGTCAGAATAACAATTAAATGGTAAAATAGAGAGTAAATTTTCTTGCAATTTTCCATTTTCCTTCCAATGCATGGTGTTTTGTTTGCTACTATTTATTCGCTTTCTTTTTTTATCGCTTACAATGTGCTGTAGTTTCTTTTCGCTTTCCTTTCGCATTGTCCGTGTGTGAAGCAAGTTTCGATTCCGTTAATCCAGTTTGTTTATTTTATTCTTTTCATTCATTTATAACCCTAGAGCATTATTTATGATATTGTCTGGTAACCAGTTCAATAATTTAAGGTTGAAAAATGGAGGTTTCGACGACAACCAGATGGGAACAAAAAAAAGATCTATATACTTCTTTAAGTAGACTAATGTACTTTTAGTTATGTGGAAAATGGAATAGTGCCAAAAGCGATAGACTTTAAACATGAAGATACTTAATTCGAATCCGGCGTACACCCACCAAATTTTGATAATTTAATTATTGAATAAATATTTGAAAATAAAACCGTGTTAGCATCAACTGTCATCCACTATAGGTCAAGAAAAATGTATTTGAACTTGATTGGATGAATAAAAATGTATTTTATTAACGATTGAAAATTTGTACAAGATATAGGATATCAGGAGAGTGTGAGCTAATAGAAGGAATTTAATAATAAGCAAGACTATATAGTAATTTAATAAAGTAGTCTATAATTCATTGTTTTATAAAGAAATCTTCAGTCTATACAGTATCGTGTCTTTTTGTAAATTGAGGTTATCTTATTAATTCTTAATTATTGAGGATGTTTTTCTTAGTTAGAATGTATTTTCAAGTAGGCCTAATGTGAAAAATAGAAAAAATCGGAGTTGAATCACATTTTGTCAAGTTTTAGCCCGAAATTAGTAACTAGTGGTTTAGTCATAATATTTTACCATGCGAAGAGCTCGAGGTGGCGATGACATCATGAAGGATAATAGTTCCCACTTGGAGCAAAGAATGGATGTCCCAATGATGACGTCTAGAAGGTCCTCCACGAATTATCGATATGACTTTATATATGGCCTAATACGTATATACGTTTGGCAAGTTTTATTTTAATTAATTTGTTCTCACTTTGAAATGTATATTTTAATAACAGCAAATGAGTTGAAATTGCGAATTATATTTCTCATGTAGACAATTTTTAAAGAAGTATATAATATGTAGCCTAAATGTTATATTTTTAATTTTCTGTGCTATTTTAGTATTTCATTTTTATTACATTGAAAACTATAACTAAACGAATGTAATTTTTTAAATTCCTTCTATTAGCCTACACTCTCCTGATATATATCTTGTACAAATTTTCAATCGTTATTAAAATACGTTTTCATTTATCAAATCAAGTTCCAATATATTTTTTTGACCTATAGTGGATGACAATTGATGTTAATACAGTTTTTTCAAATATTTAATCAATAAATCATTTTAAAAATTTGTGGGGTCCAGCCGGATTCGAACTGAGAATCTTCATGTTCGAAATCTAGTGCGCATTGCCGCAGCACCAACTTTCCAATACCTAGAAATTTCTTAAAGATGTATATGAATTTTTACTTTCATTTGGTTGTCGTTGAAACCTCTATGTACAACTTTAAACTGTTGCCATGGTTACCACACAATATCATAAATAGTGCTCTAGGGTAACTAAGATAAAACGTTTCTTTGTTAACCTCAGTAGGAATTTACTTTAAATTTTTTTCTATTACTTGTTTTATATTTTGACACGTTTTAAAAAAATTTAAAATTCATATAGATTACCTTTACATAATTACATAATAATGGTATTGAAGCCTACTATGCGGTGATGATCGACGTCTCTGGCAGAAATGATAAAGCGGTATTCGCTAATGTCGAACCTCTATAGTAGGAGAATGAGACTAGTTGGAAGAAAACCTTCTGGCTTTGTAAGGCCAAGTGGAGGCCAGATACAGTCAAGAACATGTGGAGACAACATCCTCCTAGTTTTAGTAACAATATGAGATATGTACACTAGGAATACAGTCAACTCCCGATTATCCGGGATCGCATCAACCGGGTTGCGGATCAACCGGGATCGTCAGCTCTACTTGAAGCAGTGGGGCGGGAGGAGTCAAATCTGAACGCGGCGGACGGATGCGAGCGCGGGCGGTCGTTGGGGCGTACAGTAACCTTTACGGAATAATTTATAGACTGTCAACTCGCCCGCAGTCGCCACCCCGTGTGCTAAATCCTTCCTACCTGTTTCCGCGCGACGTGCACTCGCGGGCAGAGTTTAGGTCAGCATGTCTGAGTTTACGTTATATTTCTTGTTGTCCTTTTATAAATTCACGAGGTTCTATGACGCGCGAATCCCTAATTACGCGTTATTTCCAACGTCCAATCAGATCAGAGCACATCGAAGCATCGAACGTGATGCATGGAGGTCCGATAACCCCGAGCGCGAGCGGCCGTTTTTTGGTGAATAAATCCGAACGCTGAATTCGCAGAATTACGCGATCGCTCGAGTCGAACGTAAACACTACCCTTCATCAGTGGTCAGTATATGCGTTGCTTCTGATCAAAACGAACTGTACAGTAGTGACGGTACAACAGGAGGCAATACTATTTATCAGCTGTTTTTACAGTCATTGGGTAGAAGTAGGGCTGTGGATATTATGGTATTTATTTTAACCGTGATTTCGCATTATCCATGAAACAATAAATACCGGCCCTGCCGGTAATTATCCCGGATAATCGGGAGTTGACTGTAGTTAATTGTAAATTAGAAAAGAATTTAAAACTTTTGTAAAGAACAGTACAAAACAGGTCTTTGTAGTAAAAGGATAAACGTACCGAAGAAAATATAAGCAAACTAGTTGTCGGAAGTGAGGACTCATACCTGGTTCTTGGTAACTAAAACAATACAAACAAACAATTTTTAAAGTCAATTCCATCTTAAGTCAACAAAGAAAAATTTAATTTGAGTTACGTTTATTAAATAATTTAAATAATATAAATAAAGTAACATAACCTATGCGTTAAAACAGCTGTTCTACCATATAGCCTATATCATAAAATCAGCTGTTCTATGAAATCATATGTTATCACTTATTTTAAGCCAGATGGGACGAAATTACTACATTGCATACTTTGCCCCTTTTGTAACGTTTTTATCCCATATAAAACTAAAATTAATTAATTATTAAATTTAATTAAAGAATCAATATTTGATAAACTTTATTAACATTACGTGACATACAAGTTTAAAAAAATGTATTTGAATTTGAGTGGATGAAAAAAATATTTTATGAACGATTGAAAATTTGAACAAGATGTAAGAAAATGAGAGTGTGAACTAATAAAAGGAATTGAAAAATAGAAATAGTTATAAAGTGAAAGATAGCCTATATCTAGGCTTATCGTGTCTCGTATATATAGGCCAAAAAGTTAATTTGCTAGCGTACTCGTGTGTGTTTAATTAATAGAATATATTTTAATTACCTGAACCCCAAAAACAAGCCAAATCCAGAAAGGCATCTGGCAGAAAGTAAATTATAAATTAAAAGGCTTGCTTTCTTTCCAATAGAAGCGACTCTCCCGTAAGACACCGCGCCTTAATCATTAACTCAGTACAAATAAAGAATGAAGATGTAGAAAAGGAATTAAATTTTTATTACGTTTCTTAATTGATGGCGAGAAATTTCATTAGCGGAAGCGGAAGTAGGAGGGGGCACCGCCGTGATTTCCGTGCGTAACAAAAAGAACACCCGAGAGAATTTACTCGACTATAAATTTGCCGCCATTGCTGTGAGACTGAACAGCGTTTCCTAATATTAGGCTTCTTTTGCTTCTTTGTTATTATCCATGATAAACTTTCAACCTCTCGTTGATTGTCCTCTTTATTGGATTCCCTCTCCCCCCTTGTCCTTTGTACTCCGCTTCAAAGCGGTGCAGGCATTCCTTGCGACTTTGTCCCTCCCCCCACAGCTTCTTCTCTATCTGCTAATTAGTACCGCCTCCGAACGTGACGTCACAACGCTCCAAGTTAATTACAAATTACTTTAATAGAGCAAGGATTTAATGAGGCTAGGACCTTCAATTACTTACTCCCACCCTCTGCCCCTTGTCTTAGCTCGGGCAAAATTGCCGCTGTATTTCAACCCCCTCCCCTCTACTTTCTGCAAGGATTAAACTTCAAAGTTATAATCTCCTCCGTAAGTTCCTTCCATTATCCTCTATTCTATACAATGCACTTGTAAAGAATAGCTGTTAAGTTTTAAATTTAAGTTATTTCCAACATTAATTGCATCTTTAAAGATGTTTCAAGGAAGAATCGAAGAAAACTAATGCATTATAGTTATATTATAAAATCAGGATGCTTCTTCACAACACCCAGTCAGGGAAACATTAAAACAATTTATTCTGCATTTGTTTAATTTTTGCCTAGTATTTTCTTGGTTGAAACCACCCTCGTCAGTTCACTAAAAGTAAGTTTCAATTCAGTTCCAGGATTATTCTTCAGATATCAGGCATTTATGTATATTAACAGCTCAATCTCAGTTCAGTTCCAAGTGTGTTCGTCAAATATCAGCCATGCCTTTCATAAACAGTTTAGTCTCAGTTCAGTTCCAGATGTATTTATGAGATATGAATCGTAACCTTTATCAGTCAAACTTTTCTATTTCAGTTCACTTCCAAGGGAATTCGTTAGATATCAGTCATGCCCCTTCATCAGCCGTTCCTTCTCAGTTCAGTTCCAGATGTATTTATGAGATATGAATCGTAACCTTTATCAGTCAAACTTTTCTATTTCAGTTCAGTTCCAAGGGAATGCGTTAGATATCAATCATCACTCTTCATAAGCCGTTCATTCTCAGTTCAGTTCCAGATTGATTTATCAGAAATAAGTCTTAATTTTTATCAGTCAAACCTTTCTATTTCAATTAAGTTCTAAACGTCTTCGACAGACATTAGTCATGCCTCTTCATAAGCCGCTCCTTCTCAGTTCAGTTCCAGATGGATTTATCAGATATGAGTCTTAATTTTTGTCAGTCAAACTTTTCTATTTCAGTTCAGTTCCAAGGGAATTCGTTAGATATCAGTCATGCCTCTTCATAAGCCGTTAATTCTCACTTCAGTTTCAGATTGATTTATCAGAAATAAGTCTTAATTTTTATCAGTCAAACTTTTCTATTTCAGTTCAGTTCCAAGGGAATTCGTTAGATATCAATCATCACTCTTCATAAGCCGTTAATTCTCACTTCAGTTTCAGATTGATTTATCAGAAATAAGTCTTAATTTTTATCAGTCAAACCTTTCTATTTTAATTAAGTTCTAAACGTCTTCGACAGACATTAGTCATGCCTCTTCATAAGCCGCTCCTTCTCAGTTCAGTTCCAGATGGATTTATCAGATATGAGTCTTAATTTTTGTCAGTCAAACTTTTCTATTTCAGTTCAGTTCCAAGGGAATTCGTTAGATATCAGTCATGCCTCTTCATAAGCCGCTCCTTCTCAGTTCAGTTTCAGATTGATTTATCAGAAATAAGTCTTAATTTTTATCAGTCAAACTTTTCTATTTCAGTTCAGTTCCAAGGGAATTCGTTAGATATCAATCATCACTCTTCATAAGCCGTTAATTCTCACTTCAGTTTCAGATTGATTTATCAGAAATAAGTCTTAATTTTTATCAGTCAAACCTTTCTATTTTAATTAAGTTCTAAACGTCTTCGACAGACATTAGTCATGCCTCTTCATAAGCCGCTCCTTCTCAGTTCAGTTCCAGATGGATTTATCAGATATGAGTCTTAATTTTTGTCAGTCAAACTTTTCTATTTCAGTTCAGTTCCAAGGGAATTCGTTAGATATCAGTCATGCCTCTTCATAAGCCGCTCCTTCTCAGTTCAGTTTCAGATTGATTTATCAGAAATAAGTCTTAATTTTTATCAGTCAAACTTTTCTATTTCAGTTCAGTTCCAAGGGAATTCGTTAGATATCAATCATCACTCTTCATAAGCCGTTAATTCTCACTTCAGTTTCAGATTGATTTATCAGAAATAAGTCTTAATTTTTATCAGTCAAACCTTTCTATTTTAATTAAGTTCTAAACGTCTTCGACAGACATTAGTCATGCCTCTTCATAAGCCGCTCCTTCTCAGTTCAGTTCCAGATGGATTTATCAGATATGAGTCTTAATTTTTGTCAGTCAAACTTTTCTATTTCAGTTCAGTTCCAAGGGAATTCGTTAGATATCAGTCATGCCTCTTCATAAGCCGTTAATTCTCACTTCAGTTTCAGATTGATTTATCAGAAATAAGTCTTAATTTTTATCAGTCAAACTTTTCTATTTCAGTTCAGTTCCAAGGGAATTCGTTAGATATCAATCATCACTCTTCATAAGCCGTTAATTCTCACTTCAGTTTCAGATTGATTTATCAGAAATAAGTCTTAATTTTTATCAGTCAAACCTTTCTATTTTAATTAAGTTCTAAACGTCTTCGACAGACATTAGTCATGCCTCTTCATAAGCCGCTCCTTCTCAGTTCAGTTCCAGATGGATTTATCAGATATGAGTCTTAATTTTTGTCAGTCAAACTTTTCTATTTCAGTTCAGTTCCAAGGGAATTCGTTAGATATCAGTCATGCCTCTTCATAAGCCGCTCCTTCTCAGTTCAGTTCCAGATGGATTTATCAGATATGAGTCTTAATTTTTATCAGTCAAACTTTTCTATTTCAGTTCAGTTCCAAGGGAATTCGTTAGATATCAATCATCACTCTTCATAAGCCGTTAATTCTCACTTCAGTTTCAGATTGATTTATCAGAAATAAGTCTTAATTTTTATCAGTCAAACCTTTCTATTTTAATTAAGTTCTAAACGTCTTCGACAGACATTAGTCATGCCTCTTCATAAGCCGCTCCTTCTCAGTTCAGTTCCAGATAGATTTATCAGATAGGAGTCTTAATTTTTTGACAGTCAAACCTTTCTATTTCAGTTCAGTTCCAAGGGAATGCGTTAGATATCAGTCATGCCTCTTCATAAGCCGTTAATTCTCACTTCAGTTTCAGATTGATTTATCAGAAATAAGTCTTAATTTTTATCAGTCAAACCTTTCTATTTTAATTAAGTTCTAAACGTCTTCGACAGACATTAGTCATGCCTCTTCATAAGCCGCTCCTTCTCAGTTCAGTTCCAGATAGATTTATCAGATATGAGTCTTAATTTTTGACAGTCAAACCTTTCTATTTCAGTTCAGTTCCAAGGGAATGCGTTAGATATCAGTCATGCCTCTTCATAAGCCTTTAATTCTCACTTCAGTTTCAGATTGATTTATCAGAAATAAGTCTTAATTTTTATCAGTCAAACTTTTCTATTTCAGTTCAGTTCCAAGGGAATTCGTTAGATATCAATCATCACTCTTCATAAGCCGTTAATTCTCACTTCAGTTTCAGATTGATTTATCAGAAATAAGTCTTAATTTTTATCAGTCAAACCTTTCTATTTTAATTAAGTTCTAAACGTCTTCGACAGACATTAGTCATGCCTCTTCATAAGCCGCTCCTTCTCAGTTCAGTTCCAGATGGATTTATCAGATATGAGTCTTAATTTTTGTCAGTCAAACTTTTCTATTTCAGTTCAGTTCCAAGGGAATTCGTTAGATATCAGTCATGCCTCTTCATAAGCCGTTCATTGTCAGTTCAGTTCCAGATAGATTTATCAGATTTGAGTCTTAATTTTTGACAGTCAAACTTTTCTATTTCAGTTCAGTTCCAAGGGAATTCGTTAGATATCAGTCATGCCTCTTCATCAGCCGTTCCTTCTCAGTGCAGTTCCAGATGGATTTATCAGATATGAGTCTTAATTTTTGACAGTCAAACTTTTCTCTTTCAGTTCAGTTCCAAGGGAATTCGTTAGATATCAGTCATGCCTCTTCATCAGCCGTTCCTTCTCAGTGCAGTTCCAGATGGATTTATCAGATATGAGTCTTAATTTTTGACAGTCAAACTTTTCTCTTTCAGTTCAGTTCCAAGGGAATTCGTTAGATATCAGTCATGCCTCTTCATCAGCCGTTCCTTCTCAGTGCAGTTCCAGATGGATTTATCAGATATGAGTCTTAATTTTTGACAGTCAAACTTTTCTCTTTCAGTTCAGTTCCAAGGGAATTCGTTAGATATCAGTCATGCCTCCTCATAAGCCGTTCATTCTCAGTTCAGTTCCAGATGGATTTATCAGATATGAGTCTTAATTTTTGACAGTCAAACTTTTCTCTTTCAGTTCAGTTCCAAGGGAATTCGTTAGATATCAGTCATGCCTCTTCATAAGCCGTTCATTCTCAGTTCAGTTCCAGATGAATTTGTCAGACGTTATTCATGCCTGATTACAAACCAAAGTAAAAAATTTTCATTTGTGAATGAAGAAAACTTTGATTCAAAAACCGGCTTTAAGCAGTTTGAAAGATTTATGTGCAACTAAGATTTGTCGTAGCGCTGTTCAACTAAGACAACTAAAATAATTTTGTATTTAACGTACAAGAAAAATCTAAAAGTAGTCTGTTAAATAGTTAAATATGAGAGTTAACTATTTTCCCCGCTGAAACCATGTGATACATGAGGCATTAGCTGGCAGTAGGTATGTGATCGCATCGAAGGATTTTAGCTATTTATCTTTTACATTTAGGGTAAGTCTAGGAGAGATGGACACCCTTTTGTAAAATCGTTATAAAATCGTTAATTTCAACATAATACATTTGAAAAATATGATTTAGTTGCTTTATTAATATACATTTCAGATGTAAAAGTTTATAATGTTCGTCCTTCAATACATTTTTTTAATCGCATTTTTTAAAAAATTGCAAAGTGGCCATCTCTCCTAAGTTTCGAGGAGAGATGGCCATGAACCTCAGGAGAGATGGCCACCGGGGCTTAATCGATAAAGTAAGGCTGAAATGTAAGGAAAAAACATTTTTGCTGAAATTCTCAAGTTTATTAACGTTAATAGCATGTAATATAAACTAAATTGTTACAAAAATTACAAAAATATAAGTATAAAAGATAGGCTATAAAAATATAATTAGGCTGAGAAATGGATCAAATTGTTATAACAATATAAGCCTAAAAGTTACAAATATATAATTACGCTAATAAATAAAACATATTGTTATAAAAATTACAAAAATATAAGTATAAAATGTACACAAATATAATTAGACTAACAAATACCCAAAAACAAATGCGAGAGAAAATATTTACTTGAAATATGAACTTATGTCATAAATCAAATAATACAAATTAACAAATCAAATTAGGTACAAGTTCTTAATATTATTCTTAAAATTATTAATTAGTCCATATCTTGATTAGAACTATCCTATATTTTTTTTGTAACAATCAAGCCACTTGGGTTGCAAATGCTTGATAAGAGGAGCAGTTGTCATGAAGCCATTTTTTACATAGGACGCATTCAAACCATTCGTCCTTGGAAGTTGTATCCTTGTAGTGGTCGCCGCAACCAACACAGATGAATTCGACATCTTACTAATCCTCAGGAGAATCCGAGTCGTCATCCAATGGCACTGCATTGATTAATTCCTCACTGCTACTTGATTCTTTACGTTTGCGTTTAAGGCCTAATCGTATTTTTCCAGGGGTCGGTAATTGGACGGCCTTTTTAGATTTGGAACTTTTCTTTTGTAATTTAGCTTTATTTTCCTCAATATTTGTTGCAGAAGTTAGTTCTAAGCCACCGATTCTGCGACAAGAACGTGCAGAATAGGACTTAGCGATAGTCGGAAATGGTGAAAGTCTTTTCAGTAGTTTAGATGGAGTTACTGTCGGTGAGATTTGTGTGGAACTAATAATCTATTCAAATTTTATCATTAAACTAGGAACACTACTAGGTCTTTTAGATCATTTTCATCTACTACATTTTTAAAGTGTATTACGTCATTTATAACTCAAGTGCTACCTAATGATATATTATCCTGCATTATTGAAAACTAAAAATTAACTAAAGTTATTTCCGTATATTAATTTGATAAACAAAATGAAATTACAGCAGCGACAGGTTTTTTTCTTCATGCATTCCCTGTAATGTAAGTATCAACCAGTACAGCAACAGCCTACTCGATGCATTAATAATAACAACAAATATGCAGTCTGGTATTCGTTTATCAGGTTGTGTTATTAGTTATCTCGATCAATGGTTAGTTAGCCTAAACAAATCTCAGGCAGTGTCTGTGTCAGCACTTGCACGGACACAGACACAGGAAGTTGATACTCCTGGAACATTTGCAAGGAATGTATTTATCTAAGAAGGAAAGTTTGTGAGTCAAATAGAAATAGCTTTCATAACATTGGATGCTTATTCATTAGTAAAAGAAGAAAGTGTGATGTTAGCGTAAATGTTGCGTATACGCGCCCACTCGAAGGTTTAACTACCAAATGGGCGAGAACTGCATAAGTCCGGGTATGGCCATCTCTCCTCGAAAACAAGTGGCCATCTCTCCTTTTTGTCGAGGAGAGTTAGCCACCCTAACAGTCCCCCCCTCCCAAAGTGAACGCATGAAAATTATTTGAGGTTGGGAATATTCCTTAAGATATGGTACAACAGATAATACCGCGAAATTCATACGTGATCAATGTTGAAAACCACTTACCTTAAACCAGATTATAATTTCAACGGTCCAGGTATACTGTTTTCTCCTCTAGAACCGCAACTATCCACAACAATTTTACAAAAACCTTTACGGGACGTTACTACCGTACACTATAAACACCAACTGAGACTCATCACTATTCAGCGTCAGATCACGGAACTATGGCTTGTGGCCATCTCTCCTCTATGGCCATCTCTCCTCGACTTACCCTATTTTTAAGTAAGACATTATTTATGAAATGCACAACATCAACTTACGTCTTATGACCGCATACTCACGCGTTCTGGTAAGCGCATACTCATAGTATACTCATAGCAGCTTTGGTTCTCATGAGTGCATATCTTTCAGAACCTAACTTGAGTTACTAGCTACTAGTAGGTTCCTTCCTTTTGTACAATAGCCTCCCATGACAGCATCTATGTTTCGTGGACGCAGTTAAGTCTACAGGATCGATCAATAAATTAAAAAAGCCCTAATGAGAAAGTAATGAAAATCCAGCGACCAATTAATGAAAACGTTGTCTATAGAAGATCTCGCAGCTATTAATTATACAATGTTTTAAAAAAATTACCCGATTTCAAAATGCTATATTTATTTACAAAAAAAATGCTTTACCTAAAAACATTTGCCATTGAAATACTCATAAAAGAATGAAGTTTATGAAAATGTACCACATATGTTCTATATATGTCTGCATTATCTGCGTGAATGGCATAGCCTACTATATATGTAAACGAATTTATCCCAGACGGTGCGCATGTTCTCCTACTGATGCTGATGTTATGGTTCTAGGTCATTAATATGTCGAGGTAAGTGAGGAGCAGAACAATGTTCTTGGATGGTTCCTCACAGGACAAGGTCACGTGGTGTCATGTCACGTAGCCTAGAGCGTAAAACGTGGTTTTGCTGTGCCGTGCGACCTATTTCGAGTTGGGGGAAGTTACTATTCAGGAAACAGAGCACGCTCTTGTGTCAATGTGGTGATGTCAATGTCTTCCGAGTCTACAAGTTGTGTAAATGCGTAATGAGAGCTCGCTTGCTCTGTTGAGCATATCGTACAGTTGTATTAGTCTCATTGCGTTCTTCTTAAGATGTGGATTAAGTAAGGGCCACAAGTCAAGAATGACTCCCAGGTACTTGACCTGATCGAAAAATGAATGTTCTTCCAGTCAGTGGAGTATGAAGCTGGTGTACCCTACTTTTCGTGAGCAGGAGTGCCTGACTCTTGATCCCATTCACCTGAATTCCCAAGTGACTCAGACAGGATCCTAGATTAGTCAAGTGTTATGGAGTCTGGTGTGTACTAGCTCAGGCTCCAAGACTGAGCGGATACAGCTGTTGCAAATATGGCCAATTCTTGTAGTACGTCATTGGTGTAGATGTTAGAGCCCAATGATAGAACCCTGAGGGACTCCGGCTCGTTTAGTCCGCAGTGTAGATTGTGGTTGAACTACGTCAACTCTAAATTTGCGGCTGGTCAGGCAAGGTGTGGTGCATTAGTCTGGGAAGCCAGCGTTGTAGTTTATCTAGGAGCCCGTTGTGAAAGACACGATCGAAAGCGTTTTTCATGTCTAGGAAGAGGCCGCTGGTTGAGTTGTTTTTATTGAACCTTTTGGTCGCTTAATCCACCACTCTCATCAGCTGTTTTGTCCTGAAGCCAAATTTCTGTATTGTAATTTGTGCTGAAGCTATGTTGTATGTGCGTACGTGCGTGTGTGCGTGCGTGTGTGCGTGTGTGTGTGCGCGCCCGCTTGTGTGTGTATGTGTATGTACGTGCGTGTGTGTGAGTGTATGTGTGTTAGTGTGTGTGTGTGTGTGTGTGTGTGTGTGTGTGTGTGTGAGCGTTAGTGTGTGTGTGTGTGTGTGTGTGCGTGTGTGTGTGTGTGTGTGTGCGCGCGCGTGTGTGTGTGTGTGTGTGTGTGTGTGTGTGCGTGCTTGTTGATCCTTTTCAGCAGTATTTTTTCAAAAACTTTGGCCATCACGCTCAATAAGCTTATAAGTTTGTATGTGCCTTGTGTAGGTCTTTTACGGTTTGAGGAAAACCAAACTTAGCCTCCTTCGAAGCATTCGGGAAGTGTTGTGATCGGAAGATAGCGCTGTAGATGTTGGTTAAGTAGGTGATCGCTTAGTTGGTAAGATAATTGATTGTTGTGTGTGAGATAGTACAGCTGTCTTGGAGTTTGAGAGATTGCCCAATGGTTTCGGTGATTGTTGTATTGGTTTTAAGAAGTAGTGTTGGGAAGCAGGCTAACTGTTATTGGCCTATGTCAGTAAAAACAGTAAACATTAAGTTAAAATGTTATTATTTAATATCTTTTATCAAGTTAATTTTATACTTCAATAAATATATTCATAATAAACTATAAATTTTTATTTCATTTTTTTAAACTTTACTAGACACATCTGACAATTTATAAGAACTGGATTCAAGAATTAAAAACAAATTTGTATTCGAAAAATTTTCCAACTACTCCAAGGTTTTCTGTTAAATACAATTTATCAAATTTATTAACTTTTTTAAAACCTCTATAAGTATATTCGATAAATGAAGTATTGACTTTTGTTGGCCAGTCCCACCGACGGCCACATAGAAATTATTTAATATTTTTCAATTTTGTTTATAAAAAATAGTTTTTTTCTAGTAGATTACGAAGGCTAAAACTGAATATACTGTAGTTTTAAATGCACTATTAAGAGTGTAGGAGATTAGTTAATTTTGCAGTACAAGATGCAGAGAGCCACCCAGCTTTCAAGTAGCAATAGACTCATTTATTTTGGATAGTAGTAGTAACAGTAGTAGTAAAAAGAGATTATTTTATAATTATAGTGAAGGTTTGACCAGGGCTCGGTGGCTGGTATTTCCAACATTCTGTTATAAAGAACTTGTTTTTACTTTGAATAGATAAAATTATGTTCTACTTTATTATTATTTTTTTTATTTAAATGTAGAAGGAATTTTTTCCCTACTCATATTATTCATCTTAGTGTTAAATGTAAAGACTAAGGTTTTTACAGTAAAACAGACTTGATAAAGACAACTAGTTGTCGAAACGCCATCTTAGTAATATTCAAGTTTGCTTGACTCTCTTTTTAAGCATTTATTAACTTTTAAAAATTTCTATTCTACATTTGGCTCATTTAAAAATATTTAATAGAACAATACGCGAGCTAAAAGAGCACTTAAAATAATTTGCCGCTTCCTGGATTCGAACCACGAACCCTTGATTGGTCGAGTGCTCCACTCACCAGACCACTCAGTCGCCTCGTCTTGCCTCCACTAATAACAACGGAATGTGGACAGATATTCTGAAGTGGCGTAGTCCTTTATACTCATCCAGTTGATATATTAAAAACAAATGCATTTAATCACGTAGTATTTAACGATGGGGTTTTTGACAAGAGCAGCCGCTTTGCATGTATGATGTATATATGTAACTAAGGCTGGGGCAGGGGTGGGGGAGAGGGTTCACAAAGCGACGTCAGGGCGTCTCTTTTGATTCGTGGCATTAATTGAAATGCCTGGCATTCCTGCCGACTGAGTCTGGGTACGTTTTTACCCCGCTCCCACACGCGCACTCTCATTACATGCATTAGACGCAACCTATGCTCACTTACAAGTTTGACGTGCCCCCCCCTTCTTCTTCACTTGCCCGACATATTTCATTTACTAATACTCGCTAATCGTGCA
The DNA here is from genome assembly GCA_036971475.1 of Prosapia bicincta. NCBI lineage: Eukaryota > Metazoa > Arthropoda > Insecta > Hemiptera > Cercopidae > Prosapia > Prosapia bicincta. Next base: position 79,914,741 of record JBAIZL010000002.1, on the reverse strand, counting down.
TTAAATAATAGTTGTTTCTAAATGTCTCTGTGTATTATTTGAAGGCAGGTTAATACTTACTAAAATTTTCTTTTTCGTTTTTAGAGCGTTACTTGAAAATAAACGATAAATAAGATGAATGTACTTTTAGATGTCACATAAATGTTGATATTTACGATTCCTCAGAAACTCGTATTCATTTATAAAAGTAGGCCTAAATTTCCTCCCATTTTCGTACTGTTTTACTGCATTATACAGGGTGTTTAAGAAGGAATCTACCATACTGCACAAGCTCATTCCTCTCATCAAAATAATGAACAAAGTTCATATAAACATCAGTCCGGAAATGATTCGTTGTCGAGTTATACAGGGTCAAAGATTTAACTGAAATTCAGCTCCCTCAGTAAAATAACTCACGTTGACATTTTTAGGGAGTTAATTTATTTTGTTAATTAGATAAGTTTTAAGTCAAATGAGCTGAAAAATCGTTTAAAACCTGTCCCAAAACTCTATCTCTAATAGTTTAAGAGAAAGAAGTTTAAGGTCAAAAACATGTTTTTGCGTTTGGATACAATAACTCCGTTAAATTGCCTATAAACAAAGAAAAATTATGAACAAAATTTGTAGAGAATTTTATTCTTAAAAAAATGTAAATAAGTCAATTAAAACGGAATAGTTTTCTTTTAAGAGATCCCCCGATTTGAACGCCTTAGATTTCTTTGTATGGGGACACATGAAGACATTAGTGTATGCTCATAAATCGAGTAATGAACATGAACTTTTACACAGAATCATGATTGCCACCCGAGAAATAAAATCAGTCCAATAATGTTAGAGAATCCAATGGCCTCTTTAAATCGTTGAGGTGAAATGTGTATTAACAATGGAATACTGTTATAAATATAAGTTGATTAATATCAATGTAATTTTATGGTTAATACTGTAGATTATTTAAATACATTTTCGATTTATAACAAAATTATTTTGAAAGACATTGGCATACTTCGTTAGCAATGTGTGATTTTCATAAATTTTAGTTTTGTGTTTTCCTTAATAAAATTAAATTTAAAAGAAAACTATTTCGTTTTTATTGACTTATTTACATTAATTGTTAAGAATAAATTTCTCTACAAATTTTATCTAACATTATTCTTTGTTTATAGGCAATTTAACGATGTTATTGTAGCCCAAAGAAAAAAAAGTATTTTCGTCCCTGACCTTTTTTGCTTTACTACAATTTTCGCCTACACTATTGGAGATAGAGTTCTAGGACAGACTTTATACGATTTGGCAGTTCATTTTACATAAAACCTATCTATTTAACAAACTCAAATAACGCCCTAAAAATTTCAGCGCGAGTTAATTTCACTGAGGGAGCTGAATTTTATTTAAAATCTTTGACCCTGTATAACTCGCCAACGGAGCATTTCCGGACCCATGTTTATATAAACTTTTTTTATTATTTTGATGAGAGGAAAAGCTTGTGCAGTTTGACAGATTCCCCTTGAAACACCCTGTATATAAAACTGTAGATGACATTTTTAATGTTAAATATTTATTTATTAAAGTACAAACATTTGAAAAACAAGGACATCTATAAAATAACGCGCTCTGACGTTTTCACCAATTACTGTATAATCAGGAGTTTCGCACACTGTCAAGAATAAAACTGTTTGTTCTAGATGTTGACAGTGTGAGAAACTACTGATGATATCAATCAATTAAATTACTGAAAAGCGTTGAGCGATTTATCATTAATCTTCTAGACTAGACGGCGTAGAGTAAAGAAGAAAGTGACGATAAGACCTTTTTGAATAATCACCGCTTGCGCATTGAGGGTAGTCTTGGGCGAATGGGGAGGCACAGAATACTCAATTAGCCCGACGAATCTAGTATTTGTAGATACGGATGGTCGATATATTCTGTCACGATGACTTGTCACTGATATTCGGACTACGTGGGTTTTCCGACCGTGGTATTTGCGATCCTATTGTTTGAACACCTGCTGCTGTGGCGTTTCCGACCGATCGGGCTCGAGACGTGGGATTTTCGATCTGTCACCACTCTTCCTATATAAAGGCCTACTAACATAAACAATACTCGCAGGTTTGTGGTTTTTCCCATTATATGGGGGGTAATAACGGAACATCCCCACCACCTGAACATTCATATGGTTGTTTGACAATACATTCAGTCGGATCTGAAAGTTCGAGGCGTGCACAAGTTGTAGGCTGAATTGAGTAAGTTTACAGCGTTTTAAAGTGTACGTTTACTGACTGTAGGATCGGACAGGCTTAAGAAGTTGATAGTTGACTTATATCGCGAGAAGTAAAATGGAAATTATCACTACAACCAAAGGGAAACCGTGTCTTGTGAAGAATGGTTATCGCTATCGAGTACACAAAAAAACTGAAAAGTATACTAATTGGTTATGTGTCAAAAACGAAACAGTAAGTGCCACGTACGTATAAAAATTGCAAATGATGCAATCATCTCTGAACAGCAGCATTCCTGCGTACCAGACGAAGCAGACGCACAGATACAAATACGTCGGCATAACTGTAAGAAAAGAGTCCGTGAAGAAAAGACAGTGCCGGTTTGTAATATTTTTAAAGAAGAGTTTCAAGATTTAAAGGATAAAGGTTTAGATTTTGTTGCAAATATGCCAAATTATGAAAGTGCAAAGACTTAATTGTACAAAGCAAGGAGAGAAGTTTTGTAGTGTAAGAATCGAGTCGACTCGGTACACTGTTAACTCGATACCTTTCGAGTAAAATACTCGACTCGTCACATCACTATTGTGGAGTAGTGAATTGAATGGTAGGAAACCCCACGTTGTTTTGTCAGCGGTCGGAACTCCCACGGATGAACTTTTTGTGATCGGAATTACCACGCCTGTCTGTGGTCGGAAGTCCCACGGTCGGAAAGTTCACGCCACCGATATTCGTTTGTCGCTGATGGTACCAGTGAAAAAATATTGAAAATGCCAATTCCAGTGACAATGGATCGATCGGAAGTTGTCTCTGTTGTGATTGGGCAAAATGTCCCAGTCACTGGATGAAACGGCTGGCATTGGTCGATTTGTCACTGTGACTGGAAGAAATGACTGTAATTGGTTGATTTTTCACTGTCACTGGTTCTAATCATTTACGTCGTGTGTGAGTGGTCGACTTTTTTCAGGTTTCAAGATAGTGACAGTGATGTGTACAGTAGACGTTATTTCGCACTCGGTGGTTTGTTCTTAATTTCGTAGGAGTTAATTTTTAAATAAAATGAGCTTTCCAAAAAAAATGCGAGGTGTGGAATCATTTCACCAGTGTGGTATGCGTGCCTGTTATTAGCACACACAGAACAATCTCAGTATCTCTTGTCACCGGAACTAAAGTCACCGGTAAAAGCAACTGATCCAAACCTGGTGCGGTCACTAAAATCACCGATCCGTTAAAGTAGCTGGATCGACCATACCTATTTGTAGTTACCACCTATCCTGAAGTATATTTCTTTTCTAAAAATCTTATTTTAATCGTACAACCTCGTTACAACAGGATAATTGGGGTTGAGGATTGTCCGTTTTAATGGAAGTCCGTTACTAAAGTGGTTAAAATGCAAATATGCTAGACAAAACAGTATGAAAACCAAAAAATAAAAGAATTAAAATTACTAAAAACACGTGTAAGTTTTATTTACATCGACTTAGAGAATCACTTGGGAACAAAGTCACTGTAACTATGAAACATAAAACCTATTGACAGTGCTAAACAATTATTTTCTTACTTTTAAACAAGTAGTCTTGAGATTGATATTGAAGCGTGTGTAAGTTATTGGGAGAGGTCACGTTTCAACCCACTGACGTGGTTAAGGAAGGTTGTACATGTGTTTACAACAAATTTGTCAACACTTAATAAGTTAGTATTATAAATATTGTTATATTTCTACGATATTTATAGTACTTTAGCGCCATTTTTAAGAGAATGCCATATGCCAAAATGTATAAACGACCGTTCCATTGTGGACTGATTGTATGATCTATTTTAAAAACCCAGTCTGTTATAAATAATAGAGTACGGTATAAATGACATCCGGTTTAATAGAGTCCGTTATAAATGACGTCCGGTTTAATAGAGTCCTTTATAAATGACGTCCGGTTTAATAGAGTCCATTATAAATGACGTCCGGTTTAATCGAGTCCTTTATAAATGACGTCCGGTTTAATAGAATCCGTTATAAATGACGTCCGGTTTAATAGAATCCGTTATAAATGACGTCCGGTTTAATAGAATCCGTTATAAATGACGTCCGGTTTAATAGAGTCCATTATAAATGACGTCCGGTTTAATAGAATCCGTTATAAATGACGTCCGGTTTAATAGAATCCGTTATAAATGATGTCCGGATTAATAGAGTCCCTTATAAATGACGTCCGGTTTAATAGAGTCCTTTATAAATGACGTCCGGTTTAATAGAGTCCTTTATAAATGACGTCCGGTTTAATAGAGTCCGTTATAAATGACGTCCGGTTTAATAGAATCCGTTATAAATGACGTCCGGATTAATAGAGTCCGTTATAAATGACGTTCGGTTTAATAGAGTCCTTTATAAATGACGTCCGGTTTAATAGAGTCCATTATAAATGACGTCCGGTTTAATCGAGTCCTTTATAAATGACGTCCGGTTTAATAGAATCCGTTATAAATGACGTCCGTATTATTAGAATTCGTTATAAATGACGTCCGGTTTAATAAGAATCCTTTATAAATGACGTCCGGTTTAATAGAATCCGCTATAAATGACGTCCGGATTATTAGAGTCCGTTATAAATGACGTCATCATGTATTTAATTTTAAAAGACACCTATAGGGATCCGTCCTACCCCAATCCGAAAAACATGGTCGATCGGAAGGTTTTTACGGTCCCAAAAAGTTATGGAAAAGCGGTTGAATGTCTGGATGGAGTTCGTCTCGTCTCAGTGGCCGGTCACCAGTCCAAGCCTTACAGTGAGGTCGAAAGACTCATGCAGACTGGTATCATGTGTTGTAGTACCAAGCCCCCCCCCCCCCCGTCTTGGGCTTGATATTAGTCACCCGGGTAGAGATTACGAGTTTAAGGTTGGATTCTTGGAGGCGTGGATCTAAATGCAGGACTATAGATACTCTCCTCATTAAGCGTCTATCTCTGTGTTCATCGTGGCTTAGAGGTTATAGCCGGGAGGTTAGGTACTCCAAGTCATAACTCTTCTTTTCACCTTCTGTTTGCATATTTTCACAATGACACAGTCGGTAATGTATTTGATTACATCTTTAACTTGAGATACTAATTTACACTTATACACTTGCACATGTATTAATAAGCACACTTTCATATAGCAATCTTACTTTCTGTTTAATCAAGACTCCTGTTTCGGGAGATGTGCCTTATTGTCAATTCAGACCGTAAATAAAGTTTACCTTGAGTTAGGCTCTGAGTTGGGAATGGGAAACACCTCCCTGAAAAGCCGCCCTCATTAAACAAAAAAGTAAATGCTACTATAGGCATTGTACGTATTAATAATTCAATAAAAAAATTTTTTATCTTAGTGATTTTTATTAAATAATTACAATTAATATAAATAAAGTAACGTAATCTATGCGTTAAAACAGCTACTTTACCACATAACCAATAACATAAAATCAGCTGTTCTAAAAATCACTTATTTTAAACCAAATAGAACGAAATAACTATATTACATAACTTGCTCCTTTTGTGAAAGGTTGTTCTTCTATATAAAACTAAAGTAATTAGTTATTAAATTTAATCAATGAATAAATATTTGAAGAAACTGTAGTTTAAAACTGAAGTTTAAAAAAAAATGTATTTGAACTTGAGTGGATGAATAAAAAGTATTTTATTAACAATTGAAAATAGGAACATGACATACAGGGCCTATCAGGAGAGTGTGAACTAATAGAAAGAATTGAAAAATATAAAATTTCTAAAAGTAGAAGTATAAAATGCTAGTATATGATCTGTAATTGAAATGATTTCGTTGGAACATTTCTGTCTGTCTCGTCCTTATAAATGTGACGCAATAAAAGGAACAAAATGTGTTCGGAATATGATTCCACAAAGGCGGTTACGTCTCGACAGACGCTGATAAAGATTGCAGTCTATGCTCCTGGTTGGCTTAATAAAAAGTTCGGGGAGAGGAGCGTCTCCGCGACTCGTAATGGCGGTTACCGAACGTGGAGGCGCCGTTGCACACAAGAATGCAATATTAAAAAATCTCCAAGATTACGGCTTTATCATATCGCGGCAGAATAAACAGCTTTATTGGATGCTGAGTGCCTCTTTAGCCGGGTAAAATTGCCTTTTTACAAGCGAAAGCGTATTTTTCAAGTGCGCCGTCTTAAAGAAACAATGGGAACGCAAAAGCCCTTAAAAACCTCTAGTTATTCTGTTATTGCTTCCACGCCGTTGTCATGGAAACTGTAAATACACAAGCGGAATATTCATAACCTATTTGTCCGCATTACATCAACGTTTACAGAAAATAACTGCTTAGCTTTATATTAAATTTCCTTTCTGTTTTACAGCACTAGTGTTTCATATAACGAATTTAATATATTTACTAACGCTACAATTAAAATACAATAAAATAAATTATACTTTCAAAAGATCTAAAACTCAATTTATCATTATTACGTTTTTAATTGTGTAAGTAATATAATAAATATTAATTTTTCTGTTGCAATAATAGTATTTTCAAAAATATACTATTCAAGCTATGTACTATATTTGCCGGTATCGGAATTAATTAAACAAAATATTTCAGCTCATCGTGGCCATTACTGTAGAAATTCCAACTGCACCAGAAATGCCTCAATCCCTCTATAATCCGGCATTCAACTACTGCTGCTTTCCCGTTAATCCGGCTATTTTTCAATTCCTTCTATTAGTTCTCTCTCTCTCTCTCTCTCTCTCTATATATATATATATATATATATATATATATATATATATATTTATATATATATATATATATATATATATATATATATATATTATTAAAATTTTCAATCTTTAAAAAAGTACTTTTTATTCATCCACTCTAGTTCATATGCATTTCTTTAAAACTTGTAGTGGATGACACAATATTTTAATACAGATTTTACAAATATTAAGTCTATAAATAATTTTATTTAATTATTTTAGTTTACTATGGGAGAACAACTTATTAGAAAAGGAGCAAAGTATGCAATATAGTTATATCGTCCTATTTGACTTAAAATGAGTGATACCATTGATTTCATAAGACAGCTGATTTTATGTTATAGGTTGTTTTAGAACTGGTGTTTTAACGCGTATGTTATGTAAATTGTAATTATTAATTAAGAAGTAACTAAAATAAAATGTTTCTTTGTTGACCTAAGTAGGGATTGATTTTGAAAAATTGTTGTTTATATTACTTGTTAGGAATTAACTCCTCTGTGGCAGTCGGCCGTGATACAATTTAAGACACACGTAAAAAAGACGAAAATGTTTTCAAATCTTTCTTGAAAAACAATGACATTTTGAAAAGTACATGAAAAGTTGTAAAAATTCTTTTATACAAACATAGTAAAAATAAAAGAGGTTTTATGAAACACCACAGAATTATTAAAAAATCAGTTACAGGTTATACTATCAGTCTGAGTCATTTTCAGAACCTTTTTTTCTGAAATATTTGTGCAGCATAAAATAATCGAGTAATTATTTAATAAAAAGTAACTAAAATAAAATTTTCTTGGTTGATCTAAGTAAGAATTGACTTTGAATTTTTTTGTTTATAATACTTGTTTTTGTATTATTGTTTTGTGTGTATTTTCAGTCGTATTATTCATACTGCAACTGTTTCCATTAAACTATACAAATTTCAACTTGAAATATTCAGGTTTATATTAACGATATAGACAATTATTTGGTAACACCTGTCCCCAGCCAGACTGGAAGCAGGGTAAATGACCTTATCGAGGTGTTGCTATAATTTCCCCCTATTGTCCCTACATGGGATCACTATGCTCTCTCCTTAGTCTTACATGACTCCACCATTCTTTATCCCTTTTCTTGGAAAATAGTAACGGATGGACATCTGTTCATGAACATGATATGGAGTAGGTCTACTTGGGGATGGTCGATATTTTCTGTCACAGTGACTTGTCACTGATATTTGTTTGTCACTGGTGACACCGAGTTCCAGTGACAATGGGTCGATCGGAAGTTGCCTCCATTGAGATTGGGCAAAACGTAGCAGTTACTAGATGAAACGCCTGTTATTGGTTGCTTTCTCGCTGTCACTGGATGAAACGGCTGTCATTGCTTGATTTGTCGCCGTTACTGGCTCTGCTCTCACCGCGCCGATTATCGTGCAGTGTCGTTCACCAAAGAGGGCGGGGGGGTCTCTGCTGTGATTGGGCAAAATATCACTGTCGTGACTAAAAAGCTACAGAGATTTTACCACGACTGTTATTGGTTTATCTGTTGCTGTTTACATTGTGTGTGGGTAGTAGATTTGTATCAGGTTTCAAGATAGTGACAATGTTGTGTACAGTAGACGCTATGTCGCAAGCGGTAGTTTGTTCTTATTTTCGTAGAAGTTTATTTTTAAATGAAATGAGCCTTCCAATAAAGGAAAAGTGAGGTGTGTAGTCGTATCACCAGTGTGGTATGCTTGTTATTAAGAGCAGTCTCAGCATCCCTAGTCACCGATAAAAGTCACTGATCCGTTAAATTCACTGGATGAGCATCCCTAGGTCTACTACGTGACACTGTCCACATGATGAAATGATCTCCTTATATCATCAATCTATGGGGCTTATGTCCCCACCTTAGTCCTGCCGATCCTTTGTAGGCAACCATTGTGATACTGGATGGTTGCCTTAGTAGTAAAAAAATTAAGTTGCTTATTGAGCATCTTGTATTCATGTATCACGTTCATTACATGTACTTAAACAAGAATCTTACTTGGTATTTATGCGAGTTAACTTTCAGAGATTGATAGTATCTCCATTATCGAGCATCACTGACCGGGGGTTGTAGTAGACTCACAAGTCTACTACAACCCCCGGACAGTGATGCCCGATAATGAAGATACTATCAATCTTTTAAAGTTAACTCGCATAAATACCAAGTAAGATTCTTGTTTAAGTACATATAGTGAAAGATATATATATAATTTACAACGGATCTATTACAGCTGTTGCAGCCTCTCCGTCCCCAATACCCAATTTCGTCTGTCATACAGGTATGCTCTTCTAGGCTTCTTGCAGTCATTGCTTCGTCGTCCTCTGTTTCTTGTCTCAGGGGGAATCCACTCTAGTACCTTTCGGAGCCACCTCACTTCTACTATCCTCTTCACATGTCCATTACCAAGCCAATTACCTTCTTCTATTCCTGTATACTATCCATTTCCATATCGTTGCAAAGTTATTCATTTCTGACCCTTCAAGTCTCGGTTTACCTAAGCCTCGTCGTAAATAGCACAAGTCCATTGTCCATTATTTGAGTAACTTAGTGAAAGCATACAAAAACATGCGTAGTTTTAGATTTAATCAGTTGTAAAGTTTGCTAAATGCATTAATTATGTAAAGAGACTGTTTATTTTGTTGGTTCTTCTTTTACATGTAATTTGAGACCTGTCATTAAGAAGTAAGGTTATCAGTTAAATTTACTTTATTTATTGCTACCTATTATAATCTACATGCTAAAATAACTAATATTTCGCAATAATAACAGACAGATGGCGGATATATCCGCTACAGTTCTTGTATCTCTTGGATGGGAGGCGGATATATACGCTACAGTTCTTGTATCTCTAGGATGGGAGGCGGATATATCCGCTACAGTTCTTGTATCCCAAGGACTGAAGGCGGATATATCCGCTACAGTTCTTGTATCTCTAGGACGGGAGGCGGATATATCCGCTACAGTTCTTGTATCTCTTGGATGGGAGGCGGATATATCCGCTACAGTTCTTGTATCTCTAGGATGGGAGGCGGATATATCCTCTACAGTTCTTGTATCCCAAGGACGGGAGGCGGATATATCCGCTACAGTTCTTGTATCTCTAGGACGGGAGGCGGATATATCCGCTACAGTTCTTGTATCCCTTGGATGGGAGGCGGATATATCCGCTACAGTTCTTGTATCTCTAGGATGGGAGGCGGATATATCCTCTACAGTTCTTGTATACCTAGGACGGGAAGCGGATATATCCGCTACAGTTCTTGTAACTCTTGGATGGGAGGCGGATATATCCGCTACAGTTCTTGTATACCTAGGACGAGAAGCGGATATATCCGCTACAGTTCTTGTATCTCTTGGATGGGAGGCGGATATATCCGCTACAGTTCTTGTATCTCTAGGATGGGAGGCGGATATATCCGCTACAGTTCTTGTATATCAATTTTTTTGTTCTTGACTTGGGAGCGGGTTTAAATTGCCCAAAGCACTGCTACCTTAAGGTATATTGTACTTACCTCCCTGATCTAGTCAAATAGCCCCTTCCCTCTTACCAGGTTTAGGAGTTTTCTGACTAGTGTTTTACCTTCAGCATCCTCTTCCAGAGCTGTGCTATCTCCAAAGAGGTCGAAGCGCCTCTCGGCAAGTGCTTCACATCTATAAATGATGTGTGTGGCGGTCTCCAGTTCTTGCCCGCATAATCTGCACACTGGTTCATCTTTGTAGATACCCATTTTAAGCAGATGTTTCCTTAGTCCACCGTGTCCCGTGAGTAGACCTGTGGCTATCCTCAGTTCCTGCCTAGACAGATAGATGAGACTCTTCTGCAGCCCCAAGGAAGGTTTCCTAAGGGTTAGCTTACTGTGTCTCATCCCTTCAGCCCTGATCCAGTGCTCACAGTGTCTTTCAGCCATCCACCTTCGCACTGCCATCTTGACCATAGATTTTTTAAATACCTACCGCAGGCTCCGGTCCAATCAGGGGAGTCGAAGACCCCTCTCTGGCCAGCGCATCTGCGGCTTTATTTCCAAGTATTCCCCTATGCCCTGGCACCCAACCTATCTTGATTTGATTGTGCCTTGCCAGGGCTTGTAGGTTATTTAGGCACTCCCTGACTATGGCCGAGGTGACCACATGTCCGTTTAGTGCCTTAATTGCTGCCTGACTGTCGGAGAAAATAGCAATCTGGGTCCCGTGTGTTCCCCTTCTCGCTATCTCTCCCAGACAGGCATTCATAGCATATATTTCGGCCTGAAAGACAGATGTATGCCTCCCCAAGGAAAAAACTAGTTTTATCCTTGGGTTTTTACAATACACCCCCGCTCCAGTGCTGAAGTCCATCTTGGAGCCATCTGTGTACCAGATCTGAGCTCCCGATGTTAATGTCCCTGACCATTCCATCATAGTATGGTGGGCCTGGTCAGGTGCAAACGTTCGAGTAATGTGGTCGCTGCCCATTTCTAAGACGGGTTCTTTGACCACGCACTCGATACTCATATGTCCCGAAACATCTGGGAGGTTAGCCCAGTTGTTCGAGTTGCGCAATCTCCATGCCGCCAGCCTCGCCTCTCCCCTAAGGACAAGCTCAAGGGGGGGGGGGAGGTTAAGCATTACTTCCATTGCTGCACCAGGTGTAGTTGAGATCGCTCCCAGTGTGCACAGACAAGCCAATCTCTGGATAGAGCTCAGTTTAGCTCTTGTCTGTGCCTGGTTGGCCTTTGTCCACCACACCAGAGCACCATAGGTGATCATAGGTCTTATCACCCTCAGATACATCCAGTGCATCATTGATGGCTTCAGTCCCCATTTCTTACCCACCATTCTTCTCACTGTCATCATTGCCCTTTTGGCCCTGTTAACTATCCTCTCAAGATGTGGGTTCCAGATGAGTTTCCTCTCCAGAGTAACTCCCAGGTACTTCACCTCCCCCACAAACTCAAGGTATTCACCAAACAAGCGAGGCATCCTGGTCGTCAGATCTTTTCGCTGTCTGGTGAAGTTAATAAGAGCAGTCTTTTTCGGATTTACCCTAAGGTTCTCCTTATTACACCACTCTTCAATCAGTCGTAGAGGATTTCTGATTACCTCAAGGACTGTATCAGGGAATCTGCCCAGGATCAGAACAACTATGTCGTCCGCATATCCCAGGCAGAAGTACCCCTGTTCATTCAGGAGTTCAATAAGGTTGTCAACCACTAGGCACCACAACAGAGGAGAGAGAACCCCCCCCCCCCCCTGTGCACAGCTCAGACTTGTCTCCGCCCTTCTGACCTCCCCTGCCACCTCTACAGAAATGCTTCTGTTTGTTAACATGGAACTTATCCAACCACAAGTGGTCGCATCCACTCCATGACGTCTTGCACCACTTACCATTGTCTCCACTGAAGGGTTATTGAAAGCCCCTTCAATGTCGAGGAAGGCACCTATGGCACAACCTTTCTTAGCGATCATATGCTCAATCCTACAAACCACTTGATGGAGAGCACCCTCGCAGGATTTCCCCGGTTGATAAGCATACTGGTTCCAATACAGTGGTTTTATGGCCAAAGCACTCCCCCTAATATGCCTATCAACCAGTTTTTCAAGTCCCTTAAGAACAAAGGACATGAGTGTAATAGGTCTGTATCCTTTCACTTCCGATTGGTTACCGGTGGGCTTAAGTATAAAGACCACTTTACTAGATTTCCAGGCTGCCGGCACATGCCCTAGAGCAATGCTTAGCCTGTTTAATTTAGTAAGTACTAGCACCAGCAAATCCATTCCCTGCTGCAGCAGCACAGGATAGATCCCATCTGGACCTGGAGATTTGTATGGTTTAAATGTGCCAATAGCCCATCTTACCCTTTGTGGAGTTACTATCCTCCTTGCCACTTCCCAGTCCTCCCTCTTACCACGTCTTGTGAGAGTTTGGCAACTGGTTCAGTGTCTGCTCCTCCAAGTTTCCTCAGAGTACTGGAAGGGAAATGTGTTCTGATTAATTCTTCCACAGTTTCCCCTGCAGTTTTTGTTATATTTCCCAGTGGGGTTCTTAGCATCCCCACCGGGTTAACTGGGTCCTTAGAGAGCACTTTATGCAGTCGTGCCCCATCCCGGGTTTTGTCAATCTCTTGACAAAACTCCTTCCAGGACTTCCTGCGTGCTTCTCTAATTGCCCTGTTGTATTCGGTTAGTGTTTTCCTATACTGGTCCCACTCACCGTTCTTTTTTGCTCTATTAAAGAGTCTCCTGGTGGTCTTCCGAAGTTTGGCTAGCTTCTTGTTACACCATGACGGATGCCCTACTTTTCTCCCCTCACTGAGAGGGCAGTTATCAGTAAAGGATTCTAATATAGCCTCGCCAACCAATGTGGCAGAGTCTTCTAGCTCTCTCATCCCACCATACTCCAATCTAGCCTCCTCAATCCGAACACCCAGGTCCCTCCTGTAGGAGTCCCAGTCTGTTCTTCTTGGATCCCTGGTTGGCCGAAGCATGGCTGGATTTAGGGAGATATCATACCTAATATGTCTGTGGTCAGAAGAAGATGGTTCATCCGACACATGCCAGTTTAGTACATACCTAGCCATCTGGTTCGATGCCACCGTAATGTCCAGGACCTCCTGTCTGGCCCTAGTGACAAACGTCGGCTCTTCCCCCTGATTTAAGACTAGTAAATTCTTAGAGCTAAGATAAGCTAAAAGTTCCTCACCTCTAATGTTGGTACCTGTACTTCCCCACGAAGTGTGATGGGAGTTAGCATCCATCCCCACCAGCAGCTCCTCATCCACAGCCCTGCAGTGCTCGACCAGCCTCCTCAGCTCTTGTGTTGGTAGAGCCCCCGCGTAGTCAAAGGGGAGATATGCAGTGGCCAGGTTCAGCCTCTTCATCCCCCCCTCCGCCCGCAGCTCCACCTTCACTGCTATCAAGTCCCTGCAGCAGACGTCCGTTAGTACAAAAGCACTCAACCCCCTTCTAACCAGGATACACGTCCTGGGAACACCGGAGTCCTTATCGTACAACAACTTACCTCCAGATGTCGCCAGCCCGCATATTCGTCCTCCAGAAATCCATGGCTCCTGGATGAGAACCAAGTCCACCTCTCCCCTACCCAGCATTCTACACACGACAGCACTAGCCGCCCTGCTATGCTGTAGGTTCACTTGGAGGATCTTGATCATTGTTCTGCTTACTTCGCAGTTGCCTGGTTCCGCAGAGCAGCCCCAGGACTAGACATCGTGCTCAACTCTACAGCCACTTCACTGGTTTCTGCAGTCGGGAGTTTGACAGCCGCCCCCGCACCTCCAGTGATGGTTGCCGTTGACACATCTGCTACAGACTCACGGTTTGCCGTCTCATTAGCTCCCGCTGTCTGTGCAGTCTCAAAATCAATTCTTTTACTTACTTGGTCCATTAACGTCCCACGAGTATGGGGGAAATAACGGTCGACCAGAGCAGAGCCCCCACTGCCCTGGCAAGACAACATACAATGAGGTTTTGTCTGGTTCCTCAAGGGGATCGTGTGCGACTGCATTTTATACCCTGCAGCCATTCGTCCTTCGGCACGATGCCTTCCACCTTGGATTGGGTATTCAGTCACTGACCTTGAAGCACACCAAAAGTTCAGGACATTATTAACTGTTGCTCATGGAGCGAACAGCCTGCTTTACTCTCTTTTTTACAACTGTGTCGTTAGGGTAGTTTCCCGCCCATACTTCACTGTCGCATTGCCCTTCGTTCACCCGGGAGGTGAGAGTAGCATTGTGAGGTCTTAATTCCCAACTACCCCAGTCTCCCCAGTCAGAGCAGTTATTTCTTCCACACCCAACCGGTTGACTGACGAGGAGGGATAATTCCTCACCTTTGAACCATTGCCTTGGTCCAAGTCTGCATATTCAGAAACCTTCCGAAATCCTTATTCACAGGTAACCTACATTTCTGTAGGCCGTCCCACTATCAGCCACCTGTTGACCCGCCCGGTTGCTCAGGCCAGCTAGCCGGGCTTGTATATCTAGGATGGAAGGCGGATATATCCGCTACAGTTCTTGTATATCTAGGACAGGAAGCGGATATCTCCGCTAAAGTTCTTGTATCTTTAGGACGGGAGGCGGATATATCCGCAATAGTTCTTGTATATCTAGGACGGGAAGCGGATACATCCGCTACAGTTCTTGTATCTCTAGGACAGGAGGCGGATATATCTGCTACAGTTCTTGTATCTCTAGGACGGGAGGCGGATATATCCACTACAGTTCTTGTATCTCTAGGACGGGAGGCGGATATATCTGCTACAGTTCTTGTATCTCTAGGACGGGAGGCGGTAATATCTGCTACAGTTCTTGAATCTCTAGGACGGGAGGCGGATATATCTGCTACAGTTCTTGTATCTCTAGGACGGGAGGCGGATATATCTGCTACAGTTCTTGTATCTCTAGGACGGGAGGCGGATATATCTGCTACAGTTCTTGTATCTCTAGGACGGGAGGCGGTAATATCTGCTACAGTTCTTGTATCTCTAGGACGGGAGGCGGATATATCTGCTACAGTTCTTGTATCTCTAGGACGGGAGGCGGATATATCTGCTACAGTTCTTGTATCTCTAGGACGGGAGGCGGATATATCTGCTACAGTTCTTGTATCTCTAGGACGGGAGGCGGTAATATCTGCTACAGTTCTTGTATCTCTAGGACGGGAGGCGGATATATCTGCTACAGTTCTTGTATCTCTAGGACGGGGGGCGGATATATCTGCTGCAGTTCTTGTATCTCTAGGACGGGAGGCGGATATATCTGCTACAGTTCTTGTATCTCTAGGACGGGGGGCGGATATATCTGCTACAGTTCTTGTATCTCTAGGACGGGAGGCGGTAATATCTGCTACAGTTCTTGTATCTCTAGGACGGGAGGCGGATATATCTGCTACAGTTCTTGTATCTCTAGGACGGGAGGCGGATATATCTGCTACAGTTCTTGTATCTCTAGGACGGGAGGCGGATATATCTGCTACAGTTCTTGTATCTCTAGGACGGGAGGCGGTAATATCTGCTACAGTTCTTGTATCTCTAGGACGGGAGGCGGATATATCTGCTACAGTACTTGTATCTCTAGGACGGGGGGCGGATATATCTGCTGCAGTTCTTGTATCTCTAGGACGGGAGGCGGATATATCTGCTACAGTTCTTGTATCTCTAGGACGGGAGGCGGTAATATCTGCTACAGTTCTTGTATCTCTAGGACGGGAGGCGGATATATCTGCTACAGTTCTTGTATCTATAGGACGGGAGGCGGATATATCCGCTACAGTTCTTGTATCTATAGGACGGGAGGCGGTAATATCTGCTACAGTTCTTGTATCTCTAGGACGGGAGGCGGATATATCCGCTACAGTTCTTGTATCTCTAGGACGGGAGGCGGATATATCCGCTACAGTTCTTGTATCTCTAGGACGGGAGGCGGATATATCCGTTACAGTTCTTGTATCTCTAGGACGGAAGGCGGATATATCCGTTACAGTTCTTGTATCTCTAGGACGGGAGGCGGATATATCCGCTACAGTTCTTGTATCTCTAGGACGGGAGGCGGATATATCCGTTACAGTTCTTGTATCTCTAGGACGGGAGGCGGATATATCCGCTACAGTTCTTGTATCTCTAGGACGGAAGGCGGATATATCCGTTACAGTTCTTGTATCTCTAGGACGGGAGGCGGATATATCCGCTACAGTTCTTGTATCTCTAGGACGGAAGGCGGATATATCCGTTACAGTTCTTGTATCTCTAGGACGGGAGGCGGATATATCCGCTACAGTTCTTGTATCTCTAGGACGGGAGGCGGATATATCTGCTACAGTTCTTGTATCTCTAGGACGAGAGGCGGTAATATCTGCTACAGTTCTTGTATATTTAGGACGGGAGGCGGATATATCCGTTACAGTTCTTGTATCTATAGGACGGGAGGCGGATATATCCGCTACAGTTCTTGTATCTCTAGGACGGGAGGCGGATATATCTGCTACAGTTCTTGTATCTCTAGGACGGGAGGCGGATATATCTGCTACAGTTCTTGTATCTCTAGGACGGGAGGCGGTAATATCTGCTACAGTTCTTGTATCTCTAGGACGGCAGGCGGATATATCTGCTACAGTTCTTGTATCTCTAAGACGGGAGGCGGATATATCTGCTACAGTTCTTGTATCTCTAGGACGGGAGGCGGATATATCTGCTACAGTTCTTGTATCTCTAGGACGGGAGGCGGTAATATCTGCTACAGTTCTTGTATCTCTAGGACGGGAGGCGGATATATCTGCTACAGTTCTTGTATCTCTAGGACGGGAGGCGGATATATCTGCTACAGTTCTTGTATCTCTAGGACGGGAGGCGGATATATCTGCTACAGTTCTTGTATCTCTAGGACGGGAGGCGGTAATATCTGCTACAGTTCTTGTATCTCTAGGACGGGAGGCGGATATATCTGCTACAGTTCTTGTATCTCTAGGACGGGAGGCGGATATATCTGCTACAGTTCTTGTATCTCTAGGACGGGAGGCGGATATATCTGCTACAGTTCTTGTATCTCTAGGACGGGAGGCGGTAATATCTGCTACAGTTCTTGTATCTCTAGGACGGGAGGCGGATATATCTGCTACAGTTCTTGTATCTATAGGACGGGAGGCGGATATATCCGCTACAGTTCTTGTATCTATAGGACGGGAGGCGGTAATATCTGCTACAGTTCTTGTATCTCTAGGACGGGAGGCGGATATATCCGCTACAGTTCTTGTATCTCTAGGACGGGAGGCGGATATATCCGCTACAGTTCTTGTATCTCTAGGACGGGAGGCGGATATATCCGTTACGGTTCTTGTATCTCTAGGACGGAAGGCGGATATATCCGTTACAGTTCTTGTATCTCTAGGACGGGAGGCGGATATATCCGCTACAGTTCTTGTATCTCTAGGACGGGAGGCGGATATATCCGCTACAGTTCTTGTATCTCTAGGACGGAAGGCGGATATATCCGTTACAGTTCTTGTATCTCTAGGACGGGAGGTGGATATATCCGCTACAGTTCTTGTATCTCTAGGACGGAAGGCGGATATATCCGTTACAGTTCTTGTATCTCTAGGACGGGAGGCGGATATATCCGCTACAGTTCTTGTATCTCTAGGACGGGAGGCGGATATATCCGCTACAGTTCTTGTATCTCTAGGAAAGGAGGCGGATATATCCGCTACAGTTCTTGTATCTCTAGGACGGGAGGCGGATATATCCGTTACAGTTCTTGTATCTCAAGGACGGAAGGCGGATATATCCGCTACAGTTCTTGTATCTATAGGACGGGAGGCGGATATATCTGCTACAGTTCTTGTATCTCTAGGACGGGAGGCGGTAATATCTGCTACAGTTCTTGTATCTCTAGGACGGGAGGCGGTAATATCTGCTACAGTTCTTGTATCTCTAGGACGGGAGGCGGATATATCTGCTACAGATCTTGTATCTCTAGGACGGGAGGCGGATATATCCGCTACAGTTCTTGTATCTCTAGGACGGGAGGCGGATATATCCGCTACAGTTCTTGTATCTCTAAGACGGGAGGCGGATATATCTGCTACAGTTCTTGTATCTCTAGGACGGGAGGCGGATATATCTGCTACAGTTCTTGTATCTCTAGGACGGGAGGCGGATATATCTGCTACAGTTCTTGTATCTCTAGGACGGGAGGCGGTAATATCTGCTACAGTTCTTGTATCTCTAGGACGGGAGGCGGATATATCCGTTACAGTTCTTGTATCTATAGGACGGGAGGCGGATATATCCGCTACAGTTCTTGTATCTCTAGGACGGGAGGCGGATATATCTGCTACAGTTCTTGTATCTCTAGGACGGGAGGCGGTAATATCTGCTACAGTTCTTGTATATCTAGGACGGGAGGCGGATATATCTGCTACAGTTCTTGTATCTCTAGGACGGGAGGCGGTAATATCTGTTACAGTTCTTGTATCTCTAGGACGGGAGGCGGATATATCCGTTACAGTTCTTGTATCTATAGGACGGGAGGCGGATATATCCGCTACAGTTCTTGTATCTCTAGGACGGGAGGCGGATATATCTGCTACAGTTCTTGTATCTCTAGGACGGGAGGCGGTAATATCTGCTACAGTTCTTGTATCTCTAGGACGGGAGGCGGATATATCTGCTACAGTTCTTGTATCTCTAGGACGGGAGGCGGATATATCTGCTACAGTTCTTGTATCTCTAGGACGGGAGGCGGATATATCTGCTACAGTTCTTGTATCTCTAGGACGGGAGGTGGATATATCTGCTACAGTTCTTGTATCTATAGGACGGGAGGCGGATATATCCGCTACAGTTCTTGTATCTCTAGGACGGAAGGCCTATATATCCGTTACAGTTCTTGTATCTCTAGGACGGGAGGCGGATATATCTGCTACAGTTCTTGTATCTCTAGGACGGGAGGCGGATATATCCGCTACAGTTCTTGTATCTCTAGGACGGGAGGCGGATATATCCGCTACAGTTCTTGTATCTCTAGGACGGGAGGCGGATATATCCGCTACAGTTCTTGTATCTCTAGGACGGGAGGCGGATATATCCGTTACAGTTCTTGTATCTCTAGGACGGGAGGCGGATATATCCGCTACAGTTCTTGTATCTCTAGGACGGGAGGCGGATATATCCGCTACAGTTCTTGTATCTCTAGGACGGGAGGCGGATATATCTGCTACAGTTCTTGTATCTCTAGGACGGGAGGCGGATATATCCGCTACAGTTCTTGTATCTCTAGGACGGGAGGCGGATATATCTGCTACAGTTCTTGTATCTCTAGGACGGGAGGCGGATATATCCGCTACAGTTCTTGTATCTCTAGGACGAGAGGCGGATATATCTGCTACAGTTCTTGTATCTCTAGGACGGGAGGCGGATATATCCGTTACAGTTCTTGTATCTCTAGGACGGGAGGCGGATATATCCGCTACAGTTCTTGTATCTCTAGGACGGGAGGCGGATATATCCGCTACAGTTCTTGTATCTCTAGGACGGGAGGCGGATATATCTGCTACAGTTCTTGTATCTCTAGGACGGGAGGCGGATATATCTGCTACAGTTCTTGTATCTCTAGGACGGGAGGCGGATATATCCGCTACAGTTCTTGTATCTCTAGGACGAGAGGCGGATATATCTGCTACAGTTCATGTATCTCTAGGACGGGAGGCGGATATATCCGCTACAGTTCTTGTATCTCTAGGACGGGAGGCGGATATATCTGCTACAGTTCTTGTATCTATAGGACGGGAGGCGGATATATCCGCTACAGTTCTTGTATCTCTAGGACGGAAGGCGGATATATCCGTTACAGTTCTTGTATCTCTAGGACGGGAGGCGGATATATCCGCTACAGTTCTTGTATCTCTAGGACGGGAGGCTTATATATCCGTTACAGTTCTTGTATCTCTAGGACGGGAGGCGGATATATCCGCTACAGTTCTTGTATCTCTAGGACGGAAGGCGGATATATCCGTTACAGTTCTTGTATCTCTAGGACGGGAGGCGGATATATCCGCTACAGTTCTTGTATCTCTAGGACGGAAGGCGGATATATCCGTTACAGTTCTTGTATCTCTAGGACGGGAGGCGGATATATCCGCTACAGTTCTTGTATCTCTAGGACGGGAGGCGGATATATCCGCTACAGTTCTTGTATCTCTAGGACGAGAGGCGGATATATCTGCTACAGTTCTTGTATCTCTAGGACGGGAGGCGGATATATCTGCTACAGTTCTTGTATCTCTAGGACGGGAGGCGGTAATATCTGCTACAGTTCTTGTATCTCTAGGACGGGAGGCGGATATATCTGCTACAGTTCTTGTATCTCTAGGACGGGAGGCGGATATATCTGCTACAGTTCTTGTATCTCTAGGACGGGAGGCGGATATATCCGCTACAGTTCTTGTATCTCTAGGACGGGAGGCGGATATATCCGCTACAGTTCTTGTATCTCTAGGACGGGAGGCGGATATATCCGCTACAGTTCTTGTATCTCTAGGACGGGAGGCGGATATATCTGCTACAGTTCTTGTATCTATAGGACGGGAGGCGGATATATCCGCTACAGTTCTTGTATCTATAGGACGGGAGGCGGTAATATCTGCTACAGTTCTTGTATCTCTAGGACGGGAGGCGGATATATCCGCTACAGTTCTTGTATCTCTAGGACGGGAGGCGGATATATCCGCTACAGTTCTTGTATCTCTAGGACGGGAGGCGGATATATCCGTTACGGTTCTTGTATCTCTAGGACGGAAGGCGGATATATCCGTTACAGTTCTTGTATCTCTAGGACGGGAGGCGGATATATCCGCTACAGTTCTTGTATCTCTAGGACGGGAGGCGGATATATCCGCTACAGTTCTTGTATCTCTAGGACGGAAGGCGGATATATCCGTTACAGTTCTTGTATCTCTAGGACGGGAGGTGGATATATCCGCTACTGTTCTTGTATCTCTAGGACGGAAGGCGGATATATCCGTTACAGTTCTTGTATCTCTAGGACGGGAGGCGGATATATCCGCTACAGTTCTTGTATCTCTAGGACGGGAGGCGGATATATCCGCTACAGTTCTTGTATCTCTAGGAAAGGAGGCGGATATATCCGCTACAGTTCTTGTATCTCTAGGACGGGAGGCGGATATATCCGTTACAGTTCTTGTATCTCAAGGACGGAAGGCGGATATATCCGCTACAGTTCTTGTATCTATAGGACGGGAGGCGGATATATCTGCTACAGTTCTTGTATCTCTAGGACGGGAGGCGGTAATATCTGCTACAGTTCTTGTATCTCTAGGACGGGAGGCGGTAATATCTGCTACAGTTCTTGTATCTCTAGGACGGGAGGCGGATATATCTGCTACAGATCTTGTATCTCTAGGACGGGAGGCGGATATATCCGCTACAGTTCTTGTATCTCTAGGACGGGAGGCGGATATATCCGCTACAGTTCTTGTATCTCTAAGACGGGAGGCGGATATATCTGCTACAGTTCTTGTATCTCTAGGACGGGAGGCGGATATATCTGCTACAGTTCTTGTATCTCTAGGACGGGAGGCGGATATATCTGCTACAGTTCTTGTATCTCTAGGACGGGAGGCGGTAATATCTGCTACAGTTCTTGTATCTCTAGGACGGGAGGCGGATATATCCGTTACAGTTCTTGTATCTATAGGACGGGAGGCGGATATATCCGCTACAGTTCTTGTATCTCTAGGACGGGAGGCGGATATATCTGCTACAGTTCTTGTATCTCTAGGACGGGAGGCGGTAATATCTGCTACAATTCTTGTATATCTAGGACGGGAGGCGGATATATCTGCTACAGTTCTTGTATCTCTAGGACGGGAGGCGGTAATATCTGTTACAGTTCTTGTATCTCTAGGACGGGAGGCGGATATATCCGTTACAGTTCTTGTATCTATAGGACGGGAGGCGGATATATCCGCTACAGTTCTTGTATCTCTAGGACGGGAGGCGGATATATCTGCTACAGTTCTTGTATCTCTAGGACGGGAGGCGGTAATATCTGCTACAGTTCTTGTATCTCTAGGACGGGAGGCGGATATATCCGTTACAGTTCTTGTATCTATAGGACGGGAGGCGGATATATCCGCTACAGTTCTTGTATCTCTAGGACGGGAGGCGGATATATCTGCTACAGTTCTTGTATCTCTAGGACGGGAGGCGGTAATATCTGCTACAGTTCTTGTATCTCTAGGACGGGAGGCGGATATATCTGCTACAGTTCTTGTATCTCTAGGACGGGAGGCGGATATATCTGCTACAGTTCTTGTATCTCTAGGACGGGAGGCGGATATATCTGCTACAGTTCTTGTATCTCTAGGACGGGAGGTGGATATATCTGCTACAGTTCTTGTATCTATAGGACGGGAGGCGGATATATCCGCTACAGTTCTTGTATCTCTAGGACGGAAGGCCTATATATCCGTTACAGTTCTTGTATCTCTAGGACGGGAGGCGGATATATCTGCTACAGTTCTTGTATCTCTAGGACGGGAGGCGGATATATCCGCTACAGTTCTTGTATCTCTAGGACGGGAGGCGGATATATCCGCTACAGTTCTTGTATCTCTAGGACGGGAGGCGGATATATCCGCTACAGTTCTTGTATCTCTAGGACGGGAGGCGGATATATCCGTTACAGTTCTTGTATCTCTAGGACGGGAGGCGGATATATCCGCTACAGTTCTTGTATCTCTAGGACGGGAGGCGGATATATCCGCTACAGTTCTTGTATCTCTAGGACGGGAGGCGGATATATCTGCTACAGTTCTTGTATCTCTAGGACGGGAGGCGGATATATCCGCTACAGTTCTTGTATCTCTAGGACGGGAGGCGGATATATCTGCTACAGTTCTTGTATCTCTAGGACGGGAGGCGGATATATCCGCTACAGTTCTTGTATCTCTAGGACGAGAGGCGGATATATCTGCTACAGTTCTTGTATCTCTAGGACGGGAGGCGGATATATCCGTTACAGTTCTTGTATCTCTAGGACGGGAGGCGGATATATCCGCTACAGTTCTTGTATCTCTAGGACGGGAGGCGGATATATCCGCTACAGTTCTTGTATCTCTAGGACGGGAGGCGGATATATCTGCTACAGTTCTTGTATCTCTAGGACGGGAGGCGGATATATCTGCTACAGTTCTTGTATCTCTAGGACGGGAGGCGGATATATCCGCTACAGTTCTTGTATCTCTAGGACGAGAGGCGGATATATCTGCTACAGTTCATGTATCTCTAGGACGGGAGGCGGATATATCCGCTACAGTTCTTGTATCTCTAGGACGGGAGGCGGATATATCTGCTACAGTTCTTGTATCTATAGGACGGGAGGCGGATATATCCGCTACAGTTCTTGTATCTCTAGGACGGAAGGCGGATATATCCGTTACAGTTCTTGTATCTCTAGGACGGGAGGCGGATATATCCGCTACAGTTCTTGTATCTCTAGGACGGGAGGCTTATATATCCGTTACAGTTCTTGTATCTCTAGGACGGGAGGCGGATATATCCGCTACAGTTCTTGTATCTCTAGGACGGAAGGCGGATATATCCGTTACAGTTCTTGTATCTCTAGGACGGGAGGCGGATATATCCGCTACAGTTCTTGTATCTCTAGGACGGAAGGCGGATATATCCGTTACAGTTCTTGTATCTCTAGGACGGGAGGCGGATATATCCGCTACAGTTCTTGTATCTCTAGGACGGGAGGCGGATATATCCGCTACAGTTCTTGTATCTCTAGGACGAGAGGCGGATATATCTGCTACAGTTCTTGTATCTCTAGGACGGGAGGCGGATATATCTGCTACAGTTCTTGTATCTCTAGGACGGGAGGCGGTAATATCTGCTACAGTTCTTGTATCTCTAGGACGGGAGGCGGATATATCTGCTACAGTTCTTGTATCTCTAGGACGGGAGGCGGATATATCTGCTACAGTTCTTGTATCTCTAGGACGGGAGGCGGATATATCCGCTACAGTTCTTGTATCTCTAGGACGGGAGGCGGATATATCCGCTACAGTTCTTGTATCTCTAGGACGGGAGGCGGATATATCCGCTACAGTTCTTGTATCTCTAGGACGGGAGGCGGATATATCTGCTACAGTTCTTGTATCTATAGGACGGGAGGCGGATATATCCGCTACAGTTCTTGTATCTATAGGACGGGAGGCGGTAATATCTGCTACAGTTCTTGTATCTCTAGGACGGGAGGCGGATATATCCGCTACAGTTCTTGTATCTCTAGGACGGGAGGCGGATATATCCGCTACAGTTCTTGTATCTCTAGGACGGGAGGCGGATATATCCGTTACGGTTCTTGTATCTCTAGGACGGAAGGCGGATATATCCGTTACAGTTCTTGTATCTCTAGGACGGGAGGCGGATATATCCGCTACAGTTCTTGTATCTCTAGGACGGGAGGCGGATATATCCGCTACAGTTCTTGTATCTCTAGGACGGAAGGCGGATATATCCGTTACAGTTCTTGTATCTCTAGGACGGGAGGTGGATATATCCGCTACTGTTCTTGTATCTCTAGGACGGAAGGCGGATATATCCGTTACAGTTCTTGTATCTCTAGGACGGGAGGCGGATATATCCGCTACAGTTCTTGTATCTCTAGGACGGGAGGCGGATATATCCGCTACAGTTCTTGTATCTCTAGGAAAGGAGGCGGATATATCCGCTACAGTTCTTGTATCTCTAGGACGGGAGGCGGATATATCCGTTACAGTTCTTGTATCTCAAGGACGGAAGGCGGATATATCCGCTACAGTTCTTGTATCTATAGGACGGGAGGCGGATATATCTGCTACAGTTCTTGTATCTCTAGGACGGGAGGCGGTAATATCTGCTACAGTTCTTGTATCTCTAGGACGGGAGGCGGTAATATCTGCTACAGTTCTTGTATCTCTAGGACGGGAGGCGGATATATCTGCTACAGATCTTGTATCTCTAGGACGGGAGGCGGATATATCCGCTACAGTTCTTGTATCTCTAGGACGGGAGGCGGATATATCCGCTACAGTTCTTGTATCTCTAAGACGGGAGGCGGATATATCTGCTACAGTTCTTGTATCTCTAGGACGGGAGGCGGATATATCTGCTACAGTTCTTGTATCTCTAGGACGGGAGGCGGATATATCTGCTACAGTTCTTGTATCTCTAGGACGGGAGGCGGTAATATCTGCTACAGTTCTTGTATCTCTAGGACGGGAGGCGGATATATCCGTTACAGTTCTTGTATCTATAGGACGGGAGGCGGATATATCCGCTACAGTTCTTGTATCTCTAGGACGGGAGGCGGATATATCTGCTACAGTTCTTGTATCTCTAGGACGGGAGGCGGTAATATCTGCTACAGTTCTTGTATATCTAGGACGGGAGGCGGATATATCTGCTACAGTTCTTGTATCTCTAGGACGGGAGGCGGTAATATCTGTTACAGTTCTTGTATCTCTAGGACGGGAGGCGGATATATCCGTTACAGTTCTTGTATCTATAGGACGGGAGGCGGATATATCCGCTACAGTTCTTGTATCTCTAGGACGGGAGGCGGATATATCTGCTACAGTTCTTGTATCTCTAGGACGGGAGGCGGTAATATCTGCTACAGTTCTTGTATCTCTAGGACGGGAGGCGGATATATCTGCTACAGTTCTTGTATCTCTAGGACGGGAGGCGGATATATCTGCTACAGTTCTTGTATCTCTAGGACGGGAGGCGGATATATCTGCTACAGTTCTTGTATCTCTAGGACGGGAGGCGGATATATCTGCTACAGTTCTTGTATCTATAGGACGGGAGGCGGATATATCCGCTACAGTTCTTGTATCTCTAGGACGGAAGGCCTATATATCCGTTACAGTTCTTGTATCTCTAGGACGGGAGGCGGATATATCTGCTACAGTTCTTGTATCTCTAGGACGGGAGGCGGATATATCCGCTACAGTTCTTGTATCTCTAGGACGGGAGGCGGATATATCCGCTACAGTTCTTGTATCTCTAGGACGGGAGGCGGATATATCCGCTACAGTTCTTGTATCTCTAGGACGGGAGGCGGATATATCCGTTACAGTTCTTGTATCTCTAGGACGGGAGGCGGATATATCCGCTACAGTTCTTGTATCTCTAGGACGGGAGGCGGATATATCCGCTACAGTTCTTGTATCTCTAGGACGGGAGGCGGATATATCTGCTACAGTTCTTGTATCTCTAGGACGGGAGGCGGATATATCCGCTACAGTTCTTGTATCTCTAGGACGGGAGGCGGATATATCTGCTACAGTTCTTGTATCTCTAGGACGGGAGGCGGATATATCCGCTACAGTTCTTGTATCTCTAGGACGAGAGGCGGATATATCTGCTACAGTTCTTGTATCTCTAGGACGGGAGGCGGATATATCCGTTACAGTTCTTGTATCTCTAGGACGGGAGGCGGATATATCCGCTACAGTTCTTGTATCTCTAGGACGGGAGGCGGATATATCCGCTACAGTTCTTGTATCTCTAGGACGGGAGGCGGATATATCTGCTACAGTTCTTGTATCTCTAGGACGGGAGGCGGATATATCTGCTACAGTTCTTGTATCTCTAGGACGGGAGGCGGATATATCCGCTACAGTTCTTGTATCTCTAGGACGAGAGGCGGATATATCTGCTACAGGTCATGTATCTCTAGGACGGGAGGCGGATATATCCGCTACAGTTCTTGTATCTCTAGGACGGGAGGCGGATATATCTGCTACAGTTCTTGTATCTCTAGGACGGGAGGCGGTAATATCTGCTACAGTTCTTGTATCTCTAGGACGGGAGGCGGATATATCTGCTACAGATCTTGTATCTCTAGGACGGGAGGCGGATATATCCGCTACAGTTCTTGTATCTCTAGGACGGGAGGCGGATATATCCGCTACAGTTCTTGTATCTCTAAGACGGGAGGCGGATATATCTGCTACAGTTCTTGTATCTCTAGGACGGGAGGCGGATATATCTGCTACAGTTCTTGTATCTCTAGGACGGGAGGCGGATATATCTGCTACAGTTCTTGTATCTCTAGGACGGGAGGCGGTAATATCTGCTACAGTTCTTGTATCTCTAGGACGGGAGGCGGATATATCCGTTACAGTTCTTGTATCTATAGGACGGGAGGCGGATATATCCGCTACAGTTCTTGTATCTCTAGGACGGGAGGCGGATATATCTGCTACAGTTCTTGTATCTCTAGGACGGGAGGCGGTAATATCTGCTACAGTTCTTGTATATCTAGGACGGGAGGCGGATATATCTGCTACAGTTCTTGTATCTCTAGGACGGGAGGCGGTAATATCTGTTACAGTTCTTGTATCTCTAGGACGGGAGGCGGATATATCCGCTACAGTTCTTGTATCTCTAGGACGGGAGGCGGATATATCCGCTACAGTTCTTGTATCTCTAAGACGGGAGGCGGATATATCTGCTACAGTTCTTGTATCTCTAGGACGGGAGGCGGATATATCTGCTACAGTTCTTGTATCTCTAGGACGGGAGGCGGATATATCCGTTACAGTTCTTGTATCTATAGGACGGGAGGCGGATATATCCGCTACAGTTCTTGTATCTCTAGGACGGGAGGCGGATATATCTGCTACAGTTCTTGTATCTCTAGGACGGGAGGCGGTAATATCTGCTACAGTTCTTGTATATCTAGGACGGGAGGCGGATATATCTGCTACAGTTCTTGTATCTCTAGGACGGGAGGCGGTAATATCTGTTACAGTTCTTGTATCTCTAGGACGGGAGGCGGATATATCCGTTACAGTTCTTGTATCTATAGGACGGGAGGCGGATATATCCGCTACAGTTCTTGTATCTCTAGGACGGGAGGCGGATATATCTGCTACAGTTCTTGTATCTCTAGGACGGGAGGCGGTAATATCTGCTACAGTTCTTGTATCTCTAGGACGGGAGGCGGATATATCTGCTACAGTTCTTGTATCTCTAGGACGGGAGGCGGATATATCTGCTACAGTTCTTGTATCTCTAGGACGGGAGGCGGATATATCTGCTACAGTTCTTGTATCTCTAGGACGGGAGGCGGATATATCTGCTACAGTTCTTGTATCTATAGGACGGGAGGCGGATATATCCGCTACAGTTCTTGTATCTCTAGGACGGAAGGCCTATATATCCGTTACAGTTCTTGTATCTCTAGGACGGGAGGCGGATATATCCGCTACAGTTCTTGTATCTCTAAGACGGGAGGCGGATATATCTGCTACAGTTCTTGTATCTCTAGGACGGGAGGCGGATATATCTGCTACAGTTCTTGTATCTCTAGGACGGGAGGCGGATATATCTGCTACAGTTCTTGTATCTCTAGGACGGGAGGCGGTAATATCTGCTACAGTTCTTGTATCTCTAGGACGGGAGGCGGTAATATCCGTTACAGTTCTTGTATCTATAGGACGGGAGGCGGATATATCTGCTACAGTTCTTGTATCTCTAGGACGGGAGGCGGATATATCTGCTACAGTTCTTGTATCTCTAGGACGGGAGGCGGTAATATCTGCTACAGTTCTTGTATCTCTAGGACGGGAGGCGGATATATCTGCTACAGTTCTTGTATCTCTAGGACGGGAGGCGGTAATATCTGCTACAGTTCTTGTATCTCTAGGACGGGAGGCGGATATTTCCGTTACAGTTCTTGTATCTATAGGACGGGAGGCGGATATATCCGCTACAGTTCTTGTATCTCTAGGACGGGAGGCGGATATATCTGCTACAGTTCTTGTATCTCTAGGACGGGAGGCGGTAATATCTGCTACAGTTCTTGTATCTCTAGGACGGGAGGCGGATATATCTGCTACAGTTCTTGTATCTCTAGGACGGGAGGCGGATATATCTGCTACAGTTCTTGTATCTCTAGGACGGGAGGCGGATATATCTGCTACAGTTCTTGTATCTCTAGGACGGGAGGCGGATATATCTGCTACAGTTCTTGTATCTATAGGACGGGAGGCGGATATATCCGCTACAGTTCTTGTATCTCTAGGACGGAAGGCGGATATATCCGTTACAGTTCTTGTATCTCTAGGACGGGAGGCGGATATATCTGCTACAGTTCTTGTATCTCTAGGACGGGAGGCGGATATATCCGCTACAGTTCTTGTATCTCTAGGACGGGAGGCGGATATATCCGCTACAGTTCTTGTATCTCTAGGACGGGAGGCGGATATATCCGCTACAGTTCATGTATCTATAGGACGGGAGGCGGATATATCCGCTACAGTTCTTGTATCTCTAGGACGGAAGGCGGATATATCCGTTACAGTTCTTGTATCTCTAGGACGGGAGGCGGATATATCCGCTACAGTTCTTGTATCTCTAGGACGGGAGGCTTATATATCCGTTACAGTTCTTGTATCTCTAGGACGGGAGGCGGATATATCCGCTACAGTTCTTGTATCTCTAGGACGGAAGGCGGATATATCCGTTACAGTTCTTGTATCTCTAGGACGGGAGGCGGATATATCCGCTACAGTTCTTGTATCTCTAGGACGGAAGGCGGATATATCCGTTACAGTTCTTGTATCTCTAGGACGGGAGGCGGATATATCCGCTACAGTTCTTGTATCTCTAGGACGGGAGGCGGATATATCCGCTACAGTTCTTGTATCTCTAGGACGGGAGGCGGATATATCTGCTACAGTTCTTGTATCTCTAGGACGGGAGGCGGATATATCTGCTACAGTTCTTGTATCTCTAGGACGGGAGGCGGTAATATCTGCTACAGTTCTCGTATCTCTAGGACGGGAGGCGGATATATCCGTTACAGTTCTTGTATCTATAGGACGGGAGGCGGATATATCCGCTACAGTTCTTGTATCTCTAGGACGGGAGGCGGATATATCTGCTACAGTTCTTGTATATCTAAGACGTGAGGCGGTTATGTCCGCTTAATGTTTTATAACAAAAAATGCTAAAATAAATTATTTCTTATAAAATGGGTATCACACGATTACTTTCTCGTAAAAACTGTTCAGAAAATATTTGAAACTAATTTTTCCCCGCCATTTCTAACCTCAACAACTGAACTTATTTTGACGATATTTCCCGTCCGGGAAGGATCAACTTGCTGGCTTGTTTCATTGACGAAGCCAACCCGTTACACTCTGGTTAGTAAGTCAATAGTTTTCACTTTGTTATCCAAATAATTATTACATAAAAGAAAATTTCACCTCTTCTTTCTTCTACATTTTAGCGTAACACAACGCCTTGTCGATATAGAAACAGACATTACTATTACGTAAGTGAAATTGATTCAGGGGGCTGCAAACAAGTCCGCTCGGTGACTCCTAAATCCGCTGACACTCTGTTTATGATGATTATCTAATTTGGCCGTGTAAATTACACGCACTGACTGGCACATGCACTCTGTGAATAGATGTTAGTTTTTCACCCCTCTCAAGGGTGTTGCACCCTCCTGACGAGGGTTGTTATGAACGTGTACTATATCTCATGTTGTTAACAATATGTTTAATTATATGCTTGGCTTAGCGCGAAGTGACCTCGATATTTGTATAACATGATGAATTACGCGACACGGCTGCGGCTTTTGCTATTGTTTGGCCTAGTCGAGGCCGCTGGAGCGCTCTTTGGGCGATGACTGGTTGAAAAATTGATTTCTGAGCGGTGCCCTTAAGCTGAGTTATACGGTCATTACTGAAATGACAAATTTTGATATTTAAGGTATAAATTATAATATGAAATTTTCTAATTAATTTTTTTAGTTTTTTTATGTCCCATAGGTTATATTTTTAATTTTTTTAAATTACTCTCCAGATGTTC